>CM050853.1:477016-1067016 GCA_027580175.1 Siniperca scherzeri
ATCATTTCATTTCATAGCAGACAGTCATTGGCCATCTCACATCGCGGCGCCGTACAGCGAGATGTTTCGTAACGTTCGGACATCACGTACAGCAGCTTAGTGAATCTAAGTCCCGAACAGTCTGAAGCCTGAAGTTCGTCCTGAGAAAGACGTTTGCAGACGATCAGATCTCAGCGGCGTGAAGCCGACGCCGCGGCAGCCTCGCCTCGCCGCTCACGTCGTCTCACACTTCAGATGGTAAAAACATCCAAAACCTCAAATATTAATGAAGCAGATCAAAGTTGGGACTGAATGTGTGCCGGCTCCTCCGGCTCTGAGGGGGGAGGCGGCGCTGGCCCCCCTGAAGGGCCTCATCGGGTTCAGTTTCACTGGAGGGGGGGCAGCGTGTGTGTGTGTGTGTGTGTGTGTGTGTGATGGGGGTTAGTGGTGGGGTGCTAATGGTCCCTGCAGGCTAAAACAGGGGGTCCTTTAGAGCCAGAGACCCCAACACACTGCAAAAACAATCCACCTCTTGTTTTGTCCAAAAAGTGGCATAAAAGTCAAAAGTACACTGTAAAAATGCTGGTTGTCAATGTAGTTTCTTCCAGTGTGTGTGTGTGTGTGTGTGTGTGTGTGTGTGTGTGTGTGTGTGTGTGTGTGTGGGGGGTCAGACAGGTGTCCAGGTGTCGGGAGGAAGAGGAGGAGCTGAACATCATCCGTCAGACAGATGAAGAAGGAAACAGCTGACGGCCGTTTGTTGGTGTTTGGTGATAAGCGAGTCATAAATCAGCTGCAAGTCGGAGTCCTGAGACCAGAACAGACCAGGTTCTGGTTTTAGTCCCAGACGTTCAGTGTCACTTTTAAACATCAGGACAAAGATCTCCGTGTTTATAAGAGCTCTGGACGTCTGAACGTCTTTTATTTAAACGTCTTGAAAAGTCGACGTGACTCGATAAATAATTCAGAAGAAGCAGCTGCAGCCAAAGTGGAGACGAGTCACCGAAGACAGCCCTTACAGTGTTTTAGCATTCGCCTACGCTAGCTAGCGACAGTCGTCTTTTCAGAAATCCTCGGCCTTCGACGAGAAATAAGAAGCCGCTTCTTTCTTCTGCTCAAAAAGACATTTGAACTTTAATAATAATAATAACTTGATGAAGAGTGTGCACCAGAGGTGTATAACTGGAGAAATGCCTCGTTAATGAGTCTCTGATGACGACTTTAACGAACACAAACGTTTCATCTGCGCGTGTGGACAGAACTAAATGTCACCGACGGACTTCATTTAAACACAGCGAGAGTGAGGAAGACGAGGAGCGAAGAGTCATCTTTTTATTTGTCAGTCAGTCAACAGGGAGCTGCAGAACAAAGACAGATTCACTCATTATTCATGAACAGTTTCAGGGGACTTTGTCAGCCAAAACACATGAATAAATCCTGACGAATCTGCTGTAACACTGCTAACGAATGCTAACGAATGCTAACAGGAGCGCTGTTCAGACGTCCTGAAGGACGAAACATCACGAAGGGAACATTTTATATTTAAATCAACTAATGCGGAGATTAAATCAGATTTACACAGGATTCTCTAGACAAAGGCTTTAATGTGACACTTGACACATTAGCTTCATGCTTTAGCTTCATGCTAGCAGGTTTTGGTGGCGGTGGGGTCGGGGGTTTGTTCACCAGCACTTGGCGCTGGGCAGCAGGGAGGGTTTGACCCTCCGTCCGGGGTTGAAGACGTCTCTGACCTCCGTCTCCAGACGCACGCCGGGAACCTTAAAGATGGACACCGCTGAAAAACACAGAAGAAGAAGAAGATAAAGGACCTCAACTCTTCACATAAACATCCGGAATATAAACCGTTAACATCCAGACCAGCAGGTTCGGCAAACAATCACAAAACTCAGTTATTGTTGTTACGGCATGCGAGTCTCTGAAGACGCACCTGACTTTCTTACCTCTGAAGTATATAAAGATATAAGAAGCAGATACGTACAAGATAATTCAATAAACAGACACACAAAATAAATACAATCATGAATCCGTCAGAACAAATAAGTTTATGCGTTATTTAAATGTGTCGTTTCATTGAGACGAAGTTGGAGGGTGTGAGTTTACCTGACGGACAGGTGCAGCAACTTTTACTGAAAAGAGACTTTGATATAAAAATAGTCAAGAATGTTTTTTTTAAAAGATATTTTGCGATCTAACGAGAAAGTCAAGTACGGCTCTTCGTGTTGATAAAACAGCTGTTCTGGTGCAGCTTTATTATAATTTATTCTGCCAAAATAGATCCTGGATTCCAGCCCTGAGTGCCGTCTGTCAGGCAGATCACAGAGAAACCAAAACATCCTGTACACGTTAACGCCTTCAGACACCTTCCTGGCTGTTAGCTTTAGTCCCACAGCTCAGCGGGGGGCCAAGTCTTCAGTGGGATGCTGACAAAACCATCAGTGAGGGGGGGGGCATGTTAGCATGCAGCTCTGTTAGCTAGCATAAGGTGGAGTTCTTACTGTCTCTGAGGTGCATGATGGGAGGAGGCAGCGTGCTGAAGTACGGGTGCTGCAGGGAGTCCTGCGCCGAGATCCGGTCTGTAGGGACCCCCTTCAACATCCTCTGGACCAGGTCCTCGGTCTTATAGGGCAGCTGGTTCAACCTGATCAACACAGACAGACTTATGGAGGACTACAGGAAGACCTGGTCCAACCTAATCCAGATCAACACAGTAGGCTCCATGCTAACATGCTAACAATTTAGCATACCTTAGGCTGAGTAATACTAGGCTCAATGGTAACGTGTTAGCATGTACAACAATATACGACAGTGGGCTCCATGCTAACATGCTAACAATTTAGCATACCCTAGGCTGAGTAATACTAGGCTCCATGATAACGTGTTAGCCATTTAGCATACATTATTTTAAGGGATACTAGCCTTTGTGCACTGTGCTAACGCTTTAGCATCCAATATGTTGAGTCATGGTTGACTCCATGCTAGCATTTTAGCTTCAATAAAACTGCATTATTGAAAGTATTGAAATTGTTAACAATTTTCTTTTCTTACCTTTTCCAAACGGTCCTAAACTGCTTCGGCTCGGAGTGAACTAACGACTCTGCGGAAAGAAAGGCAAGAAACAAACTGAAATTCATCTAAAACTAACTTTAGAACATATCGATAATGCAACATGCTCTAAGGTTTGGCACTACAGTTCCCATAATGCTTTGAGGGATGTAAACAGGAAGTATAACGTTGCCATGGTTTTCAGCCTGTATGTGTTGACATGTGGTCAAACTGTCCCATCAGAGCAGCCGAACCAGCAGTCAGCAGCTCCTGTCTGCAGTGGACCCGTGGACGGACAGACAGCCGTCTCTGGATCACTGCGAGACTGAAGGAAACTTAGAAACAGCAGGATTCTCAGGCAGCTTCTGCAGCCGCCTTCTTCTCTGGCGTCTCAGCTGGTTTCAGAGATAACGATCTCCTCTGGACGTGAGAGTCGCACTGAACGATTCAATCTGTGTTTCATGACTCTGAGAAAGAGGAATCCACCTCACAGTGTCTTTACCTCACGTCTCTTGGGTTTTGGAAAACCTCTGATTTATGGGAAGAGTTGAGGAACAGATCCAGAGCCGAACCCACCGAAGGTCTCAGGTGGACCTGAACTGATTTCTTAACCTTTAAAAGAATGTAATGGTGAATCTTTGAGCTGTTGTATCATCAGTGTGTGTGGGTGGAGGAATTCTCCACCTCCCTCCCGGGGTGAAGCTGAGTAATCACACCTCCTCCTCCTCCAGCTGTGCGAGGTGATCTCCGCGGAGCAGTTTACTGTAAAGCCAGTTTCTCTTTGATGATTCATGTCCAGTCCAGCTGCTGATCTCACTCGGCGGGTTTCTCCCCTTCCCTCCCTTTGTTCTGACTTTTACAAGATTGTGAAACAATGTCTGCACCAACAGTCCTGCTCCAACCAAGCGGCCCACCGCCGCTCTCCGTTTGGCCACCGGCGTTCAGTTCACGGATCAGCAGGAACGATCCGATTGGAGCATTTGCTCGGTGACGGCTCACCGATACGAACAGCTTCTTATCACACTTTATAAAGACGTCCAATAAAACCAGATCTGCAACAACATCTGGACGGCCGTCGCTCCCGTACAGTGTTCATTAATCACGACATGCAAACATCGCGTGAGCTGGAGGTCGGCTGTCGCCATGGCGACCACTACTCGCGGCTCCGTCTATCATCTGAGAGCCGGCTGCGTTTATCGTCAGTACCTTTCTGTTATTGTGGTGATTTAATAAAGTTATTCCAAAGAATTAATGTCATTTTCTGTCATTATTATTATTATTAATTGTCGTCTTTCTTTCTGCATGACCTGCCTACTGACCACACACACACACACACAATAACACATTCGCACACGTCATATTGAACAGATTTCCACTGAAACATTTGGTTATTAAACTAATTTAAATCACATTAATGTTGTTATTATTATTATTATTATTACGACTTGACTTTCATCTTTGTTTGCGTTCTTTTGTTTTACGTTAAGATCGTTTGTCTTTGTGTATTTTATATCTGTAAAGTCAATGTGTTTTGTTCAATAATAATAATAATAATAATAATAATAAAAAAATGAAACGTTCGTCCATTCGGCTTTATGTTGATGACGTCATTCTCTGCGTTCGTAACGTTTGTGGTGTGACGTCGCCTCCTGGTGGAAACTCGGACACGCTGCGGAGAAAAGTTTCATACCTGCTGAACCAAAGTGAGCTGATCATCAATCAATCAATCAATCAATCAATCAGTCTGAGGAGAAGCATCAGACTGCTGTGCATAAACTGAACAAATAAACAACTTTCAGATGATTTTATGAATAAATGAAAAACTAAAAAAAAACTCATTTTAAAAAAATAAATAAATTAAATGAATAAAAAAACTGAAACTATTTGAAATAATGCAAAATAAAAAAATAATATGTTTTCCTAAATAATTAATGAAATGAAATAAACGAATAATATAAAACTAAATTGATTAACTGATTGGTAATAAAGCTGATTCAGATTGATTATTAAAATATATTCATATTAAAATAGCGTGTCACTTACAGGGACAGGAAGTGGGCGGAGAACACTGACCTGGTTTATAGTTGGGCAGCTGGCTGACTCCAGGCCAGCTGTCCTCAGAGGGGACGCCCAGGACCTGCAGGGACAGTTCGTCTTTTATATCTAATTAATACAGACAATATCTAATAATGCACAGTGACGGTTATTAATTATAATATATTAACTTTTCCTACAAATCTTCTTTTGACTCAGAAATTAGACTCTTTTGTTTTCTTGTTAATTAGAAGAGGAAAAGCTTTGCTTCTATAAAATAAATAAAATAATAATAATTTCGTCTGTTCTCACCGTCCAGATCTTCTGCAGTTGTTCAAACACATCGGTGACTCCGGGGAACGCCGGCGCCCCCTGCAGCATCTCTATGAAGATACACCCAGCTCCCCTGATTCAAACACAAAAACTTTATATAAAATCACAGCGTCTTCTGTTCTGCAGCCGCACAAACCGAAGCGATAGCAGCAGTAAAGCAGATGTGACCCTCGTGGCGTCATGTGCTTCTGTTCGTTCTGCTCATGTGAACCTCTGGTCTCATTTAGACAACAAGACCAACAGGAAGTTTTCCTCTTAAAAACACCGGTTCTTCGGACCGGAAATGAGTTTAATGAACGAACTGAACTCATTTTTAAAGACTTCCCAGCATGCATTGTGACAGAGTTGAAGCTCTTGTTTGTCTTTGACACGTTCAGCGCTTCCTGCTTGTTTTAGAGTAATGACCCACGAAGAAGCTGTTTGTTTCTGTTAATGAAATGATTGGCTGACCAGATGTCCAGAGCCGTGGAGTAATCTGTGGATCCCAGCAGGACGTCGGGGGGGCGGTACCACAGCGTCACCACCTCAGAGGAGAAGGTCTGACTGGGGATGGACTTGGACCGAGCCAGACCTGAAGCCAGAACCAGACACAGATCCAGTCAGCACCAACAGAATCAAAGCCACCAGCAAAGAAGAGCCACACGTCCGCCGGCCGAAAACTTTAGAAACCGACTCTCAGCAATAAAACTCATCAGAAAGCTGAGATGCAGCAGATCTGTAACTTCGAGTTACATTAAAGTTCACGTGAAAATGATAACGACGTCTTCAAAATGAAATCTTACCAGCCGAAAAACTGCAAAACTTTAAACGCGTCTCTGTTGGCGCTAAACAGCATTAGCATAGCTGCTAACTAGCTTAAATTAACATGCTATGCTCTCAGTGAATATAAATGCAGCAGAGTATCAATACGTTTCCTCTGTGTTTTACTGATGAGAGGCGAGTGATAAAGTGGGCGGAGCTCCGTGTGGAGGCTCCCAGTGAGGGTTTCCTGACCGAAGTCGGCCATCTTGAGTTCTCCGAGGTAGCTGATGAGCAGGTTCTGAGGCTTCAGGTCTCTGTGGAGGATCCTCCGGCTGTGGATGTAGCCGAGAGCTCGCAGCAGCTGGAACATGAAGATCTGCAGCAGCAACGACATCATCATCAACAGCAACGACATCATCATCAACAGCAACGACATCATCATCATCAACAGCAACGACATCATCAACAGCAACGACATCATCATCAACAGCAACGACATCATCATCAACAGTGACATCATCATCAACAGCAACGACATCATCATCAACGACATCATCATCAACAGCAACGACATCATCATCAACAGTGACATCATCAACAGCAACGACATCATCATCAACAGTGACATCATCACCTTAAATCACACTCAGTCGTCACTTTGTTGTCAAAAATAAAGTTTTTTTAAATGTGTTATTAATCGTTTTTTAATCAGTTCCAGCTGTTTAGTTTTCAAACGAAGCGATTGGTCAATCAACATATCAATAACCTGCTGCTTCTGAACAAAACGACCCGTCACTGGTTGTTGCTGTGCGTCGTTATATTGATCCGATCAACATGTTCGGCCCGTTCAGTGCTATTAACCAGCTCAGTGTTATTAATTGATCACGATGCTTATTGAATAAACATTTCTCCCTGCTGGTTTCCGATTGGTCCCTGAGGAGAACACAGGAAGTGATTTACAGAGCAGATAAACGCTTATTGAATATGACGACAGCGTGATGATTAGTGTTTGGGAAACGATCGGCGGTGATTCTTCTTTCTGTTGTGACTTTTCACACTTGAGACTTTGGCTCTTGGTATTTTAAAGCTGTGTGTTGTGAAGCACGTTGAGCCGCACTGTTAACACAGAAACCGGCCGAGCGTTCGTGGTGTGAACGAACCCGGATGTTGTGCGAGTGCAGTCCTCCGGGGTGCTGGGTCAGGTACTGGGCCAGGTCCGTCTGCTGCAGCGAAGAAGAAGAAGAAGAAGAATTAACGTCCACATATCAAAACATCTTTTCTCAGTCAAACTCAAAGTTAAAGCTTTTGTGTTTTTCAGCGAGCTCGTCTCACTGGTTTGAAGTTCATGTGATGCAAGTGAAAGCTCCAGAAGAGCTGCTAAATGGACCTTGTGATGACTGTTTTCTAAACTGCCAAAAGATGATTTTATTTCACATTTAGTCACGAATATTTAATATCGCTGAGGAACGCAGCAGAAACAAGTTCTTATGATTCAAATACAGAACGAAACTCCAGAAGACTAAACACTAAACTGCAGTCGGATCAGTTTCAACATGCTTCTCACCACGTATTCAAAGACGAAGGTGAGAGACTCTCTGGTGTGGATGATGTCGTGGAGGACGACGATGTTGGCGTGTTTCAGACCTTTGAGCAAAGAGGCTGCGCGCACACACACACACACACACACACACACACACACACACATTTAAATGACAACCAGGAAATGTAAAAAGTTACAACATGTGCTGCATTTCCAACCGGGAAATACCGCCTTAAAACTTTAAACCACCAAAAAAATATCTTTTTGTCCCACGCACTTGAACACACACAACACTGTAAAAAATGACGATAGTGGGTGAGCTGTGAAAAACGGATGTAACACACACGTATAACTGCAGAAACTGTGTGTGTGTGTGCTGATCACCTTCTCTGATGGCGGTGAACGGGACGCCCTCCTCCGTCTTCATGCGAATCACCTTCAGCGCCACCAGCTGCCCGTTTATCCTCAACAAGCAACATTTAAAGAAAACGTCAGTATCTGAGGAGCTGTGTGGTTTTGGCTGAGACTGATTCCGGTCTGTGGTTCTGGTGACGGTGCAGCAGACGAAATGGAGGCGGTTTGGTGGAGACTGACCTGCTGATTCCTTTGTAGACGGAGGCGTACGCTCCTTCGCCCAGTTTCTCCAGACTCACGTAAGAATGAGCTGCTCCAAACTGAAGACCTGGTTTCTGAGCAGAGGACACATGACACACGTCAGGTCACATATCAACCTCATGTCCATCACTGGACCACGTGTGCACCAACGCCCCCGCCCAGACCACGGTTCCCTGCCTCTCCCGCCCCCCTTACAGCCAGCTGGTTAAATCAGTAAAGACGCTGCCGCCACATAGACCTGAGGAACATGCATCATCAGGGACATCAGACAGGAGAGACCTCAACACCAAAGACCTGCGGCAGGCGATCAGAAACATCACAGGCTACAACAGCAGGAGCACCACGTGTGGTCATTACTGACATTTTCAACACGTCACTGTCTCAGGAGAGGTTTCCCACCGGCTTCGAGAACGCCTCCATCGTCCCTGGACCTCAAAGGTCGTCAGTGGCTGGTCTAAAGGAGTCCCTAACGAGCCGCCCCCCCAGGAAACCTGAAGGTGCGTCGCTCATTAGGACACTAAAGAAAACTATGCAGTTGTGCTGTTCAGACCTTTTTAACCAGATGGTGACTCAGATCTAAACCAGGGGCACTGAATCTGAATCTGTTATCTGTCTGCATCACCCAAAGACAATCTGGCAGGTGGACATGAGCTGCTATAAATACTGCGAGACTAACGAAGGAAATGGAGAACAGGTGAGCAGGTGGGCGGGGAAGGTCAGGTGATGGGAAGAGCAGGGAAAAGGCGACTGGGACGGGTGGGAGAGTCTGAGGGCAGCCGACCAACAGAACAAAACCCCGACATGTTTTTAATAAACAGCTGTAAAAGCTTCTCTGACCCAGGTGAAGTGCTGCTGGCAGCTTTTCCCTCCCAGTGGGTCGCTGTTGCTGCGTCCTCGCTGCACTCGGAGCCGTCGGACCTGCAGAGTGTGGAACCAGTGAGGCTGGGACCCAGAGGGGGACCGGTCCGGATCCAGCTGGGACACACAGACAGAGACCAGATCAGCAGGACCATCTTAAACATTTTTAAAACCACCTTAAAAACCTTTAAACCACCTTAAAACTTAATCTTGTTTGTTTTAAACCTTTCAGACTCAGATGACACGCTGTAAAAGTAGCAACCAGGGGCCCAGTGTAAAAGAGCTAAAGTCAGTTTTTTACCTCAGCAGGCGGGAGGGACGTCGAACTCCTGCTCTTTCTAAAGCTGAGCTCCTCCATCTTCACCTCCTCCTCCTCCTCCTCATCTTCTTCTTCTTCCCTCCTCCCTTTCTCTTCCTCATCCTCCTCTTCCTCACCACAGCAGCACCTCCTCGCCCAAAACCTGGCCTCCCTCACCCACCGGGACAAGCCCTCCATCTTTTCTCCTTCTTTAATCCTTTAATCCTCTTCCTCTTCCTCTTCTCTCCGTCTCATATGACTCACATGGTTCAGGACGAGCAAACAGGGTCCCATGACTCCCCCCCCCCCCGTCTCTCTCTGTCCATTCACCACAGTGTGCTGCAGTCAGTAACTACAACACTGATCATGACACTACACACACACACACATATATATATATATATATATATATATATATATAAAAATGTGTGTGTGTGTGTGTGTATACACTGTACACACACTGCAGTATAAATATAATAATAATAATGCTGACAGGGAACACACTGCAAAAATGACTACTTAATGAAATTACAACTATTGGATACACTGTGGTGCATCTTCACATTTCAGTAAAACGTAATATATATTATAATATATATAATAAAAAAAGTGAAAACTAAGTGTGTGTGTGTGGGTTGTTGATACATATTGATCAGCAGGATCCTGCCTCCGTCTCCTCGGAGGATTTTTAATGTCGAGCTCTTTGAAATCTGAGATCAGAGCTGAACTTGTTAAAGTAAACGTTCCTTATTTCAGTGAATGTTGAACACTGTAGGAGGAAGATCTCTGTCTCACCTCACCTGTCTCACCTGTCTCACCTCACCTGTCCAACAGCGACCACATGTCTGTCTGTGTCTTCCTGTCTGGACGTCCAGTCTGTGGACACTGAGCCTGCACTTGGTCAGGATCTGTCTCTGCTTCCTGTCTCTGACAGCAGAGAGACATTCTGCCAGTTCATCGTCTCTTTTTAGGGCCAGATAACTTTCTGGCTTTTAGTTTCTTCTTTCCAGATACCAGATATATTAATGTTACCAACAAGGATGCTTTAATTTTTCTTCTTGTCTTTATAAGGTACCTCTTCTGTTAGCTTCTTCAGTTTCTCCTTTGGACAGTTGGTAACAGTTAACAGTTGCTAGCTCGCTTGACTGTTAGCCAGTGGTTTTGATTTAAAAATATATCCAAAGAGGATATTTCCTCTTCTGTTCTTGTTGGTTAATGCGGTTACCTCTTCTTTGGAGTCCTTTCTTACGGAGATGTATTCAGGAGCTCATCTTTGGTGCAGCTCCTCTCATGGAATTATCTCTCAGAGTGCTTTTAAGTCTTCGCTTCGGCTGTTGGATCTTAAAGTTCACTGAGTCTCATAAGGACCGAAACCCCAGCTTCAGATCTTCTGATCAGTCTTCTAACACCCTGAGCTATTGGATCACTGTTTCTTAGAGCTTTTGTTTCCTCTTGATGTTGGACTTCAAAAGATGCTTCAGCATCAAACCTACAACCTCAAAACTTTGGAACAGGCCTCTTACTCCCTGAGCCATTTCATCCAAGACACATTAGCACTGTTTCTTAATGCTTTTCCATTTTTTTTCTTCAGACATCTGATTTTAAAATGCATGTATTTGCCAGAGGATCAAACCCACAACCTCAGAACTCCACGACAGTCCTCTAACATCCTCAGCTGTTTGGTCTGACACTTCGGCTTGGTGTTTGACTTCAGCATTCACAACAAGAAGACCTCTAATGCAATGGCCAGCAATGGTGGAAGCATCATTTCTAAAAGCTTTTCAGTCATTCCTCTGGGTGTTGGACTTAAAAGATCAAGTTGACTGAGGTTCAAAACTAAGATTTCAACTTTCTGAGAGGACAAACAGTTTGAGACAGAAGATGTGTTTTAGAGCATTTCAGTCTTTCCTCTGGACATAAACCTTCAAAATAAACTCAGGCTCAAACCCATAACCTCAAAATCTTAAACAGGCACAGGACCATTTTTAATAACTGTCTTTGTCTTTTCTCAGGCCTTTCAGTTTTCTTCTAGGTGTTGACTTTCAATACGTCAAAGAGTTCTTAGTGCTTGAACCCACGTTAAAGGTTTTGAGAAGCTCATTAATTCATTGAGCCACTGGGAGACAGATTACTGAGGTTTTCTCAGAGCCTTTCAGTCTTAATTTGGGGAGTCTGTCTTCAAAATGCACTTAGATCAAACACAAAACCTTAAAACAACCAAGTCACTGTCTAGTCCATGGAGCCACAGGGAAACAGAGGCTGGTAGAACTATTGATGTTACGCTCGAAACAGACAACTCCATACCTTTCAAAGCAAAAGTAACACGGCAAGATGTTACGATGCCTCGCTTTACCACGCCACATATCACATGACCACCACAAACAAGGCCTTGTTGCATCACACTGGTATCAGAGAGGTGTCGCGCTGTATTTGAATAGCAGAGTTATAGAATCTGTTTAAAAGTAACCTCTTTGTGTAACACAAACTTTAGTGAACAAAACCTGCTGTTGCTGTTTCCCACTGGCAAACCAACTGTGTGCACATTCACACCGAGTGTTAACAGTCTGATTACTCCTCTGACCTTCATGTTCATGCAGGCTACAACTCACCTTCCTCTTCATCAGTGGGATGCTGCTGCCCTCTGCTGGACTGGAAGAATTCAACAATCTGAACATTTTCATGAAGGTGTAGGCCGCACAAAACCTTTAAGGGCACATTCACTAAATGTAAAGCGAGCAGGTTTGTCTCAGGCTGTGATACACTATGTGGCCAAAAGTATATGGACAGCCGACAGTGTAACATGTGACTGTGACACCATGTTCATTAATGTGCTGCTAACACAGCCTCCACTCTTCTGCTGCAGGGAATTGTTCCCATTCAGACTCCAGAGCATCAGTGAGGTCCAACACTGATGTTGGTGATCAGGTCTGGATCAAAGTCGGCATTCATCCCAAAGGTGTTGGATGGGGTTCAGGTCAGGGCACTGTGCAGGCCAGCAAAGTTCTTCAACACCAACACGCGAAGATAAAACATTTTGTTATGGACAACGACGTCCACAGACTTTTGGCCACATACTGTATCTTTCAGCTGAATCAGTCAGTAGTCCTGACCTGAGAAAGACAACAAACACACTCACAGTAACATTCTGCTTTTATTGGAACAAGAGCCAGAATTCAAAACAACACATGACAAAAGGAACAAGTCAACGGCATTTCCACCATTTAATGATCAGAGCGGCCATCTTTAAAGGACTGGAAGTGGAACAAGTTTACAGTGGAAATCTTTGAAAATCACTTTGAGTTCATTGATGAATTTATGACAATAACCTGAAAGATTTCTGTAGCTGTGATCCTGTACAGACTCAACTGATGTGTTTCTCTAACAGGAGGAGACTCTCCCTCCTACAGAGAACACAGAGACACTGAGGAACCAGACCTGGACCAGAACCAGAACCCATAGCCAGGATAAAGAGGTTCAGTGAATGTGGTGTTGAAGGTGTGGAGGTGGATCAGTGTGTCAGAGGAGACTCTGTAGAAGGACAGAGTGCCAGCAGGACAGTCCACATACACTGCTACTCTGTCAGAGACAGAGGAGGAGGAGGAGGAGGAGGAGGAGGAGATGGATGTTTCTCTCTTATTGTGACAGACAGAGTAACCATCATCATCATCAGAGCAGTTCAGTCTCCAGGACTGATCATTCCTTCCGAACACACAGTCTTCTCTGCGTCCTCTCCTGCTGATTCCTCTGTAACTCACTGATACATCAACATCTCCTCTCCACTCGACCTCCCAGTAACAGCAACCAGTCAGACCATTTCTACACAGCAGCTGAGGCCAGTAGTCAAACCTGTCTGGATGATCAGGATATGGCTGAACCTCCTTCACATGTGTCGCCTTCCTGTTGTTGTGAGACAGTTTGATGTTTCTGTTCACTGTGTTTGTGTCGAGTGTGAGTTCACAGGAATCTGATGGAGAGAACGAGACACAACACAGCTGCAGTTATTAATCTATCATCTGTTTGATGACCACATCAGAGACGTGAATGAGTGATGTCACAGTTTGAAGATGGCTGAATGTGTGCTGCTTTGTTTTCATGAATCAAAGTAAAAACACACTTACACTTCCTCAGACCTGGTCTCAGCCATCGGACTCCACCGGGCTCCACCCTGAAAGGAGGAGGGGGGTCAGACCAGCACGTCCTCTTTCAGCACGCAGACATGGACATTACATTAGTCCTCATGACTTTTGTGTGTAAATCTTTTAGTATCAAAGTCCCTTAAGTTCCCAAGACGTAGAGCAACATTTGGAGAAATACACTTGAATGTAGCATCTCAGAAGTCCTGTCTTGTCCTGTGGTCATCAGGTTTGAGCACAGTTTAACTAAATATAACTGCTTTGGAGTTATTGGACGGTTTATTTTTTCCGTTTTGATGGAGCTAGGCTAGCAGTTTCCCCCTGCTTCCAGTCTTTGTGCTAAGCTAGGCTAAACATGTCATGGACCTGTCTCTGTACAGAGATGAAACTGATTCGATCCTGGGTAAAAGGCCAAAAAGGATATTTCTCACAATGACAGACAGGTCCTTTAACATGCAGAGATCTGTCCAAACTGCATCAGTTATTACCAACAGGCAGTTATCATGTTTGTTCCTGGAGATGTTCTCTTTGGAGACCTCCTACACAAATATCTCCTTTTCATGTTCAACCAGTGTTTCTGTTCTGAGCAAAGGAAAAAGGCTTCCTACATGTGTGATTGTTTATATAACTCTCATATCCACCTTTAACCAAAAAGACCTCCTCTATCAGACTGACTGTCTGTGGCTGCAGCAGGCCTCTTCATACCTGAGAGTGTCCAGTCTCCAGTGTGGATCATCCAGTCCTGCAGACAGCAGCTTCACTCCTGAGTCTCCTGGATGATTGTAGCTCAGGTCCAGCTCTCTCAGATGGGAGGGGTTGGAGCTCAGAGCTGAGGCCAGAGAAGCACAGCCTTCCTCTGTGATCAGACAGCCTGACAGCCTGCAAACGCACAAAACAACACACATGGCAGATCATCTGAGGGTCCTGCTGCGTCCGTCAGATACAAGAAGAGACTGTCTCCAAAAAAATGAATAAATAATATAATGACTGAATCAGGGAGTTAACAGTAACCATGTCACTGTGATCTAAAGCCATGCTAGCAGCTCTGTCAGGCTGTACTTAGATACAGCTGTGTTTTGAGCTAAATGCTAACATCAGTATGCTAACATGCTCACAATGACAATGCTAGCATGTTCATGTATAGCAGGTATAATGTTTGTTGCTAATTTGCTAATGTTGAGCAATCCAGTAGTTGTTGAGATATTTCAGTCTGGACCAAATTGTTGGACCGACTGACAGACCCACATCACACTGCTAGCACGGCTAAAAACATTAAAATGTGTTTATGAAGAGTGAAGCTTTTGTCAAAAAGGAGGAATAAAGACATGTACTTTGAGCAGAGTGCTGTGTGCACTCACTAAAGAAACATTTGACTTCACAGTAGTTTATCAAAGTAGCCACCAGACAGAGGAAACTAGTCTGCTCTTTAGCTACAACCAGAGCTTGAGGAACCCCCCTGTGAACACTTGGCTGTATGTTTGTTTTATGTTCAGGTACATTTTGGTTCAGATACAAATTTACAATAAATCTTTAAAATCATCTGTGGTACTTAATAACTCAACAAAAGCAAGAGAAAATGATTTGAAAAAATCCTCATGGAAAGTAATTCTGAGTCTAGAAACTATTGCTGGAGTTTAGTTAAAGGTTCTTTGACAAATCATATTAGTAGAAATACACAGGCCAGCTGTTTATCCACTAATTAATTAATTAATTAAATAAAAAAAATTGATTGTAAATGGTCATCAATTGAATGGGTTAATGAATCCTGACCTGAGAGTTTCCAGTTTACAATGTGGACTGTCCAGTCCAGCTGTCAGCAGCTTCACTCCTGAATCCTGCAGGTCATTGTTACTCAGGTCCAGCTCTCTCAGACTAGAGGACTGGGAGCTGAGAACTGAGGACAGAGCTTCACAGCTTCTCTCTGAGAGGTTACAGACACTCAGTCTGGAGAGACAACAGTAAGGAAACAAGTAAGTAGTTTTTAATTTCTTTCTCCTGTTCATGAATAAATCCCACTTTGTATCTACTTACAGAGCTTTGTTGGAGGCTTTGACCACTGGCAGCAGCCTCAGAAGAGCCTCCTCTGAAGCAGAGTATTTCTTCAGGTCAAACACGTCCAGATCTGTTTCTGATGACAGTAAGATGAAGACCAGAGCTGACCACTGAGCAGGAGACAGTTCATCTGTGGAGAGACTTCCTGAACTCAGGGACTGTTGGATCTGCTCCACTAGAGAACGATCATTCAGTTCATTCAGACAGTGGAACAGATTGATGCTTTTCTCTGCAGAGGGAGTCTCTTCGATCTTCTTCTTGATGTACTCGACCGTTACCTGATTGGTTTTTGAGCCACTTCCTGTCTGTGTCAGTAGGCCTCGAAGGAGAGTCTGATTGGTCTGCAGTGAAAGTCCCAGGAGGAAGCGGAGGAACAAGTCCAGGTGTCCATTTGGACTCTGTAAGGCCTTGTCCACAGCACTCTGGTGTAGATTCTGTTTGTCATTAAATAATTTAGACCACCAGGAGGTTGATTGTTCTTCTGACAGCAGATTGACACCAGAGCTGATGAATGTCTTACAGACATGAAGAGCAGCCAGAAACTCCTGAACGCTCAGATGGACGAAGCAGAACACCTTGTCCTGGTACAGCCCTCTCTCCTCTCTAAAGATCTGTGTGAACACTCCTGAGCACACTGAGGCTGCTCTGATATCGATGTCACACTCTGTCAGGTCTGATTCATAGAAGATCAGGTTGCCTTTCTGCAGCTGCTCAAAAGCCAGTTTTCCCAGAGACTCAATCATCTTCCTGCTCTCTGGACTCCAGTGTGGATCTGCCTCAGCTCTTCCATCATACTTGATGTTCTTCAGTTTGGACTGAACCACCAGGAAGTGGATGTACATCTCAGTCAGTGTCTTGGGCAGCTCTCCTCCCTCTCTGGTCTTCAACACCTCCTCCAGAACTGTAGCAGTGATCCAGCAGAAGACTGGGATGTGGCACATGATGTGGAGGCTTCGTGATGTCTTGATGTGGGAGATGATTCTGCTGGCCTGATCCTCATCTCTGAATCTCTTCCTGAAGTACTCCTCCTTCTGTGGGTCAGTGAACCCTCTGACCTCTGTCACCATGTCAACACACCCAAGAGGGATCTGATTGGCTGCTGCAGGTCGTGTGGTTATCCAGAGGCGAGCAGAGGGAAGCAGGTTCCCCCTGATGAGGTTTGTCAGCAGCACATCCACTGAGGTGGACTTTGTAACATCAGTCAGGATCTCATTGTTGTGGAAGTCCAGAGGAAGTCGACACTCATCCAGACCGTCAAAGATGAACAAAACCTGGAACTCTTCAAACCTGCAGATTCCTGCTTCTTTGGTTTCAGTAAAGAAGTGATGAACAAGTTTCACCAAGCTGAACTTTTTCTCTTTCAGCACATTCAGCTCTCTGAAAGTGAATGGAAATGTGAACTGTATGTCCTGGTTGGCTTTGTCTTCAGCCCAGTCCAGAGTGAACTTCTGTGTTAAGACTGTTTTCCCAATGCCAGCCACTCCCTTTGTCATCACCGTTCTGATTGGTTCATCTCTTCCAGGTGAGGGTTTAAAGATGTCTTCTTGTCTGATTGTTGTTTCTGGTCTGTCTGGTTTCCTGGATGCTGTTTCAATCTGTCTGACCTCATGTTCATCATTGACCTCTGCAGTCCCTCCCTCTGTGATGTAGAGCTCTGTGTAGATCTGGTTCAGAAGGGTTGGGTTTCCTGCTTTAGCGATCCCCTCAAACACACACTGGAACTTCTTCTTCAGGTTAGATTTGAGTTTACGCTGACAATCTCCAGATTGACTTCCTGAATGAACACACAACAAAGAAGATAAACAGGTGATTTATAAATAAGATGTTACAATTTAATTCCCCTAAAGAATGCATATATGAATACATTTCCCTCCATCTCTTGAGACATCAGTAAATGTCCCGTTTATCCAGCATGTTGAATCTTTAGAGAAATCCTCTTACTGATCTGCAGACAGTCAGCCAGCTCCTCCTGCTTCATTCTCCTCAGGAAGTGCAGTGTGATCTTCAGAAATGCCTCTCTGCTGCTCCTCCTCTGCTCTTCCTCCTCACCGTCCAACACCTCCTCATCCTCCCTCTGACTCTCTAAGCATTCTGGGTAATCTGACTCAGAACCTTCTGCATCTTCTTCAGCTCATTCTTCACAAAAGTGACAATGTTCTCCTCCAGCAGCTGGAACAGAATATTGTATGAATGAAACAATCAAACTAAAATCATGGAACCAAACATCAGATCCATGTTGGACAGACTGACAATCCACTGGTCTAAAAAGTGCAGCGTGGAGATTATTGTGAACAGAATAGATGTAAAAGTAGTTGTTGTACATGTACAGACCATAAATATGGAGTCCAGGTGTGTTTGATGCTGCTGGGCAGACTGACCACTGGGAACCTCTGAGCTCTCCTGGTCGACTCTGTGGAGGAATCATGAAGAATTAGCTCACATTATGTCTGAATCATAAACATTGAATCAGATGGTTTCCCCTGACATTAAAGTGTTGGTCGTACTGCTGATCCCACTGTGACTCAACAGTCCTGTCTGTATTTCTGTGCAGCTTTCAGTTTACTGTGTTGGTTCACCAGCTTGTCTGGTTTAGTCCCTCCAGCTCTTATTGACCCCTATAATACTGTGGACACCAACGCACAGATCACACAAGCTAACTGGATGCTACCTGTCCAGTGCAAATTGGTAGTGAGTCGCAATAAACTTGTAGCAGGTGAAGTGAGTGAAACATCAGGAAAACCAAAGAGAATACTGGATTAAACCAAAGCTGACGGTGATTTCACACTGAATTGTGTGTCAAATGAAAGCTAGAACGTACTTCTCTGGGCTACAGGTAAGCAAACAGGTACAGGTGTTTTTCATATAAGTTGGTATAGGCTGTTTCTTTTATACTTGTAAAACATGTATGTATTTTGTTTTCCACTTGTTTGACACAACATGTTTGAGCTTTGGTAGAGGTGAACATTGTCTCCTCTTTGAGCTTCTGCAGCCTGCAGTGATCCATAACATCCGTCTCTTCATCGACAGACATCTTCACAGAGGCAGAACTCCAGCCAGACGTGACGCGCCGTGATGCAGCCGTCAGTGTTGTACTTTACTTTGTGAATCCATCAGCAGCATCAATAAGAAAGCAGCTGTGTTTCCTCAGACTCTGATGGTTCATTCTGCGCTTTAGAGCAGCTGATCACAGTCCAGCTGTTATCACCAACATGTTTCCATTTCTGTTGTCACGTGACTGAAAACTAGAAAATGTTGATTTGATGGAGGAACTCAGTGGAATCAGGGTTAGCTTTCGTTAGCAGCTAGCATCTGTTAGCCTCATTAAAATCACTGTTTTATTCTCATGCAGTCATCAGACAACAGTCAGAACGTGTGTGTGGAGAAAATGTTAAACTGAAGTCAAGAGCTGAAGACTGGTTATACTGGTTATACTGGTCAGCTTTCACATGTGAGAATATAAATGTATGTGAAGAAGAACGATGCTGAAAATAAACAAACAGGTTTAATAAAACTTCTCTGGATAAATAACAGTTAAAACATGAATCAGTGATATTTTAATGTTTTAACAGATTACCTCTTTGCAGCAGAGGGCTGTCGTCCTTTAAACTCAATGAGGCGAAGATTTGACTGGTCACTCCTGAAGGACACACAGCTGGGCTCTGGTCCAGGTCCAGGTTCAGGTTCAGGTTCAGTCTCAGGTCCAGGTCCAGGACCAGCAGAGTCTGGTCTCTGCTGCTCTGGGCTTGAACACAACACACACAGAGCTTTGAGTGTGAATAATGATGGTGCAGTGATCTGAGTGCTGAGCTCTGACATGGAGAAGAGTCATGGACAGTTAGAGATCCTCATCTCACCTCTGAGCTCTGGTCTGGCTGCCATGTTCCCCACACAGACTGGTTTTAGAGGAGGGCTCCTCCTCTCTGTCCTCACACTGATTCATGCTGCTGAACTCACATCCACATCAGCTCACACACACTTTGATCTGGAGAGGAAACACAAATCCTTCATCTGCACATCAACTGAAATCCTCCTTTCCATCATTTCTCCTGTAAGAAGATCAGCTGCTCCTCCAGTGATTGGCTGTTACTTTCTGTTTCATATCAGTGTCAGCTGAATGCAGTCAGACAGCAGTGAGGCAGAGGAAGCTGCCATCAGCTGCTGGACTTCTACTATCAGGCCACTAGATGGCGTCATGAAGCTGCAGTGAAGTGCAGATTTACCTTCACTGACACACAGAGGGGCTGAGATGGACTGATGTGGTCTGACAGAACCTCTCCGTCTACAGAGTCCCTGTAGAAAAGGACTCGATGCAACAAGCTACAGCTGATTATTTCACAGCAACAGCTGAGATTAACATGACATCATTTCCCCATCATTAGAAACAAACACATCATTTATAAAAACATTATTTAGATAAAAAAGAAACAATATTGAGCTCCAAGGACTCTAATTCTAGGCCTTAATCCCAGCTTCAGATGGAGACAGTGTGCAGCTGGTTCTCTTCTAATGAATGAATTCAAATGAAGTGCTGAGCTAATGGACCCAACAGTCTTTTAGTTGGAGCACAGCAGCTCAGCTGAACATGCAAACACGTGACATTCATCTACAGACACACAGTTCAAGCTGGAAAAGAGTTGGCAACACTGGTTACATGTTGATTGATTTCATTAAAAAGTAAAACGTTGAAGCTCCTTCCTGCTGTCTCTAAAGCAGCTGCTGAGGATCAGCTGACTCTGCTGCTGCTCTGATTCTTACACTCCCAAACACCGACACAACATGGCGGATATTTGTAGTCCCGAGTTTCCAGTTAAACTCCGAGCGGCAGCTTTCTGCTGTTTCTGTGGAACTAAGCTGCCGACAGCTTGTGTTAACGAGTCAAACACTTCAGACGGGTTACATTACCTTCAGCTGCAGCTTCAGAGGAGAAAACTATGACCAGAGGAAGTGAGAGTAAACTCTGAACAGGAAACACCCAGAGAGGCGCGTGACTGTTAAACATGAACTATATCTGTTAGGAAGTTGAGATGAAGTCGCTGTTTAATGAGCACATGAAGATCAAAGAGCTGGAAGCTGAGGACATGCTCACTTGAAAGCAGCTTTGTGAGTTTTAATAATAATTCAAAACGTGGTGTTTGTGGTCAGAACTACCGGACACAAATCTAACCGGCACGCACTGTGCGGTGATCGATTCTGCGCTCATCTCAAACTAGTCTAATAAGAAACTAAGAAGTACAGGCGGCCTGCGACACGAGGAGCAGAGGAAGTGAAAGGAAACTCTGAACAGGGAACAGCAGCACCTCGGCTCAGGTGATAACTCTTCAGCACACCTGGAGCTGCCTGACTGGACTGCGACTAAATAATATCTATTATCAAGAATAATAAAGAAAGTCCAGGAAAGCACCTGTAATGGAAGCAGGAAGGGCGGGAACCCGAGCAGATTTTCACAATAAGATGACATTTAGCTTTGCTTTTATTTCATTACTGACTGAAAGTTGTGATTTAATGATTGCAGTTGATATATTATATATATTATATTACAAACTGAACACATTTACTACAATATTAAACACATTCATTAAATCCAATATATAATAATAATATACAGTCTGTTGGCTAACGTTTGCTGTTGTGCCGTTTGAACGAGTAACGTTAGTATTAACAGAAAGTAAGACTATTCTTCAACAGGTGCTTCAAGACGTAACGCTGCGGACATTTCATGTGAGAAGGAAGGGAGTCGGCTGAAGGTCCAAGGTTCAGTTTGCAGTCCAACGTGCACATGTTCACGTCAGCTGGGAAGTAAAGCCCGTGAACAGGAAAGTAGCAGCAGCGGGCTAAAGATACAATGTTCAGATCTAAAAGGGGACGGGAGTGAAGTGTCAGTACAGCGACATGAGCTCAGTCTGTTTTCATGATGGAGAACATTTGTTTCATCTGTCAAACATCTCTTCCATGAGCTGCTAAACGTCTTTAATGTCAAAACACAGCAGCAGAACTCCTTAACAGACTCCAGCTTTAAATAACCGCACAGCGATGTGATCAATACAAACATTCATCTGGATGGAGCTGGGCTGGTAACGGGCCTCACAGAGAAACTAAACAAAATAACCAACGAAACAACAGTTGGCTCCGATGATCTGTTTCAATATTTGAGTCTGTGCGTTCGGTGGGAGTTCAGGTTCTTCTGGGGGACTTGCAGGAACTTGCGGGCCCCTGAGCACAGACGTCATGTAGAGGGGCCCCCACCTCCACGGGAGCAGGACCCCCACCCGGAAAGAGACACGAGTTGTTTGGAGTCTCTTTGAGGTCGTTCTGTGTCGTTTGTGTGTGTGTGTGTGTGTGTGTGTGTGTGTGTGTGTGTGTGTGTGTGATGGAGCTTCTCCATCACGTCTGTCAGCTGTACAACGTGTTGCAGAGAAATGACACTGAGACGTGGAGACGTTGCTCGTTACACACACACACACACACACACACTCACACACACACTCTCCCATGTGATCCACTCAATGACTTCCTGTCTTCTGCTGCTGTTGGACTCAGATGAAAACAGCCTCTTTTGTTCCCGACTGTTACAATACTGGGAGCTCTGGTCCACACTCTGCTTCCCAGGGAACAATGTCTCTCTCACACACACACACACACACACTCACACTCACACTCACACTCACACTCTCTCACACTCACACACACTGTTATTGTCATTAGCAGTTATTTTTTGATGTCTGAATTTTCCAGAGTTGTAAATCTCTTTGCGTTCGTCCGGACTTTGTTCTGTGGTGATGAGACGACAGAACACTTCCTTCGTTCTGCAACCGGTTCAAATCACCGTGAAACAAATGATTCGTGTGTTTCCAGATGTGACACCTGTAAAGGAACATCTGTTTAAAGTAATAAGTGTCGGCACACATTTCAGATCAGAAACCAGTGTTTGATCTTCTGACCGAGGTCGCATGTTCTGCTCCGAGTCACGTTTGGAAACGATGAGCTGCAAAGACGAAAAGCTTTACGACTGTTTGTCTCCGATAGCGATCCCGGAGATTAGCTTTGATTTCTTTCCTTCCTTCTTTCCTGCTGCCGTGTTGTTTAAGCAGACTGTGTGATTACAGTCTGCAGCGATGTTCAACTGAGTGCTGCATCCTGGAGCGGATTGATACGATACACTTTGGAGAAAATGTGTGACACAAACACTAAAAAAGCTTTAAAAGGTGTTTTTAACTCTTCTTATGGACCTTCTCAAGGTTGACGCCGCGTCCAGACTTCGTGACATCAGCCCGATCATCGCGTCGGGCGCGACAGTCGACCGTTTTAGCCGCGACGTGTAGCAACACGTTCTCACCCCAACTCGTCAAGTACTGCCGGTTGGTCAGTGGCCTTCCCCTTCAAAATGTGACGCTATAGGTAGCGTCGTTTCTGGACGCGCAGGGCTCCGTGGTCAAGTTAGCAAGAATAAATATGCGACGTCCAGTTAGACTTAAATAAAGCTTGCGTGGTTAAAAAGGTTCAGGCACAAAAAACACTTCCTTGGGTTTAGGAAAAGATTGTAAGTTACGTTACGTTAAAGAAATCATTTCCTTTTGGTTTCAGACAGGACTCGAACAGCCGTCTCCTGGGCGTGTTCGTTTGAGCCACCCCCCACCTCCACATGGGGACTGTTCTGCTCTTTAAACTGCGTCACCTGACTTTGAAGGCGGGCGCGTCCAGATTTGATGCTAGAGCGGCAGCCTACCTACTGACCGAGCTTCAGTATTTGACGACTCACGACGACCGGACAAAAAGACGGGCGTGTCTTCCACGACGTGTTCCGATCGTTGACCAATAGGAGCCCAGAACGCTCTTCAGCTGTAAACGTGGCGACGTGAAAGAGGACTGATGCTGCTGGTGCTGCGAGGGGGAACCGTGAAACAGAGGAAAGCTCACCGTCGCTTTCTCCTTTCTTTTTTTTAGGCTTTTCCAACACGAGACATCACACACGCCGCCATGTTTGTTTACATTGTTGTTCCCGGACGCCGGTCCCTAGCACCTCCATCCCGATGACATCATGCACGTGGTGAAAGCGATGATTGGTCGGGAAGCAACGTGGCGTGCGTCATGTGACACAGTGAGCATCGTCACCGGCAGAAATATCGTGTAGTCTGAACCCGACAAGACGCGATTCCTAAAAACATGACGACTCTCGGTAGATAAACGAGATAAAACTACAAGTTTTATTCATGTTGTTATTGTTTTTCTTCATTTTCAACTCAGAGACACTGATGCGATGTTTGATGTAAAATGAGTATCTTTGTTTTAAATGTGTCTCAAAGATCAAATGTTCCTCCATCATCGGCGTCCTCAGGAAAGCCAACGTTAGCTGCATCGCGGAGCTAATGTTAGCCAAATCATTTCCAGCAGCTTGTTTTAGATGTTGATGCTGTTTCTGCTTCATCAACAAAACACCTGACAGCTACATAACTGATTGGTTGGTCATACGACACGGTTCTTATTCAACGTGAGAAATTAGTTTCTTGTTCTTCGACAACAACAACAACAAATATATACAAGTAATCATTTATATAAATCTATATCAGAGCAAATAATACATTTGGATTAAATTGGCTATCAAACATTTATAATTAATAATAATTCCACATTCATCACTGCGTTATAAAGCACAAACCCATTAAGCAGCTATAATTCCCTCTACGGAGACCTGAAAGTTCCTCATAAATATTGTTTTTACGTTCTATTAAAGAAGTTCAGCAACGAACCTTTAAGCTCAAGAAATAAAGTTTTATTTCTATCTTTACTACAAACTGTTCTGTCTGTTGATGCATTATCTCTGAGTCTTTTTAGGAGATTGATCTGTTAAGAACAAACTGCTCCGTGATTTTCTTTAACCCGAACCTGCAGCAGAGTGAGGCGACTTTCTCCAGCCCCGAGTGTCGTCTGCAGGCTGCATCACCTCAACTGCTGCCCTCAGCCCCAACAACATCCACCAAGAAGGGAGGGCGGCCTGAGGGGGACAAAAACAGGGTTTGGAAAAGTGGAATGACTCTTGAGTGAATTGAACTGCGGGGACACAGTGTCCGGTTTGGACGGGTCCACAACACCAACGCTGTCCCCAGAGCAGCGACGTGTCCTGATCTTTCAAGGTTGACTATTCGTGTCTGTTTGATTGCCAGCTGAACATCTGAACAACTTATCAAGGACTTCCAAGAAACGTGGAGAACAGAGACGTCAGACCTGCAGATGGACCTGGTTCTGCATCCTGGACTTGATCTCTGCAGACCTGTGGGTTTGACGGCGTTGTCAGAGCGAGGTGGCAGTTTCCCTGCTTGGCTTCCTGATGAGAGCCGCTGTGAAACAATGTGAGGGTAAGAGGTTCGCTTCCTGTCTGTCAACTCGCTCCCCAAACCAGGTTTTTCTAAATCACGGGTCTATTGTCCCAAAAAGGAAAAGAGCAATTAAAGTGAAGCCGGGGGGTTCGAGATACTGCAGCTCCTTCGCTTTCATGTTTTCATGTTCGTTCTGGGAGTGTGTGTTACTCTGTGTGTTTGTATATCGCTGTGAGGACCCTGACCTGGAGCAGGTTGTGTACAGTCCTGGTAAAAGTATATTTATATGGGGATAATTTACAACAGCAAATACTTTTACAAGGAAACATGAAGCTGTTTCCTCTCAGCGTAATGACAAAATGTTGTTAAGTAATATATTTGCTGATTAAGTTTCCTGTAATGAACGTTTTTATGGTTCTCTTAGTAGAAATTATGATCCATAAGATTAAGATCAATTTATGAAATCATTTGTAGTCAGACTTCGTGCGGAAGTCACAAGGCGGAAGACGCCTTGTGACTTCGCCAGAAGAACGGCCGTACAGGTCGTCGGTGCAAGCACTGTGGGACCAGTTTAATAAGGAAGCAATATAATAAAATAAAATATATATTTATAAATAGATAGAAACCAACGCCTGTCATGTCTTCCTGTTAGGGACGCAGCCTTTTCATACGAGATGCAATGATGAGCCGAATAACTGTCGGAGTGATAAACTGAATCCAAAGGTTTCAGAGTGGAGGCCGAGGCGCGTCTATAGATCACGTCACCAGGCCTCAGTTGTCCGCTTCCTGCTGAACTTCAATAAAGAGAAAGAAAATCAATAAGTGTGTCAATGTGAAAGTTAAACGCAACTTTTTGATCCAGCCAGATCCCAACATATCTGTACTCTGAAACTCAATACTCTCAGTAATCTCTGGCTCTAGAGAATAGCATGTATTTAGTCTTGTTTGCATTCAGGACTAATTAAAAAAATGCATCTTACAATTGGTCAAAGGCTTGTTGTATCTGCATGTGCAGCAAAACAACACACCGGAATAATAAATAAGAGGCACAATGCAAAGACCTAGAATAAAAAAAAAAGTAGAAATGTAATTGTAGTGTTAATATGAATAAATTAGTAATAATAGGAATGACAGCTATAGGAATAATAATATCAGTATTAGTAACAGAGCCAATAACAACAACTGTAGTAGCAGTTGTCGAGCAGGAACACGGGGGCAGCAGGTGGCCCACAACCACAGATCCAGACTCTGCAGGAACACGGGGGCAGCAGGTGGCCCACAACCACAGATCCAGACTCTGCAGGAACACGGGGGCAGCAGGTTGCCCACAACCACAGATCCAGACTCTGCAGCTCCGGAGGCAGAAATACCTGATGAAAGCGACAGAAGGAGAGAGGAGAGAGACGAGAAAGCACAGAACTACGGGAGAGAGAAGATGTCGAGTTAGTAACATGCAGTAATGGGATAAACATGCACACAGATGGAGAGGGAGAGGAGGAGAGAGGAAAGAGGTGCATTATGGGAAGTCTCCTGGCAGTCTAGGCCTATAGCAGCAGAACTAAGGGATGGTTCAGGACTCACCTGAGCCAGCCCTAACTATAAGCTTTATCAAAGAGGAAAGTCTTGAACCTGCTCTTAAATGTGGAGATGGTGTCTGCCTCTCGAACCCAAACTGGGACCTGGTTCCACAGGAGAGGAGCTGGGGTTTAACGTCATGTGACTTACTTACGTACTTGCCTGTCGCTGGTACTTTCCAGCGGTCGTATACGTCGTTTTGGGATTCACTGTTGTTCTACCTATTCTGTGTTTTAGGTATGAGGACGTGTTGCGTCGTGTGGAAGTCACGTGGTGCGGTTGCCGTGGTCGACTGATGTGGAGCCAGCTGCTGGCTGGAGGCAGATTTGGGGGGGGGGGGGCCATAATGAGCGTATTGTGAAAGCAGAACAAAGGAAGCTCTCAGGCTGCAGGCGGAGGGAGCAGAGCCTTTATTTATCCAGAGCACAGCTCCAGGCGGCCAATGAGACGGCGGCGTTCAGAGTGGAGGAAAGTGACAGGAAACATTTACGAGTTCTGTCGTCTGCAAACATTTGATGCATTAAGATAAAGGATCTTTCGCCCTAAAGACAACATCAAGTCAGCTTCAATATTATCAGTTACCGTAAGACGACCCTGATTATAAGACCCTCCATCAGACCGGTCCGAAAGATATGTGAAGATGCAAATAACTTTGACACTCGTCCTGTTGGGAAAGTTTTCTTGAGACTTAATATAAGTAAGATTAGTCGATTGATTAAACTGAATTTACAGTTTTGTGACATTTAGACTAAATAATTAGCTGATTAATGTAGAAAATAATCACCAGCTTATTTGAAAAAAAATGACAGTAATTGTTAGTTGGAGCACTGATTATTTTCCCAGAGACCCAAAGAAGCAGCCAGGGTTCAGTTTCATCGGACATTTTTATTCCGTAGCATCTTTATTTACATGCTGCTCGTCTTTACAATCACCTGCTGATGATATTCAGAACTATAACTTGATTCAAAGCGTAATAAACATAACAACCATTCATCTGCATCTGATTGAACATGAAGTGATTTTAAACAAAACACATCAGCGGCTTCTTTTCTCTCAAACATCAAACCACAACAAATAAAAATACACACACGTGCACATTTAGTCTCTAACTGCAGTTTTCCTGACGATAAAGTTCAGTTTTTCCCTCCAAATTAAACTCAGGAACCATTTTTCCGACCTGTTGATGACTGTGAGTGAATAATGTCGATAACTGAGCCTTTTCCATAATTTATAATCAGTACTTTGAGCCTGTGGGAGCCTCAGCACGCAGAACAAAGGCAGCAAACTGTGACTGTCACTGAGTTCAGATGCAGACAGTTATTGCACAAACAGGACCGATAAAACAGGAAACAGCAGCACGTTTTGTCTCTTTGGCTCCGTAAAAAAGGGGATTTTCTCGAGTGAAAAGCACACAACAAAACATCAGAATGATTGAAACTGAGGAGGAAATGACACTTTAGGGGTTTAAATATATTTATGGGCTCAAATAAGGTCAATAAGATTAAACTTGTGTGAAATAATTCCAACGTTTTGAGGTTTAAAAACTCGAGCTGTGCAGCCAAACTCTGTTCAAAACACAAAAAAAAAAACTTTAGTATCTTTGAGAATTAAACTGTCAGGCTGAATTTGGGGGAAATGTGTTTAAAATTATACTTTGTCGTAAACAAATCCAGTTTTTTCAAGTCCAAAAGTTGCATCTACAGGAATAAGTAGCTGTTAATCACAGAGTCTTTAAAACCGTCGCTTTTTAGACGTCAGATCAGAAGTCTTGAGTGTGTCGGCCGTTAGAAACTCCAGCTGTGCAGCCAAACTCTGTTCAAAACACAAAGCAAACTTTATTTTGAAGAAGATGCTAAACTGCGTCGGGCTGAATTTTGGACGTCGAGTGTTGGATTTGAATATTTCACACGGAGCTTCAGGGAAGAGCTGGAACAGAGTAAATGATGTAATAATAAACTTGGAGATAAGAAACCAGAACTGGACACATTTGTTCTGTGAAATCGTGACGAAACAAAGCATTACGTGTTTTATCAGTGTTGTTCTCTTCCCAGGCGTAACTTCTGGACTCCGGAGCACCAAAAGACGCCGAGAACCTGAATGTTTTTTGTGCTGAAGCATCATTTCAGACACATTTCGTTAAAAACTTTAAATCACAAAGTTTGGCTGCAGAGCACGAGGCTGTAATCTCCGACCCAGACGGGAAAAAACATAATAAAAAGGCTTCTTTCCTCAGTGTAGTTCTGAATCAGAGCTTTGGACATTCGTCCTCCCATTTTAAACATCTAAAACTCTGTGATTCAGAACTACACTGAGAAAAGAAGCCATTTTATTGCGGTTGTCTTTGTTATTTTTGGACTTTGGAGCACCAAAAACCACCGTGTTGGAGTCATTTGACATAATTCAATGAATTTGGAGAAGAGTAGATGTGGAAACAGACTTGTGTCGTCCCTGATGGGAAGCGGTCTCAGTCGCAGTAGTCAGACGTACTCAGATCTGGTTCTGATGGCGGGCAGTCCAGGCTGCACCCTCACCCCAGGGATGGGGACAGGTGTGGTACAGTTTTCCTTCTGCAGACACAAACAGGAAGTCAGCAGCAGAGTTCCCGCCACCAGGTGAAGGAACCCCGCCGTCCAGCCGCAGAACAGAGCGTCCCCGAACTCCCAGCGCGGCACCACCTCCGGCACCGACTCATCGAAGAACCGCGTGACCGTGAGGTGGGCGATGTACGAGACCGGGATGAGTCCCAGGATCCCGGACACCAGGCACAGCGCCCCCCCTGCCATCTTCAACGCCCTCTTGCACTTGAGGTCCTCCAGCTGGCCGTGGCAGCTGTTGACCACGTGCATGCCGGGGATGGTCAGCAGGAGCCCGAGCAGCCCGGCGGCCACCGTCACGCACATGAGGATCCGGGCCAGTTTGATGTCCGACGGCAGGCCCAGGAGGCTGTTGTAGGGCCGGCACTCCAGCACCCCGAGGTCCTGCAGCACGCAGGTCTCCCACAGCCCCAGCTTGTAGCTCTCGGTGGGGAGCAGCTCGGTGGACAGCGTGAGCCAGGTGGACATCAGGGTGGTGGCCAGCGAGCAGAGCCAGGCCCCCGCCGAGAAGAAGACCCCCAACAGCTCCAGAGCGTGAATGCTTGGGTCCATGGCGGTGTCTCTCAGAGTCTCAGGATCCCCGGGTCTCCTGTGAGTCCCACTCTTTACCTCCCTGCCTCCCTCGCTGTCACGAGGGGGGGGGGGGCTCCTCGCCCAGCCACGACTCCTTCCAGGGAATATCCTGAGCGGGCTGCCAGCTCCTGCGGCGACTCGGAAGAAGCCCTTCGTGCATTCAGCACAGTGCGAGGGGGGCCGTTTCCCTGCCAGGCCTCGGCCCTGCCCCCGCCCTGATTGGCCGGCGCTGGAAACAACAGCATCATTCAGCCGCCTGTGAGGTCGCATGCACTCAGGACGTTATCAACGCACACATCTCTGTCTGAAAGGCGTTTGAAGTTAATGGCATCGCTCGCGCTGCTTCCCTGCTTTGTGTGCCGCCGCCCCCCCGCGGCTCGGAGGGGCTCGGAGGGTAAAACGTCCCGCAGGTTTGAATAAAGTTTGTAGAGTCGGAGCCACAACTGGCTTCTTAATCACAGAGTTTCATAGATTCTTCCACCCAGTTTAAAACATTTAAACTGAGAAAATAAGCATCTTGTTACAGTTTCGTTCCCTTTATGTTCATTTTCAACTTTGCAGCACCAAAAAACTACAATTTGTGTTTTTAAAGTGACATTATAATCAATTAAACTACTATCAATATATATATATATATATATATATATATATATATATATATATATATATATATATATATATATATATATATATATATATATATATATATATATATATATTCTAATCATTAGCAGTGGGTGTTTTCTACAAGGTGTCTGACATATAATTTATACATTTTGTAATGGAGTTTGGACTGATGCCTTCTGGTGAGTATTTTGCCGTATTCAACCAAGATTTCACACCAAACTCCATTGTAATATATCACGAGTTTATCGGTGTCACGTTTACATAGTGATTTATTTAAATATCTGAGGAGCTTTTATTAATCAAAATAGTCTTCTGGCGATTCAGGTGTCTGGATCCAACCTTCAGCGGCGCCGAATATTTGTTATATTTATTTAATATATATATAAATAAATAAGCTCAGCTCTGAAAACTCACTCAAATATTAATAAATAATGAGAAGCAATGAAAATATAACATGAACCAGCGCTCACCTGTGTTGTTTTGCATAAAATGTGCCTGTTGAGATGGCAGCCATGTTGAAAAGAGCTTTTTGATAATTCGTGTAAATACAGTTTTTAAAGAAGCACACGTTTCCATGGTGACAACGAGCTCCACCAATCAGACGCGTCGCTGTAACACTTTAGGATTGTGGGTAATGTAGTGCTTCTCCGAGTTGATTTCATGCATCTACCACAAAAATGGACATTGGACAAAAATTAATTGCAGGGTCTTCTTTCGTTTTGTTTTTATTTATTTTATTTATTTATTTATATAAAAGTATTAAACGGAATTACATTGTGTTAAAGGGATTGTTGGTGTGAAGCTGTTATTTTATTTCAACATTATTTCCTTCAGATGTTTATTATTTTTGTAATTATTCAAACCTACAGAGTCCACTGGGTGAGTTTCTGGCGCCGCCCGGTGGACACCGGCGGGAACTACAAGCACAGGTCTGATGGCGTCACACGCCTGAGACAACAGCCACCCGCGTCATCACGCCGCGCCCCACTGCACGCTTTCCCAAATGTTGAGCTGACAGCGAGTCTCTCAGCTTCAGATAAAATGTCGGTGTTTCACGACGAAATAGAGATCGAGGACTTTGAGTACGACGAGGACACGGAGACATATTACTTCCCGTGTCCCTGCGGAGACAAGTTCGCCATAACTAAAGTAAGTAGCGGAGGGCTAACGGCTAACAGCTAGCTGTCTGCTTCTGTGTTGTGAAACAGCTTTAATTAATCAAGTCAAATAATCATTTTCATTAAAGAACCCACTTCTTTTGGACCAGCGGACGTCTCAGCTACCGATTCTACCGGAAGTAGACCTGCTTTATCATGTTCTGCACGGATGCACTTCACGCCAAACTCCATTCCAAATATCACGCCTTTATAGGTTGTTCCTCGGCAGCAGCATATTAACAAATGATCAGAAATAGTTTTTAGAGATTTTCCTCATCAGCTGGATCTTGTGGTGGATTCGGGACATGACCCACCCTTCAGCATCCCTGAATGTTTAATCCAGCTGTAACATTTCACAGTGGGTGCCTCTGTCTTGTTTAAGGTTTGCCAGCAGAGAAGGACATATAATCTCTACATTTTTCAGTGGAGTTTGGTTTGATGTTAAGACCCTGTTTTACAGTTCTCGCTGTGTAGAAGTTTGGTTTGTGATTTCTGTCGCTACACCAGAGGAACCTGCCATGTTTGTGTCTGTGCTCTGCTTGTGGTTGAAGGAGGAGCTGGAGAACGGGGAGGAGGTGGCGACGTGTCCCAGCTGCTCGCTCATCGTCAAAGTCATCTACGATAAGGTCAGTGAACTGGTCCTGGTCCTGGTCCAAACGCAGCTCGGGGGGAAGTTTCCGTGAACTGAGATGAAAATGTTGTTCTCTGTTTCAGGAGTTGTTCATGTGCGGAGAAATCGTCGAAGCTCCGTCTTCAGAAACCAAAGTGGAGCTGGTTCAGTCCTGACCTCTGACCCCCCATCTGCAGACCACCGCACTGCTGCTGTAAACTCTCTCTCTCCGCGCAGAGGGAGCAGATGGGAACGGCGTGGTGGCGTCCTTCTTCTTCTTCTTCTGTGGTGTTTTGGCAGAGAACTTCCCGTAGTTTCTTGTTCTGAACTCGTTTCAGTTAAATTATCAGAGTTGGGACGGCGCTGCGTTCAAGTGCTGCTGGGAAACATCCGTCTGTGTAAATATGTGAATATTTGTGCCGATTTGAACAGAAATAAAAACACATCAAACACAAACTGCATCTTGTCTGATTTCCTGTTTAAACTCAGCTGAGGAGCATTTCAGCTCTGCTTCATGAAAAGTCTGAATATGATGTTAATTGTATTATTAAAGCAGGTGGATTACAATAAACCAGGACGCCTCGCTGTCAGTCTGACAGGAACAGCACACCTGGGTCAGGTCACCTGGTCGGCTGGCAGCAGCCTCGGCCAATCAGCAAACAGCTCATTCAGCAAAATGGCCGCTATGAGTTCTAGATGTAATAAAAGTGACGCGTTGTGACGCAAAAACAAACTAAATATAGAATAAAATAAAATCTATAAGAAAAAGAGCATTTTAATTGGCTGGTGTGACGTCACGCGGCGTGTCGGTGATGACGACAGCAGGGGGCGGGGTGTCATTTCACCCAGAGCTCCGGCTGCAGCAGCTGGGCCTCCGCTCGGATCTCTGCAGAGACCTGGTTCAACGTCAGCGGTCACCGGGACTGAACCACCGCCGCAGCAGCTCCCCGGACCGGCTCCTCCTGCGCGCTGCTCCCGGGAGAACCACCGAGGTAAGGGGGGCCGCGGAGCCGCAAACGTGGCTCTGTTCGGACCTGGACCGGCGGTCTGGCTGTGGACCGGAGGCGACCGGGTCTGTTCGGAGCCGAGCGCGTTAACATCATGAATGAAGAGCCGCTTAAAAGCGTTTAAAGGAGGCCAGAATCCGGTTCAGGCTCGCCACCAAGTGCCGGTTCGTGCCGCTCTTTGTGTCCCAGCAGCGACGCAACGATGCGGAGGAAACCTGGAAACCTCCGGGTTTAACCCGGGTTCAGCCCGGCTTTAACACGGGTTTAACCCGGGTTAAAGCCGGGTTCGTCCTGTCGCGTGTCCATGATGTCATTTATTCCAGCGGTCTCTCGGTTATTGATTACTTACTGTGTTCAGCTCTGCTTCAGTGTCTCTGCGGCGGAGGAAAGCCAGCGATCCTACAGAAAGCTCCGGCTGAAGTGCAGCCGCTTCTCCTGGAAAAGTTTGGAAAATAACGAGTTAATTGCAGGTGTTTTAACCTTGAAGTGGACTCAGCAGAGAAGCGACGCTCTGATTGGTTCTTGTTAAAGTCCGATACAACGTGCTGCGTTCAGGGGCGCTGGGACGAGGCCCAGATGCTGGACTACAGATCGATAAACAGGGCGGGGCCACCAGAAACTAAATCTAAGTGCATCGACTGTGAATAAATCACGAAGAGAACAAACATTCAGGTTGATTCATCGGCAGGTTTTCAGACTCTAAATGGATAAAAATCCGTCTGTTTGTTTTGCCATTATGAGACCCTGATGATGTCATAGTGATGTCATCAGTCCTGCGTTACAAACTGGAGGCAGGAAGAGTATCCAGTTGCATCATGGGAAACGTAGGATCCAATGGATTTATTTGGAATTATTTGCTTGTTTGTTGCCCTGAAAGCTGCTTCAGTCTCAGCTCTACTTTTAGATTCATGCTAACACAGCATGCTAACAAGCTAACATTAGCATGCTAACAAGCTAACATTTGGATGTTCAGATTGATGCAGCCGGTTAGCTTAGCTTAGCATAAAGACTGGAAACAGCTAGCCTGGCTCTGTCCAAAGGGAACAGAATCCGCTGATTAACTCTTTGTATCTGGTTTAAGTGTAGAAACTCTGACTCGTCCGCCCGTCTGTCTGATTTCTGGCGTGTCTTTGGTCAGCGGTGCGGCGGCGCCTCCATGAACGATGACGGAGGAAACCGTCGTGATCGCCAAGTGGGACTACGAGGCCCAGCAGGAGCAGGAACTGGACATCCGGAGGAACGAGCGTCTGTGGCTGCTGGACGACTCCGAGACGTGGTGGAGAGTCCGAAACGCCGCTAACCAGACGGGCTTCGTCCCGTCCAACTACGTGGAGAAGAAGAGCAGCCTGAAGAAAGGCTCGCTGGTCAGGAACCTCCGAGACACACTGGGTGAGTTTCTGTTTTAACATTTTTAACATCACAGGATTCATTTGGTGAAATTACAACAATAAAAACTTCTGACTTTTTTTGGCTTTTTGTAGGTGGTTGCCAAGGTGTTCAAAGTGGTTGCTAAGGTGGGAAACATGTCTTTGTAAGGCGGTTGCTAGGCTAAGTGGCAGCGAGAACATCGTAATGTGATATCTAGGTGGTTACTAAGGTTTAAGTTGCTAGGGTGTTGCTAGGCGACTGCTGGTTAAACGTCACAAACTGCTCGTGTTATGTTGAGGTTCGGCGAACGCATCGCTTCAGCTCAGTGTTTCGACAGAATAAAGTCTTCTCTCTAAATGGCGTTTTCAGTTTATCATCGCAGTTTTATTTTTTAAATGCGGCGTCAAGTTTAGTCCACCGGACTCCTGCAGCTGCGACCTGAAGCTGGTTTGCTGAAGGAGACGTTGACACGCGCAAAGCCCTCGTTTCCATCCAAATGTCTTTATGCAGATGATCCTGTTCGCTTCTAACAGCGGACTAAACTCCCTCTGATGTGGAGATCATGTTGTAAACACTGGAGATGAAGAGCGCCGCCACACTCAGTGCTAGACGATGCTAATATCGCCAAATGTTACAGGAAGCCGTCAAACACACGATCAGCACTGAGTCCCGGGCCCCCTGACCCCTGTTGGCCCCTGGACCTGCACGCTGGCCCCATCATTTACATTCGATTCAGTTTGACAAACAGCTTCACGTCGGAACAAGCTGAGAGGTTTTACAGACGTACGCCAGGTGCTGCTGCTGATGAAGATGAAGATGAAGATGAGGATGAAGATGATGATGATGATGATGATGATGATGACGATGATGTACTGTCACTTATACACAAAGGTCAAAGGTTGAACCTGAATTTGAGATGGAACAGTTAGTGGAAGAAATCCAAACAGAAAAATGTGGATTTGACAGTCGAGCAGTGGGAGCTGCTTCTTCTGATGAAGATGAAGACGATGAAGATGAACTGTCAGACGTGGCTGTTTTCCAGAGAGCGGTGCCAGACCCCCGCCCCGCCGTCCTCCAGGCCGTTGACATCAGATCTCTTCCTGTTGATTTCAGACACAAACAGGCTCAGAAAGTCTCACAGACCCGTGAACGACTCAAACATACAGCTGCTGATATTCAGTCTGCAGGTTTGTCATGTCGGCCGTAGACCTCGTCCAGGTGTGTCTGATACATCTGGATCAGATATTAACAGGCCGCAGAATCATGTCCAGGTTTCTGGGGAGGGGGGACGTGTCCCAACGAACTCGGGGCTAAATAAGACCAAAGCGTATTAGGTTAGTGCGTTAGTCAGAATTTAAGACGTTTAGCCGATTTTTGATTCCTTTTTCATTTTGACAGATTTTGGTGACCAGACGCTGCAGTCTTCATCTCTGTTTTGACAGTTTATGGTCGCTCTCGATAATGTTTGAGTTACAGAGAATTCTGGGTAACTTTCTGTCTTGACTAACATGCTTCTCAGTTGGAGAAGCTGCTCCGCCGCCAGAGTCCGCTCAGAGGACGACTGCTGAAAACTCTTAAGGGAATTAGCCCGACTCGGTCAGTTAGCTGAGCAATTAGTATTCCAGCTATAGAGCAGCTTAGCGCATTAGCATTGCTAATCAATACCTTTGAGTACTTCAGGCCTCTCCCGTGCTTTTCAGCACTTCCTGTCTGCTCTGAGACACGAGGCCGCTCATCATTCACGTGTCTGTGATGAGTAAAAACAAACCAGACGTCTTGTTTTTCCAAACATAAACCTCTCCTTCCTCTTTCCCAGGACTCGGGAAGACCAAGAGGAAGACCAGCGCCCGTGACGCTTCTCCGACGCCCGGCGCCGACGAGTACCCGTCCAATGGCAGCGCTGGAGGTGCCCAACGCATCTACGACCTCAGCATCCCGGCGGTGGTTAAGTTTGCTTACACGGCCGAGCGTGAGGACGAGCTGACCCTGGTGAAGGGGTCGCGAGTGGTCGTCACGGAGAAGTGCAGCGACGGCTGGTGGCGAGGCAGCTCGGCCGGACGGGTCGGCTGGTTTCCGTCCAACTACGTGCTGGAGGGAAACGACGGCGAGGTGGCGTCTGTTGACCCCGGTTACCAGACGGTAGAAGGTGCGATGGTGATGTCAAACGGCCAATCAGCTGGCAGCAGCGTCCTCCACACCGTCCAGACGTTGTACCCGTTCAGCTCTGTGATGGAGGAGGAGCTGAACTTTGACAAGGGTGAGGTGATGGAGGTTATCGCGCAGCCGGAGAACGACCCGGAGTGGTGGCGGTGCCGCAACACCGGCGGCCTGGTGGGCTTGGTACCAAAGAACTACGTGGTCGTCCTGAGCGGCGGCCCCTCGCTCTACACGGGGCTGGCTCGTAGCGGCAAGTTTCCCGGCAAGGACTGGTACTACGGCAACGTGACGCGGCACCAGGCGGAGCGTGCGCTCAACGAGAGAGGGCTGGAGGGAGACTTCCTGGTACGAGACAGTGAGTCATCGGTGAGTATCGAGCCGTCGTCCGTCACCTTTAAAGTCCAGTGCGAACAGGAGGAACGATTGCAGCAGAAACTGCGTCCTTTACATTTCAAACCTCATTTGCATCCGTTTTTTTTTTTTAGTAGTTTTCTAACAACAGTACATCAGAGAATAACTGAGAACAGTCCAACAAGGTCCGTTTAGTAGTTGTTCTGGAGCTATTGATCCCGAGCTTTCTTTGTCAGCTGCTGTTTCCATGGTGAAGAATAAACTTTCAGTCTCAACCTTTTTTTATTAATTTATTTTTGATATTCATGGTCGGCGCTTTAACCCCTCGGCCTCCGGGGCGCCACTTCAATCTAAAACATTGATTTGAGATTTGAACTTTTGCAGTTCGTTAACAATTGGGCCGATGAAGCTCATGTGATATGATTGAAAGCCCAAGAACAGCTTCTAAATATCCCTCGTGGTTAGATTGTTTTCCTAACTGCTGTAACCCTGAAGCTCAGACACGTCATACAAGTGAATTCAAGAGTCGACTGTGCTGAAGCGACAACACGCAGCCATGTAGGACGCGGTTCGACTGTAACTGCACGACTACAGGTTCGATGGATTCATCATCTCCTTGTTCTGCCTTCCCACCTCCTTCCCTCTTTCTCTCCCCCTCTCCTTGTCTTCCTACTCTTTCGTGTCCTGCCTCTTTCAGCCGAGTGACTTCTCCGTCTCCCTGAAGGCCGAGGGGAAGAACAAACACTTCAAGGTGCAGCTGCTGGACGGTGTCTTCTGCATCGGCCAGCGGCGGTTCTCCTCCATGGACGAGCTGGTCGAGCACTACAAGAGAGCTCCCATCTTCACCAGCGACCGCGGCCAGAAGCTCTACCTGGTCCGACCTCTGCTGTGACCTTTGACCCCGGAGGACAGCTTCCCCCCCCAGTCAACAGAGATTTGGTCTGTGGTTAGATTCCAGGACGTTCTTGTTTGCGGGATCTGATCCGGTTTTACTACGCCAGTTTTCAGACAGGACAAACTCCACAGATGTCTTCGGGTCTGGTTTGGTCCAGTTCCAACAACTTATTATGGGGAAACTCTTCTGGTTCTGCTGGTTTTATCTCAAAATGTTGACATGGTTTGACGAAGTGTTGACTCAAGATGGAAATAAACACAGTCCGACCCCGGAAACAAAGTCCAGTCCAAGTCCACTGCTCTCTGTTTGCCATTTCTTTGTCTGAATGTATTTTAGCCCAGAAGCTCACCTTTTTGGACATTTACACAGGAACAAACCCAACAGATGTCTTCCAGTCTAGTTTGGTCCAGTTTGGTCTGGTCTGGTGTTTCAGTAGCTCTTTGTCGGACTGATTCAGGGGGAAATTCTGTTCTCTCAAGATGTTTGAATGTATTTTCCAGAAGCCCAGAGGACTCAACTGGTTCCGCTACCCAACTTTTCAGACAGACATTTAGATAGGAACAAACAAACCCAACAGCTGCCTTCGTGCCTGGATTTGTCCGGTTTGGTCAGGTCCTGCTCCAGAAGCTCTTTGTTGGACTTAACCGGAGGTTCAAGAGTTCTGCTGGTTTTAACTCAAATTCTCAGTTCTGTTCACTCAAGATGAAACAGTGAGACCCTGCAGACCAAATCTAGTCCAAGTCCACCACCTTCTTGTTTGCCAATCCTGTTTGAATGTATTTCACAGAAGCCCAAAAACTGGTTTGACCACGCAACTTGTTTTCATTGAGTGAGGTAACTTGATTGTGGTGCTCAGAAGTAACCTGATCCATTAAAACCAAGTCACCATTTAGTGGTTTCTGTTCGCCCGGCTGGTGGTGCCATTTCAAAGAATTTTTCCACATTTATTCCCATGGTGTGGCAGTCCTGGACCAGGGCTTGGTTGAACCGTTTCCGTCAGGACCGAACTACAAAAGATCATCGATGTAGCTTTAAATCTTTTTCTAGCGTGTATCAACTTCGTTCTCGGCAGCTCTTCTCTTACAACATAAATAAATCAGACAAACAAAAGTACCAAGACTGAAACTGAATAAAATACACCAGAATAAGCGTGAAATAAACTAATGAATCAGGTATTAATTAATAAAAATAAAACTTTTAAAATTAGTAAACAGGGTTTTAAAAGATTTTACTGATTCTGTAAACTCAAAATATTCACTACAACAGTACGAGTTTCTTACCAAGTTCAAACATTTTCTTAATGTTTTACTGTTAATGTTTTAAAGATTTGTCTTTTACTGAAAGTCTAGTTTCAGCTGTAAATGTTTATTTAAATGAGAGAAAAGTAAACAGATGTTTGACTTGTCGACGTGTTTTCATGATTGTGCTGCGAGTCTGAAATCAAACTTCAGTTTGGGTTAGGTGAACGTGTTTCTGATGTCATCAGTCAGGTGTAACTGCTAATCAATACGGGCGTCAGCACATTTCAGACTGACAGGTGCGTAAAGGTTTTTAAAGCGGAGGTGAATCAATTTAAAGACGGCGAAACGGAGAGAACAGAATCAACTCTACCAAAATAAAAGAATCAAAGTTTATTTTGTCGTTGTGTTTGTAGTGACTTCCTGCTGTGTAGGAGGGGTGGGGGGCCTCTTACATGTCTGTGCTCAGGGGCCCGTTTTCTCATAAGCCACCCACGTGAGTGCTACACATTATGGTGCTTTCAACTCCAACTTTATTTAACTTCTTCCTGTTTACATCTAGTCAAAGTACGGCAGCCTCGTAGGACACATGTAGCCATAACTACAGTATTAACCAGGTGGCGACAACGCAACAAAAAAAAGGAGCAATCGGTAAAAAGATGGCTGCCGGCTGTTGCCACTTTTTAGATGAACTTTTGCATATTTACATTGCTGTAACTATCACAGGAGCAGCAGTCTTGTTAGAACAAACGTATAAATTATAACATCATTTGATATCAGAGACAAGTCACTACCAGTCAGCGGGACATAAAGTTGTGTGTCGTCTGCATAACAGTGGAAATTAATGTCGTGGCCAGGAACAGACAGTCCTCCGACTGCAGGAATGCCAACTCCTGCCGCCTCTCAAGCAGCAGCTGCATGTTCTGTTGGACCGTCCTCGCTGCAGGACGGTCCGGTTAGCTTCGTCCATGTCCTTCAGCGCCCCTTTTCCTCTTTCCTAAGGTGAAAAGTACCACAATAAGTAAATACACAAGCACAGTTTATGGATTAAATAAGAGACAGTAAGAATAAATATTAAGACAGAACGGCGCTACGGTAACGTTAAGATACAGCATCTCTTTACCGCGGCGTTTGTGTGCTTCAGCCGGAGACATCGGACGAGGACTGCTGGTGGTCGCGGTCGCTGGTCTCGGCGGCCTGCAGTTCACATCTGAAGAATACGTTGAAAAACACAAATGTGCACTGCAACGACGTTATCATAATACAGTTTTGTACGATCGATTTAGCCAACTGTTGCCTTACAGTTCTACACCATGAGCGGTTAGCATTAGCGGTTGTCGTTAGCATGTGGCTATCGTTAGGCTTTCGTGTAGGGCAACAGAATCAGAAATACTTTATTGATCCCCGAGGGGAAACTCCTTCGTTACAGCTGCTCACTGTCACGTCAGCGCAGGAACAGAAGTACTAACAACACCAGCTACCTTTAACGTTATAGCACTTAACACACTGGTCATCTGTTTCCGTATCGTCCATCACGGATTCCAGCAACGCAGTAGCCGAGTCTTTTGTTACTGCTGAGTCCGAGAAGGCCGGCCTGTGACCCAGCAACGCATCCAGGCGGTCGAACCACTTGCTGGTCCGCCAGTCGGAGCCGCTTCTGTTGTGGTCCTTGATTTTCTTGTAACCCTGTTTGAGTTATTTTAGTCTTCTCAGCACTGTTGTGTAAAATGTTCAGCTCGCTTAACTTGCTGGCGATTTTTGCGTACACCTTATCATTTCAGGTCACCTTTTCCAATTCTCTCTGGATTTCGTCGTCAGTCCATCTGTCGTATCCTTTCTTCGGTGACTCCATGTCGATGTGTCGATGCACAATTGACAAAAAACAACAAAAGTCAGATTGCAGCTGCAGATGGGGAAAGTTCCTGCAGCTTAAGTAACGTTATACATCATCCATCGTGTTGATAAGTCAGCGAGTATTTGTCTTTGGGAAGTTGGAAGTTATTTATTCCCGTGTTTTGAACAACAAGACTGATGTTATACTGTGTTGAAATAAATTAACAAAATGTTCAGTCTCCTCGCCGGTTGTTCGGACGCACTAGGAAAATCTTTAGCCCTAGTGGATTCTCACATGTTTGAACAGTTTGCTTCTGTCACTGAAATTTGTTTTACAGACTGAGCATGTGAAAGGTTTTTTTTCATGAATTCTTAAGTGTGCGGTCAGATGTGTCTTCTGTGTGAATCCTTTACCACAAACAGAACAACTGAAGGGTTTCACCCCCGTGTGGACAGGTGAGTGTAGTCTCAGATGTGTCTTCTGTGTGAATCCTTTACCACAGACTGAACAACTAAACGGTTTCTCTCCTGTGTGAATTCTCATGTGTGTCTTCAGACTTGAGTTTTTAGTGAATCGTTTCCCGCACTCAGAGCAGCTAAATGATTTCACACCACTGTTATTTTTCAGAGGGTTTAAACCTGACTGAGGTTCATCAGGTTTAGAGTCTGACGTCCTGTCCCGAGTAGCTGGTTGTAAATGTGTATCTGGATCTGAGTTCCTGGCTGGTTCTGGTCCTCCACAGTCCTCTCCATCAGCTTCTGTTTTCATCTGTTCAGTGAGTCTTTGATGAAGCTGTGAGGACTGAGGTTTCTCTTCATCGTCTTCTTCACTCTTCACAGGGACAGGAGTGAATGTGAACTTGGTGATATCGGCCTCCTCCAGCCCTCGAAGCTGCCCTCCCTCCTGACTGGTCCAGAGTTCCTCCGGTTCCTCTTTAATGTGTGGGGGCTCTGGTAGGTCCTCCTGGTCCAGACTGGGTCTCCAGTCCTGCTGCTCAGGGGGATCCTCTTCTTTACTCACCGACAGCAGCTGGACGTCTGTGGAGAATAATGAAATTTATAAATCAAAGGTTTATTAAACTACTAACACAATAAACTACGAACTACCACATTACTGATAATTACTAAACACCAAATGAAACAATGACTCATGTTTGCACAAATGCAAACATGAGTCAATGTTACAAGTGATTAACAAATAAACCATTGAGCACCGATTGTATACCAGATAAAGCAGTGAATGACATTCAGATGTCTTAATTTGTGGAAATACAGGAGGCAGCAGGTAAAACTTTATTATTGACCAGTGAAATCACCATAATGCACCGTTCAGCAGCTGATTATACTGAAGGGAGATCCTACTCCTGACCTAACGCTGAATTACTTTGAGTAATGGCATCAACCCCAATATCACCGGAAAAGATTTTTGTTCCACCTGGTGGTTCAGATGAAAAGTTGCGCCGGACGGGCGACGCAGGTCGATTCTCCTGTGTGAGCCGATACAGCATGTTCGGATGCACTTGGTCCCATGTGGCAGCTTGGCCAGCTGATTTACTCTCTCTACGCATTGTGGCGACTTCGGCTTGCGTCAGATGTCTTCGTTCCTCTCGCTCTTAGCGGGCAGAAGGATGATGAGGTTTTCCTTACAACCGCTTGACTTGGTGGTGCTGGCAACGCGGTGTTAGCGTCTGCCAGACGATGACCGAGTCCTAAAGTTTTCTACGGTCCTAACAGTGGTATCGTTAGACACAGTCTCTTTCTCTCAAACGTCTCCACGCGTCTCGTTCAGTCTGTTGGTACGGCTCGGGATTCAGCTGATCTTCAGGTCGGCTGAAGCAAACTAGGGGTCCGGGCGAGACACAAGAGCTTTAAGTCTGCACTGAAAAATATAAGAGCAAAAAGAGCGCAGACAAGAAGTTTCGTCTTGTTTTGTCTTATGCGGCGCAAAACTTTAACTGCACCCCCCCCAGCTCTTCCTTGTCTTAATGATTTTCTTTGTTTAAATTTCTTTCCGAAAGAATTAACAAAGTTGGTATCTTTCAGTTGCTGAAAGACACCAAACATCTTTTATGAATAAACAGAATGATCCACTTTGCAATAAGTAAAAGACTAAACCTGGATTAACAATCATGTACAACATCTGTTATTATGACAATACAAATACACACACATACCTGTAACAGCAAATGAAATTGATCAATACATGTCTGTATTCTTTGGAGCGCGATGAGCAGGCAGCCCAGACCTGGCACACATGCCCCCTAAGGATTTTGGTATTCCAACTTACATTTTGTCTTATTGCAAGCTATGATTAATTTGTTATGTACATGCATATTCACATTTCCTGTTTCGTTAGCTCTTCAAAGAGTCTAAACACACCATCTCGGCTAAACGTGGAGTGAGAACAGAATTAAGCTATCATAATGCATCATAACAGGCTAGTACATCATATCAAATAACATTAGGCATATTTAGTTACTTAATATTAAAGTTAAGAAGACAAGAAATCAGTTTAAAATATTCTTTGAAATAGGTTATTAGTTGAAAGCAAGCGCCTACACCAACGAAACTGTGTCCGAAATTACCAAACATGTCGCTGAAAAAGTAGTTTTGTGTCACTACAACAAAATGGTGCTATCATCAAACTATCATACACACTTCATTTCTTCATATGAAGAAACACTTCCTGTTAGTTCAGGGTTTATTTCCCCTGCATCACAATCAGCATGTTAGCTCACAACTTCACACTTTTCATATGGTTAATGAGACAGAACATATAAATTTATGTACATTTAAATTTTGCATTGCAAAGTCATTTCTCTGTTCTTTGTTCCTGCGTTCACAGAGCCATGTGCTGTGGACTTCCACCCCCCTGGGATGTGGGGGTACTGGGTCAGTTTGAGGCCTGTGCATCGTAAACTGGGCCAGTTGTCACTTAACGTTCCATTACTGTCCCCCCTGGGTCCTGGTGGGGTCTGTTTTATGACTTAGGGGTCTTGTGAAGACAGGACAGTCAAGAGAAGTTCATCTTTGAGTCTTAACAGAGGCTACCTTTCAGAAAAGGCAAATTCTTTTATCAATAAAAGATACAAAATGTTCATCAGAGTCCACGTTGATCATGCTACACGTAGCTTCATATTAGCTGAAAAGATGAAGCTCGACTTATTTTGGAGTCTGTATCAGTTTTGAACTGATCAGTGTTGAGCCAAGTCTTGCCCTCAGTACTTCAAATCCTGCTGGAAGGAATTGGCTCAACAAGCATCTCTGCAGCTTCATTTACTGCCGCTGCTCTCACCAGCACACTTGTGTTTTTTCAAGTAACCGAGCTGAGTGAATCTTTTATCACAAAAACTGCAACTAAATGGTTTCTCCACTGTGTGGACACTCAACGGTTTCGAACCTGTGTGGACAATCAAGTGGTGTGTCAGATGTGTCTTTTGTACAAATCCTTTACCACAGACAGAACAACTAAAGGGTTTCTCCCCTGTGTGGACAGTCAAGTGTTCTCTCAGATGTGTCTGTCGTGAAAATGTTTTACCACAAACTGAACAACTAAATGGTTTCTCTCCAGTATGCATTCTCATGTGTTGTGACAGATTGCTTCTGCGACTGAAACTTGCTTTACAAACTGAGCATGTGTAAGGTTTTTCTCCTGTGTGAACCCTGAAGTGTGAGGTCAAAGATGATCGTTGTGTGAATCTTAAACCACAGACAGAGCAATTGAAGGGTTTCTCTCCTGTGTGGATTCTCATGTGCATCACAACATTTTCCCTTCGCTGAAAAGTTTTTTTACAAACTGAGCATGTGAACGGTTTTTCTCCCGTATGAACTCTTGAATGTGAGGTCAAAGATGATCTTTGCGTGAATCTTCTACCACAGACAGAACAACTGAAGGGTTTCTCCTGTGTGGATTCTCATGTGCCTCACAAACTCTACTCTCCAGCGAAAAGGCTTTTTACAAACTGAGCATCTAAAACACTTTCCTTCTGAATGAAGTCTCATATGAATGGTTAAGGAGTTCTTCCAGTGGTATCTTTTACCACAAACTGAGCAACTAAATGGTTTCTCTCCTGTTTGGAGTCCATCTTGTTCCTGCAGATGTCCCTTGTGGCCAAAGCTTGTAGCACATTCAGAGGAGCTACTTGATGTTTTTCCAGTATTACATTCCTGATCACTTACAGGTACTTCATTGTTTTGCAGAGGGTTTAAACCTGACTGAGGTTCCCTGGTCTCCTCCCAGTCACAGGTGTCATCAGTCTCAGGTTCAGAGGAGTCTGGCGTCTTGTCCTGAGTATCTGGTTGTAAATGTGTATCTGGATCTGAGTTCCTGGCTGGTTCTGGTCCTCCACAGTCCTCTCCATCAGCTTCTGTTTTCATCTGTTCAGTGAGTCTTTGATGAAGCTGTGAGGACTGAGGTTTCTCTTCATCGTCTTCTTCACTCTTCACAGGGACAGGAGTGAATGTGAACTTGGTGATATCGGCCTCCTCCAGCCCTCGAAGCTGCTCTCCCTCCTGACTGGTCCAGAGCTCCTCTGGTTCCTCTTTAATGTGTGGGGGCTCTGGTGGGTCCTCCTGGTCCAGACTGGGGCTCCAGTCCTGCTGCTCAGGGGGATCCTCTTCTTTACTCACCAACAGCAGCTGGACGTCTGTCGAGAATAATGAAATACAGACACACGTTTCAGAAAACTGTCGTTTCCTGTTAACATATAAACCACTGACAGCACTACTTTCCGAAACGTGTGGATGAATTCTGTACATTTTGTTGAAAGGATGGAAGGTGATACTGAAAATATGCAATTTTTATTGTACTCGTTTGTTCTTTAAGCCCTGTCTCAGACCCTAACCCTGCTTAGGCAGAACAAGAAAGAAAAAGAAAAGGAATACGAGAGGACCACATTTCCTCCCAAGAGCAGAAGGGGTGAAAAACAAAATGGCAGAGGTGTTGTCATTGTACACAGGCAGACTGACAGCTGTTACAAGATGGCTGGGTGTGTGGAAATTCAATTTATTCGATTCAATGTGCGTGTTACAGCTGTTAGTATTAACATTGTTTTAATTTAATTCAGATTGGTATTTAACCATTTTTAATCCTTTTATCACTTAGAGTTAAACATTTAATCATTTAAAAAATGTTTATCATTCAAAGTCATTTAAAGGATTTATTACTCAAAACTCAAATACCTTGAATCATTGAAAAACCTTGAAATCATTGTACTTGAATTATTCATGCATTTTAAATTTGAAAAATCTCCTGCTGTACATTCCCCCATCTGTTTCCATTCAGATTTAATCCTTTAAACATTTGAAGTGTTGACTTTGATACATGCTACCTTTATTTACTTTTACCCATATAATCATTTATCTTCACCTATATATCATCATGTTTTGCATTCATCCTTGCGGAAAAACATGGTCTTTAATGCTTTAGAAACTTTTGCGTTTTAAGCATGTTTCAGCTCTGAGCTGGTATTAGGCGTTTCCCCATGTAAAGTCCCTGAAGAGTTTGGAGAATTTAGCGACTCCCCATCAGCGGAGGCGTCTATATGAGACAAGTCTTCTGCACTCACGGCTCTCTCTCGGCTGAGCCCAACCACAGCAGCACTTCCTGTTGTCTCAACGCACACACAGCCCAGAGACTTCTACTCAAAAACTTACGGTAATTCTGTCTAAATCCGGTAAAAGCTGTTTGCTGGCAATACCTTGGTGAGTTTACCTGCCATCGGTTATTACCCAGGTGTTAACCAGTTGCTGAACTTATACCAAATTGGAATGAGTGATTAAAAAGGATAAAAGTCACCTAAAACCCCAAGGTATCGCCACAGGGCTCACCTTTTGGAGCGTTTCCCTGCGACGTCCGCGTCAGGCCAGTTGGTAGAATCACGTAAGAGGGCCCACGTCCGCATTGCCTCAGGGCTCATACATTGCCTTAAGTCAGGGACGAGGCCAGTGAGAGAGGGTGGTCGCGGTAGCAACACAGTCCAGACAGAGCTGCATCCTCCCCTGAGGGCTAAGGGCCCACTAGCATAGTCCATTGCGAGTGCTACAGACGGCCGTGCCGCCGCCGAAAGTCTCAGTTTGACGCTTCTGAGCAGCCCGGTTTAAAAAAAACAAGGTAAAACTTTCCTTCCTGCCACGTAACTAATAACACTAATCATTAAGGCAAAACCCTGAAACGTTTGCAACATTTTGTACAACAACTACAAGCATATCATGCGCCATAAAATTATTCAGCCCTGGAACTCAAAACCATTTTCTGATGCCCCAAAAAATGTAGATTAAAAACCCAATTAATATCATAAACGTGCAACGACTAGTCGACTAATGGCTTGAACTAACTAATTGACTAGAAAAATCATTGGCCCTACTGCTCAGCACATCATCAGGACAGAGCTGCCATCCATGGAGGACCTCTACTGTCATATAATGCACGATCTAAGGACCCAAATGCAGAACACAGGAAACAGGATAGTAGCCGTGACAGTTTTTATTATAATACGGCAAGCAATGACAGGTTGATAAGCGCTCTTCCAGAGCGGGCGAGTCCGGTGTAGTCCACTGTAGCCAGTAGCGACGTTTGTAGTCACAGTCCGTGGAGAACTGACTGGACTCAGAGGACAGAGTTGGTGAGTGTAGGTTCTGGCTTGGCTTGAGTAGCGGGGCAGGCAGAACAGGGAGGCAGCTTTGCAGACAAGGGAGAGATCACGGGGGCCGCGACCACCGGCAAGGAACGACCACGGGCCTCAGGCAGGCAGCGGTCAAAAAACAGGGAACAAGTCCAACAAGTACACAAATCCGACAGGAAGCAGGCAAAATACAAAAGTCCACCGTACAGGCAAGGTCCAAGGAAACAAAGAATCAGTCCAACAGAACTTAAAGTTAACCAAATGCCGGGATGCGTGACACAGGAACAGAGCACAACCAAAATGCACATGACAAGGGCAACGACCCGACAATGAACAAAAGCAAAACGCCGGACTGAATACACTGAGGTAAGGGAGACAACGAGACACAGGTGCAAACAATCAAGGTGGGGCCAACACTCACAACTGGAGGAAAGCAAACAAAGACAGGAAGTAAATCCACAAGACACACAAGGAGAGATCACGGGGCGCGACCACCGGCAAGGAACGACCACGGGCCTCAGGCAGGCAGCGGTCAAAAACAGGGAACAAGTCCAACAAGTACACAAATCCGACAGGAAGCAGGCAAAATACAAAAGTCCACCGTACAGGCAAGGTCCAAGGAAACAAAGAATCAGTCCAACAGAACTTAAAGTTAACCAAATGCCGGGATGCGTGACACAGGAACAGAGCACAACCAAAATGCACATGACAAGGGCAACGACCCGACAATGAACAAAAGCAAAACCCGGACTGAATACACTGAGGTAAGGGAGACAACGAGACACAGGTGCAAACAATCAAGGTGGGGCCAACACTCACAACTGGAGGGAAAGCAAACAAAGACAGGAAGTAAATCCACAAGACACACAAGGAGAGGAGCACGCTACAAAATAAAACAGGAAACAGGACAAAACCTTAAACTATGACATCTACACTCAGCGGTGCAGGAAGAAGGCCAAGAGGATCATCAAAGACCCCAACCACCCCAGCCACAAACTGTTCTGCCTGCTGACCTTACCGCAGCATCTGGTCCTGACCAGCTTTATCCCGCAGGCCATAAGACTCGCCACTACGACACCTACCTGCACGATACATTTATGTCACTTTACCTTTAAGCCTAATTCATACTTGTTGTGTCTGCGAGGGTCCGTGCCGACTGCACATGCTGCTGTTAAACGGAGCGATGGACTGGGTCCGTTTGTAGTTCAAGTACTCGGTTTGCACATGTTTTCCATCGATGGCGACCAAACACAGTGGAAAGTGTCAAATCATCCAGAAGCGCGTGTCTTGTGCTATGACCGCCCACTGTGCTTGGGACGGGAAGTCTGGCTGCTACTCCAGAGTTCGGCACATAATCAGGAATAATCAGTGCCTTTATACTTCTTTTACTTGCTGTTTACTGCCTGTTTATACACATTTATATTACTACCTGTTTACAAGCTGTTTAAACGTCTTAGTGTAATTTATGTGCACTACCTGTCTACACCTGTTCTTCCAAAACCAGGTCTCACTACGCATGTGTACTTATTACTGCACCGCCTGTCTACATTTCATCATATTATGACCACTGTACACCGATCTAACACAGCATTATATATATATGTTGTACTTTTCTGTGTCTTTTAGTCTTAGATTTTCTTTTCATACACATTGCAAGAACGTAGGAGAAGGGTTGCAGCTATCAATTATTTTAGTAATCGAGTATTTTACCGATTATTCCATCGATTAATCGAGTAATCAGATAAGAAATACTTTTGCTTTATCAAAGAGCAATAGTAAATATGCAAAAGAGAGAATAAGACATTTCTCGTAAAGTGAACAACTGACTGGTTTCCTTTTAGAAAAATCTACATTTTTATTGCTGAAACAATAATATTATCCGTAAAAACTGAACCCATTCAGTGAATTTAAGTGTCATGTTACACTCTGGGTTTTAAAGGAAACATGTTCTGAAATGTGAAAACAAACAGACTTTGCTTTGAAAAAGGTTTATATATTTTCAGAACTACAAGTTTCAGCCGGACTACAGCTCAGGCGTAACGTGAGCCTTCACCGTCTTCTTCGTGGCTTCTGTGCGACAGTAATAATCATCCGTGCGAAACACAGTGCGCCGCGTGTAGTTATATGGATTAAACGAAGCTTCGATGCAAATAATTTGCATCTAGGATTTTTAGTGACTCGAGTTATAAGTTAACGAGAGGAATCGTTTCATGACAATTAAGAACCTGAACTCTTTTAGTGGAAACTGGTTTTGCAGAGGAAGGCAGCTGGTTTCCAGTGGTGGAATGTAACTAAGTACATTTACCCAAGTACAGTATTTATGTACACATTTCCATGTTATGTAACTTCATACTTCTACTCCGCAACATCTCAAATATTGTACTTTTAACTTCACTACATGTGTCTGACAGCTAAAGTTACTTTGCAGATTACAGATCCAGATGTGATGATTTTAAATGTTAGTGATGAGCTGAAGGACGAAGAGTTTCCTTTATGTGCTGAGAAATAAACTCTTTAACCCCTCGGATCAGCTGGAAAACATCATCACACTTTAAGTTCCTGTTGCTGATAAAACTCACAGACTTTTACTGCAGTAAAGGATGTGAACACTTCTTCCCCCGCAGCTGGTTTCCCAGCAGTTTAAAGTGAAACAACAAGTAAAGCGCACAAACCTGCTCTGTGCAGCCGGACTTCAGGCTGGAAAACAGCGTCCAGCAGTTTGCGTTGTCCACAAAGTTCCTCCTCGTACTCTGCTATCGTTCTTTCAAACAGCTCAAATATCTCTTCAGCAGCCGCACTTAGTCTCTGGCTGACAAAAGCTCTCAGCGTTTGGACTTTAGACATTTTCACAGCTTCACAGCAGCAGATTCCGTGAAAAATACAGTTTGGTCTCTATCGAAGCTACTCCGACTAGCACTGTGAGGCCGAGCTCCGGCTCCGTCTACTTCCTGCTAGCAAGCTGCGCTAACTTCCTTTAGCATTCTTGGCTAACAGGAGATGAGTCTGCGGTGAAACATCCCGAAAGTTCACACAAAGTCCGCTTCAACAGGTTTATCCAAACATACAGGCTCTGCTGGTTCACTCCGACTGGATCTTATGCTAACGGAAAGAGTTAGCATGTTAGCCTCGGTTACACTGCTTCCGGTACCTCTTCTTCGCTGATTTTCACAATAAAAGTGACCAAACAATATTTACAGGCCCACATCTCTTTGTTAGCACTAAACAATGGTAGAAATACTCAGATCCTTTACTTAAATATAGAAATACCACAAAGTAAAAGTAAACAGTACAAAAGCATAATGTCAGCAAATGTATTTATTATTATACATATTAATATATGTATAGAAGTTAATACAGACAACTCTAAGTAAAATTATTTTATATATTAGTCTTACAGGGCTTAAAGTTCTCCGGCACTGAGCCAGTTTAGATTTGAAAAGTATTATATGTCTGTGGAAAATCTTACGTTGTTTTGTAGTAAGAACATGTATGTATGTTTTAATAAATAAGACTTAATTAATAAAAACCTTTGTTCTATGTTTGTTTTGTATGTTTTTCTTTTGTTGTTGAATTATTAAATGCAACAGATGATTTTAAAGATTTATTCTAAATTTGTATCTGAACCAAAATGTACCCGAAGAAACGACAAACAAAAACAAACAGCCAAGTGTTCACAGGGGGGAGAAGCTGCTGTCTGCTGGACTGGAGAGTCCACATTGTAAACTGGAAACTCCCAGATCCGGATTCATTAACCGTTTCACAGGAGGGTTCCTCAAGCTCTGGTCAGGTAGCGATGGTGTTGAGAAATTCAACCACTATTAAAACATCTCAACACAGCCAGCCTAACACAGGCAATAGCCCACCATGAAGCCTAACAACTAGCTAACTAGTCCGGCGTAAAATAGCATCATAAGTGACCTCCGTTAGGCTAGTTAGTTCCTTTGTCAGGCAACTGCAGCAAATACATATCCGTTATGTGGTTAATAGTCTGTGTCATGTTTGGAATTACATTTCTACAGCCGTCTGAAGGCAGCAGGACCGGTGTGTCGTTCTAGCTCGTTTGAAGAAGTGGTGCGCATTCTCACGATGGACAGTTCAAGTCATTGCAGCAGAACCAGAGTTTGTATCTTTTTATTTCTTCTTCTGCATCAAATCCACAAAAAAACACCACAAAACCTCCAAGCAGTCCACCAACACCCTGAGTTACTGAACATCAGCATGTCAGCATAATCACACAAACATTTCCTATGAGTTTGTTCATTCACCTGTTTATTATGTCACTATAGATACAATTAGATGAGTTTATTAACATGATCATCACGGTGGACTACGACCTTTTTCTGCATCATTAGAAACACATGAAACAACAGAGCAGAAAAGTAATCATTACTTAATTTACTCATTTATGCCTGTTAGAGCTTTTAAAAACATTTTCCTAAAACAACTGAAAACATGTGGTTAGACATTACAATATTAAAACCAGTTTCCAGCAAAAAACTAACTTTTCAAAATGAATCTTCATCCTGAAACAAGACAGAAGAAGGCAGGTCGCTGCCCTGAAACAAGAAAAATCACACCTGATTTTAGAAAATACCTGAAACAAGTCCAAATAGTCTTTACTCACTGGAAGATTTTTGATGAGAAGAAAACTTTACAGAAGGTTTATCAGACTGTAATGACCTGGTAGGAAGGAGATGTTCTGCAGAGAAAGACCATCAAAGTAAATGTTTAGCAGAGTTAAATGAGGCTTTAAAGTCTTCATAGGTCCAAAAGTCTGGACCCGGTCTAAAACAGACCTCAGGTAAATCAATGTCCGAACAGACCCGATGGTACCTGGAACAAATGCATTGTGAAGTTCAGGGGACGTTAATCTGAGGCTTCAGCAGTCTGAGTTCGACACGTCAAGTGGGGATCTTCCAAACTTCGTCTTTTTTCTACAGAACTCCCTCTTTATGTTTCCACAGACTGTTTCCTTGCTGAGCCGGGGCGGAGGGATATGTCTATAACAAGACAACTGCAATAAACATCCACACGAGTCCCGAGACGAAGATACCCAGTTGAAGAACGATTACAGCAACCAACAACTCTCTCAACACACATATGGCATCTGAGTACTGTACGGAAACAGGCCGGAAACATCTGAAGCTCTGCTTTAAAGGCAACTGGGTAAATCCAACACATCAGCCGTCCAACTGTCTCAAAGCAAAGTTTGTCTCAAGACTTGTGATTTGACCGAAATAACACAAATACAGTATGAGCAGTTTAAGAATCAACTGTTCATGTTTTACACATAATGAGATCAATTCAAGACCGGGAGAGTCCATTAAATTAGAAGTAAACTGTGTTATTGGGAGGTAAGTCTAGTCATTTCATTTACAAATCACATTTTAAAACAACACGTTGACCATAATGCTGTGTGTGTGTATATATATATATTAAAAACACTTTCAGACAATTTGAATCAATTTTAAATCAATGAATACATGTAAAACCAAAAAGCAAAGTTCCCAGAAAACAACCAAATAATGTAGACACAAATAAAAACAGAATTAAAATGATCAGTGATCAATGATGTGGCTTCATCTCAGCTGAAAAGATGAAGCTCGACGTATTTTGGAGTCTGTATCACAGTTTTGAACTGATCAGTGTTGTCCTCAGTACTTCAAATCCTGCTGGAAGGAATCGGCTCAACAAGCATCTCTGCAGCTTCATTTACTGCCACTGCTCTCACCAGCACACTTGTGTTTTTTGAACATATGAAGCTGAGTGAATCCTTTTCCACAAACTGAACAAGTACATGGTTTCTTCCCTGTGTGGACAGTCAAGTGTCGTCTCAGACTTAAACTTATTCCAAACCCTTTACCACAAACTGAACAACTAAAGGGTTTCTCCCCTGTGTGGATTCTCATGTGTTGGGACAAATTGTATCTGAGGCGAAAACTTGCTTTACAAACTGAGCAGCTGAAAGGTTTTTCTCCTGTATGAACTCTTAAGTGTGAGGTCAAAGTTGAGCTTTGTGTGAATTCTTTACCACAGACAGAACAACCAAAGGGTTTCTCCCCTGTGTGGACAGTCGAGTGTCGTCTCAGAGATCCCCTTTCTCGAAATCCTTTACCACAAACTGAACAACTGAATGGTTTCTCCCCTGTGTGGACAGTCAAGTGTCGTCTCAGAGTTCCCCCTTTTCCAAAACCTTTACCACAAACTGAACAAGTAAAGGGTTTCTCCCCTGTGTGGATTCTCATGTGTTGGGATAAATTGTTTCTGAGACTGAAACTTGCTTTACAAACTGAGCATGTGAAAGGTTTCTCTCCTGTATGAACTCTTAAGTGTGAGGTCAAAGTTGATCTTTGTGTGAATCCTTTCCCACAGACGGAACAACTGAAGGGTTTCTCCCCTGTGTGAATTCTCATGTGCCTCACAAACTCGCCTCTCCATGGAAACGTTTTTTTACAAACTGAGCAACTGAAACATTTTTCTTCTGAATGAAGTCTCATATGAGTCTTTAAGGATTTTTTCCCAGGGAATGTTTTACCACAAACTGAACAACTAAATGGTTTCTCTCCTGTTTGGAGTCCATCTTGTTCCTGCAGATGTCCTTGTGGCCAAAGCTTGTAGCACATTCAGAGGAGCTACTTGATGTTTTTTCAGTATTACATTCCTGATCACTTACAGGTACTTCATTGTTTTGCAGAGGGTTTAAACCTGACTGAGGTTCCCTGGTCTCCAACCAATCACAACTGTCATCAGTCTCAGATTCAGAGGAGTCTGACGTCTTGTCATAAGTCGCTGGTTGTAAATTAGTATCTGGATCTGAGTTCCTGGCTGGTTCTGGTCCTCCACAGTCCTCTCCATCAGCTTCTGTTTTCATCTGTTCAGTGAGTCTTTGATGAAGCTGTGAGGACTGAGGTTTCTCTTCATCGTCTTCTTCACTCTTCACAGGGACAGGAGTGAATGTGAACTTGATGATATCGGCCTCCTCCAGCCCTCGAAGCTGCTCTCTCTCCTGATTGGTCCAGAATTCCTCCTGTTCCTCTTTAATGTATGGGGGATCTGGTGGGTCCTCCTGGTCCAGACTGGGGCTCCAGTCCTGCTGCTCAGGAGGATCCTCTTCTTTACTCACCGACAGCAGCTGGACGTCTGTGGAGAATAATGAAATAGACACACATTTTTATTTTATTCGACTCCATGCTCATGTTACGTGCACATGTAAACCCGCTAGTCCTGAGTTCAAATAAACCTCTCAGCTGAAGACAGAAAAGTGTTTTACTGCTGAAGAACGTGAAGAAGATATTTTGCTGCATATAGTCCAGTTCAGTATTCGTCTTTACATATTTTATTAAATGTTTTGTGTTCATGTCTGTGTTATGTGTTTTACCTCAAGCTAAAGTTGAAAGAACAAAGGCTCATCATACTAAGTGTGCATGTAGAAACTGATCCTCCTTGCAAATAAGACCATCTCTTGAAATACTTGTGAACAAATATGGATTTATGTCAAAAGTGAGAAAATGTGCCATTTTTCTTCTCTACACAAGAAACTATGACTATACTCAGTCACTGTTTTAACATTTTAACAGTTTCCATGTCTTTACTGTAAAACAAAAGGAGCTGATTGTAGACTACAAGAAGAACAGGGAGAAGGACAAGCCCCCATCACCATCAATGGGACTACGGTGGAGAGAGTCAGCAGCTTCAGGGTCCTCTGGGTCCACATCAGAGAGGATCTGACCTGGACTCACCACACCGTCAGCAGAAAGAAGGCCAACAGGATCATGAGAGACCCCAATCCCAAACTGTTCTGCCTGACAGTACCGCAGCATCTGGTCCAGCACCACCAGGCTCAGGGACGGCTTCATCCATCAGGCCATGAGACTGTTGAGCTCTCGAGCTCGACACTGCGACACTTTACCGCGCTGATACATGGATGTTACTTTACCTTTATACTACTTTTACTTACTGTTTACATCTACATATCTATACATATTTCCACAACAAATTTGTGAGGCTGTTGCAAGTACTTTCCCTGTTCTATTTGAATGAAACTGAAATCGAAAAGGTCCGGTCCAAATGTTGAAAGAATGGCATATTGGCATGGGGAACCTGTTTCAAGATAGAAAACCAACAATACAACAGCTACGCTACTGCAAGTTCTCCTCATTATCACACAGATATTTTGGCCTAAATTGCAGATGTTTGGGGTCAACATCTGTCCATCTTTGGTTTTAGATAGGGCTGGGTGTCGTTCCAAACTGAATTTTCAATATTGGTACCGATACCTTGATTACAATACTTTTTCCGATACTCATTTTATAAAATCCATTTTAACAAAAGAAAATTACATCACACATTACGGTACAATTACTCAGTTCAAAGGAGGAAGCTGTTCAAAGACCTGGGAGCAAAAACTGTTTTTACTTTGCGCACTTTACTCTGGACTTAAATGATAACTGGACTAAAATGAAGAAACTGATGCAATATCTGCACAGTATTGGACTATATAAAATATACAAGTAACTGTCAAAAGGAACATTAATAGTGCATCACTGACTACATTAACTTCTGTGTGGACTGCAATGTCCCAACTAAGATGGTCCATTGTTACCCGAATAACAAACCGTGGGTAACAAAGGACATCAAGGACATCCTGAATGCCAAGAGGAGGGCCTTTACTGATGGTAATAGGGAGGAGGTGAGGGCAATCCAGGCCGACCTGAAGGTGAAGATCAGGGAGGCCAAGGAGAAGTACAGGAGGAAGCTGGAGCGGAAACTCCAGCAGAACAACATGAGAGAGGTCTGGAGCGGCATGAAGACCATCACTGGCTTCAGACCGACTGGCAGCAGAGGAGCTGAAGGCAGCTTGGACAGGGCCAACGAACTGAATCTGTTCTTTAACAGATTCGACACACAGGCTCCTGCTCATCCCCCCTCTAACTCAGCTGCTGTTGGCCCTCAAGCTCCTCTGAATACTCTGCTCCCCCCTCCCCATCAGGCCAATGGCCCTCTTCAGACTAATGATTCCACCCCTCCCCCACCTGTAACCTCAGCTGTGTGCCTGACTGCTGACCAGGTGAGAGGACAGCTGATGAAACTCCACTCAAACAAGGCTGCAGGCCCCGATGGCGTTAGCCCCGGGGTGCTAAAAGCCTGTGCCCCCCAGCTATGTGGAGTCCTTCAACATGTCTTCAACCTGAGCCTGAGTCTTCAGAGGGTCCCTGTTCTGTGGAAGACATCTTGCCTCGTTCCTGTGCCGAAGACGCCACGTCCCAGTGGCTCCAAGGACTACAGACCGGTGGCACTGACCTCCCACATAATAAAGACCCTGGAGAGACTGGTGCTGGAACAGCTGTGGCCCATGGTCAGACCCCTCCTGGACCCCCTTCAGTTCGCCTACCAGCCCCAGGTGGGAGTTGAGGACGCCATCATCTTCCTGCTTAACCGCATCCCCACCCACCTGGACAACCCAGCAAGCACGGTGAGGATCATGTTTTTTGACTTCTCCAGTGCTTTCAACGCCATCCGGCCTGCCCTGCTGGGTGAGAAGCTGGCAGCAATGCAGGTGGATGCCCCCCTTGTGACCTGGATTGTGGACTGCCTGACTGGTAGACCACAGCACGTGCGCCTGCAGCACTGTGTGTCAGACAGCGTGGTCAGCAACACTGGGGCCCCTCAGGGGACTGTCCTCTCTCCCTTCCTCTTCACCATCTACACCACAGACTTCAGCTACCACACAGAGTCCTGCCACCTTCAGAAGTTTTCTGATGACTCTGCTGCGGTGGGATGTATCAGCGGTGGTGATGAGTCTGAGTACAGGGCTGTGGTAGGGAACTTTGTCTCATGGTGCGAGCAGAACCATCTGCAGCTCAATGCGACAAAGTCAAAGGAGCTGGTTGTAGATCTACGGAGGGCCAAGGCACCAGCGACCCCGGTTTCCATCCAGGGGGTCAGTGTGGATATTGTGGAGGATTACAAGTACCTGGGAGTACACTTAGACAATAAACTGGACTGGGCTAAGAACACTCAGGCTGTTTACAGGAAGGGCCAGAGCCGCCTCTGTTTCCTGAGGAGGCTGAGGTCCTTCAACATCTGCCGGACGATGCTGAGGATGTTTCATGAGTCTGTGGTGGCCAGTGCTATCCTGTATGCTGTTGCATGCTGGGGCAGCAGGTTGAGGGTAGTGGACGCCAACAGACTCAACAAACTGATCCGTAAGGCCGGTGACATCGTGGGGGCGGAGCTGGACTCTCTGGCGGTGGTGTCAGAGAGGAGGATGCTGGGTAAACTACACGCCATCTTGGACAGCGTCTCCCACCCGCTCCATGATGTGCTGGTCAAACAAAGGAGCGCCTTCAGCGGAAGACTCATCCCTCCACAATGCACCACAGAGCGCCACAGGAAGTCACTCCTGCCTGTGGCCATCAGACTCTTTAACTCCTCCCTCTAAGTGTCAGTCTGTATGACCCTAAGTCACTAAACTGGACATTGATCATTAACATCTCTGCAATACTTGAATAATTGTGCAATATTTCCTGTGTTAATACTCCTGTGCAATATTCTAGTTTTTCCTATTTATTGATAATTTATTCATACCTCTATTACTGCTGTGCAATATCCACCGTCTCATAATACATGCACTACTACTTATTACTTATGTTATAACATTGTATTATACCGTATTATCATTATCAAGTGGTAAACCCAATTTGTACTTCACACTTATTTTATTTTATATTTATACCCACTTGGTACTTAATTTATTTTCTGACCTGTATTATAGTGTATTATATTTTTTGCTATATATTTTGATGTGTGCACTGACGTAAAGGTGAGCTGCTGTAACAAAGAGTTTCCCTTCGGGGATCAATAAAGTATTTCTGATTCTGATTCTAATAAACAGTATTGCAGAAATGTGCTATTGCAGCTTCTAGTCTGCCTAATCCAAAGAAGAAGAAGAAGGGAATGACTGTGTTGGTGTTGTTTATGGTACTGGCAATAGTGGCAGAGTGAGACCTCTTACTTCTCTGTGCAAAAGAGTAGCTAGCCCAGGTCTAAGTGAGTAAGTAACACCATGTTTGCCGTCAGAAAAGCTCACAGGTCCATCCCCGCATGGCAAGAAAAAGATGCGTCGGGGTTTTCAACCTGGTGGACGATGTGGTGAACGGACTGACCATTGAGCAGTTACAGGTTAGCTGCACTGGCTAGCTAACAAGCAGCACAAAGTTCACTGTGCAGATAAGCAGCATAAAAACAGTGAGCCCCATCTCATAACAGTGTTTTTCCTGCACGCCTCTACGACGTGTAACGTTAGACAATCACCAGCATTATTAGATTTTGGTACAAGCATGCTGCAGGCTCATTGGCTCAATTATGATATTTACTCCTATCGAAGGCATCGAAATTTGGTACCGAATGACAAGGCATTTTTCGATACTCCTTAGTACTGGAACTATTCCGTCGGTGTCATAAAAGTATTGAAGTTCAATACGAAGCTCTATAAATGACTCTTGTTGGGAACCTTTATTGTGCTTACAGTAATATAACGAGTTGTCCTCAACTCGAGTAACGTTATCTTGACTTCACCTGTCACCTTACCGCTTCGTGTGTGTTTGTGTGTGTGGAATAGGACTGGGCGATAAAACAATCTCGATAACGATGATAAACTTTCAACATTTTTTAATACATCACAGCAGAAAAAAACTCAACAACAGCCAGTCAGTCTGCAGTTTTTGGCTTGCACATCAAAGTCCATGCCCATTTCCTACCACAAAGCACTGTTTGAGCTACTGGTGAAGAAAGTGGATCTAAGAGTGGATGTCCTCTGGAAAAGAGGAAAATAATTCGTGGGACCGAGGGGCATGAAAGCGACGGTGAAAGTGAACTTGCGTTATCCTCTGAAACAGAGTAAATTGTTGACTAAAAGTGTTGGAGCTATTTATTGTTTTGTAATATTTAATAATTTTATTTTTTGTTGCTGTTTTGTTTTGAAGAAAATGTCTGAATTATTTCACTGTTAGTATCATTATTTTAGTTAATTTGAGTACGTGTATCCACGCAATACCACACATTTTTTTCTCTGATTAACATAAGGCACTATAGCAGTCTGTTTTGGACGATATAATTCCATTCAGTATTTCTGAATACTGCAGTCATATTAACACACGGTAGCTAGCAGGGTTGCCATCGTTCATCGCAGATGGCTGACAGCCATCGTGACTTAAAAGGCCCCCCCGCCGAGTAAAATCTCATTACTGAAAGTGCAACAAAAGCTTTGCGAGTAAAAAGCTAATAAGAATAGAATGATTTAGCACTAAGATAAGTATTTAAAATATTTTTTTATAATCATAAGATCTGCTTAACCTCGGGGCTAACACCCTTCACCCAGCAGCTGGGAAGCAAGACACGGGAACGTCTTGAGGAGCTGCAGCGTTTATTCATGGGCAAACTGTAACCTACACTGTACATTTACTGCCACTAGACTGACGGCAACACCTGCCTGCTCTGACTGCAGTCACCGTCACTCTCTCACACTCACCACCTGTTCCTTAAAAGGAAGCCACACTACTCTTATTACAAGTAGGGAGGAAAAGTAAAGACGGGGCGAGAGTGATGGCAGTCTTGGTCTTTCGGCCTTCTGCACAAGTCTCCTCTGATTCTTCGTTGAGCTTGATCTCTGTGGTCTTGAAAGTGCGACAACGATGTCATCGGGGGCTGTGAATGGGCCAGTACGTAGCCGTAGCCCTGCTGTTTCTCATGGGATCATCAACAAGGGAAAGAGTGCGGTGGTGAGACCGAATCACTGCGCCAAAACTGAAAAATACTAAGTAGAGGATTCGCAAAACCTAACGCAAACTCTTGTGAATGATGAATCTCGATCTGCAAATATTGTTTCACAGACTCCCAGTCAAAGGCGGGGGGTTGGCCGCCCACATCTGATCAACACTCTAAAATAGTTGTTTGCGTGTTGAGCCATTTCAACCCATGAAATGCAGATATTCATAAATTTGGTAAAAATGTCAACATTAACACCAGCATTGATGTGTTTCACCACAGTCCAGTCATAATTTAGTTTACAGCTTAAAAACACGTTTCACCTTTTTAAGTACTTATTTGAGATACTTGTACTTTACACTTGTACTTTTAGTATTTCCATTTTCTACTACTTTATACTTCTACTTCACTACATCCCAGAGGCAAACATTGTACTTTTTACTCCACTACACTGAATACATTTACTTTTCATACTTAAAAGTATGTTTCTGATAATACTGTAGTATTATAGTGGTGTGCCAAAGTGTTTGCCCACTTCCTGATATCTTATTTTTTTGCATGTTTGTCACACTTAAATGTTGCCCCCTAAACCTAATAACTGGTTGGGCCACCCTTAGCAGCAACAACTGCAATCAAGTGTTTGAAATAACTTAAGTATTTTGACTAGGCCACTCCAAAGTCTTCATTTTGTTCTTCTTCGTCTGTCAGCCTCACTAGAATGCTGTATCAAATTCACCTCTGAATCCATATAAGGTTCGGCTATTATGCAAAAGATGTTGAATAAACATTCGCAAACAGTTTGCTCAACTTATCACCACTAGGCCACTCTAAAGTCTTCATTTTGTTCTTCTTCAGCCATTCAGAGACCCCACAACATCATCCAAAGAGCTGCAGGTCTCACTTTCCTCAGTTAAGGTCAGGGTTCATGACTCCACCATAAGAAAGAGAAAAATGGCCTGCATGGCAGAGCTCCAAGACAAAAACCTTAAGAACATTAAGGCTCGTCTCATTTTTGTCAGAAAACATCTTGATGATCCCCAAGACTTTTGGGAAAATACTCTGTGGACTGACGAGACAAAAGTTGATCTTTCTGGAAGCTGTGTGTCCCGTTACATCTGGCGTAAAAGTAACACCGCATTTCAGAAAAAGAACATCATACCAACAGTAAAATATGGTGGTGGTAGTGTGATGGTCTGGGGCTGTTTTGCTGCTTCAGGACCTGGAAGACTTGCTGTGATAAATGGAACCATGAATCTGCTGTCTACCAAAAACTCCTGAAGGAGAACGTCCGGCCGTCTGTTCGTGACCTCGAGCTGAAGCGAACTCTGGTTCTGCAGCAGGACGATGATCCAAAACACACCAGCAAGTCCACCTCTGAATGGCTGAAGCAGAACAAAATGAAGACTTTGGAGCGGCCTAGTCAAAGTCCTGACCTGAATCCTATTGAGATGCTGTGGTATGACCTTAAAAAGGCAGTTCATGCTCGAAAACCCTCCAATGTGGCTGAATTACAACAATCCTGCAAAGATGAGTGGGCCAAACTTCCTCCACAGCGCTGTAAAAGACTCATTGCAAGTTATCGCAAACGCTTGATTGCAGTTGTTGCTGCTAAGGGTGGAGCAACCAGTTATTAGGTTTAGGGGGCAATCACTTTTTCACACAGGGCCATGTAGGTTTGGATTTTTTCCCTTAATAATAACAACCTTCATTTAAAATCTGCATTTTGTGTTTACTTGTGTTATCTTTGACTTATATTTAAATTTGTTTGATGATCTGAAACATTTAAGTGACAAACATGTAAAAAAATAAGAAATCAGGAAGGGGGCAAACACTTTGCACACCACTGTACTTTTCACTTAAGTAAGTTAAGGTTTTGAATTGTACTTTTCACTGGAGTAAAGGATGTGAACACTTCTTCCCCCGCAGCTGGTTTCCCAGCAGTTTAAAGTGAAACAACAAGTAAAGCGCACAAACCTGCTCTGTGCAGCCGGACTTCAGGCTGGAAAACAGCGTCCAGCAGTTTGCGTTGTCCACAAAGTTCCTCCTCGTTCTGGACTTTAGACATTTTCACAGCTTCACAGCAGCTTTTCCTCCAGACTCACTCCGTTAAAAACTGTCTGCTCACTCTGATGCGCGCTGTGTTGCTAAGTTACATCACGTTCGCCTCCGTCTACTTCCTGCTAGCAAGCTAAGCTAACTCCATTAGCTCCGTAGGACGCCGGGAGATAATTCAGATGCTAAACATGTTCAAATAAAGCGAACAGCGCAGAGTCTCTTCAGACAGGTCTGTCTGGACATTTGGACACTTTGGCTCCGTGAAAAATACAGTTTGGTCTCTATCGAAGCTACTCCGACTAGCACTGTGAGGCCGAGCTCCGGCTCCGTCTACTTCCTGCTAGCAAGCTGCGCTAACTTCCTTTAGCATTCTTGGCTAACAGGAGATGAGTCTGCGGTGAAACACGGTGAAAGTTCACACAAAGTCCGCTTCAACAGGTTTATCCAAACATACAGGCTCTGCTGGTTCACTCCGACGGGATCTTATGCTAACGCACGTGGTCCGTAACGGAAAGAGTTAGCATGTTAGCCTCGGTAAGCACAAACGCTTCCGGTACCTCTTCTTCGCTGATTTTCAAAATAAAAGTCACCAAACGTATATATACAGGCCCATATCTCTGTTAGAATTAAAATGGTAGAAATACTCAGATCCTTGACTTCAGTAAATATAGAAATACCATAAAGTAAAAGTAAACAGTGCAAAAGCATAATGCCAGCATGTTATGTAATTATTCAGGAGTCCAGGAGTGATCCATCATAGAAAAGGTTTCAATCGTCAAACTGTTTTCAGAATCAAGACGTTGATTGACATTTGAAGACAGCGAGGTGAAGAGTCTAAGTAGAGAGAAGAGTTGGTTTGAAAGAGGAGTCAAAGAAGCCATTTTTGTGAAAAAAGAAAACCCCTCTTTGAACAGAAATGGTGGTCTGAGATTCAATCTGCCCAAAGTTTACCACAGTGTATTAACACCGTGGTCAAGCCAATCACATGCTAATCAGGTACTTAACAGCGATGAGGGAGGTGCAGCCAGAAAACAACAGGCCTGATTACTGATTACTGGGCCATCATGGAAACTATTAGGTCAGTTTCAGGTGAAACTAGCTAATCAACAGATACTCAGGTAGACTCCTCCCTGAGGGCGGGGCTTAAGCAACACAGAGTAGCTTAAATTTCTGAGTTCTCAGACCATTTCTTCACAATTGAGAATGACTTCCGGATGGGAGCCGAAACGTCTTGACTCTGAAAACAGCGTCCAGACGACTACGACTGAAACCTTTCCTACCATACTATATAATATTCTGGTGTACACTGTTATATCTGATAGCATCATATTACTCTTACAGGGCTTAAAGTTCTTTGTTAGTTGATATACTGATTCTGCAAAGTAGTGGAGTAGAAGTATAAAGCAGCATAAAGTGGAAAAACTCTCTGGACTCATTCACAAACTACAACACTGACAACAACAGTTCAACTGTGAGAAACCATCAATCCCACTAACAAATAAACACCAACAAATAAATCGCTCAAAATGTCTGTAACGATATCGGTCAGAGCTTTATCTCCTCATTACAAATGGTCTGGGAATTGTTTGCACTACAAATTCATCCTTTCTCTCCATTCATGTGTCCTTAAATAGGTCCAGTCAACATCGGCCGCAGCATCTGCAGCGTCCCTTCACCTTTAGACCTGTCTCAGGTCCAAGCACATCAGCCAGCGTCCTGAAACAACCACAAACCGACCACAGCAGACCTCTAGACCACAAGGAGGAACTTGGTTTTAGTTTTATTATGCTTTTGTTTATTGTATCTCTGCACTTCCGTCTTGTTTGTTTCCTATATCTTTAAGTAGCTTTTGACTTATTAGAAGAAGAAAAAACATAATAGTGTCAAATGTTTCTTGCACAATTTAAGTGATCCGTAAAGTGTCAGGAAATGGTGTCATACTTTTAAATTGATACTGCTCGTTATTAGTAGTTATTTCCACCAATCAGAAGCGGTCGCTAGGCAGAGCTGGTTCACCTGACCAATCACCTTTTTTCCTGTGGACGTTGCCTAGCCTAGTATTTGACTGATAGTGTTAAACTCATGTTTGATGTCATAATTATGGTTATTCATGTATGTTGAAAACGTGTTTAAAAACAAATCCCAAGTCTGTAAAGAGGAGGTCGTTTTATACACTGTGGTAACATGAAGATGTTCATATCTCGTTTTCTTACGCTTCCAGATTAAAATCAGAATCAGAATCAGAAATACTTTATTGATCCCCGAGGGGAAACTCTTGTTCCAGCTGCTCACTGTCACGTCAGTGCACACAGGAAGAGAAGCACTACGCAAAAAATATAATACACTATAATACAGGTCAGATAAATTAAGTACCAGGTGGTGCATTGTGGGGGGATGAGTCTTCCGCTGAAGGCGCTCCTTTGTTTGACCAGTGCGTCATGGAGCGGGTGGGAGACACTGTCCAAGATGGCGTGTAGTTTACCCAGCATCCTCCTCTCTGACACCACCGCCAGAGAGTCCAGCTCCGCCCCCACGATGTCACCGGCCTTACGGATCAGTTTGTTGAGCCTGTTTGCGTCCGCTACCCTCAGCCTGCTGCCCCAGCATGCAACCACAGACTCCTCACCACCGCTGATACATCCCACCACAGCAGAGTCATCAGAGACCTGCTGAAGGTGGCAGGACTCTATGTGGTGGCTGAAGTCCGTGGTGTAGATGGTGAAGAGGAAGGGAGAGAGGACAGTCCCCTGAGGGGCCCCAGTGTTGCTGAACACGCTGTCTGCATGTTTGTCACTTAAATGCTTCAGATCATCAAACAATGTCACCGGCCTTACGGATCAGTTTGTTGAGTCTGTTTGCGTCCGCTACCCTCAGCCTGCTGCCCCAGCATGCAGCAGCATACAGGACAGCACCGGCCACCACAGACTCATAAAACATCCTCAGCATCGTCCGGCAGATGTTGAAGGACCTCAGCCTCCTCAGGAAATAGAGGCGGCTCTGGCCCTTCCTGTAAACAGCCTGAGTGTTCTTGGCCCAGTCCAGTTTATTGTCCATGTGGACTCCCAGGTACTTGTAGTCCTCCACAATGTCCACACTGACCCCCTGGATGGAAACCGGGGTCACTGGTGCCGTGGCCCTTTGTAGATCCACAACCAGCTCCTTAGACTTTGTTGCATTGAGCTGCAGATGGTTCTGCTCACACCATGAAACAAAGTTCCCCACCACAGCCCTGTACTCAGACTCATCACCACCGCTGATACATCCCACCACAGCAGAGTCATCAGAAAACTTCTGAAGGTGGCAGGACTCTGTGTGGTAGCTGAAGTCCGTGGTGTAGATGGTGAAGAGGAAGGGAGAGAGGACAGTCCCCTGAGGGGCCCCAGTGTTGCTGACCACGCTGTCTGCATGTTTGTCACTTAAATGCTTCAGATCATCAAACAAATTCAAATATTAGTCAAAGATAACACAAGTAAACACAAAATGCAGTTTTTAAATTAAGGTTTAAAAACTGTTTACAAGTTTTTATAAGTCGATTACAAGTTTAATCGACTTATATTTGGAGCTCTTATTATTTTTATGATAAAATATGTGTGTGTGTGTGTGATCTCATCAACCGTGAGCATGAAAATGTTGGGCTTTATTTCCAGCTGTTAGATGGAGAAGCTTTGAAAATCACTTTGAGTTCATTGATGAATTTATGACAATAACCTGAAAGATTTCTGTAGCTGTGATCCTGTACAGACTCAACTGATGTGTTTCTCTAACAGGAGGAGACTCTCCCTCCTACAGAGAACACAGAGACACTGAGGAACCAGACCTGGACCAGGACCAGGACCAGACTCCAAAGCCAGGATAAAGAGGTTCAGTGAATGTGGTGTTGAAGGTGTGGAGGTGGATCAGTGTGTCAGAGGAGACTCTGTAGAAGGACAGAGTGCCAGCAGGACAGTCCACATACACTGCTGCTCTGTCAGAGACAGAGGAGGAGGAGGAGGAGGAGATGGATGTTACTCTCTTATTGTGACAGACAGAGTAACCATCATCATCAGAGCAGTTCAGTCTCCAGGACTGATCATTCTCTCCAAACTCACAGTCTTCACTGTCTCCTCTCCTGCTGATTCCTCTGTAACTCACTGATATATAAACACATCCTCTCCACTCGACCTCCCAGTAACAGCGACCAGTCAGACCATTTCTACACAGCAGCTGTTCCCTGTAGTCAAACCTGTCTGGATGATCAGGATATGGCTGATCCTCCTCCACATATGTCGCCTTCCTGTTGTCGTCAGACAGTTTGATCTTTCTGTTCACTGTGTTTGTGTCGAGTGTGAGTTCACAGGAATCTGATGGAGAGAACGAGACACAACACAGCTGCAGTTATTAATCTATCATCTGTTTGATGACGACATCAGAGACGTGAATGAGTGATGTCACAGTTTGAAGATGGCTGAATGTGTGCTGCTTTGTTTTCATGAATCAAAGTAAAAACACACTTACACTTCCTCAGACCTGGTGTCAGCCATCGGACTCCACCGGGCTCCACCCTGAAAGGAGGAGGGGGGTCAGACCAGCACGTCCTCTTTCAGCACGCAGACATGTGTGGTTCACCCAAATATGTGCGACCACATTTGGTATTATTGAGTAAAAAGACCATTCTGATTTTTTTTTTTTAAAGTACCATTTCAGGTAATGAAATAGCCAATTAAATTGGCAACGGCGTGAAACAGTCATCTTTCCAACTAGTCATTTTGTCTTATTGTTTACGCAATTGATTTTAGCCATAATATATTTGCCTGACAGTGTGAGCCAATCAGTTGAAGCAGATGGTCTACTTCTTATTCTGCTCACTTTCTTCCCTCCTCACTGCTCACCTTTCTGAGAGCTGTGTTTTTTTCTTGAAATATAATTAGTTTTAATGGTAACTCAAATATTTGTTCACATAATTACGGACCTGCAAGTCTGCAATTATTATGTAAGATATTACCCATGACCTTTTGTGGATAACACTCTTGATTATTGATTTAAAAAGTAGTAAAATGAGCGTGTTATTGATGAATCAGTATGGGTTGTAGGGCAACAGTCGCTGAGGTTGAACTAAGTGGCATGCACGAGTCCCTTTGAGGCCCTAACACAACGACTTAGCTGATGCACAAGCACACTATTAAAGCAAGTGGCCTAATTTTCACTCTCCTTTGCTCTTTAGATTCACTGCAGCATCAATTTCTGCCTCTAATTCTGAATCACAGCCGAGCGACTTTTATTCTTTCATCACACTGGCATTGTCTTTAGCTCTCATTAGGCGGCATCTCTCTCCCTCTCTACTCTAAGGAAACACCTTCTGTTGACTCCACAGTCACTCATCAATCAACACTCAGCAGAGGGAGAGCAGAGACGCAGAGTCCAGAGATGAAGGGAAAAGATACTTTTTTGGCTCTCTGTGGTTAATCTTTCCAAACCAGACGACATAAGATTCTCAAAGAATTCACTCCAACTTGTGCTGTATCATGGAGACTCATCTTTCTTTATATATCTGGTAACACTTGACTTCAGAGTGGCCTTGTTTCAGATATAAGTGAGGGTGTAACTGCGCAATTTAACCTTGTAAGTGCAGTTATCTCAACTTATTATGTGTTGTTATACCTTTTTGTGAGTATATTTTGTTTTAAAGAGATATATTTGATACTTGCTAATAATAATGCTAGTAAAATGGAATAAGGCAGCTGCAAACGGTCGCCATGTTTTTATATGTCTATTAATGACAGCAGCCATCATTAGCATTTTTGCAATAAATTAATAATATAGATCCAATTTAGACAAGAGTCGGACCATGAGTTTGATCCAATGTAGAAATGCATTTGGGATGAGAAATATATTTTATTACAAGTAATATGAACACAGTAATTACATTTTCATTGACTTATTTTGGTAATTTAATGTAAAATAAATATTTAAAAATCTATTAATTTAAGGAATATTATTTGTGTTCTGGTAGCAATTACAATGTGAAAGTTACCCTCCCAGAAAGTACATGGTGCCTGTTTTGCGGCCAGACTCATTAAGCATTTAAATGTGTCTAAAATGACTCAAAACTCCATACAAATTAATACCATTATTTTCAAAGTCAAGGCGGTAAAGCTAGCGGTCAAATTGGTCAGCTGATCAGTGTGTCAGAGGAGACTCTGTAGAAGGACAGAGTGCCAGCAGGACAGTCCACATACACTGCTGCTCTGTCAGAGACAGAGGAGGAGGAGGAGGAGGAGGAGGAGGAGGATGTTCTTCTGTTATTGTGACAGACAGTGTAACCACCATCATCATCAGAGCAGTTTAGTCTCCAGGACTGATCATTCTCTCCAAACTCACAGTCTTCACTGTCTCCTCTCCTGCTGATTCCTCTGTAACTCACTGATATATAAACTCTTCCTCTCCACTCGACCTCCCAGTAACAGCGACCAGTCAGACCATTTCTACACAGCAGCTGTTCCCAGTAGTCAAACCTGTCTGGATGATCAGGATATGGCTGATCCTCCTTCACATATGTCGCCTTCCTGTTGTCGTCAGACAGTTTGATGTTTCTGTTCACTGTGTTTGTGTCGAGTGTGAGTTCACAGGAATCTGATGGAGAGAACGAGACACAACACAGCTGCAGTTATTAATCTATCATCTGTTTGATGACGACATCAGAGACGTGAATGAGTGATGTCACAGTTTGAAGATGGCTGAATGTGTGCTGCTTTGTTTTCATGAATCAAAGTAAAACACACTTACACTTCCTCAGACCTGGTCTCAGCCATCGGACTCCACCGGGCTCCACCCTGAAAGGAGGAGGGTCAGACCAGCACGTCCTCTTTCAGCACGCAGACATGTGTGGTTCACCCAAATATGTGCGACCACATTTGGTATTATTGAGTAAAAGACCATTCTGATTTTTTTTTTAAAGTACCATTTCAGGTAATGAAATAGCCAATTAAATTGGCGTGAAACAGTCATCTTTCCAACTAGTCATTTTGTCTTATTGTTTACGCAATTGATTTTAGCCATAATATATTTGCCTGACAGTGTGAGCCAATCAGTTGAAGCAGATGGTCTACTTCTTATTCTGCTCACTTTCTTCCCTCCTCACTGCTCACCTTTCTGAGAGCTGTGTTTTTTCTTGAAATATAATTAGTTTTAATGGTAACTCAAATATTTGTTCACATAATTACGGACCTGCAAGTCTGCAATTATTATGTAAGATATTACCCATGACCTTTTGTGGATAACACTCTTGATTATTGATTTAAAAAGTAGTAAAATGAGCGTGTTATTGATGAATCAGTATGGGTTGTAGGGCAACAGTCGCTGAGGTTGAACTAAGTGGCATGCACGAGTCCCTTTGAGGCCCTAACACAACGACTTAGCTGATGCACAAGCACACTATTAAAGCAAGTGGCCTAATTTTCACTCTCCTTTGCTCTTTAGATTCACTGCAGCATCAATTTCTGCCTCTAATTCTGAATCACAGCCGAGCGACTTTTATTCTTTCATCACACTGGCATTGTCTTTAGCTCTCATTAGGCGGCATCTCTCTCCCTCTCTACTCTAAGGAAACACCTTCTGTTGACTCCACAGTCACTCATCAATCAACACTCAGCAGAGGGAGAGCAGAGACGCAGAGTCCAGAGATGAAGGGAAAAGATACTTTTTTGGCTCTCTGTGGTTAATCTTTCCAAACCAGACGACATAAGATTCTCAAAGAATTCACTCCAACTTGTGCTGTATCATGGAGACTCATCTTTCTTTATATATCTGGTAACACTTGACTTCAGAGTGGCCTTGTTTCAGATATAAGTGAGGGTGTAACTGCGCAATTTAACCTTGTAAGTGCAGTTATCTCAACTTATTATGTGTTGTTATACCTTTTTGTGAGTATATTTTGTTTTAAAGAGATATATTTGATACTTGCTAATAATAATGCTAGTAAAATGGAATAAGGCAGCTGCAAACGGTCGCCATGTTTTTATATGTCTATTAATGACAGCAGCCATCATTAGCATTTTTGCAATAAATTAATAATATAGATCCAATTTAGACAAGAGTCGGACCATGAGTTTGATCCAATGTAGAAATGCATTTGGGATGAGAAATATATTTTATTACAAGTAATATGAACACAGTAATTACATTTTCATTGACTTATTTTGGTAATTTAATGTAAAATAAATATTTAAAAATCTATTAATTTAAGGAATATTATTTGTGTTCTGGTAGCAATTACAATGTGAAAGTTACCCTCCCCAGAAAGTACATGGTGCCTGTTTTGCGGCCAGACTCATTAAGCATTTAAATGTGTCTAAAATGACTCAAAACTCCATACAAATTAATACCATTATTTTCAAAGTCAAGGCGGTAAAGCTAGCTGTCAAATTGGTCAGCTGATCAGTGTGTTTATTTCACAGTAACCTTGGTTTTGGGTTGATGTACTTTATGTATAGTGCTCCAGTTTAATGCTTCAGCCTCCTGATGGGACTTTATTAGAGTTAAAAGACCCATTGTGCACTATTTGTTCATTTAATGTAGAAACTGTAATAAGAAAAGCCATATAGTAAATGTTTTGGTTTACTATATTGTAACTTTGTTTTATACTGCGATCTAAGCTAACTAATGTACACTCTGAGGTGCTTTGTCCAGATTTAAGTAAGATTTATGCACTAATACTAGTCTGGGATAATTAATCTGGAGTTTTGCACCATGTCAGTAGAAGTCAGTGTAATATTAAAGGTCCAGTATGTAGTCTGTACTGCAACTGTAAAAAGGTCAAGTACCAATAAGCAGCAGTAGGAGGTTTTGAGTAAATACAGATACATATTGCAGCGAAATGGACTTTATTTAGACTTTCAAAGCTATTTTTGTAAATGAGACAAGTAAATGCACTTTTGTAAATTACGTGTGTTTTGATAAGAAATAAGACGCAATTTGGGAAAAGACACGAGTGTACCTGTCGTTCTTTCTTCCACACTCTACCTTTATTTTACAGACTTTTCTTTTTGTTATTGTGGTCGCCACGCCTGGGACCCGTAACACATGGACATGACATTACTCTCATCCACATCTACACAATCTGTGCATTTACATTATTAACATTGTGTGATAATATGTAAATGTCCCTAACAGGTGGAGTACCTTCACAGTCCACGTCTGAACAGTCCACCCAGAATTATTATTATTTCAGAGCCTGAGATTGGCCGACATGTTTTCACGACAGTTAAACGTTTCGCTGTTTGTAGAAAAGGCCGTAACACACTCTGACCAATCAGAGTCCAGAGTCAGCGCGTCGGGCCCTCCCACTCATCACCTGCGCTCAGGTAGCTGAAGAGGAAGGACGGCAGCAGCTGTGAAAGGCTGTTTTACTCTTCTGTTTCCCCGTTTTCTGACTGGTTGAAGTTCTGTGTGCAGCCCAAAACGTAAGTCCTACTTATTCCGTAGCTGTCCCGGGTCTAATGCCTGGCTATCTGGAGACCAGGTTTCTGGGTCTTCGTGAGTTTGCTACTGTGTGGAGAAAGTTCTGGACTGTGTTACAGTGAAACAGTCACTTGAGTGAGAGGTGGACAGTTTATAAGTTGCACAGTCACGTGTTCATATTTGGGTTGTGTTATAGTCGCCAGGGGCAACGTGGAGCCACGTGATCCGCTATTAAAGGTGCAGATCACGGTTTTGCCCTGTAATGGATCAGTGAGTTGTAACTGGTGTGGCTAATTCTCAGTTTGTGTTAATGTGCATTATGTTAGCATGCCGTCTATGCCAGTTCTACCTCAGCCTTTATGAATGGAAATGAAGGGAACTCTTGTTTATATTGTTCTGTACGCTGGCGGCCACAACAGCTTCGGTAAATAATGCTGGTGGTAACATTGATGGTCAAATGCCGATCTGTTGCCTGTAGAGCAATGTAAATTCTACGTACACTGATAGACTGCGGCCTGTGTAATTGTGTAATTATACTGATGCCTGTTAATGTACTTTCTTTATTATTTGCTTATATTTCAGAACCACATTCAACTTCATGTTCAATTTGTCATTCATCTGGTTTCTCAACAAACATTCCTGGATCGTCAGACATCTCTGGTTAAGTTCTGACCGGACTCCCTGCAGCGGGCCAGTTCCCAGTTAACCACATTTTTAGTGTCTTTATACTATTATTATATAATGAAAAATCATTAAAAATCAAAATGTCTTGACTAAACAATATATCCCGTATGTGACTGTGCATCATGTGTGATCTTTATCTTCTCTCTGAGTTCGTTATAAGTGTAAATATGGTGAATAAATTACCATATATCTGGGAGAAGTCGTCACGACTCTTTCGTGTGTAAATCTTTTAATATCCAAGTCCCAGAAGTTCCCAAGAACTAGAAGAGCGACTCAGTGTCTGCAAATTTCATATGTTATTATTTCATATACTAAATTACATACAATTGTTCTACACTGATAAAGGAACAGTCCAACATTTTGAGAAATATACTTGAATGTAGCATCTCAGAGTCCTGTCCTGTGGTCGTCAGGTTTAACTAAATTTTAAAAAGTTCTGACAAAACTCTCTCTGCTGTATCTCTGGCCTCTTAGTACCGTACACGCCGGCACGTACTTTGAGATCCTCGGCTGAGGTCTTTTGTCTGATCCAGAGACCCGGCTGAAAACTGAAGGGGACCGAGCGTTTGCAGTCAGGCCCCGAGGCTCTGGAACAGCCGGCCCGAGGAAATCAGGTCGGCTGAGTCAGTGATCTCTTTCAAGTCCCTTCTTAAAACATACGTTAATCGGAGAGCCTTTCCTGATTTTACTAGAGTTTTCATTTTCTTTAAACTGTCTTTTACTTAGTTAAAGATGTTTTTCTTGTTTTTTATGTTTTCTTTTAAAACCAGATGGTTTTATGACTTGTGTGTTTTCTTTTGCTGCCTTTGTGAAGGACTTTGTAATATGGATTAGAGAAAGTGCTCTATAAATAAAGATTATTATTATTATAACCATGTCCTGGACCTCTCTCTGTACTGAGATGAATTGGATAAGAGGGCAAAAAATGTATTTCTCAAACTGATTTGGTCAAACAAATCGGCTGTTCAGCGAAAGACTCATCCGAACTAAAATGCGCCACAGGAAGTCATTCCTGCCTGTGGCCATCAAAGACTTTAACTCCTCCCTCTAAGTGTCAGTCTGTATAACCTTAAGTCGATAAACTGGACATTGATCATTAATATCACTGCAATACTTGAAATAATTGTGCAATATTCTGTGTTTTCAGTTTAATTTATTGATATTACTCATACTTCTATCCACCGTCTCATAATAATCTTAATAAGCTACACTTAACTTGACAGTACATGCACTATTACTTACTACTTGTATTATTTCATTGTATTATTATACCGTACATACTTATACTTGTCATCAACGGTAATCAACTTGCACTTTACACTTACAAGTACTTAATTTATCTGACCTGTATTATATTTTTTTATTAGTACTTCTATCTGACGTTATAGTGAGCTGCTGTAACAAAAGAGTTTCCCCTCAGGAATGAATAAAGTATTTCTGATTCTGATATCATGTTTGTTCCTGGAGATGTTCTCCTTGGAGACCTCCTACACAAATATCTCTTGTTTATGTTCAACCAGTGTTTCTGTTCTGAGCAAAGGAAAAAGGCTTCCTACATGTGTGATTGTTCATATAACTCTCATATCCACCTTTAACCAAAAAGACCTCTTCTATCAGAAGGACTGTCTGTGGCTGCAGCAGGCCTCTTCATACCTGAGAGTGTCCAGACTCCAGTGTGGATCCTCCAGTCCAGCAGACAGCAGCTTCACTCCTGAGTCTCCTGGATGATTGTAGCTCAGGTCCAGCTCTCTCAGATGGGAGGGGTTGGAGCTCAGAGCTGAGGCCAGAGAAGCACAGCCTTCCTCTGTGATCAGACAGCCTGACAGCCTGCAAACACACAAAACAACACACATGGCAGATCATCTGAGGGTCCTGCTGTGTCCAACAGATACAAGAGGAGACTCTCCAAATAAATGAATCAATAAATACAGTGACAGATACAACAGTAACCATGACATTGTGATCTAAATGTTAAAGAGGATACAGCCATGTTAGCAGCTCTGTGAAATTTGAAATCCTGACAGAAGAGATTCAGGAACCGTGATGAAATGAAGAGAAATCATTTAAATAATGAGACAAACTGTGACTTAATCTGACCTGAGAGTTTCCAGTTTACAATGTGGACTCTCCAGTCCAGCCGTCAGCAGCTTCACTCCTGAATCCTGCAGGTTGTTGTTACTCAGGTCCAGCTCTCTCAGACTAGAGGACTGGGAGCTGAGAACCGAGGACAGAGCTTTACAGCTTCTCTCTGAGAGGTTACAGCCACTCAGTCTGGAGAGACAACAGTAAGGAAACAAGTAAGTAGTTTTTAATTTCTTTCTCCTGTTCATGGATAAATCCCACTATGTATCTACTTACAGAGCTTTGTTGGAGGCTTTGACCACTGGCAGCAGCCTCAGGAGAGCCTCCTCTGAAGCTGAGTATTTCTTCAGGTCAAACACATCCAGATCTTTTTCTGATGACAGTAAGATGAAGACCAGAGCTGACCACTGAGCAGGAGACAGTTCATCTGTGGAGAGACTTCCTGAACTCAGGGTCTGTTGGATCTGATTCACTAGAGAACGATCATTCAGTTCATTCAGACAGTGGAACAGATTGATGCTTTTCTCTGCAGAGGGAGTCTCTGCAATCTTCTTCTTGATGTACTCGACTGGTACCTGACTGGTTTTTGAGATACTTCCTGTCTGTGTGAGCAGGCCTCGTAGGAGAGTCTGATTGGTCTGCAGTGAAAGTCCCAAGAGGAAGCGGAGGAACAAGTCCAGGTGTCCATTTGGACTTTGTAAGGCCTGGTCCACAGCACTCTGGTAGAGAAGTGTCATTGCAGATTCATCTTTTCTAGTTTCAGACTTCTGGGATGTTGATTGTTGTTCTGACAGCAGATTGACATCAGAGTTGATGAACATCAGATGGACATGAAGAGCAGCCAGAAACTCCTGAACGGTCAGATGGACGAAGCAGAACACCTTGTCCTGGTACAGCCCTCTCTCCGCTCTAAAGATCTGTGTGAACACTCCTGAGTACACCGAGGCTGCTCTGATATCGATGCCACACTCTGTCAGGTCTGATTCATAGAAGATCAGGTTGCCTTTCTGCAGCTGCTCAAAAGCCAGTTTTCCCAGAAACTCAATCATCTTCCTGCTCTTTTTATTCCAGTGTGGATCTGTCTCAGCTCCTCCATCATACTTGACGTTCTTCAGTTTGGACTGAACCACCAGGAAGTGGATGTACATCTCAGTCAGGGTCTTGGGCAGCTCTCCTCCCTCTCTGGTCTTCAACACCTCCTCCAGAACTGTAGCAGTGATCCAGCAGAAGACTGGGATGTGGCACATGATGTGGAGGCTTCGTGATGTCTTGATGTGGGATATGATTCTGCTGGCCTGCTCCTCATCTCTGAATCTCTTCCTGAAGTACTCCTCCTTCTGTGGGTCAGTGAACCCTCTGACCTCTGTCACCGTGTCAACACACTCAGGAGGGATCTGATTGGCTGCTGCAGGTCGTGTGGTTATCCAGAGGCGAGCAGAAGGAAGCAGGTTCCCCCTGATGAGGTTTGTCAGCAGCACATCCACTGAGGTGGACTCTGTAACATCAGTCAGGATCTCATTGTTGTGGAAGTCCAGAGGAAGTCGACACTCATCCAGACCGTCAAAGATGAACAAAACCTGGAACTCTTCAAACCTGCAGATTCCTGCTTCTTTGGTTTCAGTAAAGAAGTGATGAACAAGTTCCACCAAGCTGTACTTTTCCTCTTTCAGCACATTCAGCTCTCTGAAAGTGAATGGAAATGTGAAGTGTATGTCCTGGTTGGCTTTGTCTTCAGCCCAGTCCAGAGTGAACTTCTGTGTTAAGACTGTTTTCCCAATGCCAGCCACTCCCTTTGTCATCACCGTTCTGATTGGTTCATCTCTTCCAGGTGAGGGTTTAAAGATGTCTTCTTGTCTGATTGTTGTTTCTGGTCTGTCTGGTTTCCTGGATGCTGTTTCAATCTGTCTGACCTCATGTTCATCGTTGACCTCTGCAGTCCCTCCCTCTGTGATGTAGAGCTCTGTGTAGATCTGGTTCAGAAGGGTTGGGTTTCCTGCTTTAGCGATCCCCTCAAACACACACTGGAACTTCTGCTTCAGGTTAGATTTAAGTTTACGCTGACAAACTCCAGAATGACTTCCTGAATAAACACACAAAAAATCAGATCAATAATATTTCCCTCCATCTCTTGAGACATCAGTAAATGTCCCATTTATCCAGCATGTTGAATCTTTAGAGAAATCCTCTTACTGCTCTGCAGACAGTCAGCCAGCTCCTCCTGCTTCATTCTCCTCAGGAAGTGTAGTGTGATCTTCAGAAATGCCTCTCTGCTGCTCCTCCTCTGCTCTTCCTCCTCACCGTCCAACACCTCCTCATCCTCCCTCTGACTCTCTAAGCATTCTGGGTAATCTGAACTCAGAACCTTCTGCATCTTCTTCAGCTCGTTCTTCACAAAAGTGACAATGTTCTTCTCCAGCAGCTGGAACAGAATATTATATGAATGAAACAATCAAACTAAAATCATGGAACCAAACATCAGATCCATGTTGGACAGACTGACAATCCACTGGTCTTAAAAGTGCAGCGTGGAGATTATTGTGACCAGAAGAGATGTAAAAGTAGTTGTTGTACATGTACAGACCATAAATATGGAGTCCAGGTGTGTTTGATGCTGGTGGGCAGACTGACCACTGGGAACCTCTGAGCTGTCCTGGTCGACTCTGTGGAGGAATCATGAAGAATTAGCTCACATTATGTCTGTCCACACATAGACAAACACAAGCTGAAGGTCCTTTGAGTTAAAGTGTTGATTACAACATTGAATCAGATGGTTTCCCCTGACATTAAAGTGTTGGTCGTACTGCTGATCCCGCTGTGAATCAACAGTCCTGTCTGCATTTCTGTGCAGCTTTCAGTTTACTGTGTTGGTTCACCAGCTTGTCTGGTTTAGTCCCTCCTGATCTTATTGACCCCTATAACACTGTGGACACCAACGCACAGCTCGCACAAGCTAACTGGATGCTACCTGTCCAGCGCAAATTGGTAGTGAGTCACATTAAACTTGTAGCAGGTGAAGTGAGTGAAACATCAGGAAAACCAAAGAGAAAACCAGAGAATACTGGATCAAACCAAAGCTGAAGGTGGTTTCACACTGAACTGTGGGTCAAATGAAAGCTAGAACGTACTTCTCTGGGCTACAGGTAAGCAAACAGGTACAGGTGTTGTTCATACATATTGGTACGGCTGTTTCTTTTATACTTATGCAATATGTATGTGTTTTTTTCTTTTCAGCTTGTTTGAGCTTTGGGAGCTTTGTCTCCTCTATATATAACAATTAAAACATCAGTAATATTTTAATGTTTTAACAGATTACCTCTTTGTAGCAGAGGGTTGTTGTCCTTTAAAATCAATGAGGCGACCAATTGACCGGTCACTCTTCAAGGACACCCAGCTGGGCTTAGGTCCAGGTTCAGGTCCGGGTCCAGCAGAGGGTTGTCGTCCTTTAAAGTCAATGAGGCGACCAATTGACCGGTCACTCTTGAAGGACACACAGCTGGGTTCAGGTTCAGGTCCAGGTCCAAGTCCAGGTTCAGGTCCATAAGAGGCTGGTCGCCCATAGTTCCTGTTCAACAGGGATGGAAAATCACTTTTTAGTCTTCAGACACAGAAGCTGCTGGAGAAACTAGCAGCTATCAGCAAGAAAAGGATCAACACACCAAAGTTCAATAAAACATGAAGCTGAATGATTTCAGTCTGTGATTCATCGCTTCATTTTCCTATAAAATATTGGACCAAACCAGGTCAAGTTTAAAACTGAAGTCAAGAGCTGATGACTGGTTATACTGGTTATACTGGGCAGCTTTCACACGTGAGAATATAAATGTCTGTGAAGAAGAACGATGCTGAAAATAAACAAACAGGTTTAATAAAACTTCTCTGGATAAATAACAGCTAAAACATGAATCAGTGATTTTTTTAAGTTTTAACAGATTACCTCTTTGCAGCAGAGGGCTGTCGTCCTTTAAAATTAATGATGTGACCCTTTGACCGGTCACTCTTGAAGGACACACAGCTGGGCTCAGGTCCAGGTCCAGGTCCAGGTTCAGGTTCATAAGAAGCTGGTCTCCATAGATCCTGTTCGACAGGGATGGAAAATCACTTTTTAGTCTTCAGACACAGAAGCTGCTGGAGAAACTAGCAGCTATCAGCAAGAAAAGGATCAACACACCAAAGTTCAATAAAACATGAAGCTGAATGATTTCAGTCTGTGTATCATCGCTTCATTTTCCTATAAAATATTGGACCAAACCAGGACTAAATGTCCTGATCTCTGAGCAGATTTTACTGTTACTGACAGAAACTGAACTGTGGGGTCCGCCAGCAGCACACTGTTGGCCTGTATTCTAACGCATTACTAGACTCACCACAAATATCCTGACTGTTATTTACAGACTTTGGTAGGTGAAGCTTTTAGGACAAAATTCAAAGAGCAGTTTCAGACTAAAGACACTTTGGAAGATCCCCACTTGATCTGTGTAAGTCAGACTGCTGAAGCCTCATATTATCCTCAGCTGAACTTTACAAAGAACCAGGACTGTGGATTTTGTCCTCCACCACTTCCATTGAAATCACATGAGGAAGAGATCTCTGCAGGGCCAGTGTGCACAGGAGGACCAGTTCCAGCCACCAACAACTCTTTCAGTGTACATGTGGGCACGTCAGTGTTGTTTAGGGACAGACTGGAAAACACCTGAACCTGTCCTTTAATACTAATCTTCATCTGACCTTCATCATCATCATTCTAGGAGAACAGGAACATTATAAGGACAACTGGTCAGACTGGACTTAATGAGGACAAACATCAGCAGTGAGCAACATGAGGAGGGAAATATGAACATTTTAGGTCAGACTGTCCAACACTTTGAATGCTGACAACTACTTACTCAATCAAACGAATGAGGCGGTCACTCTTGAAAGAGACACAGCTGGGCTCAGGTCCAGGTCCAGGTCCAGGTCCCGGTCCAGCAGAGTCTGGTCTCTGCCGCTCTGGCCTTGAACACAACACACACAGAGCTTTGAGTGTGAATAATGATGGTGCAGTGATCTGAGTGCTGAGCTCTGACATGGAGAAGAGTCATGGACAGTTAGAGATCCTCATCTCACCTCTGAGCTCTGGTCTGGCTGCCATGTTCCCCACACAGACTGGTTTTAGAGGAGGGCTCCTCCTCTGTCCTCACACTGATTCATGCTGCTGAACTCACATCCACATCAGCTCACACACACTTTGATCTGGAGAGGAAACACAAATCCTTCATCTGCACATCAACTGAAATCCTCCTTTCCATCATTTCTCCTGTAAGAAGATCAGCTGCTCCTCCAGTGATTGGCTGTTACTTTCTGTTTCATATCAGTGTCAGCTGAATGCAGTCAGACAGCAGTGAGGCAGAGGAAGCTGCCATCAGCTGCTGGACTTCTACTATCAGGCCACTAGATGGCGTCATGAAGCTGCAGTGAAGTGCAGATTTAAAATATTGTGAATATTTGTTCAGACCTGTTCTGTGTGTGCAGTGTGGAGGAGCTACAGCTGTATTGTATTGAGCCATCCTGTGTTGTATAAAGACAATAAAGCTGAACCTTCAACCTCGATAAGGAGCCCAAAGTCCACAGAGGCGAACCTGAACTTCAGACAAACTAATGTGGCAGCAACAAATATTCTACTTCATCTCTGAGACCAAAGTGTATCTGAACGGCTGCTGTCACTGTTATATTATTACTTTATTATTGTGTCACTGATGTGTAACTACAACTCTGTGTTGTAGCTGGCTGAGGTGGAGCCACTTTGAACTGCTTTATACACTTTGAGGAAGTTGAATGTTTAATAGTGAATCTGAATCTGAAAAGTAACAACACGTAGTGAAGTAAACAGTCAAATATAGGCAGATACAGAGCAGAACTATAAAGCAGCAGAAATATTCAAGGAAAGTACAAGTTCAAGATTGTACTGAAATGTACTCAGTTACTTTCAACGACTGGAGGTCACACGCACACAGATCCTTCCAAAATAAAAGACTGGCAGGCTCAATAAAGCCCTTCCAGAAAATATTACAACATTCATTTAAAGAAAATCTGATTTGATTATTGATCAGTCTGACATCATTTATAATGAACTGATTATTCATTAATGTAGTTTTATAATGTATTTATTTTCTAAAAACAAGCTGACAATACTTGTGTTAACGAGTCAAACACTTCAGACGGGTTACATTACCTTCAGCTGCAGCTTCAGAGGAGAAAACTATCTGCGACTCGACGTTCAGAGAAAGTCAAACTGAACTCTGAACAGGAAACACCCAGAGAGGCGCGTGACTGTTAAACATTAACTATATCTGTTAATAAGTTGAGATGAAGTCGCTGTTTAATGAGCACATCAAGATAAAAGAGGACATGTTCATTTGAAAGCAGCTTTGTGAGTTTTAACTGAGTGTTGGTTACTATGGTAACTTAGTCGGTCAGTTTAAATCTGGTTTAATCAAAGAAAAGTGAAACAATCCTTTTCTTCAACGTACATTTTTCCTAAAGAGACTAAAAGCAGTGATTTCTGCTGAGAAACATTAACAAAATTACGTGGAAATCTTTCTAAAATCACTGTTCTTTAAGGAGTTCTACAGCATGTTCAAACAGCCAATCAGCATCAAGAAACATCTCTACTGTACAGTTTAACAGTGTTACATCACAATGTGATCAAAGTGTTCATCAGACATTTACAGATTCCTCTGGTCGGATTCTCACCTGCTGAACTCACTTCAGGTCAACAGACACTTCCACCTTCACGTGTGGAGGAAACACTGCCGTCCTGGTGTCTGTGTGCTGGTCTGACCTGAGGACGCCACACACCCTCATAACTTCAGAGTCAGTCTAAAACACATCCGACGCTCAAAACCAGTCTAACCTGTGGCAGAAACCCAGTCAGTTTCAGAGAAATCACACATCAGATGAGTTTACTACCTGTCCACTAGGTGGTGCAAACGTTCTTTATACTACATGTACTTTTCTGCAGTACTTTATACTACATGTACTTTTCTGCAGTACTTTATACACATGCTCAGATGGATTATATTTAGAGTCAGGTCACAGCTTTAGTTCAGATGGAGAATAAGATCAGTTATCTGAACAGTAAACGACTGTAAATACTCAACAGGTCGACGCTGAGGATCGTACATTTAAACAGGAAATAAAAATAGAAACAGCACGCTGAAAAATAAAGATGCTGAAAACCAAATCTGTGACAGTTGAGGAGATCCTCAGTGTCCACCGTGACAACATCGCAGGGGGTCAACAGAACTGCAAAGGTGTGTGGGCACTGCTCCTGAGCCGGCCGGACGGTAGAATTTTGAGGAATCTCCTCCTCCATTGCCTCTAACCTCTCCAGTCCTGAGTTTTTGCCTGTGACCGCACGGGCAGCACGCTTAGCCTGGGGTCAGCTCGGGACTCTTAAAGGCCCGATGGACTCTTCTTCAGCCTGACGGCATCACTCCGGCCCACCACCGGGTTCGGGATTGCCGCCGACAGGCACCAGAAACCTTGCGACACAGCTACGAGCCGCTTCGACAATGGAGGTGGAAAACATGGTCCACTGGACTCAATGTCCCCAACCTCCCCGGGATCTGGGAGAAGTTCCGAGGTGTGAGTTGTAGACCCTGCTGACAGAGGGCTCCAGACGCTCCCAGCAGACCCTCACGATACGCTTGGGCCTGCCAAGTCTGTCCGCTTCCTCCCCGCCAGCGGATCCAACTCACCACCAGGTGGTGATCGTTGACAGCCTCCTCTTCACCCGAGACACGTCCGGAGGTCAGATGACACGACAACAAAGTCGATCATCGACCTCCCAGGGTGTCCTGGTGCCACGTGCACTGATGGACACCCTTGTGCTTGAACATGGTGTTAGTTATGGACAAAACTAGCACAGAAGTCCAACAACTGAACACCGCTGGGTTCAGATCAGGGGCCGCTCTTCCGACACCCTCTCCAGGTGTCACTGTCGCCACCACGGGCTGAAGTCCCCAGTAGAACAACGGAGTCCCCGGCGGTGCACTGTCTAGTACCCTCCCAGGGACCCCAAGAAGGCCTGGTACTCTGCACTGCTGTTCGCCCGTAGGCCGCCACAACAGTGAGAGACCTGTCCCCACCCGGAGGCGGAGGGACGCGACCCTCGCTCACTGGGTAACCCAACACGTGACGGCTGAGCTGTGGGCTATGAGCAGGCCCACACCAGCCCGCCGCCTCCCCGCCGCAACGCCAGAGAAATGGAGCGCCCAGCCCTCTCGAGGAGACGGGTTCCAGAGCCCAGGCTGTGCGTGGAGGCGAGGCCGACTATCTAGCCGGTAACGCCAACCTCCCGCACAAGCTCAGGCTCCTTCCCCAGCGAAGTGACATTCCATGTCCCTAGAGCCAGTTTGTGTCCGAGATCTGGTCGCCAAGCCCCTGCCTCGACTGCCGCCCAGATCTCTGCACCGCCTCACGGATCCTCCCGCGGGTGGTGGGTCCACGGGAGGACGGCCCCACGCCGCCTCCTTCGGCTGTGCCCGCCGGGCCCTGGGGAAAGGCCCGCCACCAGGCGCCGCCGCACCCACCCCAGGCCTGGCTCCAGGGTGGGGCCTAGCGCCAATCCGGGCGACGAACTGGCCTTGGTTTTAATAATCCATTGGGGTCTTCTGAACCGCTTGGTCTGACCTCACCCTGGACCTGTTTGCCATGGTGACCTACAGGCATAAAGCCCCAGACAACATAGCTCCCAGGGTCATTCGGTAATTAAACTCCACCACGTTAAGGTGGCGGTTCAAGGAGCTTCCAAGAAGAAGCGGAGGTTGGGGATCGAGGCGGACTCATCCATCACCCTGGCCAAGTCACTGAGGTTGTTGGCAAGCTCCTTGGTGGCAAGGCTTCGGGGTGGATGAGATCCGCCCTGAGTATCTTAAGTCTCTGGATGTTGTGGGACTGTCTTGGCTGACACGCCTCTCACATTGTTCCTGTGAATGTTCAGATCTGCAGCTGCTGGCATCTTTCCAGCTTCAAAGAGAACCTGCTCGTTGTTATTATGGTGACTCCACCCATAAAGTGCAAGGCTGCTGTCTCAACAGCTCAAAGGACAGCTGAGACCTGGACTGGGTCTTCAGTGAAACCAGGTCAGTCTCAGTGTTGGAAGGTTTCTGTATCTGAGCTCTGAACACTTGATCCACGCCGTAACTTCAGAGTCAAAGTCTAAAACACATCCGTGTGACGTCAAAACCAGTCTAACCTGTGGCAGAAACCCAGTCAGTTTCAGAGAAATCACACATCAGAGGGTGGAGTTCTATTACCTGTCCACTAGATGGTGCTAACTAAGTTCTTTATACTACATGTACTTTACTGCAGTACTTTATACTACATGTACTTTACTGCAGTACTTTATACTACATGTACTTTACTGCAGTACTTTATACTACATGTACTTTACTGCAGTACTTTATACTACATGTACTTTACTGCACTACTTTATACTACATGTACTTTACTGCAGTACTTTATACTACATATACTTTATTGCAGTACTTTATACTACATGTACTTTACTGCAGTACATTATACTACATACACTTTACTGTAGTACTTTATACTACATATACTTTACTGCAGTACTTTATGCTACATGTACTTTACTGCAGTACTTTATACTACATACACTTTACTGCAGTACTTTATACTACATGTACTTTACTGCAGTACTTTATACTACATATACTTTACTGCAGTACTTTATACTACATGTACTTTACTGCAGTACTTTATACTACATGTACTTTACTGCAGTACTTTATACTACATGTACTTTACTGCAGTACTTTATACTACATGTACTTTACTGCAGTACTTTATACTACATGTACTTTACTGCAGTACTTTATACTACATGCTCAGATGGATTATATTTAGAGTCAGGTTACAGCTTTAGTTCAGATTGTAGTTGCAGATGGACAGTCGTTTGTTTGGGTGCAGCTGTCGGAGCAGCGAGATGGAGAATAAGATCAGTTATCTGAACAGTAAAACGACTGTAAATACTCAACAGGTCGACGCTGAGGATCGTACACATTTAATACTCCACCGACACATTAGCCCTAAAACTGGGTTGTTTTCTGTACAATCGTACTGTACGTACTGAAAGCACAAACACCAAGTATTGCTTCAGTTAATAGACAAAGCTCTTCAGCTGGTGTCTTCACTTCCACATAACAGTCTGAGAGCTAATGTCACACACAGCCGCCCGACTCAGACTGAACCTGCAGGCATCAGCTGGAGGTGGTGGTGGAGTTAGTCACTGTGACCACTGGAGGTGGTGGTGGAGTTAGTCACTGTGACCACTGGAGGTGGTGGTGGAGTTAGTCACTGTGACCACTGGAGGTGGTGGTGGAGTTAGTCACTGTGACCACTGGAGGTGGTGGTGGAGTTAGTCACTGTGACCACTGGAGGTGGTGGTGGAGTTAGTCACTGTGACCACTGGAGGGTAGTTTAACTATTCTACACCTCCTTCTCTTCTAACTCCTTTTCTACTTCCTCTCCTCCATCTCTCCTCCTTCTCTTCTAACTCCTTTTCTACTTCCTCTCCTCCATCTCTCCTCCTTCTCTTCTAACTCCTTTTCTACTTCCTCTCCTCCATCTCTCCTCCTTCTCTCCCCCTCCTCCCCTCTTTTCCTCCTCCTCTCCTCAAACCAGCAGCTGGCAGCAAACAGACACCTGAAAACTGGTTTTCCTGCGTTCCTCAGCTGATGAAGCGAGAACAGAGAGAAGGGCTTGGTTTGTTGGCACGACTTCAGTTTAGTTTTGACAGTGAAGGTCGACTCAAAGCTCACAAGGAAACATGCATTCAAAATGGCTAAACCCACTCCCCTTTAAGTGAACAGCGAGAACCGCCCAGTCACAAGATGTAGACGTGGTGGAATTGTAGTTGAATAGTCAACAATGCATGATGATGATTAAATTTCCAATATAAAATCAATACTTGGACATTTGAACAGTTATATTACCCTTAGTTGTTACTTGAGGTTTCCAAGCATTTACCTGCAAGGGCCTCACTATAGAAGGACTGGCAAGATATTCCTGAGCATTTCTGGCCATCCGTCGGCCATTTTGGTTTTGAGCCATTTTTGTTGCACTTACAACGGCTGGCCAGAGGTCGGTGTTTGGGATGACACTAGCGTCCACTGTGGTGGCTGATGTGCAACTAAACCATCAAAACCCATGCATATCAAGAAAAGGTTCTTGAATAGCGGTCCACTGTAGTGACCACTATGCTGAAGGACAGCTGAGACCTGGACTGGGTCTTCAGTGAAACCAGGTCAGTCTCAGTGTTGGAAGGTTTCTGTATCTGAGCTCTGAACACTTCATCCACGCCGTAACTTCAGAGCATTAAGAGTTAAAGATAAAGCTCAGCCAAGTTGATCCAAGCTGTCAGACCAGTTCAGACACTCGCTGCATTCCTCACTGATGACGGAGCTCAGACCACAATCAGACTGCTGTCGGTTCTACTTGAGAAACATTAACGATGTTACGTGGAAATCTTTCTAAAATCACTGTTCTTTAACTCGGAGAGAAATTCTACAGCATGCTTCAAACAGCCAATCAGCATCAAGAAACATCTCTACTGTACAGTTTAACAGCGTTACATCACAATGTGATCAAAGTGTTCATCAGACATTTACAGATTCCTCTGGTCGGATTCTCACCTGCTGAACTCACTTCAGGTCAACGTAGAGACACTTTCCACCTTCACGTGTGGAGGAAACACTCGTCCGTCCTGGTGTCTGTGTGCTGGTCTGACCTGAGGACGCCGTCACACCCTCATAACTTCAGAGTCAAAGTCTAAAACACATCCGTGTGACGTCAAAACCAGTCTAACCTGTGGCAGAAACCCAGTCAGTTTCAGAGAAATCACACATCAGAGGGTGGAGTTCTACTACCTGTCCACTAGATGGTGCTAACTAAGTTCTTTATACTACATGTACTTTACTGCAGTACTTTATACTACATGCTCGGATGGATTATATTTAGAGTCAGGTTACAGCTTTAGTTCAGATTGTAGTTGCAGATGGACAGTCGTTTGTTTGGGTGCAGCTGTCGGAGCAGCGAGATGGAGAATAAGATCAGTTATCTGAACAGTAAAACGACTGTAAATACTCAACAGGTCGACGCTGAGGATCGTACACATTTAAACAGGAAATAAAAATAGAAACAGCACGCGTGAAAAAATAAAGATGCATGAAAACCAAATCTAGACAAGCTTTATTCTTGTTGATTGCACCGCTGATTAATTCAAAAGTACTAATTGGTGTTACTTCCTGTTTGTTTAAATCAAATGCAAATAAAAGGCTCAAAGTGAACTGTTCTCATTCTGTACTGCAACATCTCAGACGAACCTCTGCAGCTCTTTTACATTTAAGACAGATTTTATTCTGCAGTTTGCCAGTGGGAGTAAAAGTGAAGGATTTTTCCTTTTATGTTTCACTTTAGTCCAAAATTGTCGTATGTGCTGTGTAGTGGTATGTGGACCCAAAAGCAGATTATCAGGAAGCGGTATCAGGGTGAAGTAGCGGATGACTACAGTGTTTATTGGGTGGTGGTATGCAGGCAAGTACAGGCAGACCGGTAGGCAGACAGGTAAGGAACAGACAAAAGGCAGATAGGTTACCGGCTGGCAGTGGTGGAAGCAGGGGAGTGAGTCCAAGGTGGCAAACAGTTCACAAGGGAGCAGGCAAAATACAATAGTTTACCTCTCTGGCCTCCTCGTGTTGCAAGCTTAGTGATGTCCCTGTTTGATTTACCTCTGCCTAATTCAGTCGGTCTTTGTGCTTCAGACCAGGCTCACCTGCCTGCCTGCTCTCACCTGACACTCCACGCCGTCTCCAGCAAGCCACAATGGATTCATCCACCCATCAGCCTGCCTCAGTCTCCCTCAGCCACTGCCACTCCGACTCCCTCAACCCTCTCCATCTCCATTCCCCACTGCCCTTTACAATAACTGCCCCTTTTATCACGGTTTGTCTCTGAGTCTGCTTCTGGGTACAAATCTGCAAATCCTAACGGAAACACTTTCAACACAACTGCTTCACAGTGATTCTGTGCTTCAGAAAGCTTCGTTTCCCCCATAACTACTCAGAAGCGTTGTGTTCCTCTTGACGTCGACCTTCAAAGGTTTGTCTTGTTTTCAGAGAGTGAGATCAGTGTAGTGTTTAGATGAGTGATAACAATGTTGGAGTGTTAACAGTCTGATGACTCTAACCTTGTTGTCCATGCAGCCTCCAACTCGCCTTCCTCTTCATCAGTGGGATGATGCTGCCCTCTGCTGGACTGGAAGAATTCAACAATCTGAACATTTTCATAAAGGTGTAGGCCGCACAAAACCTTTAAGGGCACATTCACTAAATGTAAAGAAAGCAGGTTTGTCAGGCTGTGATACACTATATGGCCAAAAGTATGTGGACAGCTGACAGAGTAACATGTGACTGTGACATCATGTCCACTCTTCTGGTTTCAGTCTTTCCAGCAGATGTTGAACCTGCTGCAGGGGTTTGCTCCCATTCAGACTCCAGAGCATCACTGAGGTCCAGCACTGATGTTAGTGATCAGGTCTGGATCACAGTCGGCGTTCCAGTTCATCCCAAAGGTGTTGGAGGGGGTTCAGGTCAGGGCTCTGTGCAGGCCAGCAAAGTTCTTCCACACCAACCTGGGAAAAACCCATTTCTTTATGTATATACGGCGTCCACAGACTTTTGGCCACATACTGTATCTTTCAGCTGAATCAGTCAGTAGTCCTGACCTGAGAAAGACAACAAACACACTCACAGTAACATTCTGCTTTTATTGGAACAAGAGCCAGAATTCAAAACAACACATGACAGAAGGAACAAGTCAATGGCATTTCCACCATTTAATGATCAGAGCGGCCATCTTTAAAGGACTGGAAGTGGAACCACTTTACAGTGGAAATGACTGACCAAGCAGTCCTCTATCACCCTGAGCTACTGGACTAGACAGGTGGACTTGGTTTCTTGGAACTTTTCACTCTTTCCTTTGGATTCAGCTTTCAAAACACAGTGAATCACCGGAGTCTCGAACCCACGACCTCAAAACTTGCAGACAGTCCTACCATGCTGAGCTATTGGACCAGATTAGTGACCCTTGTTTCTTCACGCATTTCACTCTTTCCTTTAAACAGCAGTTTTCAAAACACACTTCAAACCCAGATTCTCCAGACTGCCAAGCAGTCCTGCAGCAGCCTGAGCTAACGGCCTGGAGACCTTCTGTTGGCTTGAGGCCTTCAATCAAATGCAAAACTTCAAACCTCGCTGTTAATAGGAGAACTAATAAACTAGCAACTGCTTCTGATCGGCGGAAATTGCACATTATTTAATTTATTTCTCTTAGCTCAGGGGACATTAAGTGAGGCTGCAGCAGTCAAAGACAAATCAAGTGGTGACCTTCCAAACTTCTTCTCTGGACTGTGGTTCCTAGCCAGGGCAGGGATATGCTACATGAAGATGTCTGACTAATCCTGTGAACAAGGAAACAGCTCCAGGTGGAAGGACTGACCGTCACAATCCCCTCCTTCCCTTTTCTTCTTCTTCATCCCTCTCTCCATCACTACCCCTCCCTCCTCGATATTTGGACTATTTGATATAATATGTGCAACAAGTACACATTTACGTGTCAAATAACTAAACAAAGTATATAAGTAGACATGTATTAGCCTCCATCTTTTTCTTCTTCCTTTCTATCCATCTTATTCTCTCAGTTCTCTCTCTCTTTCTTTTTGTTTGTCTTCTCTACATCATCTTTTTCTCCCGTCTCTTTGCTTCCTCTTTTCTTTCTCCGCCTCTTCTTTTTCTTTCCTCTCCTTTCTCTCTCCTGTGGTTTCTCTTGTCGTCGTTTGCATGATGGAAGGTGATCCGATGTGAAACGATCGTCTACAGAGACATTAAACCAAAACAGGAAGCAGTGGATCCTGCAGAACATCACGGAGGATCAGCAGAGAATTTCTTGACAAAATTGCACCAAATTACTCAAAACCTGAGCGCATAGATACAGCATTTTAAATAACAATAATAGTTGTAACTACCTAGTTTCAGAAAGTGAAATAAAGAATAAATAAAGAAAACATCTTTATAAATTCGACAATACATATGTGACAGAAACATCTCAAGTTATTCAAAACGTAACGAAAGTTGAATACGTCGACCGCTCGTCAGCTAGCTTTGGCTAACAGTTTTAGTTTAGTTTTACCATTGTGATTGTGATGTTCATCAGTTTTAAGTGTAAAAAATTCACGTGGCTTTGGCGCCACCCTGTGGTCATATCAGGTACTCCACGGTCTCATACAGATCCAAGACTGCCACTAAAAAAGTTAATGTCTATGTTTAGATGATGATGATGATCAGTTTTTCTCACAAAAAAGGGACTTTTATGGCTACAAGGGCTGTTAGCTGGCTAACGTAACTTCAGTGAACATGTTAGCTTACTGCATTAGCTGATCAGAAGACAAGCAGACCCCGGAAGTAAACCTGGAAGCTAGAAAACTTTTTTGGCGTATGCGCCAGGCAAGCAATTCTCATTTGAATGAATAGCTGCAAATTTGGCATTCGGTATCCAGTTCTCATAATACATCCGTGGCTTCAAGCTGCCTCATCCTTTTGCTGGTGTGCTCGACAGCATGACAACTATAGTAACTTAGCTTGGAAAATAGCGATATGGGGCACTGAATTTGATGAATTTATGTTTATCAGGGAAAACAATAGATGCTGCCAGAGCGGAGCGTTTCTGGGGCTGGTGTAGGTACCAGATCTGCTCGGTCTGGCAGATCTGCTTTACTGTACAAAAACACAGAACTTTTCTAACTATTCACTGATTTTGATGAAACTGGATCATATTTTATGGAGTTTTTAGATGGACAGATAGCTTTAAAGTAACCACTAAATGCTGCTAACTGTAGCTGCCGTTAGCTAGTAAGCTCAGTTAGCCATGCAGCTAGCAGCCCTATTAGCTTAGCTGAGTCTGCCCGGACTGGAAGCTCGAGCACCAGGCGAGTGTTGGCATGTACACTGTTAGCACAAGAGCTTTGGGCCACCAGGAGGAGGAGGTTTTCAGGCCCAGGCTCCGGGACAAGCAACAAGTAAAGCCATCTGTCCATCAAGAAACTAAACTTCCTTCAACACTGAAAAAGCACTCTGCGAGACATACTGAACAACCTCCAAAAACTTACAGAGTAGTCCTGAGCAGAGTAGTCTCGCATAGCCTGACTCATCTCTACACTGGAGAAAGCGCTATGACCAGAGCACTTCTATCGCTTTAGAACTCACAAACTCAAAACTTCTAGGCACAGGCTTCAACACACTGAGCTATTGGGTAATCGTAATCATAACCGCCTCCTGTGCATTACACATTTTCTTAGTAACTTCTAATGATTTACAATCAATTTACAATGGATTCATATCAATATCACAACTGAAGGGTTTCTCCCGTGTGTGGATTCTCGGTCGCTGCACTGAAATCAAAACAAATAACACCTGATTTTATAAAATACCTGAAACAAGTCAATATTCTTTATTCACTGGAAGATTTGTGATGAAAAGAAAACTTTACAGAAGGTTTATCAGACTGTAATGACCTGGTAGGAAGGAGATGTTCTGCAGAGAAAGACCATCAAAGTAAATGTTTAGCCGAGTTAAATGAGGCTTTAAAGTCTTCATAGGTCCAAAAGTCTGGACCTGGTCTAAAACAGACCTCAGGTAAATCAATGTCACGACCCGATGGTACCTGGACCAAATGCATTGTGAAGTTCAGGGGACGTTAATCTGAGGCTTCAGCAGTCTGAGTTCGACACATCAAGTGGAGATCTTCCAAACTTCGTCTTTTTTCTACAGAACTCCCTCTTTATGTTTCCACAGACTGTTTCCTTGCTGAGCCGGGGTGGAGGGATATGTCTATAACAAAACAACTGCAAGAAACATCCACACGAGTCCCGGGACCAAGATACCCAGTTGAAGAACGATTACAGCAACCAACAACTCTCTCAACACACATATGGCGTCTGAGTACTGTACGGAAACAGGCCGGAAACATCTGAACAGCTGCTTTAAAGGCAACTGAGTAAATCCAACACATCAGCCGTCCAACTGTGTCAAAGCAAAGTTTGTCTTAAGACTTGACTGAAATAACACAAATACAGTATGAGCAGTTTAAGAATCAACTGTTCATGTTTTACACATAATGAGATCAATTCAAGACCAGGAGAGTCCATTAAATTAGAAATAAACTGTGTTATTGGGAGGAAAGTCAAGTCATTTCATTTATAAATCAGTTTCACATGTTGATGACATAAAATACTTTTAGCCAATTTTAAATCAATGAATACATGTAATACCAAAAAGCACAATTCCCAGAAAACAACCAAATAATGTAGACAAATAAAAACAGAATTAAAATGATCACGTGGCTTAATCACATCTGAAAAGATGAAGCTCGACTTATTTTGGAGTCTGTATCAGTTTTGAACTGATCAGTGTTGAGCCAAGTCTTGCCCTCAGTACTTCAAATCCTGCTGGAAGGAATTGGCTCAACAAGCATCTCTGCAGCTTCATTTACTGCAGCTGCTCTCACCAGCACACTTGTGTCTTTTTATATGAGCGAGCTGAGTGAATCTTGTATCACAAACACTGCAACTGAATGGTTTCTCCCCTCTGTGGATTCTCATGTGTTTGGACAAATGGCCTCTGTTACCAAAACTTGTTTTACAAACTGAGCAGCTAAAAGGTTTTTCTCCTGTATGAACTCTCATGTGTGAGCTTAAACTTGAGCTTCGCGCAAATCTTCTACCACAGACAGAACAACTAAATGGTTTCTCCTGTGTGGATTCTCATGTGTTGGGACAAAGAACTTCGGTCACCAAAACTTGCTTTACAAACTGAGCATGTGAAAGGTTTTTCTCTTGTATGAACTCTTATGTGTGAGGTTAAACTTGAGCCCTGTGTGAATCCTTTACCACAGACAGAACAACTGAAGGGTTTCTCCCCTGTGTGGATTCTCAAATGTCGTGTCAGATGTGGCTTTCGTGCAAATCTTGTACCACAGACGTAACAACTAAATGGTTTCTCTCCTGTGTGGACTACCATGTGCACCACAACATCTCCTCTCCGTTGAAAAGTTTTTTTGCAAACGCAGCAGCTGAAACATTTTCCTTCTGAATGAACTCTCATATGAGACCTTAAGGATTTCTTCCAGTGGTATCTATTACCACAAACGGAACAACTAAATGGTTTCTCTCCTGTTTGGAGTCCATCTTGTTCCTGCAGATGTCCCTTGTGGCCAAAGCTTGTAGCACATTCAGAGGAGCTACTTGATGTTTTTCCAGTATTACATTCCTGATCACTTACAGGTACTTCATTGTTTTGCAGAGGGTTTAAACCTGACTGAGGTTCCCTGGTCTCATCCCAATCACAACTGTCATCAGTCTCAGGTTCAGAGGAGACTGACGTCTTGTCCTGAGTGGCTGGTTCTGGTTCTCCATCTGCTTCTGTTTTCAAATGTTCTGCATCGCTGTTCTCTTCAGTTTGGCTTTGATGAAGCTGTGAGGACTGACAACCAACAAACTGATGGTTTTTGAGCTGATAAAGTCGAGCGAATCCTCTGTCACAAACAGTGCAGCTGTATCGTTTCTCCCCAGTGTGGAGTGCCATGTGGTCTGTCAGACTCACCTTTTGTATAAATCTTTTACTGCAAACTGAGCAACTAAATGGTTTCTCTCCTGTGTGAATTCTCATGTGTCTCTTCAGATTTGAGTTTTTGCTTAATTGCTTACCACACTCAGAGCAGCTAAATGATTTCTCACCGCTGTTATTTTTCAGAGGGTTTAAACCTGACTGAGGTTCCCTGGTCTCCCAATCACAACTGTCATCAGTCTCAGGTTCAGAGGAGTCGGACGTCTTGTCCTGAGTGGCTGGTTGTAAACATCTATCTGGATCTGAGTTCCTGGCTGGTTCTGGTCCTCCACAGTCCTCTCCATCAGCTTCTGTTTTCATCTGTTCAGTGAGTCTTTGATGAAGCTGTGAGGACTGAGGTTTCTCTTCATCGTCTTCTTCACTCTTCACAGGGACAGGAGTGAATGTGAACTTGGTGATATCGGCCTCCTCCAGCCCTCGAAGCTGCTCTCCCTCCTGACTGGTCCAGAGTTCCTCCTGTTCCTCTTTAATGTGTGGGGGCTCTGGTGGGTCCTCCTGGTCCAGACTGGGGCTCCAGTCCTGCTGCTCAGGGGGATCCTCTTCTTTACTCACCGACAGCAGCTGGACGTCTGTGGAGAATAATGAAATACAGACACACGTTTTAGAAAACTGTCGTTTCCTGTTAACATTTGTCAGACTCACTGCTATGAATGGGTTTTTGAAACAGTTATGTTTTTTAATAGACTCTGATATTGATAGATCTTGTCATATTGGTCCATATCTAGCCAGGGGTGTTAAACTGGGGTCATAGAAAAAAGAGTTCGGGGAGTATGGTCGTCTTTATTGCTGCTATTGTTCCAATTAGTGAGATGGTTGAGCTCTGACAGCCTGGTTTCCAGGACATTAAAGACTGGACGCCTCAAAATCTATTGCTGCTAAATGAACTGATAACTGAGGTAGTTCTCTTTGGCCGAATCCACCAGCTTTCTGTGCGCGAAACTCAGCCCACTGTCATCCTTTGTGAAACCACGTGCAAAAAAAAACCTTGGGATGATTTTTGACCCAACTTAGCCAAAGTAAAACCTTTCCTATCATTCAATGATTGTGAAAAAGTAATCCATGCTTTTAAAACCGCCTGCCTTGACTACTGCAACTCCTTGTACAACGCTGATGCAAGGTTTTTAACTGGTTCCCGCAAGCGAAGGGGATCATCATTCCCCTGTACTTGCCTCCCTCCGTGTCAGTTTTAGAGTTTAGGAGGTTTCAATTTAAAACCTTACTGTTTGTGGAAGCTTAGGGGTGACCATGCCTTCTCAGTGGTGGTGGAACAAACTGTCCCAACCAAACCAGATCTGCCCGCTCTACTAAGTCACTCAAAGCACAGCTCAAGGCCCGCCTCTTTTCTTCCGCTTTTAAATGTACCTAAATTGCTATTAATTTGCCTTGCGCTCATCCTGGGTATATGCACGATTTGTTGTTGATTGTTGTTCTGTTTTCTGCTGCATATGTTTGTGAAGCCCATGTTGTTTTAAATGTGCTATAGAAATAAATTTAACTATTACTGTAGTTTCATTGTGGTATGGAATGTTTTTATTTATCAGAAAAGCAGCTACTCTGTTTTTAGAATTTATTATGCAGAGAAAGTTTGATCTATCTTTGTCTTTGGGGTTACATGTTCTGATGCTGCGAGATGTGTTTCCTGTAGAAGGCAGATTAAGGACTTTTGTACGTTTTTCCGGTGACCCCGAACGTTGCAGCACTGAACTTGAGGGATGACATTATGAGTAATGTGGTGGGTTAGTGTTGATTATTATATCTCAATTGCCTCCATTGTTCCCTGTGATGGGCCTCCTATTCATGCAGGTTAACATAAGGTTTACATATGCAAGACAAACAGTGCAGAGGAAGCAAGCAATCAACACACGAAAAAGAAAACAAGACAGAGTTACACAAATACAGAGATTAACTAGGAGACTGTGAGTAATGATGGCTATCGGACCAACTAACTGGACACACACAGAGACACAGAGACATATTCTACCAGGTGTAAATATAATTAGGTAATCTAGATACGAGACGCATTTTAATGCGGGCTGTTAGGCTAACTAACTTTTTAGCTAGCTAGCAATGTAATGTTTTGTTAAGAAATACAGAGCAGCCGAAATTATTTATTTAAATTTGGGTTAGCAAGCATCTCCATATTGATTAAACTATTTAATTTTGGTTTACATCAATAAACTTGGATTTACTAAACGGAGATTAGTTTTTTTTAATTGTGCAGCAGAGCTCTGCGTAATCTGGATTTACTCATTTTAAACCTAGTTTTGCTAAACTCTGATTAGAACTAACCTTAGATTAAACGAATCCTTGTTGGTGCAACCCAGCCATAGTATGCTATAATAGTCCATGCGGTATCATAAGTTATCTTTGTATGTGTAAATTGAAGTACATACTGATATATAAATGTAATAACGCATGCTTCATCATAATGTTTTCATGCATTTAAAAGAATCTATGTTGCATCATAAGTGATTATTACGTAAGTCGCCTTATCTCTGCGGCAACTGGTGTACTGACATGAGTTTCATATGTAAAACTGTAGGATTAGCCAGTGTCTATTGCTTTTTCTAAAATGTTCAAATGTTTGTGGTCAGTGTCACGCTATCTCCCGAACACAGACACTTGCCATTGCCAGCGCGTTGTTTCATCTGCTTCACAAAGTGCTGATTAAGACAAAGGTCCATAATAGGATCTGGAGGCGGTGGTGGGATCGAGCCAGGCTTGGGGTCATGTGTAAGGTCAATCTTACCTGCTGAGTTGCAGCAGAATCCTTTCCTCTCCTCTTTCCATACAAAGGCACCACGACGTGAGCGTTTCGGACATTGAAGCGGCGAGGTCCCGTGAAGCTTCTCTCGGAAGACGTCAGTATCATCATACCGTGCGAGGTTGTGATTGTCATGGCGCGCCTGCTCCAGTCGTGCACGGTGCCCTTCCTGATAGTGCATGGCGTCCCTTGCCTGCCAGTCCTCTTGCTGCTTATCGGTTTCCTCCTCTTGCACGCGTTCGTGAAAATGAAGGGTACGTGCCTTGCGCAACGCTTGCATCCCCGGCGTTTCCTCTGCCCTCGCGTTAGCGCTGCATGCAGCATTGTTTGCCCGATGCTCCGCTTGCATCTCCCGCATTTTTTCTGCCCTCCTGTTGGAGTTGCGTGCGGCGGCGTTGCTTGCCTGGCGCGCCGCTCGCATCTCCAGCGTCTCCTTGTCTCGCGCACGGCTGTGGCTCGCCCGATCCCGAGCTAAGCGTGCATCTCGTGCTTCCTCTGACTCAGCTGCACGTGCACGGCGCTTTGCCTCACGCATCCGCTCCCGCTTGGCACGGCTATCTTTAGGCATGACAGAATCAGCGAAGGTGGTCTGCAACACAGATTAGATGTCACAGTCAGTGTTTAAACTCTGGTGTCGCGCACACTACCGTCCACTTTCCACAATGGAAGATGAAACGGACAGTTAAAGGGATAGTTCTGGGTTTTTAAGTATGCCATTAGCAGACTGTTTACACTGAAGTAAACTCAAGCAAGACAGTCCATCACATGACTGATGGTGTGTTGGTGTTGCACCAAATTTTGTGACCCATCAGATTCTGTGGCCCAAATGGGAAGTTAAGCTATGCTGCCTTGGCAGAAAGGGTTAGGATGGACACAGAATCTGATGACCGGAGACTTTGACTGGGCGGGGTAACTGTCATACATTATTTAATTTGGCCAATCAGAGGCTTACAATCCTCTGTCAATCAAAAACTAATTTCACCAATAAGCAGCCTGAACCAGCTGTCAATCACTTTTTAATTCGGCTAATCATCGCTCTCTTAAGGAGAAGGTTCGACGCGAAGAAGCAAACTTCGTTTCTCAGCGTTTCGATCCGAAGTTTTCAGCTCTAAGATCAAAGTATCCGCAGACAGCAACTTCTTTAATCAACATTTTAAAGCGGAAGCAGACAGAATATATATAGTATTTTATAAATTACACGTTGCAAGTTTTGTTGGAAAGCTAGACGCTGGCAGCTAATGAACTACCAGCATGGAGGCTGCAAGCTAATGTTAGCTAACTCGCTAACCTCTATGGGAAATCACAGTAGTAAGCTAACAGGCTAGAAAAGCAGTGGAAACCAGCAGTGCAGTAGCGCCCTCACCTTACGAAGGGCGGAACAAACTTTTAAACTCGGCCTTGTAGATCAAACTTGGGAGAAGATTCAGCAGCTGCACTGTTTTACTTCTCGTCTCAGATGTGTTCAGAAACAGATTTTGGCGGACTGCTGAGGTGAACTAAGGGAACGTTTACGTAACTTAATACAACATAACTTTACTGCGCATGCTCAAACCCCATTGGCTGACAGAACTCGTGCCCTCAGGAGGGTTCAACCCTTCTCCGCCCACCGGGCACCGTCCTGGGAAAATTAAGGCTCGCTAGCTACGCTAGCTAATGCTAGCAGCCAGAAACAAACATCTATGATCCGCTGTCCGTTTGATAATCTGATCCCAGAACTCGGTTTCCTGCGGTGGTCGTTCTAAAACGAGCAGCGGTGAAAGTTACTATGTTCTGTTACGGTCAAGGAGTTGATAAGCAGACCGCGTTAGCTAGCGCGCTAATTAAAACGTCCATACAAAACAAATGATGGATGGAGCGCGAGTTGTTTGCGTACCTCTCCCCTTATAATACTGTGAAGCGATTCGCTGAATTAAAAGTTCCAACTGGTTCGGGCAGCGTATTGGTGAAAACAGTTTCTGAGGATTGTAAGACTCTGATTGGCCAGATAAAGAACGGTTACCACGCCCTCTCCGAGTCTGCAGAGACACAAACTTGCAAAATCTCCGCCACTGCACAGTGTGAAGAGACGCAATGCATTGTGGGCCGGCTGAGTATGCCCACATCACATACACAGAAATTACTGCTAACGTTGAGTTAGTAGCGTATCATCCGGGCATTTCTCGCGCACACAAAACCCACACTAACGTACACAAACTCGACTTAAAGGCATCCTCAGTGTGAACAGCACGTTAGAGATCCAGGACACTGCCCTCTCATTGCTAACAGCTAGCCGTTTGGGATCAGGCTATTTCCGGGAACAACAGCGCTCACTCCGATAGTCTAATCCCAGACTGAGCAGAGTTAGGATCCGCATTACAGCTAAACTAGCGTTCATCTTAACTGCTGTTGTTGCTAACAGCTAGCTCTTTGGGATCAGATGATGTCTGAGTTTAAAGAAAACACAGTGGCAAACTTACACCTCCGCTCTCCTCTTCCTCTTCCTCTTCTTCTTCCTCTTCTTCTTCCTCCTCCTGCTCCTCTTCTTCTTCTTCTTCTTCTTCTTCTTCTTCTTCTTCTTCTTCTTCTTCTTCTTCTTCTTCTTCTTCTTCTTCTTCTTCTTCTTCTTCTTCTTCTGCCAAAGACGCTTCGTGAACCGTCTCTTTGGCTGAACTTTCCCTCGCGGACTTCAGTCGTACGTGCTGTGACGTGTACGACGTCATCACGTCAAGTCCGCACGTTTTAATGAAGCCGAGAGCTCTCTGCAGGCAGCACACACTCCCTCAAACTAGATTTGACAAGATGGGTGGAGTAGAATTCATTTTAAAATGTGATTGCAATGTCACCAAACGTCCTCTTAAGCTTTCTAAATACCACCAACGTGAGTTCACGCCTCATAAACACCATTATGGAAGAACAGGTAGCCGATATACATCACAAAAGAAAATCTGCTTTAGAGGCTCTGGATGGAATATTTGGCCCTGTTAGATGCAAGTGGAGATGATGTTTGTTGTAAATACAAATTTAAATCTCTTATCAGTGCCATGCCCTCCATATTCCTTATTCTAGCTAAACGTTGTCTCCCCGCACCTTTTATACATGGAATTCATTTTAAAATATAAAATGTGTTCAAACTAATTTACAAAGATTCATGCTCTGCTCAGTCTCGCAGAAATGATATTGTGAATATTTTTTCAAAGACCCGGTTCCACCCAAAACAAAAAGAAACGAATGATTTCCGGTGAATTTTTAAGATGAAGATTTGGCTTTGAGAGCCATGACTGTGTTTTCTGTAAAGGTGATATTGATCCAATATGTGGATCAGAGAGTCCACATACTGGATCAATGAGGGTGAGCAGAGAGTCCACATACTGGCGATATGCTGGGGGGGGGGGTTATTGCCAAGTAGTTTTCACATACAAGGGATTTTATTTGTCGTGTTGGTGCTCAACGATCAAAACAAGTACTGCAAGTCAAGAATCATGAATAGGGCTCGACCGATGAGTTCTATTCAATAGATACCGCTTATTAACAACCAGTAAATTATGATGTATTATAGATTAAACTACCCAGCAGACAAAGTATATAAAGTCATTAAAAGTCATTAAGAAAGCAGCTTCTGTTCTTCTCATCAAGACTTCAGTGAAAACTGCTCCATTTAAACCCAAGATCTCTGGTGTATGCACACATAAAAGGTGAAGGCTCAACCAGAAAACACTGACAGGGTATATTTATGAACTAACAGGTAAAGTCACTGGTTAGACATAGTAAGATATTGGCTGGAAGTTCCCACTGGTGTGGACCGGGGCAGGAAAGAGACCACCAGGATAGCTCCCTGGCTGCTCCCAGCAGCAGGACCAGCACCTTGAAGAGCGCCGCGGCACACCGTCCTGACAGTTACATTAGCGTAGCTTTTTTATAAAGTATCAGATAACATTACTGACAGAGACACAACGTTACCGAATGTAAGATGCTTCTTATTAACGGCAGCAGGTCAAACTGATAAATCAGCTTATGAACAAGAGATATTATTGGCTGGTGCAGGAAATTTACTTGGATGGACCAAACAGGTGCTACAGTTTGTGATTCTCCAGCTCGTTGAATAAAAGTTTCCCTCCTTTTAAAGTTTGTAATATACTCTGCTATGATTAATATTTTGTTTAACATGGTTATCCCACATAAAAAGTTTTTTAAAAAACTCTGAAAAAGGGATGGATGTACAGCTACTCTTTCTCCCTCACTGAGAAACTCTGGATCTCTGAATGCCCCGCCCACCAGCGCTACCTATAAACAGGTCAGAAATAAATTAAGTATCCTGTCGGTATAAGTATAAGATAAACTAAGTGTCAAGTACCAAGTGGGTTTACTGGTTGGTGATGAAAGTACAGTCTAAAATACAATGTAACTCCTTATGTAATAAATAATATTAATAAGCGGAGGTGCATGTACTGTCGAAGAGTAATTGAGGTTTATAGTTTCAGTAGCAATAAATAAGAAAAAACTAACAGGGGGAAAACTAATATTGCACGGAGGTATTACACAGAATATTGCACAATTTATTAATTATGGCGGAGATGTAATGCTCAATGTCCAGTTTAGTGACCTAGGGTCAAACAGACTAACCCTTAGAGCCATACATGTTTGAACTTCAGTCAGACCCAGATGATTCAGTAAAATGAAAGATGCACAGAAATGCAGACAGGACTGTTGATTCACAGTGGGATCAGCAGTACGAGCAACACTTTACTGTCAGGGGAAACCATCTGATTCAATGTTGTAATCAACACTTTAACTCAAAGGACCTTCAGCTTGTGTTTGTCTCTGTGTGGACAGACATAATGTGAGCTAATTCTTCATGATTCCTCCACAGAGTCGACCAGGAGAGCTCAGAGGTTCCCAGTGGTCAGTCTGCCCAGCAGCATCAAACACACCTGGACTCCATATTTATGGTCTGTACATGTACAACAACTACTTTTACATCTATTCTGTTAAGGGATGTACCTAACAACTGTCAATTAAACACAAATTTAGACTAGTCGACTTGTCTGAAAGTATGAAAACAGTCAAAATTGAGCATAATTTAAAGACTGTAAACACACAAACCGTACACACACAGCCAGGCTTCACAAGTTACTCCACCCCGATATATGCTGTTACACTTATTTGATACAGGGGTAGTTTGTGTAGCTAGACTGTTGTTACTGTGGTTCCCTGGCACAAATACAGATGCAGAGTGCATTTTACAGGTAACATCTTTTATTCACACACACACACATTCGTTTAGCAATGCACAAAACACTGAACCATTACGCCTCGCTTGCCCGGCTTGCTCACACTGGTCAAGATCCTTTTTTCAAACAGAGAATACCAAGCAGACGTGTCAGTCTGCAGGACAAAAGGGAGAGAGAAGTTAGGTGTGTTGAGGAGAGGATCCGCACACACCTGTTTCACCCTCTAGAACACAAGCTGGCACTGCTCCATCCAGTGGACCGGATCTAAGGCACCTTTTCAGGTGAGATCGGTCAGGGGGCTGGTCAGCTCAGCTCAGTTGGGAATGAACTGCCGGTAATAGCCTGCCAGCCCCAAGAACCGTCTCACCTCTTTTTTGGACTTGGGCTCGACTGTTGGCAATCGCTGTTGTTTTATTTACCTGGGGACGCACCTGCCCTTGTTTAGACACTCTTTGAGGCCGTCGGTCTGAGGGTGGTATACACTTGTCTGAATTGACTTGATGCCCTATAATCCATAAAGCTCTCTTAATGTGTGTGACAGGATCCCAACTCCGGAGTGCCTGAGGATATTGCGTTGCGTAATCCACCAGAACTAACACAAAGCGATATCCACGTACAGTCCGGTGAAATGGCCCGATGAGGTCCATACCAATATGATCAAATGGTACCTCAATGAGTGGTAAAGGGAGCAAAGGCGCTCTCGTAATGGCTGGCTGGTAAACCATCTGGCATTTGGGGCAAGACGCACACCAGCTGTGTACATCTCCCCGAATCCCAGGCAAATAGAATCGGGCCAGTATCCGGTCTAGTGTTTTATTAAACCCCATGTATCGTCACAAGACTGTTCCAGTGGAAAATCTTCTATGATGGATAACACGGGAACCTGCGGAATCTTCTTGCGGAGGGGCCGCCGGTTCCCCCTCCCTGTCCACAGTGTCGGACAACCTCGCGTCACCCCTAAGCACAGAAAACATATCCCATGTCCCTGTCAGTTGTGAACGCACTCGACACACTGTTCAACTAACCTATTAAACCCAGGCCAATCCGTGCCCAAAATCAGGGGGTGCGTCAGGCCGGAGCTAACCACGGCCTTAACATTATGCTTTTCCACCAGCACTACGAGATATCTGTGAACATCACCATGCACATATTTAATATCCACCCACGATGCCTCCACCAAAGCCCCAGGTCGAACCAGGTTTTGGTGGATTATAGACTGCGTACAGCCCAAATCCAGCACTGCCTGGTGTATAACCCCTTGGATTCTTACCGGAACGCTGTATGTCCCTCCTGGACCAGGGGAGGTTGTTGGAGAGCCAGCAACCCGAATCACCTGACCGACCTCCATGAGCAGGCAATCGCGGCGGCAGTGGCTGAGCTGCCCACACCTCCAACACTCCTGCCTCAGTGTTCGAGGAGCCCCCTGTGGGTCGAGAGCAGCACCTGTAGTGGCTGGAACCTGTGGTGGAGACAGAACAGAGGGAGGATTAGAGCAGGGAAGAGGATTAGACCATGTCTCTCTTCCGGGGTGCCGGAGCTGGATGGGCGTCTGGCCCCTGGGGTGGATGGCAAGATAAGTAGTAACTTGTTGCCCTCTGCATATATAATCGATCCAATATTGATTTGAACATTTTTGAAACAGAATCTTGATGATTGTAAAATTACGCCAAATCCCACATAGGCAGCAAAGAGATTCAAAGAAGACATTTTAAGTCAGCATGAAACCGTAAAACTACTAAGTGTAACCCTGGATCCTGGAGACAGTGCAGAGAACAGGGAAAGGACACTGCTTTCTTTCTCGTCAATCTCTCAAATCCACAAAAGATCCACAAAACCACAAACACCCTGAGTTACTCAACATGAGCCTGTTAGCATAATCACACAAGCATTTCCGATATGAGTTTTCACATTTACCCATTTATTATGTCACTATAGATACAATTAGATGAGTTTATGAACACACTTATTAAAACATTAGACATTTTCATTAGTAACTTCTAATTTTACGAAATGTTTACAATGGATTCATATCATAAATCAACAGAAAATGTATCAGTAAAAACATTTTATTTACTAATTTACTGTTATTGAGCTTTTAAAAACATTTTCTGAAAACATGTGTTTAGGCCGTGAGAATAGTTTCCAGTAAAAAAAAATTAACTTGTTCTTACAAAAATCTTCTCAAAAGGAATCTTTATCCTATAACACTTGATTTAAAAAAAATACCTGAAACAAGTCAAAATATTCTTTACTCACTGGAAGATTTTTGATGAAAAGAAAACTACAGACTGTTTTACAGACTGTAATGACCTGGTAGGAAGGAGATGTTCTGCAGAGAAACCTGTTTATTAATTATAAGTTGTCATTCATTTACTTAGTTCTTACAAATGACTTCTAGCTGATCATTCAAGTAAATGTTTAGTGGAGTTGAAATGAGGCTTTACATTTATCTCTGTGACATTTTACAGATAAGCACATGTAGAAACTGCTGCTGCTGCTTGAAGAGAGTCTGAAGAGGTCTTCATAGGTCCAAAAGTCTTGGACCCGGTCTAAAACAGACCTCAGGTAAATCAATGTCCAAACAGACCTGGTACCTGGAACAAATGCATTGTGAAGTTCAGGGGACGTTAATCTGAGGCTTCAGCAGTCTGAGTTCGACACATCAAGTGGGGATCTTCCAAACTTCGTCTTTTTTCTACAGAACTCCCTCTTTATGTTTCCACAGACTGTTTCCTTGCTGAGCCGGGGCGGAGGGATATGTCTATAACAAGACAACTACAATAAACATCCACACGAGTCCCGGGACCAAGATACCCAGTTGAAGAACGATTACAGCAACCAACAACTCTCTCAACACACATATGGCATCTGAGTACTGTACGGAAACAGGCCGGAAACATCTGAAGCTCTGCTTTAAAGGCAACTGAGTAAATCCAACACATCAGCCGTCCAACTGTGTCAAAGCAAAGTTTGTCTCAAGACTTGTGATTTGACCGAAATAACACAAATACAGTATGAGCAGTTTAAGAATCAACTGTTCATGTTTTACACATAATGAGAGATCAATTCAAGACCGGGAGAGTCCATTAAATTAGAAATAAACTGTGTTACTGGGAGTTAAGTCAAGTCATTTAATTTATAAATCACATCTAAGACAACACATGTTGACCATAGTGCTGTACAGGTGACATAAAATACTTTTAGACCGTTTTAAATAAATGAATACGTGTAATACCAAAAAGCACAGTTCCCGGGAAACAACCAAATAAAAACAGAATTAAAATGGTCATGTGGCTTCATCTCAGCTGAAAAGATGAAGCTCGACGTATTTTGGAGTCTCTATCAGTTTTGAACTGATCAGTGTTGAGCCAAGTCTTGCCCTCAGTACTTCAAATCCTGCTGGAAGGAATTGGCTCAACAAGCATCTCTGCAGCTTAATTTACTGCCGCTGCTCTCACCAGCACACTTGTGGATTTTGAACATATAAAGGCGAGTGAATCTTTTATCACAAACTGAACAACTGAAGGGTTTCTCTCCCGTGTGAATTCTCATGTGCTTTACAACTTCTCCTCTCCATTGAAACGTTTTTTTACAAACCGAACAACTGAAACGTTCATATGTCTCATATGACTTGTTATGGATTTCTTCAAGAGATATCTTTTACCACAAACAGAGCAACTAAATGGTTTCTCTCCTGTGTGCATTCTCATGTGTCTAGACAAAAACATCCCGAAAGTTCACACAAAGTCCGCTTCAACAGGTTTATCCAAACATACAGGCTCTGCTGGTTCACTCCGACTGGATCTTATGCTAACGGAAAGAGTTAGCATGTTAGCCTCGGTTACACTGCTTCCGGTACCTCTTCTTCGCTGATTTTCACAATAAAAGTGACCAAACAATATTTACTGCCCCATATCTCTTTGTTAGCACTAAACAATGGTAGAAATACTCAGATCCTTCACTTAAATATAGAAATACCACAAATTTTACGGTGCTGATTCCTTCCAGCAGGATTTGAAGTACTGAGGGCAAGACTTGGCTCAACACTGTCAGTTCAAAACTGTGAACCAGGGTTAGGGGTTAGCCAAAATAAGTCGTGCTTCATCTTTTCAGCTAAGATGAAGACACGTGATCATTTTAAAGAGTAACTAAAGCACTAAAATAAGACAGTGTAGTCCCTCATTCGTCCAGGAGTGTTCTATTGTAGAAAAGGTTTCAGTCGTAGTCATCTGGACACTGTTTTCAGAATCAAGACGTTCTTCTTCCTCTGTTGTGTTTTATGGCGGTTGGCGTCTCTAATTGCGCATTACCGCCACCTACTGAATTTTAACAGCTTCACAATTTAAACTTTTACCAGTGTCCACCCAAAGTGATCCCATGCCATAGTCACTTCTGTAACCCAGACCCCATTGTCTGAGTTGGTGCAACTCCTTCCCTCAGTGTAACATCCAGATCCTCTCCAGTTATGTCCTCAACATTCAAGAATCTTCTTGTCGCATCCAGCACCATCTTAATCCTTTCTGACTTCCCCTTCATTTCAGCCGCACAGTTTATAACCATGGCAATAAATGCCAGAAATCGCTTCTTGTCCATACTGATGTTTTGCTCATCTCCATTTCCTTTCTTCTCCTTTTCCTTTTGAACTACCACCCTTTCACCGTTCCTCTCCATACTCTTAACAGCTTCAGCATATGACAATCCCTTTTCTGCTCTGATCTTATTCATTTTCATTTCCTTAATTCTTTTTGGACACTGTGCTGAGCCCGTATAGTGGTTTCCCTCGCAGTGCAGGCACTTTGCTTGCTCTTTCTCCACTTTACACTTCTCCACGTTACAATTGTCCTTCCCACATCTCCCACATCTCCTGCCTCCTCTACATACTGCCGCAACATGTCCATATTCCTGACAGCAGAAACATCTGAGAGGAGCTCTTTCATATGGCCTCACCCTGTAACACACATTGTCTAGGTACACTCTCTCTGGTAATTCCCCTTCAAAAGTCAAACACACTGAGTTACTGTCCTCCTTCTCCCCATTTCTGAATCTTGTCATCCTTCTTGCCTCACACACACCTTCAACCTCCCAAAATGCCTCGGCCTCCACCGACAGTGGCACGCCACTTACTACCCCCTTCTTCTTTACTTCTGCTCCGAGTGGGAAGCAGTCCACACTGCTATAATCTCCAAATGCATGAATCTTCAGGGCTTTATCTCTCTGACGCTTTGACACACATTCAATGATAACCATCCCACTTCTTGTTATCCTGACCGATCTGACATCTCTGAGCTTTCCTCCTACAAACTTTCCGACCTCATGTGGATTCTTGAAAATGCCATCTGTTTGTGTCACAGCTATCATTCCAACAAGATACTTTTCCTCTTTCTGACCGGATTCACTTGAGTTACTCTTCTTCCTTTTCTTTTTATTTTCAAATCCTCTCGAATCCTCGTTTCTAATTTCGCGCTCTGATTCCTCCTCTGACTCCATTTCCGCCTTCCGGAGCTACTGCTTCCCGCCACTGTGACGTTTTCGAATCAAGACGTTTCGGCTCCCATCCGGAAGTCATTCTCAAATGTGAAAATGGTCTGAGAACTCAGAAATTTAAGCTACTCTGTGTTGCTTAAGCCCTGCCCTCAGGAAGGAGTCTACCTGAGTGCTGTTTACTCTGCCTAGTTTCACCTGAAACTGACCTTCTTTTGTTTCCATGATGGCCCAGTAATCAGTAATCAGGCCTATTGTTTTCTGGCTTCACCTTCCTCATCACTGTTAAGTACCTGATTAGCATATGATTGGCTTGACCAAGGTGTTAATACACTGTGGTAAACATTGGGCAGATTGAATCTCAGATCACCTGTTAAAATATGTTCATTATGCCCTCAGTTGTATATTGATGTAATGTAATGTAATGCTGTACCCCTTGTGGCATACGTATAGTATGCCACAAGGGGGCACTAGAGTGTGAGCAGCATAAGACGCATTTGCGTTATTATGTTTGTCCCGGTTGATTTACCATTGACTCTTACTGTCTGACCGTGAGACTGATGTGTCGGCATCTAGAAAAAATAAATATGCCAAGAACGGCTAAAGATGGTACATCTCTCGTCCATTCTTTTCCTCCGAATGCAACGCTAGCTGCAACAATAGTGTAGTACAACTCAACAGGTTATGGGCCCAGGAGTTGTTCGGAGGATAAGTCTGTTGTTTTCCACCGTTTAGAAAGTCGCGTCGGACAGCGTGCTAACATGGCGGAACAACAGAGGACGTACAGTTTGCCACGACTGTCGTTCGACGAAGATGAGACTAAGTATGAGCTTTGGGACATTTTCATTTATCAGGGCTAAAAGACCCGCAGTCGGAAGCTGAGATAGCAGCGGATGCAAAGAAAAATGCTGAATTGATTTTACCGTTAGATGACAAAAGTCTCTCATTAGTTATGAGGGATGTGCCCAACAATGGAAGAAAAGCTCTGGAAATATTGAGAGAGTATTATGCAGGGGGGGGAAAGCCCCGCATAATCAGCTTATACACCACGTTGACATCGCTTCAAAAGGCAAACGATGAAAGTGTAATGGACTATATCATCAGAGCAGAGACCGCCATCACAGCACTGCGTAACGCGGGTGAAACGTTAGGAGACGGACTGCTAGTGGCTATGGTCTGAAAGGGACTGCCTGAGAGTTTTAAGCCATTTGCAATACATGTGGCGAATACAGATGAAAAAATCAAGACTAAGACTTTAGAGTTCAAGACTAAACTACATAGTTTTGAAGAAACAGAAGAGATAAAAGCAGCTGAGTCGAGCGACAGTCTGATGAAGACTCAAGGGAAAGCTGGACGGCGGCCAGCAAAGACGAGCGCACGTGACTGGATCAAAGACGACGCAGAGATAGTGTGCTTCAAGTGTGGTACGAAAGGCCATCAAGCTAGAGGATTTCGACAGAAAGCGTGGTGTAATATCTGCAGAAGTGACACACAGAAAGACGCAATGTGTAGGCGTAAGGACAAGGACATTAAAGACAAAAAGGATGGTGCGAGTAAAACCTCAGAAGATGTTGAGGACTACATGTTCAAGATGAGAGACGGAGGTACCGTTATCTAGCTGCATCCAACATGCAGCATCCAGGAGAAGGGTCTAATGGTGGACACGGGGACTACCTCTCATATCATCACGGACATAACCATGTTCAAGAGTTTCGACAGCCCGTTCAGGCCAGAAACACACAGTGTCGAGCTGGCAGACGGCACTCGGTGCAACGGGGTCGCTCAGCGAAGGGGAAATGCTGAGGTTACCCTCATCGACAGCAGAGGACAGCAACGCAAGGCAGTGCTGAAAGACGCTTTGTTTGTACCGTCGTACCCCCAAAGCATTTTTTCAGTGAAGGCCACGAGTGGGGCTACGGTTGTTTTTAAAGAAGATAAAGACACCCTGATAACCAGAGACGGTACCAGATTTAACATGCACGTAGATGGCAAGTTGTACTATTTGCATACCAAAGCAGAATCTAATGATTTTAGGCCACTGTAACTATGACGATGTTCTTAAGTTGCAGGGTGTTGTTGAAGGTATGCAGATCAAGGGTAAAACAGGCAGACCCGAACAAGAGTGTGAGGTGTGTATTCAGGTAAAATTTGCCCAAACCAGAAATAGGGACCCTGATACCAGAGCAAAGGCTCCCTTACAGATAGTACACACAGACCTTGCAGGTCCAGTAGCCACAGAGTCGATAGACGGTTACAAATATGTGCAGTCATTCACTGACGATTACTCGAGCGCAGTGTTTGTATATGTCCTAAAGAGGAAAAGTGACACTGTACAGGCCACTGAAAAGTTCCTAGCAGATGTATCTGAGTGAGGTGTGTAAGATCTGATAACGGAACAGAGTTTACGTGCAGTGATTTTCAAACACTGTTGAGGAAAAACAAAATCAGACATGAAAAGTTAGCTCCGTATTCCCCGCACCAGAACGGAACTGCAGAGAGGGGTTGGCGTACTCTTTTTGAGATGGGTAGGTGCGTGATAGTTGAAAGTGCACTACCAAAGCAGCTATGGCACTATGCAGTACAAACAGCAGCAATGGTACGCAACAGGTGTTTTAACAGGCGTTCAGGACAGACTCCTTATGAGTCGATAACAGACAAGAATCCTAATGTGTCAAAAATGCAAAAATTTGGATTTATATGCTACACTTACAAACAGGACAAAGGGAAATTTGATTCCAGGTGTGACCAGGGCCTTTTTGTAGGTTATGACAAGAACAGCCCGGCGTATTTGGTGTATCATTCAGATACAAACAAAGTACAAAAACACAGGCTCGTGAAGTTTGTGAGCAAGGCAGCTGTGGAAAAACAGACACAGACAGGTGAGCCAGATCTAAGCGATGGCTATGGTAGTGTGAAACCCAAGACTGGTGAGACCACACAGAGTAGGGGTACAGAAAATGCTCCAGAGCCAAGTGTACAGAGTAGAAGTACACATGGTGATAGCCTAGGTGAAGTAACAAGGTCTAGTGACCACAATTAAGCACAACAGAGTGTGACAAGGGGTGAACCCGAGAGTAGGAGGTATCCAACTAGAGAAAGAAGAACACCAAGTTACTTAGATGACTTCGTAACTGAAGACCGTGATAGTGATGGGGTTAATATCACGGTAGACTATTGCTGCAGAGCGGTGTGTGGCATTCCACAGACGTTTGAAGGAGCAATGAGGTCAACTAAGTCAAAAGAATGGGTAAAAGCCATGGATGAGGAAATCCAGTCTCTAAACGAGAACTAAACGTTTACCCCGACGACACTGCCAATAGGCAAGAAAACAGTGGGGGGTAGATGGGTTTACTCTATCAAGACTGATTTAGATGGGAAAGATAAATACAAAGCGAGGTTTGTGGCCAAGGGTTACAACCAGAGAATGGGAATAGACAATGGGGAAACATTTTCACAAACGGCAGACTTGACAAGTGTAAGAGTGGTGCTACAGAAAGCAACACAGGAAAATTTACTCCTGCATCAAATGGACGTGAAAACAGCGTACTTGCACACCTGTTTTTTGGCTCAAAAGGGAAACAGAACCAAGAAGGAACGGTGTCTCCATTCCTTATGTGTCTGGACTGTCTGAAAAACTACAAAGGATCTTTAGACAGCACGATGTTCCTGTCTTCTTTAAACCAGGCAACACTTTAAGACAGAAACTCGTTCACCCTGAGGACAAGATGCCCACACAGACACAGAGCAATGTTGGCTACTCCATTCAATGCAGTGAGGAAAACTGCAAAGAACGGTACATAGGCGAGACTAAACAGCCGCTTCACAAAAGACTTTATCAGCACAGACGACACGCTAACTCGGGAATGCAGAGCGCCGTGCATTTGCATCTAAAAGCTACAAACCGCACGTTTGAAGACAGCGAGGTGAAGAGTCTAAGTAGAGAGAAGAGTTGGTTTGAAAGAGGAGTAAAAGAAGCCATTTTGTGAAAAAAGAAAACCCCTCTTTGAACAGAAATGGTGGTCTGAGATTCAACCTGCCCACCGTTTACCACAGTGTATTAACACCGTGGTCAAGCCAATCATATGCTAATCAGGTACTTAACAGTGATGAGGGAGGTGCAGCCAGAAGACAATGGGCCTGATTACTGATTACTGGGCCATCATGGAAACTATTAGGTCAGTTTCAGGTGAAACTAGGCAGGTAAACAGCAGACACTCAGGTAGACGCCTTCCTGAGGGCGGGGCTTAAGCAACACAGAGTAGCTTAAATTTCGGAGTTCCCGTCCCATTTTTCACAATTGAGAATGACTTCCGGATGGGAGCCGAAATGTCTTGATTCTGAAAACAGTGTCCAGCTGACTACGACTGAAACCTTTTCTACGATAATATTTACAGGCCCATATCTCTTTGTTAGCACTAAACAATGGTAGAAATACTCAGATCCTTTACTTAAATATAGAAATACCACAAAGTAAAGTAAAAGTAAACAGTACAAAAGCATAATGTCAGCAAAATGCATTTATTACTATACATATTAATGTATATATACATAATAATACAGACAACTAAGTATAATTACATAATCATACTATATTAATATTCTGGTGCATGGAATGCCATGTTAGTCAATATGAAATAAATAAATGGGTTTTATTTAAAAAATGTTTTTCAAAGGACTACTTTTATTTATTTCATTGGACTTTTATTTCATAATGCCACATCTGATAAATCAACACACTTATTAAAGCATTACACATTTTTATTAGTATCTTCTAATGGTTTACAAAAAGCTTCCAATGGATTTATATCACAAATCAACAGAAAATTAATTAAAAACATATTTATTAATTTATGCCTGTTATTGAGCTTTTAAAAACCTTTTCTTAAAACAAATGAAAATATGTGTTGAAGCCGAGAAAATATTATAACCAGTTTCCAGTAAAAAATTAACTTGTTGATATGTTGACCATAGTGCTGTACAGGCGACATGAAACACTTTTAGCCAATTTTAAATCAATGAATACATGTAAAACCACAAAGCACAGTTCCCAGAAAACGACCAAATAATGTAGATACAAATAAAAACAGAATTAAAATGGTCATGTGGCTTCATCTCAGCTGAAAAGATGAAGCTCGACTTATTTTGGAGTCTCTATCAGTTTTGAACTGATCAGTGTTGAGCCAAGTCTTGCCCTCAGTAATTCAAATCCTGCAGGAAGGAATCGACTCAACAAGCATCTCTGCAGCTTCATTTACTGCCGCTGCTCTCACCAGCACACTTGTGTTTTTTTATATGAGCGAGCTGAGTGAATCTTTTATCACAAACACTGCAACTAAATAGTTTCTCCCCTTTGTGGACATTCAAGTGCCGTGTCAGAGTTCCCTTTTGTGAAAATGTTTTACCACAAAGTGAACAACTGAATGGTTTCTCCCCTGTGTGGACAGTCAAGTGTTGGGTCAGATTTCCCCTTTTTGTAAATCCTTTACCACAAACTGAACAGCTAAATAGTTTCTCCCCTGTGTGGATTCTCATGTGTTGGGACAAACTGCTTCTGAGTCTGAAACTTGCTTTACAAACTGAGCATGTGAAAGGTTTTTCTCCTGTATGAACTCTTAAGTGTGACGTCAAAGATGATCTGTGTGTGAATCCTTTACCACAGATAGAACAACTAAATGGTTTCTCGCCTGTGTGGATTCTCATGTGTTGTCTCAGAGTTACATTTTGTACAAATGCTTTACCACAAACTGAACAACTAAATGGTTTCTCCCCTGTATGGATAGTCAAGTGTTGGGCCAGATTTCCCCTTTGTGTAAATTCTTTACCACAAACTGAACAACTAAATAGTTTCTCCCCAGTATGCATTCTCATGTGTTGCGACAGATTGCTTCTGTCACTGAAACTTGTTTTACAAACTGAGCATGTGAACGGTTTTTCTCCTGTATGAACTCTTAAGTGCCGGGCCAAATTTGGTCGGAGTGTGAATCCTTTACCACAGACAGAACAACTAAATGGTTTCTCCCCTGTGTGGATTATAATGTGTCGTCTCAGAGTTTGATTTTGTACAAATGTTTTACCACAAACGGAACAACTAAATGGTTTCTCCCCTGTGTGGATAGTCAAGTGTTGGGTCAGATTTCCCCTTAGTGTAAATCCTTTACCACAAACTGAACAACTAAATGGTTTCTCCCCTGTGTGGATAGTCAAGTGTTGGGTCAGATTTCCCCTTAGTGTAAATTTTTTACCACAAACTGAACAACTAAATAGTTTCTCCCCATTATGTCCTCTCATGTGTTGGGACAGAACCCTTCTGTCACCGAAACTTGCTTTACAAACTGAGCAACTAAATGGTTTCTCTCCTGTGTGAATTCTTATGTGTGATGTCAAAGTTGATCTTTGTGCGAATCCTGTACCACAGACTGAACAACTAAAGGGTTTCTCCCCTGTGTGGATTCTCATGTGTTGTCTCAGATTTGTCTTTCTATTGAATCTTGTACCACAGACGGAACAACTGAAGGGTTTCTCCCCTGTGTGGACTCTCATGTGCCTCACAAACTCGCCTTTCCATGGAAAAGTTTTTTTACAAACTGAGCAGCTGAAACGTTTTCCTTCTGAATGAACTCTCATATGAGTCCTTAAGTATTTCTTCCTGAGGTATCTTTTACCACAAACTGAGCAACTATATGGTTTCTCTCCTGTTTGGAGTCCATCTTGTTCCTGCAGATGTCCCTTGTGGCCAAAGCTTGTAGCACATTCAGAGGAGCTACTTGATGTTTTTCCAGTATTACATTCCTGATCACTTACAGGTACTTCATTGTTTTGCAGAGGGTTTAAACCTGACTGAGGTTTCCTGGTCTCCAACCAATCACAACTGTCATCAGTCTCAGGTTCAGAGGAGTCGGACGTCTTGTCATAAGTAGCTGGATCTGAGTTCCTGGCTGGTTTTGGTCCTCCACAGTCCTCTCCATCAGCTTCTGTTTTCACCTGTTCAGTTAGTCTTTGATGAAGCTGTGAGGACTGAGGTTTCTCTTCATCGTCTTCTTCACTCTTCACAGGGACAGGAGTGAATGTGAACTTGATGATATCGGCCTCCTCCAGCCCTCGAAGCTGCTCTCCCTCCTGACCGGTCCAGAGCTCCTCTGGTTCCTCTTTAATGTGTGGGGGCTCTGGGTCCTGGTCCAGACTGGGGCTCCAGTCCTGCTGCTCAGGGGGATCCTCTTCTTTACTCACTGACAGCAGCTGGACGTCTGTGGAGAATAATGAAATACAGACACACGTTTTAGAAAACTGTCATTTCCTGTTAACATTTAAACCACTGACAGCACTACTTTCTTAAACGTGTGGAGAAATGATGCACATTTTGTAAAACGTATTTGGAAATCATTCAAACTAAAACAAACTACAAGCATATCATGCGCTTTGCGTTTTGTCAGAGCAGAAACGCCATAAAATGACTGCGATCAAGGCAGCTGCGACTAAACCCGTAAACCCGCTAGTCCTGAGTTCAAATAAACCTCTCGGCTGAAGACAGAAAAGTGTTTTACTGCTGAAGAATGTGAAGAAGATATTTTGCTGCATATAGTCCAGGTCTGATGTTCTGCTGTCAGCCATCATCCGCTCGGCCGCCAAACTGCATCCAGAGAGTCGCCTGCGAGTTTAGCGACCCGGACGGGTTCCTTCACGGCGAAACCGCAGGCAGACAGGCCTGCAACCGCACCAGCGGACTCAACACATCACAGAAGCCGGCTGGACCGGTCTCCTCTCTGCAACTCCTCTTCAACAAGAAAGCAAAATCCACTCTTCTCATCCAATTCTTTCCTGTGATACGAGTTGATGTCGAATAAAGTAAGTTAACCCCCTTTACAGAAGTTGACTGCGCTAATGTCTCGGTGGTTGGTTTTTGTAACCAAATCACATACTTCACCTCGCTATTGTTCTCTGAGTAAAGTTTTATCGCACCACTTAAGATCTTGTATTTGTTTATTTTCTTCGTCATATATTCCTCATTAATGATTTCTTCAGTTAGTAATAGTACCCTTTTGATGCCGTCCACTCCGAGCTGTTGTAGTTATATTCTAAACACAGTGTGAATTTAAATGCAGTGTTTTTATAGGCCTACATAATCATCTGAGGTGTTCTTCCTGCTTGTTTGTTTCAGACCAAACGATTACGCAAAGAAAATATTTATTGAAAAGAAACAATTCGCATCAATTCCAAAGTAGATTTTTAGCCAACGAAAAAAATTTATAAGGATCGCTGTTGCTAAACAATAGGCCGACACTGCAGTCGAAAACTCCTCCCCTCCGCAGGTCAAAACACACCTGAAGGGACCGCAAAACACACCTGTGTTCAGAAGTCCAGTTCATAAATGTTAATAGGCTACATTTGATCATTTTAGTATAACAGTTTTTCTTTTCACGAAGGCTCTGGATCTCCTTCACTCAGTGCATTCATAACTCTCTCTTTTCCAAACCGAAGCCTACGACTTCACACGGCTCGATCTCGCACGGGAGGAGAAAAAAGGCGGCAACAGAATTTTTATCTAAACACGTGAAATTAACGGGACGAAAATTACTTCGTAAATTTTACCCGCCGGCGCTTATAGGTATAAATGCCTATTTTTTTTTAAATCTGGTTTTATTTTGACCATTTTTAACAATAGAGTTGCTACATAACGCACTTTTAGGAAAAGGCAAAGACTGGGGCTTGAAAATCGTACTGAAACCAAGTTACGTACGATCGAAAAACAGCAGCGGGTAACTTTTAGCCGTTAGTGGTTCTAGTCTTAAAAGACAGCCTTGACTTTGGCGAACAGAGTAAGGGATTTACGTGCGCTCCCAATCTCCCTGGAAGGTTTTTCCCTCCTCGCAGAAATGAGATGGAGGAAACATCGCCTCCGTCCGGTTCGCGCGTTGTCCCGTTGTGTCGCCCGCACAGCACGCTTCAGACAAAACAGCCGGCTGTGTGAGGTTGTCACACAGACGTGCGGTATGTCGGAGGACCCGCCGCCCGGTATCCGTGCCCGCTCTGCGAGAGTGCCGTCCTCCTCCACGGCTCTGTTGAAGACATGCGTATAGCGGCATCACGGGGTTCACCGCGTCCTTTTATTCGGTCCCATCTGCGTAACACGTCTGAGTTCTTGCTACCTCTTTCGGTATTAAACGTGCTTAGCGACCAGCTTTAGAGAGCCGATACACGCGCTGCAAGCCGTCATGTGCTTAGGCTGCCGCCTAACTTATTTGTACGATGTTACTGGGACTGTCGCAGTGCGTAATGACCGCCCATTCCCCCGACACAAGTTCACTGAGTGCGAGTTCAACGTTTAAAAGAACGTTTTGCTTTATAAAGCTTCATTTTCCTGGTTCAAACTGGCTGCTCGCTGTCCCCCAGCTGGTTTAGGGGGTTCAAACGGCTCCAGACTGAGTTCAGCAGGGAAAAGGTTTATGTATTAGTGTTGTAAAGGAGTAACTGACATTTCCCTACCGAGCTGCAGTAACGTTAATGTTAACACATCAAGAAACGCAGCATCGTTGGAATTTCACACTTTTCTACATATCTCGACTCTAAAGAGTTTCTATGTCCAGTGCGAAACAGAATCAACTGTTTCATGTAACTAAAGCTGCCAAATATCTGTAATTAAGTAAAAAGTACAATATTTAATTCTGAGATGTAGTAAAAGCAGAAAGTGGCGTGAAAAGAAGAAACTCAAGTACCTCAGATTTATACTTAACTACAGTATTTAAACTACCGAGTTACACTTCACCGCTGAGACCAGGTAAAGCGCACAAACCTGCTCTGTGCAGCCGGACTTCAGGCTGGAAAACAGCGTCCAGTAGTTTGCGTTGTCCACAAAGTTCCTCCTCGTTCTGGACTTTAGACATTTTCACAGCTTCACAGCAGCTTTTCCTCCAGACTCACTCCGTTAAAAACTGTCTGCTCACTCTGATGCGCGCTGTGTTGCTAAGTTACATCACGTTCGCGTCCGTCTACTTCCTGCTAGCAAGCTAAGCTAACTCCATTAGCTCCGTAGGACGCCGGGAGATAATTCAGATGCTAAACATTTTCAAATAAAGCGAACAGCGCAGAGTCTCTTCAGACAGGTCTGTCTGGACATTTGGACACTTTGGCTCCGTGAAAAATACAGTTTGGTCTCTATCGAAGCTACTCCGACTAGCACTGTGAGGCCGAGCTCCGGCTCCGTCTACTTCCTGCTAGCAAGCTGCGCTAACTTCCTTTAGCATTCTTGGCTAACAGGAGATGAGTCTGCGGTGAAACATCCCGAAAGTTCACACAAAGTCCGCTTCAACAGGTTTATCCAAACATACAGGCTCTGCTGGCTCACTCCGACTGGATCTTATGCTAACGGAAAGAGTTAGCATGTTAGCCTCGGTTACACTGCTTCCGGTACCTCTTCTTCGCTGATTTTCAAAATAAAAGTGACCAAACAATATTTACAGGCCCATATCTCTTTGTTAGCACTAACCAATGGTAGAAATACTCAGAACCTTTACTTAAATATAGAAATACCACAAAGTAAAGTAAAAGTAAACAGTGCAAAAGCATAATGTCAGCATGCATTTATTACTATACATATTAATGTATTTATACATAATAATACAGACATGTAATGCAACCACAAGGGGACACAAGCCAGTGTCTTCTTGTGCCAGTCCCAAGTCTGGATAAATGCAGAGGGTTGTGTCAGGAAGGGCATCCGACGTAAAACACATGCCAAATTAAAAATGCGAATCGTGAAAATTACTTCCATACCGGATCGGTCGGGGCCCGGGTTAACAACGACCGCCACCGGTGCTGTTGACCTACAGGGTACCGGTGGAAATCGGACTACTGTTGGTCAAAGACGAAGAAGGAGAGGAGGAAGGTGTGTTTGTAGGCAGAGAGAGAAGAGGAAAGCTAAGAATGTAGGACTGACAGTAGGGACTTTGAATGTTGGGACTATGACAGGGAAGGCTAGAGAGTTGATTAACATGATGCAGAGAAGGAAGGTGGACATACTGTGTGTCCAGGAGACCAGGTGGAAAGGTAGCAAGGCTAGAAGCTTAGGAACAGGGATCAAGTTGTTCTACCATGGGTCAGATAGTAAGAGAAACGGAGTAGGAGTTATCCTGAAAGAGGAGTTTGTGAGGAATGCTCTAGAGGTGAAAAGAATATCGGACAGGTTGATGAGTCTGAAGCTGGAAATTGAAGGGGTGATGTTCAGTGTTGTGATTGGTTGTGCCCCACAGGTAGGATGTGAGTTAGAAGAGAAGGAGAAATTCTGGAGTGAGTTAGATGAAGTGATGCAGAGCGTCCCCAGAGGTGAGAGAGTGGTGATTGGTGCAGATTTCAATGGGCATGTAGGTGAAGGGAACAGAGGTGATGAGAATGTGATGGGCAGGTTTGGCCTTCAGGACAGGAACGCAGAAGGACAGATGGTGGTAGACTTTGCAAAGAGTATGAAAATGGCTGTAGTGAACACTTTCTTCCAGAAGAGGCAGGAACATAGGGTGACATATAAGAGCGGAGGTAGAAGCACTCAGGTGGACTACATCTTGTGTAGACGTTGTAATCTGAAAGAGACCAGTGACTGTAAAGTAGTGGTAGGGGAGAGTGTAGCCAGACAACACAGGATGGTAGTGTGTAAAATGACTCTGGTGGTGAGGAAGATGAAGAGGACAAAGACAGAGCGGGAGACAGAGAGGACGAAGTGGTGGAAGCTGAAAAAGGAAGAATGTTGTGTAGTTTTCAGGGAGGAGCTGAGACAGACTCTGGGTGGTCAGGAAGTGCTCCCAGATGACTGGACCACTACAGCTAATGTGATCAGGGAGACAGGTAGGAGGGTACTCGGTGTGTCATCTGGAAAGAGGAAAGTGGACAATGAGACTTGGTGGTGGAACGAGGAAGTGCAGGAGTGTATACAGAGAAAGAGGTTAGCTAAGAAGAAGTGGGACACTGAGAGGACTGAAGAGAGTAGACAGGAGTACAGGGAGAGGTGAAGGTAGAGGTGGCAAAGGCCAAACAAAGAGCATATGAGGACTTGTATGCTAGGCAGGACACTAAAGAGGGAGAGGTGGATTTGTACAGGTTGGCCAGACAAAGAGATAGAGATGGGAAGGATGTGCAGCAGGTTAGGGTGATTAAAGATAAGGATGGAAATGTATTGACAGGTGCCAGGAGTGTGATGGGAAGATGGAAGGAGTACTTTGAAGAGTTGATGAATGAGGAAAATGAAAGGGAACGAAGAGTAGAAGAGGTGACTGATGTGGAGCAGGAAGTAGCAAAGATTAGCAAGAGTGAAGTGAGGAGGACGTTGAAAAGGATGAAGAGTGGAAAGGCAGTTGGTCCTGATGACATACCTGTGGAGGTATGGAAGTGTCTAGGAGAGGTGGCAGTAGAGTTTCTGACTAGTTTGTTTAACAAGATCTTGGAGAGTGAGAGGATGCCCGAGGAATGGAGGAGAAGTGTACTGGTGCCAGTTTTTAAGAACAAGGGAGATGTGCAGAACTGTGGCAACTACAGAGGAATAAAGCTGAAGAGCCATACAATGAAGTTGTGGGAAAGAGTAGTGGAAGCTAGGCTAAGGGCAGAGGTGAGCATTTGTGAGCAGCAATATGGTTTCATGCCTAGAAAGAGTACAACAGATGCAGTATTTGCTTTGAGGATGCTGATGGAGACGTACAGAGAAGGTCATAGGGAGTCGCATTGTGTCTTCGTAGATTTAAAGAAAGCGTATGACAGGGTGCCGAGAGAGGAGCTGTGGGACTGTATGAGGAAGTCTGGAGTGGCAGAGAAGTATGTTAGAGTGGTGCAGGACAGGTATGAGAGCTGTAAGACCGTGGTGAGGTGTGCTGTAGGTGTGACGGAGGAGTTCAAGGTGGAGGTGGGTCTGCATCAAGAATCGGCTCTGAGCCCCTTCTTGTTTGCTCTGGTGATGGACAGGCTGACAGATGAGGTTAGACAGGAATCTCCATGGACTGTGATGTTTGCGGGTGACATTGTGATTTGTAGTGAGAGCAGGTGGAGCAGGTGGAGGAAAATCTAGAGAGATGGAGGTCTGCTCTGGAAAACAGAGGAATGAAGCTTAGCCGCAGTAAGACAGAATACAGGTGCGTCAGTGAGAGGGACCCAGGTGGGACGGTGAGGTCACAGGGAGCAGAGGTGAAGAAGGTGCAGGACTTTAAGTACTTAGGGTCAACGGTTCAGAGCAATGGAGACTGTGGAAAAGAGGTGAAGAGGCGAGTGCAAGCAGGTTGGAGCGGGTGGAGAAAAGCGTCAGGTGTGTTGTGTGATAAAAGAGTATCAGCAAGAATGAAAGGAAAGGTGTTGGAGACGGTGGTGAGACCAGCGATGTCGTACAGCTTAGAGACAGCGGCGCTGAAGGAAAGACAAGAGGCAGAGCTTGAGGTAGCAGAGCTTAAGATGTTGAGGTTCTCTTTGGGAGGGACGAGGACGGACAGGATCAGGGACGAGGACATCAGAGGGACAGCTCGTGTTAGATGTTTCGGAGATAAAGTCAGAGAGGACAGATCGAGGCGGTTTGGACGTGTTCAGAGGAGAGACTGTGAATATATTGGTAGAAGGATGCTGAGGCTGGAGCTGCCAGGCAGGAGGTCTAGAGGAAGACCAGAGAGGAGGTTTATGGATGTAGTGAGAGAGGACATGAAGCTAACTGTTGCGAGTGAAGAGGACGCAGAGGACAGGGTTAGATGGAGGCACATGATTCGCTGTGGCGACCCCTGAAAGGGAACAGCCGAAAGGAAAAGAAGAATACAGACAACTAAGTATAATTACATAATGCCATTTTAGTCAATAAATAAATGGGTTTTATTTAAAAAAGGATTTTTTCAAAGGACTACTTTTATTTATTTCATTAGACTTTTATTTCATAATGCCACATCTGATAAATCAACACACCTATTAAAGCATTACACATTTTTATTAGTAACTTCTAATGGTTTACAAAAGGTTTACAATGGATTCATATCATAAATCAACAGAAAATGAATTTAAAACATATTTATTAATTTATGCCTGTTATTGAGCTTTTAAAAACCTTTTCTTAAAACAAATAAAAATATGTGTTGAAGCACAGTTCCCAGAAAACGACCAAATAATGTAGACACAAATAAAAACAGAATTAAAATGATCATGTGGCTTCATCTCAGCTGAAAAGATGAAGCTTGACGTATTTTGGAGTCTGTATCAGTTTTGAACTGATCAGTGTTGAGCCAAGTCTTGCCCTCAGTACTTCAAATCCTGCTGGAAGGAATTGGCTCAACAAGCATCTCTGCAGCTTCATTTACTGCCGCTGCTCTCACCAGCACACTTGTGGTTTTTGAAAGTATAAAGCCAAGTGAATCTTTTATCACAAACGCTGCAACTGAATGGTTTCTCCCCTGTGTGGATTCTCATGTGTCTGGACAAATGGCCTCTGGTACCAAAACTTGTTTTACAAACTGAGCATGTGAAAGGTTTTTCTCCAGTATGAACTCTAAAATGTATGGTCAAAGTTGATCTGTGTGCAAATCCTTTACCACAAACTGAACAAGAAAAGGGTTTCTCCCCTGTGTGGACAATCATGTGTTGTCTCAGATTGTCTTTCGTGCAAATCTTTTACCACAGACAGAACAACTAAATGGTTTCTCTCCTGTGTGGACTACCATGTGGTCTGTCAGAGTTGCCTTTTGTATAAATCTTTTACTGCAAACTGAGCAACTAAATGGTTTCTCTCCTGTGTGGATTCTCATGTGTCTAGACAAATTCCTTCTTTCACCAAAACTTTTTTTACAAACTGAGCAGCTAAAACATTTTCCTTCTGAATGAAGTCTCATATGAATCTTTAAGGATTTCTTCACGAGATATCTTTTACCACAAACTGAACAACTAAATGGTTTCTCTCCTGGTTGGAGTCCATCTTGTTCCTGCAGATGTCCCTTGTGGCCAAAGCTTGTAGCACATTCAGAGAAGCTACTTGATGTTTTTCCAGTATTACATTCCTGATCACTTACAGGTACTTCATTGTTTTGCTGAGAGTTTAAACCTGACTGAGGTTCCCTGGTCTCCTCCCAATCACAACTGTCATCAGTCTCAGGTTCAGAGCAGTCGGGCATCTTGTCATAAGTAGCTGGTTGTAAATGTCTATCTGGATCTGAGTTCCTGGCTGGTTCTGGTCCTCCACAGTCCTCTCCATCAGCTTCTGTTTTCATCTGTTCAGTGAGTCTTTGATGAAGCCGTGAGGACTGAGGTTTCTCTTCATCGTCTTCTTCACTCTTCACAGGGACAGGAGTGAATGTGAACTTGATGATATCGGCCTCCTCCAGCCCTCGAAGCTGCTCTCCCTCCTGACTGGTCCAGAGTTCCTCCGGTTCCTCTTTAATGTGTGGGGGCTCTGGTGGGTCCTCCTGGTCCAGACTGGGTCTCCAGTCCTGCTGCTCAGGGGGATCCTCTTCTTTACTCACCGACAGCAGCTGGACGTCTGTGGAGAATAATGAAATACAGACACACGTTTTAGACAACTGTCGTTTCCTGTTAACATGTAAAGAACAAAGGTTCATCATATTTTGTGTGCATTTACAAACTGCTAGAATTGGCAGCTGGAGGAGAGAGCAGGAAAAACAAGACCATATCAGTGCTCAATGTCATCGTTACTAGGGCTTCACGATATGGTAAAAAAATAATCATATTGCGATTATTTTGACAGATATAACAATTGTAATGTGATTCACGATTAGTGTGAATGATAATTTTCATTTTCACTGAAGAAACTATTAAAATCACGAGGATGTGACATTTGTTGGGGTCTGTACCAAACAAACATGTTTTCTTACATCTGGAGAACAGGATTTGTTGGGAGGTTAGACGGGTAGAGTGTGAAACTGGCTGGTAGAATCCCAAAGCAGACCGCAGTAACTAAAATGTCTTTCAAGTCCTTCAAAGATTGTTCTGGTTTTCGACAGATTACATTAACAGCGATGTTGCTAGGTATGCGTCCTGCGTTTGACGCATTAAAATTCAAAAGGACGCAGTAAACTCACAGTTGCACCCGTGAAACGGCGAACAACAAATCTGTCTTGAAATCATAGAAATAAACAAAAGAAACCACGCTTCAGTTGAACAATGTCGGCATACAGTTTGACACTAATCAATGATCACTAGCCGGGAAACCGTAATGCTCTCATACAGTTGAGCAGCGATACTACATGAGCTTGACTAACCGGGCTAAGCTGACTAGCATGCTACAGCTGATACACAACAACTGGTGCACTGCCAAAACGCTCTGGGCAAAACTCAGGTTCGGGTTTCTTCAACACGGATTTTCAGGGAACAAAATTGTGTGCGTCCCCTCGATGTGTCAACAGTGAGTTTACTGCGTCCCTTCGGATTTTAATGCAGCCGCGTTAGCACGCCTGCGCCCGGCTCAAGAGGTGACCTCCAAGGACGAAACTTTAATCGAGGCATCGACAACTTCATCGATATCTTTGGGTAATTAATTAGCTAGTTAGATAAGTTGTTGTTGGAGATAACTGGACTTTTTTCACTGTCTTGGTTGACGTTAGTTTAGCATTTTTACTAGCGTTAGCCACAGGACTGTCAACTCTCAAGCACTGACCGTGAGACTCACTCAACTGACACTTTTCACAGGCTGAAAAACCAATTTATAAACTGATAACGGCACGAAAAGAGGGCACTGACGGACAGACAAGAGTCAGCGGGTCTTCAGGCAGCAGTGTCGCTCCCTCTCCTCTTGCACCGTCAAAGCTGAAAACAGGCTGTTTTTCTGAGCTCATGAAGACTTTTTAGAGATACGTGGTTCTCGCAGGACAGCGACGCTGCAAACACGTGATGATCTTATAGACCATGATGCATTGCTGCAGATGAAACCACCCAACAGTATATAAAGCATCGTAGAAAAGGTTTCAGTCGTAGTCGTCTGGACGCTGTTTTCAGAATCAGATGTTTCGGCTCACATCCGGAAGTCTTTCTCAATTGTGAAAATGGTCTGAGAACTCAGAAATTTAAGCTACTCTGTGTTGCTTAGGCCCCGCCCTCAGGAAGGAGTCTACCTGAGTATCTGTTGATTAGCTAGTTTCACCTGAAACTGACCTTCTTTTGTTTCCATGATGGCCCAGTAATCAGTAATCAGGCCTGTTGTTTTCTGGCTGCACCTCCCTCATCACTGTTAAGTACCTGATTAGCATGTGATTGGCTTGACCACGGTGCTAATACACTGAACCAATCATATGCTAATCAGGTACTTCACAGTGATGAGGGAGGTGCAGCCTGAAGACAATAGGCCTGATTACTGATTACTGGACGAATGCGGGACGACACCGTCTCAGGATATAAAGCAGTTAAAATGAGCTCAGCCTGAAACATCTGCAGCAGTAAAATGCAACACACACATGAACGCAGCAGGAAGATGAATCCAGAAACATCAGATATAATAAACACTGACAGGAAGCGTTTTACTGCACAGGGACGACTCTCACTGTCACACTTTAAGTTCCTGTTGCTGATAAAACTCACAGACTTTTACTGCAGTAAAGGATGTGAACACTTCTTCCCCCGCAGCTGGTTTCCCAGCAGTTTAAAGTGAAACAACAAGTAAAGCGCACAAACCTGCTCTGTGCAGCCGGACTTCAGGCTGGAAAACAGCGTCCAGTAGTTTGCGTTGTCCACAAAGTTCCTCCTCGTACTCTGCTATCGTTCTTTCAAACAGCTCAAATATCTCTTCAGCAGCCGCACTTAGTCTCTGGCTGACAAAAGCTCTCAGCGTTTGGACTTTAGACATTTTCACAGCTTCACAGCAGCAGATTCCGTGAAAACTACAGTTTGGTCTCTATCGAAGCTACTCCAACTAGCACTGTGAGGCCGAGCTCCGGCTCCGTCTACTTCCTGCTAGCAAGCTGCGCTAACTTCCTTTAGCATTCTTGGCTAACAGGAGATGAGTCTGCGGTGAAACATCCCGAAAGTTCACACAAAGTCCGCTTCAACAGGTTTATCCAAACATACAGGCTCTGCTGGTTCACTCCGACTGGATCTTATGCTAACGGAAAGAGTTAGCATGTTAGCCTCGGTTACACTGCTTCCGGTACCTCTTCTCCGCTGATTTTCACAATAAAAGTGACCAAGCTTTTACATACAAATCTCTTAGTTAAGTATAAACAATGAGAACTTTACTCAAGTAAATATAGAAATACCACAAAAGCAAAATGTATTTATTATTATACATATTAATACAGACCACTCAAGTATAATTACATAATCATGCTGATTATATACTCAATATTATGTACACTGTTGTATCTGACATTATCATATCACTCTTACATAAACTATACTTTCTGACCTGCTGCTACTAATCTCACCACTATGTCCCTTTGCGTGAGACGGTATTTCAGTATTAGTTCAAGTACACCACTAGTTGTGGGTACTGTATGAATAATTATAATAATAATAATAATAAACTTTATTTATACAGCACTTTTCAAAACACCGTTAGTGTGCCGTAAGTGCTTCATATGGTTGAAACAGGATTTAGAGATTCAGGAGTGAGGCAGATAAAATCAGACACATAAAATAAAAAGGAAGAAAATGCCCAACAATAAAGATAAGAACAACAACAATAATCATAAAACAGATCAGACATGTTGGAAATAAAACAGAGTGGTGGTCGCTTTAATAAAAGTCTTTTTTTAATAGAAGTTTTGAGAAGTGGTTTAAAAGACGTCACAGATCCTGCAGCCTCGGATCCTCAGGCAGAGCTGAGGGAAAAGCCCGCCACTGTTGTTGCTCTTGTATTGTTTCTGCTTTATTCTTAGTTTTATATTATATGCTTATATTTATTTGTTTTGTAAGTTTCTCTATTTATCTGTTCTTATTTCTGTCTTTGTGCTGCTTTAACACCTGAATCTGGGGATCAATAAAGGATTATCTCAACTTAAATAATCAAGCATCTGTTGGGCAGCAGAACGGCCCCTGTGGATGTTATTTAATACTGTTTATTATATTATTTAATTATTATTACTGATACATTAACATGGAAGCAGCATTTTGGTGTTGTAGTTGGTCGAGGTGGAAATAAATATAAATCTGAACTTTATGTCCTGTTGGACAGTTTAATCTGTAACAGTCATTGTGTTAAATAAACTCGGCTGTAGTATGAATTTGTACATTTAGATGTGAAACACTAACAGTAAAGTGAGGCGTGCTTTAGTCTTTGGGATACGCATGCAGAGAGATATGGGAGACTGAAGGCTAGATAGGAGCAGGGGCGTTTTTAGGAGTTGACAAGCTCTGGGGCGAAGCCCAGACCATCTGGGTCTGAGGTCTGGGTGCGTTAAGCGCGTGCCGAAATATTTTTGGGTCGTCCCTGCTGGTCTGCCTGAAACACTACACGTCTAAATTTCATTGAATTTTTCTGCATTGTCTGCTGCACACTGTGATCTGTGGCTAGCATTAGCCTGCATGAGTAGCACCTCTTGCAGCCCCGGTGCAGACTGAGGAATGAGGGCATCAGATTTCCTCTGTAATACCATCACCCCTAAAGGTCAGCCATCTGTGACGGCTACTCACGCAGGCTAATGCTAGCCACAGATCACAGTGTGCTCAGGAGTTGGAAGGAACGCTGCATGTAGACGTTCATCAACGGATATCTGGACATTTATTCAGCTTCAAAACTTTAATCATTTTATTTTTTAGTTCACATTTTCACAAAATCATCGCCTCACGCTCCTCCTAACCTATTTTCCCATTGGCGAACCCTCCCATTGGTTCACGCAAACTCCGCCTACCCTCCCACATCTTTAATATTTAATCAAAGGTCACCATCCATCATCCGTCGATTGAAAAGTGGTAGAAAGCGTTGCATTTCTCTCTCTGGCTGACCCTCGGCGAGTTTCTTGTTCTGGCCAGTCTCCTTGTACGGCGCCCCATTTCACCTGCAGCTTGGTAACCACCAGTCTTTTTGTCTGATTGAGTCTTTAGGGTCCAAATCATGTCTGTCCTTTCCACTTCATGTCCGTGATGCCACTGGCAGCTTTCCCGGCCCGAATCAGCCTGTGGAGGAGGCGCTGTCTGAACACAGCTGTTTGTGTCGGTGAATGGTCTGAGATATTTCCACTAAAGGACTGATGTGGAGGCAGAATGGGAGTCAGAGGGTCTCACAGCTTTTTGAAGACTTAATAGGTTCTTCACGAAGACAATGAACAGCACAAGAGCATGTGAGGAAAAGAGGGGGCCTTTTCCACAGATTAGGCTACTACTATAACGTTGTCGGAGTCACGATGGACATTTCAAATCATTGCAGCAGAACCAGAGGTATTTTCTTCTTCCTCGTCAAATCCACAAAACCTCCAAGCAGTCCACTAACACGCCGAGTTACTGAACATCAGCATAATCACACAAACATTTCCTATGAATTTGTTCATTCTCCCGTTTATTATGTCACTATAGATACAATTAGATGAGTTTACGAACGTGATCATCACGGTGGACTACGACCTTTTCTCTCATCATTAGAAACGCATGAAACAAGCCAGAAACTGCTTTAGGTTCCAGTACATTTGCAAGTATTTTACTTTACTTCCTACGTGATTATTTACAGTTGAGTCATTTACGATTAATGCTACACATGAGCTATAAATGACTTATTGTTTGATAACGATTTGGTTTTCCAAATGATCAATCAACACACTTATTAAAGCATAACACATTTTTATTAGATATTTCTACAATACAAAATATCTAATACAAAACATTTACAATGGATTCATAAATTAGCAGGAAATTATTAAAAAACACTGTATTTAAATACGAAGAGATTTTTGATGAAATGAAAACTTTACAGAGCGATCGATTTTAAAATTCTTCTACTTGTTTTTAAAGTACTTCACGGTCTGGCACCGGCATATCTGTCTCACATGCTTACAGCATATGAACCGGTACAACCGCTCAAGGTCCTCTGGCACAAGTCTGTTAGTTGTTCCAAAGTGCAGGACTAAAACTTTTGGTGAGGCAGCTTTTAGCGGTTACGCCCCGAGCCGCTGGAACAGTCTGCCGGAGGATCTGAAAGCAGCTGGAAGTGTTGAAAGTTTTAAACAAAAACTGAAAACCTACGTCTTCAGCCAGGCTTTTATTGAGACTGGTTTGTAGTTATTTACTTTATTCGCTTATTGACCCAAACAGCTGATCTGTGGCGTAATACAGTGCACGGCGCAGTTCGGCTTATGTGTAGGAGTATGTGAGTTCTACGGTTAGTGCCAAAGAAAAAGGCTGTCTGACGGCGAGGTGGAATTATTTTTAATATAGCGTACATTTAAACCGATATTGATTTTTCAAGGTGGGCCTTTTTATGTGGCTAAAATACATTTTCTGCTGGCCCCGCCCACAGCAGCAAATTGCTCTGCTTCCCTGCCGGGACTCCTGTCTGCTTCTCCAAACTGGGGGCGAGCCGACTGCCGTCTACTGTAGGTAATACACTGACTATGGATAAGAACCTCATAAAACCCCACTTGAAAATACCCAAACTATCTCTTTAAAAGGCCTGTCCCATAGAGGCCAGTCCCAAATATAGGCTAGTTGAGCTCAGTGATTGAAGCAAATAAAAGCCCGGGCTATTAAATGAAATGTTACGGTATGTATATACTCTATGTTTCAGGGCGCTAGTTACAGTTGCTTGCCAGCTATTTGCCACCGAGCTAGGTGCACTAGCTACCTGGGAGGTAAGTCATTTATAAATCACATTAAAACAAAACATGTTGACCAAAGTGCTGTATATACACAAATAAACAGAATTAACGTAGCTTCATCTTAGCGGAAAAAATGAATCACAACGTATTTTGGAGTCTGTATCACGGTTCTGAACTGATCAGTCTTGAGCCAAGTCTTGCCCTCAGTACTTCAATCCTGCAGTGAAGAATTGGCTCAAAAGCATCTCTGCAGTTTCATTTACTTCTGCTGTTCTCACCAGCACACTTGTGTTTTTTTATATGAGCGAGCTGAGTGAATCTTTTACCACAAGCTGAACAACTAAATGGTTTCTCCCCTGTGTGGATTCTCATGTGTTGAGACAGACTGTGTCTGAGACTGAAACCTACTTTACAAACTGAGCATGTGAAAGGTTTTTCTCCGGTATGAACTCTCAAGTGTCTGGTCAAACTTGAACTTTCTGCAAATCTTTTACCACAGACAGAACAACTGAAGGGTTTCTCCCCTGTGTGGACAGTCGAGTGTCGTCTCAGCTGTGTTTTTCGTGCAAATCTTCTACCACAAACAGAGCAACTGAAGGGTTTCTCCCCTGTGTGGATTCTCAAGTGTCGTCTCAGAGTTTGATTTTGTGCATAGCTTTTACCACACACTGAACAACTAAATGGTTTCTCCCCAGTATGCATTCTCATGTGTCTGGACAAATTACTTCTGCGACTGAAACTTGCTTTACAAACTGAGCATGTGAAAGCTTTTTCTCCTGTATGAACTCTTAAGTGTGAGGTCAACGTTGAGCTTTGTGTAAATCTTATACCACAGACAGAACAACTGAATGGTTTCTCCCCTGTGTGGCTTCTCATGTGCCTCACGACATCTCTTCTCCACGGAAAAGATTTTTACAAACTGAGCAACTATATGGTTTCTCTCCTGTTTGGAGTCCATCTTGTTCCTGCAGATGTCCTTGTGGCCAAAGCTTGTAGCACATTCAGAGGAGCTACTTGATGTTTTTCCAGTATTACATTCCTGATCACTTACAGGTACTTCATTGTTTTGCAGAGGGTTTAAACCTGACTGAGGTTCCCTGGTCTCCAACCAATCACAACTGTCATCAGTCTCAGGTTCAGAGGAGTCTGAAGTCTTGTCCTGAGTGGCTGGTTCTGGTTCTCCATCAGCTTCTGATTTCAAATGCTCTGCATCGCTGTTCTCTTCAGTTTGGCTTTGATGAAGCTGTGAGGATTGACGACCAACACATTGATGGTTTTTGAGCTGATAAACCCAAGTGAATCCTCTGTCACAAACACTGCAGCTGTATCGTTTCTCCCCCGTGTGGAGTGACAGGTGGTGTGTCAGATAAACCTTCTGTATAAATCTTCTACTGCAAAATGAGCAACTGAAGGGTTTCTCCCCTGTGTGAATTTTCATGTGTCTCTTCAGATTTGAGTTATGGCTGAATTGTTTCCCACACTCAGAGCAGCTAAATGATTTCTCACCGCTGTTACATCCACTGTTAATTTTCAGAGTGTTTAAACCTGACTGAGGTTCCCTGGTCTCCTCCCAATCGCAACTGTCATCAGTCTCAGGTTCAGAGGAATCTGACGTCTTGTCATTAGTATCTGGATCTGAGTTCCTGGATGGTTCTGGTCCTCCACAGTCCTCTCCATCAGCTTCTGTTTTCATCTGTTCAGTTAGTCTTTGATGAAGCTGTGAGGACTGAGGTTTCTCTTCATCATCTTCTTCACTCTTCACAGGGACAGGAGTGAATGTGAACTTGGTGATATCGGCCTCCTCCAGCCCTCGAAGCTGCTCTCCCTCCTGACTGGTCCAGAGTTCCTCCTGTTCCTCTTTAATGTGTGGGGGCTCTGGTGGGTCCTCCTGGTCCAGACTGGGGCTCCAGTCCTGCTGCTCAGGGGGATCCTCTTCTTTACTCACCGACAGCAGCTGGACGTCTGTGGAGAATAATGAAATACAGACACACGTTTTAGAAAACTGTCGTTTCTTGTTAACATTTAAACCACTGACAGCACTACTTTCTTAAACGTGTGGAGAAATTATGCACATTTTGTACAACGTATTTGGAAATCATTCAAACTAAAACAAACTACAAACATATCACACGCTTTGCGTTTCGTGAGAGCAGAAACGCCATAAAATGACTGCGATCAAGGCAGCTGCGACTCCATGCTCATGTTACGTGCACATGTAAATCCGCTAGTCCAGAGTTCAAATAAACCTCTCAGCTGAAGACAGAAAAGTGTTTTACTGCTGAAGAATGTGAAGAAGCCATTTTGCTGCATATAGTCCAGTTCAGCTTTCTTTTTTACATATTTTATTAAATGTTTTATGTTCATGTCTGTGTTATGTGTTTTACCTCCTGGGGCCAATCAAGTTAAAGTTGAAAGAACAAAGGCTCATCATACTAAGTGTGCATGTAGAAACTGATCCTCCATGTAAATAAAACCATCTCTTGAAATACTCATGAACAAATATTCAATATATTCAATACTCATCATATACAAATATTGTTCTTTACACAATAGACTATGACTCACTTTTTTAACAGTTTCCATGTCTTTACTGTAAAGTTCAGAATACGAAACAAAAGGAGCTGATTGTGGACTACAAGAAGAACAGGGAGACGGACACGCCCCCATCACCATCAATGGGACTACAGTGGAGAGAGTCAGCAGTAGGGCTGGACGATATGACCTAAAATCAAAATCTCGATTATTTGAACAATTTACCTCGATTGCGATTAATAAACAATTAACTTGTTTGTTTTTTTGCCCTCATAGTTCACTGACAAGGTTTGTCTTTTTAAACACATGTAACAAGAACATCAGCACAGAAAAGAAAAAGGAGAATAAAAATATAAAAACATTATCATTTATGACACATACAAACAAACACAGAAAGAATATAGCAGCCTGTCACCAATTAGATTAGTTCTATTTCATATAGATGCTATATGTAACGGTTAGTTAACGTAAATCACTGTGGTGGCTAGTTATGATGTCTCTAAGTTACCTAGGTTTTCCTCAAGAAAATAACCACAGAAAATATAATGCTGCAGTCAGTCTGTGAAGGCCTGAGCTTCATTCATGTTGTTGTTGTTGTTGTTGTTATTATTATTATTATTATTATTATTATTATTATTATTATCATCATCATCATTATGATGATGTCTCAGTTCCTGTCCACTCGTTTCTGCCTCCTACAGAAGCCACGAAGAAGACAGTGAAGGTTCACGTTACGCCTGAGCTGTAGTCCGGCTGAAACTTGTAGTTCTGAAACTTAAGCATATAAACCTTTTTGAAAGCAAAGTCTGTTTGTTTTTGCATTTCTGATTTTTTTTTCTTCTTTAAAACCCAGAATGTAATATGACACTTAAATTCACTGAATGGGTTCAGTTTTGACAGATAATATTATTGTTTGCAATTTAAGCAATAAAAATGTAGATTTTTCTAAAAGGAAACCAGTTAGTTGTTCACTTTAAGAGACATGTCTTACTTTCTCTTTTGCGTATTGAATATTGCTCTTTAATAAAGCAAAAGTATTTCTTATCCGATTAATTGATCGGCAACTGCTATCACAACTAGAGATTGATGAGGTACAACAAACATGCTACGGCAGGGGGGAGATATCAACATCATCCCCACACTCTGAGATTGGGAACCAAGCCCCGATAACAAGATAACAGACTCGCTTAACACAAGGGCAACTGACCTGAGATTGAAGATCATGAGCAAGCTGGACCCCCAATTATAATGATCACGACTACCAAGGCTAAGTGACAAAGTAGTCACTGACTTCTAGCAAAGTCTGCTAGAAGATGTGAACGCAGCACTACATACTATCTCCACTAAGACCATAACTGAGACCAATGAGCTGATATACGCCACAGCAACAGTGATCCTAGAGATGAACACCATAAGCCACAAAGAGCATTATTCCCCATGGAGGAGGAGGCTAGAGGCCAAGATCAAGGCAACACGGAGAGAAGATGGCCAGCTCTGAGTTACAGAAAGGTGCAAGGAAGAAAGGGCTACCTAAAAACTACAACAAGCCGTCTATACCTGAAGCACTGAAGAGATACATGGGAGAAGCAGAAGCCAGGAGATTAAACCGGATGTTCTCCACCGAACCATCCAAAGTGTACTCTCAGTGGCAGGGCAATAACACAAGAGCAGATCCACCCAGGGCTGAGACTGAGCAGTTCTGGAAGAACAAATGGGACAAGGAGGCATCACGTAACACCAAAGTGGCTAGCAGATCTAAGAACAGACCACAGCAATCTCCCAGAACAAGAGCCAGTAACCATTACAATGGCAGACATCCAAGAAAGAGTGCCAGATATTAAGAGCTGGACGGCACCAGGCCCTGACGTGATCCACACCGACTGGCTGAAGAAACTAACCGCACTCCATGAACGCCTGGCAGCACAAATGAACCAGCTGTAACCAGAATGGATAACCCACGGACGGACAGTCCTGATCATGAAGGATCCCCAAAAAGGGAACAATTCAATCCAACTACCGGCCAATACCCTGCCTCTGCACAACAAGGAAGCTCCTGTCAGGCATCATAGCTGCTAAGCTGAGTAGACACATGGCTCAATACATGGACAGGGCCCAGAAGGGAATTGGTAGTAATACCAGGGGAGCCAAGCAGCAGCTACTGGTCGACAGAGCAGTCACTCGAGACTGCAAGACCAGGCAGACCAACCTGTGCACCGCCTGGAGTGACTACAAGAAAGCCTACGACTCAGTGCCATATACATGATACTGGATACTTGGAAATGTACAAGATCAACAGGACACTAAGAGCCTTCATCAAGAACTCAGTGGGGCTGTGGAAAACAAGTCTAGAAGCCAACAGCACAAGTCAGAATCAAGTGCTGCGTATATCAAGGTGATGCACGATCCCGCTGTTGTTCTGCCTGAACCCCCTCAGCCAGATCATCACAAAGAGTGGCTACGGATACCGGTTCCCAAGTGGAGCAACCATCAGTCACCTCCTCTACATGGACGACATCAAGCTGTACGCCAGGAAGGAGCGGGACATGGACTCACTGATCCAAACAACCAGGATCTACAGCAACGACATCGGAACGTCATTCGGACTGGACAAGTGCGGTCGGGTGGTATCAAAAAGAGGGAAAAGTATCAGGACCGAGGGGGTTGAAGTACCTGAAGGCAACACTGCAGATGCTCAGGACAGCTACAGATACCGTGGCATCCCGCAGGCAAACAGAAACCACGAGGAGGCGGCGAGGAAGTCAGCCACAGCCAAACACCTACACAGAGTAAGGCAGGTCCTGAAAAGTCAGAAAGATCCGAGCCATCGACACATTCGTCCTGCCAGTCATCAGAAACCCCGCTGGTACAATGAACCGGCCAAAGGAGCAGATAGAGGCCACAATGCACGGAGGGTTTCACCCAAATCCATTATATATATATATATTTGTAGTCCGAGGCGTCTGATGGTTCATGAGCTTCAAGATGTTGTGACTCACTTCCACGACAAACCCTAAAAATATCGAGATAATATTTACAAGCCATATAGTCCAAGTGGGACGAAAAGGAAAGACTCAAGTAAAGTACAAATACCTTTTTGAGTAATAATGTACTGAGTTAGATGTCAATACTGAGAATAAGTGCACAAACCTGCTCTGTGCAGCCGGACTTCAGGCTGGAAAACAGCGTCCAGCAGTTTGCGTTGTCCACAAAGTTCCTCCTCGTTCTGGACTTTAGACATTTTCACAGCTTCACAGCAGCTTTTCCTCCAGACTCACTCCGTTAAAAACTGTCTGCTCACTCTGATGCGCGCTGTGTTGCTAAGTTACATCACGTTCGCGTCCGTCTACTTCCTGCTAGCAAGCTAAGCTAACTCCATTAGCTCCGTAGGACGCCGGGAGATAATTCAGATGCTAAACATGTTCAAATAAAGCGAACAGCGCAGAGTCTCTTCAGACAGGTCTGTCTGGACATTTGGACACTTTGGCTCCGTGAAAAATACAGTTTGGTCTCTATCGAAGCTACTCCGACTAGCACTGTGAGGCCGAGCTCCGGCTCCGTCTACTTCCTGCTAGCAAGCTGCGCTAACTTCCTTTAGCATTCTTGGCTAACAGGAGATGAGTCTGCGGTGAAACATCCCGAAAGTTCACACAAAGTCCGCTTCAACAGGTTTATCCAAACATACAGGCTCTGCTGGTTCACTCCGACTGGATCTTATGCTAACGGAAAGAGTTAGCATGTTAGCCTCGGTTACACTGCTTCCGGTACCTCTTCTTCGCTGATTTTCACAATAAAAGTGACCAAACGTTTATATACAGGCCCATATATCTAAGAATTAAAATGGTAGAAATACTCAGATCCTTCACTTCAGTAAATATAGAAATACCACAAATTTAATTATTATATTTATTAAAACAGACAACTCTAAGTATAATTATATAATCACACTATGTAATATCCTGGTGTACACTGTTATATCTGACGGTAATATTACTCTTACAGGGCTCAAAGTTCTCCGGCACTGTGCCGTTTTAGTTTCAAACTGATCATTATATGTCTACGGAAAATATTCTTGTGTACTTTTTGTCACATAGCAAGAATATGGCTGTATATGTATGTATAAAGAAGACCTACTTTATTAATAAATGTTGTTGTTGTTAAATGTTGTTAAATTATTAAATGCAACAGATGATTTTAAAGATTAATTCTAAATTTGTATCTGGACCAAAATATACCCGAACAAAAGATGAACAGAACATATAGCCGCAAGCAGCAAACCCGGGGTTCAAGTCCGTTAGAAGTTTAAAGCTTTTGATCTGGTCAAATGTGGCCTAGACGTGAAAAAAAGCAGCGAAATCTCCTTTTATTTTGCATTTTCACAAATAGAATGAAGAAAACGAACAATTCATGATTCGTAGTCTGATTCACGTTACGCCACACACTTTTGATAAGCTTGGTCCAATGATGATCCACCTAAAATTCCTACGGTTTAGGAGATGAAACACGTGTTTTTCAAAGAATTAAAAATGGTGAGGCCGACTTTAGTGGTCCAAGAGGCTTTTTTCATAGAACACGTTGAGCTGGACTTGAGAAGTACTTCTGCAGGGTTGTGACCGGTTCAAAATCGCATTTTTGGGCCTTAAGTACAGCGCCACCCTGTGGCCGATGTGTCTCATATTTCTGTCAGCACATTTCCAGTTATTGGGCCAAGTTTGGGAAATATCGTGAACTAGTTAATTTCAGCTCTTGTGAACTTGCACAACACTGACTTGGGGGGGGTCCCTCAAGCTCTGGTTGCAGCTAAAGAGGCGACTAGTTTCCTGTCTGGTGGCTACTTTGATAAACCACCGTGAAGTCACGTTTCTTTAGTGAGTGCACACAGCACTCTGCTCAACGTACATGTCTTTATTCTCCCGTTTTGACAAAAGCTTCGGTCTTTATAAACAATGGGACATTTTCTAATGTTCGTTACGGTGGTTTCGTCACAGACTGGAGCAGGCTTCTTCAAGATGGACTTAGGAGCGCCTTCTTTTAGAAAATTACCAAACATGTAGTTTTTTTGGTCACTTATTCATATAAAGAAACAGTTCCTGTTAGTTCAGGGTTTATTTCCCCTGCATCACAATCAGCATGTTAGCTCACAACTTCACACTTTTCATATGGTTAATGAGACAGAACATGTAAATTTATGTACATTTAAATTTTGCATTGCAAAGTCATTTCTCTGTTCTTTGTTCCTGCGTTCACAGAGCCATGTGCTGTGGACTTCCACCCCCCTGGGATGTGGGGGTACTGGGTCAGTTTGAGGCCTGTGCATCGTAAACTGGGCCAGTTGTCACTTAACGTTCCATTACTGTCCCCCCTGGGTCCTGGTGGGGTCTGTTTTATGACTTAGGGGTCTTGTGAAGACAGGACAGTCAAGAGAAGTTCATCTTTGAGTCTTAACAGAGGCTACCTTTCAGAAGAGGCTAAATCTTTTATCAATAAAAGATACAAGATGTTCAATAGCATCTGCGTTGATCGTCTTAAATGTGGCTTCATCTCAGCTGAAAAGATGAAGCTCGACTTATTTTGGAGTCTGTATCAGTTTTGAACTGATCAGTGTTGAGCCAAGTCTTGCCCTCAGTACTTCAAATCCTGCTGGAAGGAATCGGCTCAAAAAGCATCTTCATTTACTGCCGCTGCTCTCACCAGCACACTTGTGTTTTTTTAAGTAACCGAGCTGAGGGAATCTTTTATCACAAACAGAACAACTAAAGGGTTTCTCCCCCGTGTGAATTCTCATGTGTCTGGACAAAGCACTTCTGTGACCAAAACTTGTTTTACAAACTGAGCATGTGAAGGGTTTTTCTCCTGTATGAACTCTTAAGTGTCGGGTCAAATCTGAGCTTCGTGCGAATCTTTGATCACAGACAGAACAACTGAAGGGTTTCTCCCCTGTGTGGACTATCATGTGTTGTCTCAGATGTTTCTTTCGTGCAAATCTTGTACCACAGACAGAACAACTGAAGGGTTTCTCCCCTGTGTGGACTATCATGTGCACCACAACATCTCCTCTATGTGGAAAAGCTTTTTTACAAACTGAGCAACTGAAGGGTTTCTCCCCTGTGTGGCTTCTCATGTGCCTCCTAACATCTACCCTCCACTGAAAAGTTTTTTTACAAACTGAGCAGCTGAAACGTTTTCCTTCTGAATGAAGTCTCATATGAGTTGTTAACGAGTTCTTCCGGAGGTATTTTTTACCACAAACTGAACAACTAAATGGTTTCTCCCCTGTGTGAACAGTCAAATGTTCTTTTAGAGTTCCTTTTTGTCCAAATGTTTTACCACAAACTGAACAACTATATGGTTTCTCTCCTGTTTGGAGTCCATCTTGTTCCTGCAGATGTTCCTTGTGGGCAAAGCTTGTAGCACATTCAGAGGAGCTACTTGATGTTTTTCCAGTATTACATTCCTGATCACTTACAGGTACTTCATTGTTTTGCAGAGGGTTTAAACCTGACTGAGGTTCCCTGGTCTCCAACCAATCACAACTGTCATCAGTCTCAGGTTCAGAGGAGTCGGACGTCTTGTCATAAGTAGCTGGTTGTAAATGTCTATCTGGATCTGAGTTCCTGGCTGGTTCTGGTCCTCCACAGTCCTCTCCATCAGCTTCTGTTTTCATCTGTTCAGTGAGTCTTAGATGAAGCTGTGAGGACTGAGGTTTCTCTTCATCGTCTTCTTCACTCTTCACAGGGACAGGAGTGAATGTGAACTTGGTGATATCGGCCTCCTCCAGCCCTCGAAGCTGCTCTCCCTCCTGACTGGTCCAGAGCTCCTCCTGTTCCTCTTTAATGTGTGGGGGCTCTGGTGGGTCCTGGTCCAGACTGGGTCTCCACTTCTGGACGTCTGTGGAGAATAATGAAATACAGACACACGTTTTAGAAAACTGTCGTTTCCTGTCAACATTTCATCAGAGCAGAAACGCCATAAAATGACTGAACAAGGCAGCAGCTGGTCCCGCACCACCAGGCACAGTGACAGCTTCATCCCGTTGAACTCTTGAGGTCTCGAGCTCACTATGACACTTCAAAATGAAAATGTAACCTGTCAGTCCTCTCATCAAGGCGGGTCTTCAGTCCACTTCCTCTTCATTAACATTAACAAGTTGTACCGATGGACCTGGATTAAAGGTAGTTTTATAATAATAGTCTTAATGCGCTCTGGCAGCATTTCAGTGATGTCGAATCACAACGTGACAAACGATTGTTTATTGATCAGCGTCTTCTTACAGATTTGTTTTTAAACAGCACTGTATGGTTAATGTTTCGGTGCAGGTCTACTTGTCTCCGCCCGCGACTAAGTTCCGCGTGGGTTCATCTCACGAAGCATTCGCAGTACCGTCTCGCTTTTAACACAGACGCCATGTTTCTGCTTTAACGTCAGCCAGTGTCCAAACATCTGTCCGCGCTCTGACAGCCTGAAGCCGAAGAGCCGCCTCGTCTCCTTAGTCAAGGAGGCCGCATCGTAAAATATTCTCTAATGATTTCACTCTCCATCCTTTCATTTGTGCAAAGACACTGCTCGGCTAGACAATCAGGAAATTACAGTGGACTGTCGCCAGGGTTCTGTCCAATCACAAACAAGAAGTGTTGTCCCTCCTTTTCTGTGACCTGAAATGTCGTTGACCCTCGGTGGCCACCGTATATGAGGCTACTTAGGACCGAAAGACAGGTGGGACGGGTACCTCAGAGATTTTTCTGGACGTAAAAATAAATCAAGAGTTGTCTTTGTTTTGAATTCAGTTTTAAGGCTCGTGACTTCTCTCGTTATGTTATGTGGGAGGAGTCACAGAGACCTTCGCCTACGTCAGGGTTGGACTATTCATCGTGAATTTAAGGAAGACGACAATATTTGATGCTCATGTCAGACAGACAGGTAACAATACAGTTTGAAACTAGCTGAAGGACAGACATGTGGTCTTACTGATGAACACAACATCTGGAAAGTTCACTTGCAGAGCCAGACAACTCTACAGTTTAAAGTGAAACAACAAGTAAAGCGCACAAACCTGCTCTGTGCAGCCGGACTTCAGGCTGGAAAACAGCGTCCAGCAGTTTGCGTTGTCCACAAAGTTCCTCCTCGTACTCTGCTATCGTTCTTTCAAACAGCTCAAATATCTCTTCAGCAGCCGCACTTAGTCTCTGGCTGACAAAAGCTCTCAGCGTTTGGACTTTAGACATTTTCACAGCTTCACAGCAGCAGATTCCGTGAAAAATACAGTTTGGTCTCTATCGAAGCTACTCCGACTAGCACTGTGAGGCCGAGCTCCGGCTCCGTCTACTTCCTGCTAGCAAGCTGCGCTAACTTCCTTTAGCATTCTTGGCTAACAGGAGATGAGTCTGCGGTGAAACATCCCGAAAGTTCACACAAAGTCCGCTTCAACAGGTTTATCCAAACATACAGGCTCTGCTGGCTCACTCCGACTGGATCTTATGCTAACGGAAAGAGTTAGCATGTTAGCCTCGGTTACACTGCTTCCGGTACCTCTTCTTCGCTGATTTTCACAATAAAAGTGACCAAGCTTTTACATACAAATCTCTTAGTTAAGAATAAACAATGAGAACTTTACTCAAGTAAATATAGAAATACCACAAAAGCAAAATGTATTTATTATTATACATATTAATACAGACCACTCAAGTATAATTACATAATCATGCTGATTATATACTCAATATTATGTACACTGTTGTATCTGACATTATCATATCACTCTTACATAAACTATACTTTCTGACCTGCTGCTACTAATCTCACCACTATGTCCCTTTGCGTGAGACGGTATCGCAGAATTAGTATTAGTAACCTCATCCTCCAGATAATGTCTTCTTCTTTTATTCTACTAGTTTCCCTCATTTCTCCTGCTTCCTGTTGGATACTATAGTAACGTCTACCTTTAGTTTCCCTGTTCTAATCTTCCTGCCATTTCTTTTTCATTTTTACTTTGATTACGCGTTTAACTTCAGCCTAACTTTAATTTACTGTCATATTTACTTTCTTAGTTGCGTCTTTTGCATATTTGTCTGCCAGTTCATTTCCCTCTTCCTGCTTTAGTAATTCTGCAGATACTTTGAGCTGTTTCCAGCATCATGTCCTGTCTTGCTTCTGCCTGTAAACTCTTGAAACTGGTTAACGCACTACTAGAATGTGATCTAAAACTTTGCCTGGTTTGCTGCTTTCTGTCCACTGAAGGGTTAAAAAAAGCCAACATTTCCCCTGTAAATACTGAAAGGTTGTTACGACTCTTTTATTTGACACTACATTTAAATCTGGGATTATGAATGCAACTCCTACTCTATAATTAATAAATAAAAGTGACCAGACTTTTATTTACGGGCCCACATCTCTTTGTTAAAAATAAACAATGGTAAAAATACCCAGATCCTTTACTTCAGTAAATATAAAAATGCCACAAAATAAAGTAAAAGTAAACAGTACAAAAGCATAATGTCAGCAAAATGTATTTATTATTATGTATATAATAATAATAATAATAATAATAATAATATACAGCACTTTTCAAAACAAAGTTACATGGTTGAAACAAGATAAAAACATTTCAGGAGGTCATTCCGACTGTATCTCACTAGTGCAGTGCCCGTTCGAAATGTGCCGGTTTCTTAACGGGTCGATAGCCTGGCCTCTGCTTGCAGCTTTCTCAGTACATGACAATCAAAATGTACAATAATTTCATCTATTAAAAATGTTAAAATATGCAATTACAAAATATAATTATAGACTAACGTTATCAGCATTTGTGGGGAATTCTGAAAGGAAAGCCTGTGAAAACTAACTAACAAGTTTTTCATCCAGACTTCAGTGAATGATTGAATTCATTACAACTGATAAAATTCATGAATTCATGCTGAAGATAGCCAGCTAGCTACCAGTTATAGCTAGTTCCCAGGGTGTTACAAAGGATAGACTGACTTCATTTATTGAAGGTAGCTAGCTAACAATAGCATAATTACATTAAGTTCAGTGTGTGAGTGTTCAGGGACCATGAAGATTTCCTGGCCCATGATGAAGAGTGGCTAATAGGCCGATCTGGATTCCCTAGAGCCGTGCTCTTGGATCTTTGTGCTGAACTGCGTCCAGCATTAGACAGACCAACTCGACGGAACCGCGCCATCCCAGTACAAATACATATTTCCAGGTCGACTGCAATTTATTAAGGGAAAGTTACCTGCAGGTGTGCGTACGCATGATTTCATAAATCTGAATTTTTTTCGGCTTTTGAACACACATACAGTGGTGTGAAATAGTGTTTGCCCCCTTCCTGATTTTTTATTTTTTTGCATGTTTGTCACACTTATATGTTTCAGATCATCAAACAATAGTGATTGCCCCATAAACCTAATAACTGGTTGCTCCACCCTTAGCAGCAACAACTGCAATCAAGCGTTTGCGATAACTTGCAGTGAGTCTTTTACAGCGCTGTGGAGGAATTTTGACCCACTCATCTTTGCAGAATTGTTGTAATTCAGCCACATTGGAGGGTTTTCGAGCATGAACTGCCTTTTTAAGGTCACGCCACAGCATCTCAATAGGATTCAGGTCAGGACTTTGACTAGGCGACTCCAAAGTCTTCATTTTGTTCTTCTTCAGCCATTCAGAGGTGGACTTGCTGGTGTGTTTTGGATCATTGTCCTGCTGCCGAACCCAAGTTCGCTTCAGCTTGAGGTCACGAACAGATGGCCGGACATTCTCCTTCTGGAGTTTTTGGTAATTTTGGTCGGCCGGCCACTCCTGGGAAGGTTCACCACTGTTCCATGTTTTCGCCATTTGTGGATAATGGCTCTCACTGTGGTTCGCTGGAGTCCCAAAGCTTTAGAAATGGCTTTATAACCTTTTCCAGACTGATAGATCTCAATGACTTTCTTTCTTATTTGTCCCTGAATTTCTTTGCATCTCAGCATGATGTATAGCTTTGAAGATCATTTGGTCTACTTCACTTTGTCAGGAAGATCCTATTTAAGTGATTTCTTGATTAAGAACAGGTGTGGCAGTAATCAGGCCTGGGTGTGGCTAGAGAAATTGAACTTATGTTGTGATAAACCACAGTAAAGTTATGTTTTAACAGGTGGGGCAATCACTTTTTCACACAGGGCCATGTAGGTTTGGATTTTGTTTTCCCTTAATAATAACAACTTTCATTTAAAAACTGCAGTTTGTGTTTACTTGTGTTATCTTTGAATAATATTTAAATTTGTTTAACGATCTGAAACATTCAAGTGTGACAAACATGCAAAAAAAAAAAAAGAAATCAGGAAGGTGGCAAACACTTTTGCACACCAATGTACACTTTTAGTATGGACCCTACGCACTGTTTTATACAGAGCCCCAGCTCAGTGGAAATGAGGAACCTTTGAAAATCACTTTGAGTTCATTGATGAATTTATGACAATAACCTGAAAGATTTCTGTAGCTGTGATCCTGTACAGACTCAACTGATGTGTTTCTCTAACAGGAGGAGACTCTCCCTCCTACAGAGAACACAGAGACACTGAGGAACCAGACCTGGACCAGGATAACCCAAAGCCAGAATAAAGAGGTTCAGTGAATGTGGTGTTGAAGGTGTGGAGGTGGATCAGTGTGTCAGAGGAGACTCTGAAGAAGGACAGAGTGCCAGCAGGACAGTCCACATACACTGCTGCTCTGTGAGAGACAGAGGAGGAGGAGGAGGAGGAGGAGGAGATGGATGTTCTTCTGTTATTGTGACAGACAGAGTAACCATCAGCATCAGAGCAGCTCAGACTCCAGGACTGATCATTCTCTCCAAACACACAGTCATCACTGCCTCCTCTCCTGCTGATTCCTCTGTAACTCACTGATATATCAACGTCTCCTCTCCACTCGACCTCCCAGTAACAGCGACCAGTCAGACCATTTCTACACAGCAGCTGAGGCCAGAAGTCAAACCTGTCTGGATGATCAGGATATGGCTGATCCTCTTCTACATGTGTCGCCTTCCTGTTGTCATCAGACAGTTTGATCTTTCTGTTCACTGTGTTTGTGTCGAGTGTGAGTTCACAGGAATCTGATGGAGAGAACGAGACACAACACAGCTGCAGTTATTAATCTATCATCTGTTTGATGACGACATCAGAGACGTGAATGAGTGATGTCACAGTTTGAAGATGGCTGAATGTGTGCTGCTTTGTTTTCATGAATCAAAGTAAAAACACACTTACGCTTCCTCAGACCTGGTCTCAGCCATCGGACTCCACCGGGCTCCACCCTGAAAGGAGGAGGGGGGTCAGACCAGCACATCCTCTTTCAGCATGCAGACATGGACATTACATTACTCTCATTCACATCTACACAATCTGTGCCTCCGGCCTGCTGTGATTTAATAATCATCATTCTTATAGTGTCTTGACTAAACAAACCAAAGTATCTTCAATAATTTATTATAGACATGGACATTGTCATATCCCATATGTGACGATGCATCACATATTATTTTCTCTCTGTGTTCGTTATAACTGTAAATATTGTAAATACATGACCATATATCTATGAATTACCATATATCTGAGAAAAGTCCTCATGACTCTTGTGTGCAAATCTTTAATATTGAAATCCCTGAAGTTTCCAAGAGAAGTAGAGCGACAAATTGAATGTCTTTAAAACCCACTTTTGCTGTTAAGACTATGTTCACTACAATTGTTCTACAATGAAAAAGGAACACTCCAAAATGCTGAGAAATACACTTGAATGTAGCATCTCAAAAGTCCTGTCCTGGGGTCGTCAGGTTCGAGCAAATTCAATCTTCCTTCTCCAGCCCCAGAAAACATTTTTCTATCTTCTCCACCCTTCTTGATCCCCCACTCCCCAACCTCCCTCCTCTCTTCTACTGAGCAACACATGGCTTTTCCTAAGACACCTATGCAGATGACACTCAACTAATTCTGTCTTTTCCCCAGTCTGAAACCCAGGCGGCCATTACTGATTGATACATTGAGAACTCTGTGGTGTCCTCGGCTCAGACTGCAAGGAACCTTGGTGTGACACTGGATGACCAGCTGTCCTTCGCTGCCAACATCTGCGAAAACCTGCTTCTGTAGATTTATCCTCCACATCAGGAGCATACGTCCAATCCTCAACAAGGAGGCAGCGCATGTTGTGGTCCAGGCTCTTGTCATTTTGTGTCTAGACCACTGCAACTTTCTCCTGGCTTGAGTGTCTGCATGTGCAATTCGACCTCTGCAGCTCATCCCATGCTCGGCTGCTCGGCTGCTCTTCAACCTACCCAGGTTCTCGCAAACTACACTGCGCCGCACCAGCTACTGTTGGCTGCCTGAATCCGATTCAAGACACTGGTACTTGTCTACCGTGCTGCGAATGGCTCAGACCCACCTAGCATTCAGGACATGATTAAAGCAAACAGCCAAGCCTGTCCACTATGCTCTGCTACTGCCACTCAGCTTGATATTCCCTCACTACGAGGGGGGTCCAGCTACTGCTCAACAAAATCGCTACTTTTTACAGTCCTGGCTCCAACATGGTGGAACGAGCACCCCATTGACATCAGGACAGCAAAAACTCGACACATCTTTCGTCGCAGACTGAAAACACATCTGTTCATACTGCACCTTGGCCAATAAAAAAAAACAAAAACAACAAAAAACAACCTTCTATCTCTAATTTTTTCTAAATGTAGCTCTGAACAAACAGTAAAGCATATTTGATGAAGTTTATGTACTTGCATGATTTTTGTAATTTTAGGGTTGTATCCACATGGCTGAATGCACTTACCGGAAGCGGAAAGTGTTGGCTAAATACATGTAATGTAATGAAACTGATTTGATCCAAGTTACGAAGAAAAAAAAGTATATTTTCTCAAAATGAGACTTTTAACGTGCAGAGATTTTATGTAAAACCAATGTTCATATGACACTCATATCCACCATTAACCAAAAAGACAGAGAAGCGCTTCCTCCTCTATCAGACTGATTGTCTGTGGCTGCAGCAGGCCTCTTCATACCTGAGAGTGTCCAGTCTCCATTGTGGATCATCCAGTCCTGCAGACAGCAGCTTCACTCCTGAGTCACCTGGATGATTGTAGCTCAGGTCCAGCTCTCTCAGATGGGAGGGGTTGGAGTTCAGAGCTGAGGCCAGAGAAGCACAGCCTTCCTCTGTGATCAGACAGCCTGACAGCCTGCAAACACACAGAACAACACACATGGCAGATCATCTGAGGGTCCTGCTACATCCGTCAGATACAAGAGGAGACTCTCCAAATAAATGAATAAATACAAGGACCGAATCAGGAATACAACTGTAACCATGACATTGTGATTTAAATGTTATTCTACAGCCATGCTAGCAGCCCTGTGAAATTAAGTGGAGCTTGAAATTTAGAGAAATCACTTAAATAATAAGACAAACTGTGACTTAATCTGACCTGAGAGTTTCCAGTTTACAATGTGGACTTTCCAGTCCTGCAGACAGCAGTGTCACTCCTGAATCCTGCAGGTTGTTGTTACTCAGGTCCAGCTCTCTCAGACTAGAGGACTGGGAGCTGAGAACCGAGGACAGAGCTTCACAGCTTCTCTCTGAGAGGTTACAGCCACTCAGTCTGGAGAGGAAATGATGTACAAGATGACAAATATAATTTGTTTTAAAACGCTGAGTCTGGACTCTTGGTGAAATAGTAATCTCTTCTCAGCACATATTAAATGGAACAAGACTAAGATGTGACAATAAAAAGACATTCACTAATCAAAGTCACATGATGACAATATGTAAAAAAGATTTTCTATACTGTGAAATTTAAAATCTTGAAAGAACAGATTCAGAAATCCTGATTAGAAAGGCTGTCTAATTTAAATGGAGCTTAAAATGTTGAGAAATAACTATTAATAATTTAAGACAAACTATGACTGACCTAAGAATTTCCAGTTTACAATGTGGCCTCTCCAGTCTAGCAGACAGCAGCATCACTCCTGAATCCTGCAGGTTGTTATTACTCAGGTCCAGATCTCTCAGACTAGAGGACTGGGAGCTGAGAACCGAGGACAGAGCTTCACAGCATCTCTGAGAGGTTACAGCCACTCAGTCTGGAGAGACAACAGTAAGGAAACAATAAGTTATTTAATTTTTTCTCCAGTTGAAAGACAGAAGTGTATTTATTGAAGAATAAATGAATAAATAAATCCTACATACAGAGCATCATTGGAGGCTTTGACCACTGGCAGCAGCCAGAAGAGCCTCCTCTGAAGCAGAGTATTTCTTCAGGTCAAACACATCCAGATCTTTTTCTGATGAGAGTAAGATGAAGACCAGAGCTGACCACTGAGCAGGAGACAGTTCATCTGTGGAGAGACTTCCTGAACTCAGGGACTGTTGGATCTGCTCCACTAGAGAACGATCATTCAGTTCATTCAGACAGTAAAACAGATTGATGCTTTTCTCTGCAGAGGGAGTCTCTTCGATCTTCTTCTTGATGTACTCGACCGTTACTGGATTGGTTTTTGAGCCACTTCCTGTCAGTGTCAGCAGGCCTCGTAGGAGAGTCTGATTGGTCTGCAGTGAAAGTCCCAGGAGGAAGCGTAGGAACAAGTCCAAGTGTCCATTTGGACTCTGTAAGGCCTGTCCACAGCACTCTGATAGAACTTTGTCTCTGCAGATCCATCTTTTACTTTTTCAGACTTCTGGGATGTTGATTGTTCTTCTGACAGCAGATTGACACCAGAGCTGATGAAGGTCAGATGGACATGAAGAGCAGCCAGAAACTCCTGAACGGTCAGATGGACGAAGCAGAACACCTTGTCCTGGTACAGCCCTCTCTGCTCTATAAAGATCTGTGTGAACACTCCTGAGTACACTGAGGCTGCTCTGATATTGATGCCACACTCTGTCAGGTCTGATTTGTAGAAGATCAGATTGCCTTTCTGCAGCTGCTCAAAAGCCAGTTTTCCCAGCGATTCAATCATCTCCCTGCTCTCTGGACTCCAGTGTGGATCTGTCTCAGCTCCTCCATCATACTTGACGTTCTTCAGCTTGGACTGAACCACCAGGAAGTGGATGTACATCTCAGTCAGGGTCTTGGGCAGCACTCCTCCCTCTCTGGTCTTCAACACCTCCTCCAGAACTGTAGCAGTGATCCAGCAGAAGACTGGGATGTGGCACATGATGTGGAGACTTCGTGATGTCTTGATGTGGGAGATGATTTTACTGGCCTGCTCCTCATCTCTGAATCTCTTCCTGAAGTACTCCTCCTTCTGTAGGTCAGTGAACCCTCTGACCTCTGTCACCATGTCAACACACCCAGGAGGGATCTGATTGGCTGCTGCAGGTCGCGTGGTTATCCAGAGGTGAACAGAGGGATGCAGGTTCCCCCTGATGAGGTTTGTCAGCAACACATCCACTGAGGTGGACTTTGTAACATCAGTCAGGAACTCATTGTTGTGGAAGTCCAGAGGAAGTCGACACTCATCCAGACCGTCGAAGATGAAGACAACCTGCAACTCTTCAAACCTGCAGATTGCTGCTTGTTTGGTTTCAGTAAAGAAGTGATGAACAAGTTCCACCAAGCTGTACTTTTTCTCTTTCAGCACATTCAGCTCTCTGAAAGTGAATGGAAATGTGAAGTGTATGTCCTGGTTGGCTTTGTCTTCAGCCCAGTCCAGAGTGAACTTCTGTGTTAAGACTGTTTTCCCAATGCCAGCCACTCCCTTTGTCATCACTGTCCTGATTGGTTCATCTCTTCCAGGTAAGGGTTTAAAGATGTCTTCTTGTCTGATTGTTGTTTCTGGTCTGTCTGGTTTCCTGGATGCTGTTTCAATCTGTCTGACCTCATGTTCATCATTGACCTCTCCAGTCCCTCCCTCTGTGATGTAGAGCTCTGTGTAGATCTGGTTCAGAAGGGTTGGGTTTCCTGCTTTAGCGATCCCCTCAAACACACACTGAAACTTCTCCTTCAGGTTAGATTTAAGTTTACGCTGACAAACTCCAGAATGACTTCCTGAATGAACACACAACAAAGATCAGCAGGTGATTTATAAAGAAAATATGAAAATTTAATTCCCTAAAGAATGCATATATAAACTGAAACCTTTTCTACATCAGATCAATAATATTTCCCTCCATCTCTTGAGACATCAGTAAATGTCCCATTTATCCAGCATGTTGAATCTTTAGAGAAATCCTCTTACTGATCTGCAGACAGTCAGCCAGCTCCTCCTGCTTCATTCTCCTCAGGAAGTGCAGTGTGATCTTCAGAAATGCCTCTCTGGTGCTCCTCCTCTGCTCTTCCTCCTCACCGTCCAACACCTCTTCATCCTCCCTCTGACTCTCTAAGCATTCTGGGTAATCTGAACTCAGAACCTTCTGCATCTTCTTCAGCTCGTTCTTCACAAAAGTGACAATGTTCTCCTCCAGCAGCTGGAACAGAATTATATGAATGAAACAATCAAACTAAAATCAGATCCATGTTGGACAGACTGACAATCCACTGGTCTAAAACGTGCAGCGTGGAGATTATTGTGACCAGAATAGATGTACAAGTAGTTGTTGTACATGTACAGACCATAAATATGGAGTCCAGGTGTGTTTGATGCTGCTGGGCAGACTGACCACTGGGAACCTCTGAGCTCTCCTGGTCGACTCTGTGGAGGAATCATGAAGAATTAGCTCACATTATGTCTGTCCACACAGAGACAAACACAAGCTAAAGGTCCTTTGAGTTAAAGTGTTGATTATAATATTGAATCGGATGGTTTCCCCTGACATTAAAGTGTTGGTCATACTGCTGATCCCACTGTGAATCAACAGTCCTGTCTGCATTTCTGTGCAACTTTCAGTTTACTGTGTTGGTTCACCAGCTTGTCTGGTTTAGTCCCTCCAGCTCTTATTGACCCCTATAATACTGTGGACACCAATGCACAGCTCACACAAGCTAACTGGATGCTACCTGTCCAGTGCAAATTGGTAGTGAGTCGCAATAAACTTGTAGCAGGTGAAGTGAGTGAAACATCAGGAAAACCAGAGAAAACCAGAGAATACTGGATCAAACCAAAGCTGAGGGTGGTTTCACACTGAACTGTGTGTCAAATGAAAGCTAGAACATACTTCTCTGGGCTACAGGTAAACAGGTACAGGTGTTGTTTATATAAGTTGGTACGGCTGTTTCTTTTATACTTGTACAACATGTATGTATTTTGTTTTCCACTTGTTTGACACATAACATTTTGCTTTGGTAGAGGTGAACATTGTCTCCTCTTTGAGCTTCTGCAGCCTGCAGTGATCCATAACATCCGTCTCTGCATCGACAGACGTCTTCACAGAGGCAGAACTCTAGCCAGACGTGACGCGCCGTGATGCAGCCGTCAGTGTTGTACTTTACTTTGTGAATCCATCAGCAGCATCAATAACAAAGCAGCTGTGTGTTTCTTCGGACTCTCTGTGATGGTTCATTCTGCGCTTTAGAGCAGCTGATCACAGTCCAGCTGTTATCACCGACATGTTTCCATTTCTGTTGTCACATGACTGAAAACTAGAAAATGTTGATTTGATGGAGGAACTCAGTGGAATCAGGGTTAGCTTTCGTTAGCAGCTAGCATCTGTTAGCCTCATTAAAATCACTGTTTTATTCTCATGCAGTCATCAGACAACAGTCAGAACGTGTGTGTGGAGAATATGTTAAACTGAAGTCAAGAGATGAAGACTGGTTATACTGGGCAGCTTCCACATGTGAGAATATAAATGTATGTGAAGAAGAACGATGCTGAAAATAAACAAACAGGTTTAATCAAACTTCTCTGGATAAATAACAGTTAAAACATGAATCAGTCATATTTTAAAGTTTTAACAGATTACCTCTTTGCAGCAGAGGGCTGTCGTCCTTTAAAATCAATGAGGCGTTCATTTGACCGGTCACTCTTGAAGGACACACAGCTGGGCTCAGGTCCAGGTCCAGGTCCATAAGAAGCTGGTCCCCCATAGATCCTGTTCAACATGGATGGAAAATCACTTTTTAGTCTTCAGACACAGAAGCTGCTGGAGAAACTAGCAGCTATCAACAAGCAAAGGATCAACATAGTGATAATAACCAAACTATAAAACACATTTCTTTCAACCTGATTATCTGCTGCCATGGAGACTTCAAACTGTATGTTGACTAAAACTGAAGAGTTTGTTCAGAGATTTTCATGAATTCTAATGTTGTAATGTATGAATGTCAGACACGAGTTGGCTGTAAAACTCACTGTGGACATTGTTAGTCAAATAAAATAACAAAAAGAAAACAATAAGAAACTAATTTGAAGTCTCAAAGCCTCTGGTTCTTGTTGATCAGATGTTACTGCTCTTCAGGAGGAATTTGTTGTAATGTTGCTGATATTAAAAAGGAACTTGATGCTGACTCACTCTGTCAGTAGTGAAGCTTGTCCTTTGAAACATAGCGGTGGCTCCATGGACTGGTCGCTCTTCAAGGACACACAGCTGGGCTCAGGTCCAGGTTCAGGTCCAGGTCCAGGACCAGCAGAGTCTGGTCTCTGCTGCTCTGGGCTTGAACACAACACACACAGAGCTTTGAGTGTGAATAATGATGGTGCAGTGATCTGAGTGCTGAGCTCTGACATGGAGTCATGGACAGTTAGAGATCCTCATCTCACCTCTGAGCTCTGGTCTGGCTGCCATGTTCCCCACACAGACTGGTTTTAGAGGGAGGGGCTCCCTCCTCTCTGTCCTCACACTGATTCATGCTGCTGAACTCACATCCACATCAGCTCACACACACTTTGATCTGGAGAGGAAACACAAATCCTTCATCTGCACATCAACTGAAATCCTCCTTTCCATCATTTCTCCTGTAAGAAGATCAGCTGCTCCTCCAGTGATTGGCTGTTACTTTCTGTTTCATATCAGTGTCAGCTGAATGCAGTCAGACAGCAGTGAGGCAGAGGAAGCTGCCATCAGCTGCTGGACTTCTACTATCAGGCCACTAGATGGCGTCATGAAGCTGCAGTGAAGTGCAGATTTACCTTCACTGACACACAGAGGGGCTGAGATGGACTGATGTGGTCTGACAGAACCTCTCCGTCTACAGAGTCCCTGTAGAAAAGGACTCGATGCAACAAGCTACAGCTGATTATTTCACAGCAACAGCTGAGATTAAGGCTCCAGTATAATAAGCAACAAACTGTACTTCAGTGCAGTACATGAGTAAATGTACTTACTTTGTACCTCTGTTGAATAATATGATCCTGAAATAAATGCAGCCTCAGTAAAACGCTGACAGATCAAAGTGAATGAGTCTCTCTCATGTATTGATTATTTAGCAGCTGTTGATCAGATCCGTATTTGGGGTAATGAGTATATTGATGTGAAACATAAGAAGCGACACTCGTTTCAGCTCATTAGATGAAGAACCCGTTGATCCTTCAGACAGCTGGGAGACCCTCTGACTCCCAAACTGTCTGCACATCAGCCCTGTGGTGGAAATATACCGACACAAACAGCTGTTCTCCAGCGGCTGTCCGGCCGAGCGAGGCCGCATTTAGTGGCTCAGACAGCGGGAGAGCAGCGGCTCGTCTCCGCCTCCTCCACAGGCTGATTCAGGCAGGAAAAGCTGCCTTCAGCCATCAGTCAGTGGAGCTACACAGTAATAACGACTCTGTGTCCAGCTGCTGAGGATCCGCTGACTCTGCTGCTGCTCTTATTCCGCTGCTTACACTCCCAGACACCGACACAACATGGCGGAGATTTGTAACATTAATGGCGACTGTTTGGCCTCCTTCGTCTCGAGTTTCCAGTGAAACTCAGAGCTGTGAGTTTGGAGAAATGAAGCGTCGAGCGGCAGCTTTCTGTTGTTTCTGTGGAACTAAGCTGCCGACAGCTGAAAGCAGTTGGTGCCAACAAGATGAGCAACGAGTCATAGAGTTTAAAATAGTGAAACATTACCTTTACATGGAGAAGACGATCACAGCCGGGTGCAGAGTGAAGCAGAGGGAGGCAGAGGGGAGTAGAGGGGGCAGCAGAGGGAAGCAGAGGGGGCAGAGGGGGCAGAGGGGCAGAGGGGGCAGAGGGGTGCAGGGGAGCAGAGGGAGCAGAGGGAGCAGAGGGGGCAGCTGGGTGCAGGGCGGGCAGAGGGGGATAGAGGAAGCAGAGGGGGCAGCCGGGTGCAGGGGGCGGAGGGGCAGAGGGAGCAGAGGGGGACAGAGGGAAGCAGAGGGGGCAGCAGGGTGCAGGGGGCAGAGGGGGCAGAGGGGGCAGAGGGGGCAGAGGGGGCAGCCGGGTGCAGGGGGCAGCAGAGGAAGCAGAGGGGGCAGAGGGGGTAGAGGGGAGCAGAGGGGGCAGCTTCAGACATAATAAAAATTCTAAAATAATTGTAATTATTTCATTTTGAGAGTAGAAAACAATTCAATAATACAATACAACTCTATTGTATTATTGAATCCGTCACAATGGAAATGTATCTTTGACTCTTTCTTTATTAACATTATTTAGAATATGGACGGTGTAGTACCTCATTCGTCCAGGAGTGTTCCATCATACAAAAGTCATAGTCGTAGTCATCTGGACACTGTTTTCAGAATCAAGACGTTTCGGCTCCCATCCGGAAGTCATTCTCAATTGTGAAAATGGTCTGAGAACTCAGAAATTTAAGCTACTCTGTGTTGCTTAAGCCCCGCCCTCAGGAGGGAGTCTACCTGAGTGTCTGCTGTTTACCCTGCCTAGTTTCAGAAGGTCAGTTTCAGATGAAACTAGGCAGGGTAAACAGCAGAGACTATAATTGAGGTTTCCTCAGAGCCTTTCAGTCTTAATTTGAGGTCTGTGTCTTCAAAATTCAGGATCAAACACAAAACCTGGTGTGGCCGGTGAATTTGAACATTTATCTGTTAGTGGCTTGTAGATGTTCACATTTTAAAGCACAACCAACCTGTGACGGTCTCCTCCCCTCAGCTGAGTTCTCAGCAAATAAACTGATGTGAGTCTGAGACCAGAGAGAAAGTTCTGTTTCTAAAAGTTAGTTTCACTCCTGTTTTCCTGTTTGCACTTTCACATATCAGCCTTATTTTACTGTTTACTGACTGCTTTCAGCCATGTAGCGCTAACATTGTAACTGTTTCATCATGGTTTCAGATTTAATCCATCTGTACAAATGCAAAACCACGGGTTTGGCCAGCAGATGTCGCCATACTGACTGAATCAAACTGTCAGGATCACTGTGACTACAAGTTTCCCCGTGTTCTTCCCCTTCCTGTTTCCCCTTGTGTGTTTTGTCTGTCTCTCTGTGTTTGTGTGGCGATCCTCCACTCTCTTTCTGCTCTTCCCAGTCTGCTCCCACTGGCTTCCCACCTGATCCTCATCAACTTCCCCACTCTGCTGTATATGTGCAACCACTCATCGCCAGAGTGTTCCGTCAGCTACTGTGGTAGTTTACCTCTCTGGCCTCCTCGTGTTGCAAGCTTAGTGACGTCCCTGTTTGATTTACTTCTGCCTAATTCAGTCGGTCTTTGTGCTTCAGACCAGGCTCACCTGCCTGCCTGCTCTCACCAGACACTCCACGCCATCTCCAGCAAGCAACAATGGATTCATCCACCCATCAGCCTGCCTCAGTCTCCCTCAGCCACTGCCACTCCGACTCCCTCGGCTCCCTCAGCCCTCTCCATCTCCATTCCCCACTGCCCTTTACAATAACTGCCCCTTTTATCACAGTTTGTCTCTGAGTCTGCTTCTGGGTACAAATCTGCAAATCCTAACGGAAACACTTTCAACACAATTGCTTCATAGTGATTCTGTGCTTCAGAAAGCTTCGTTTCCCCCATAACGACTCAGAACCGTTGTGTTCCTCTTGATGTCGACCTTCAAAGGTTTGTCTTGTTTTCAGAGAGTGAGATCAGTGTAGTGTTTAGATGAGTGATAACAATGTTGGAGTGTTATCAATCTGATTAGTCTAACCTTGTTGTCCATGCAGCCTCCAACTCGCCTTCCTCTTCATCAGTGGGATGCTGCTGCCCTCTGCTGGACTGGAAGAATTCAACAATCTGAACATTTTCATGAAGGTGTAGGCCACACAAAACCTTTAAGGGCACATTCACTAAATGTAAAGAGAGCAGGTTTGTCAGGCTGTGATACACTATATGGCCAAAAGTATGTGGACAGCTGACAGAGTGACATGTGACTGTAACATCATGTTCATTAATGTGCTGCTATAACAGCCTCCACTATTCTGCTGCAGGGAATTGCTCCCATTCAGACTCCAGAGCATCAGTGAGGTGATCACCAACACTGATGTTGGTGATCAGGTCTGGATCACAGTCAGCATTCCAGTTCATCCCAAAGGTGTTGGATGGGGTTCAGGTCAGGGCACTGTGCAGGCCAGCAAAGTTCTTCAACACCAACACGCGAAGATAAAACATTTTGTTATGGACAATGGTGTCCACAGACTTTTGGCCACATACTGTATCTTTCAGCTGAATCAGTCAGTAGTCCTGACCTGAGAAAGACAACAAACACACTCACAGTAACATTCTGCTTTTATTGGAACAAGAGCCAGAATTCAAAACAACACATGACAGAAGGAACAAGTCAACGGCATTTCCACCATTTAATGATCGGCCATCTTTAAAGGACTGGAAGTGGAACAAGTTTACAGTGGAAATCTTTGAAAATCACTTTGAGTTCAGTGATGAATTTATGACAATAACCTGAAAGATTTCTGTAGCTGTGAGCCTGTACAGACTCAACTGATGTGTTTCTCTAACAGGAGGAGACTCTCCCTCCTACAGAGAACACAGAGACACTGAGGAAGCAGACCTGAGCCAGAACCCAAAGCCAGGATAAAGAGGTTCAGTGAATGTGGTGTTGAAGGTGTGGAGGTGGATCAGTGTGTCAGAGGAGACTCTGTAGAAGGACAGAGTGCCAGCAGGACAGTCCACATACACTGCTACTCTGTCAGAGACAGAGGAAGAGGAGGAGGAGGAGGAGGAGGAGATGGATGTTTGTCCCTTATTGTGACAGACAGAGTAACAACCATCATAATCAGAGCAGTTCAGTCTCCAGGACTGATCATTCCTTCCAAACACACAGTCTTCACTGCCTCCTCTCCTGCTGATTCCTCTGTAACTCACTGATATATTAACATCTCCTCTCCACTCGACCTCCCAGTAACAGCGACCAGTCAGACCATTTCTACACAGCAGCTGAGACCAGTAGTCAAACCTGTCTGGATGATCAGGATATGGCTGATCCTCCATCACAAGTGTCGCCTTCCTGTTGTCGTCAGACAGTTTGATCTTTCTGTTTGCTGTGTTTGTGTCGAGTGTGAGTTCACAGGAATCTGATGGAGAGAACGAGACACAACACAGCTGCAGTTATTAATCTATCATCTGTTTGATGACGACATCAGAGACGTGAATGTCACAGTTTGAAGATGGCTGAATGTGTGCTGCTTTGTTTTCATGAATCAAAGTAAAAACACACTTACGCTTCCTCAGACCTGGTCTCAGCCATTGGACTCCACCCTAAAAGGAGGAGGGGGGTCAGAACAGCACATCCTCTTTCAGCATGCAGACATGGACATGACATTACTCTCATACACATCTACACAATCTGTGCCTCCAGCCTGCTTCTCCCTGCCCCCCCTGCTCCTCTTCACCTCTGCCTCTCTCCTCAGACACTGAGAGTGACCCACAGGATGTTGGTGTGTGTGAAAGAGGAGGACAACATCTGATCACACACACAAACCTCATTTTGGATCGTCCCGTCTCCATTAAGAGTCCCACTTCAACAGCCCTCCTTGGTTCCAGACCTCTGCTATAAACCAGGTGACAGAGACTCCCAGACTATTTCCCTCCAAACCCTCACAAGTCAGAAAACCTCTTTCTGACAGAAACAGCATCGTTTCATGTGCTGGATGTTTTGTGCGTGTTCATGTTACTGTGGTCTGGTGCTGAACTGATATCTGTGATGTTTATTACAGCAGTAATATTTCCTGTCAGGATCACTTCTGTTTCACTGTGCTGCACACGTCATGTTCGATGTCACTCAAAGCAGAAATTGTTTGGGGAAAACTCCTCTCAGATTTAAATCTGCTGTGACAAACATGACGTGTCCAGATGTGAGTACAGGAACATCTGTAAAAACAGGTGGAACTTTAGTGTTGGAGCCCAAACTCCCCTGGTCGCCGCCCCCTCAACCCAAAACTAGAAGTGGTTTGGATGTCCTCTGTCCTTTCGTCCTCTCTTCTCTCGTGACTCTTGGCTTCGTGCTGCCTTTCCTCCTGAACTGAACTGAAGAACTGCAGATAGAGGACTGAAACAGCAAAGACTTGCTGGAACTTCGCCGTGACGGCCTCTTGGCTGGTCTGCCAAACGAACTAGGCCTCCCGGCACTGAACCATCTACAGCAGAGGCCCAGAGTCTGTCTCTCCTCTCCTGTGTGAGCCCGACTCCTTCAGCTCAGCCCTCCACCTGCTCCACCTGGGATCACCAACACCACCTCAACAACATGCGCTGCATCCAGCAGCAACATCTGGTCCAAGACTTGGCCTGCATGAACGCTGCAGGAAACCGCCTACGGACCGCAGTCATCCTGCCGTCATCCTTCAGCGCACGCTGCCATAAGTACTGTCCATTCATCATGTGATGTTCATGGACTCCAAAGCCTTCATACCAGAAATAATCTCATTCACCTCTGCAGGTAATAGCATCCTTAAACTGTCATAGAAATCTCTGTCGTCATTAAATCTGGCTTCGTCAAGTCTTTTCCTTATTTGAATCCTTATATTCTCAGCTGCTTCAGTCTTTGATCCCTCTCCTGCTCTCCCACCTGGGTCCTTCCTGATAACAGGAAGGGACCCAGTTCAGTCAGTTCAGTCAAGTTCAGTCAGGAAGACTGACTATCTTCATGTTTATGTATTTATTATTTACTCTCTGTCTGTTCACTCTTTCAGTTAAACCAATCAGATTGTGACCTTGGAGCCAATCATCTCGTTTCTGTCACAGTTTAAACCTTTACCACTCTTTGCTGCTGTCAGCTGTCATTTCAGTGTTATATCAATGCAACCCTACTCCACTCCTTCATGTCCGGTCTTCATCACAACCAGTCTTCCCAGTTGGCTCTCCCAGTGAGCTCATCAGAAGTCGCTCTCCACATCTCGTCAGTCCAGATCTTCAGCCAATGCCCTCACCAATGTCTAGCCTCCATCGGGGGGATATTCCTGTACAGCTCACGGCATCACTACCTCCTCAAAATATGACGATGGGTTCTAATCACCAAAGACTTCATCTTCTTATACGTCCTTGTGGAGGTGGGTATGGGTAGCTGTAAGCTGCAGAGGGAGAGGTGGGGGAGTTGCTCAGGTGAGCAGCATCAAGGAGAGATAATTGGCGCAGCTGAACCCGGTTAACTAATTATTCTCTCCTTAAATACAGTAGCATGCTGGACACAAGGGGAGAAGAGAAGGAGAGGCGGTTGGAGAGAGGATGGGTGCAGAGGAAGAGCGTGTGGACAGAAAAGAAATAAAGAAAGAAAGAACATACACTGAAACCCTGGTCTCAGCGTGGTGTCTCAGGGCCAAGAGGAACTCATGGTAGCACAATTACACTACAACTGGCGCCCAACATAACTTGGCTTCTGAGATAACCATGACGGATCTGCAGCAAGTGCAGCCGGTGGCGATGCTGGCCCAGATGCTGGGTGAAATCGCGGCGATGCACCAGGAGCAGGCGGCGGTGAATAGGCAGCAGCTGGAAAGGATGCAGGAACAGGCAGATTAGCAGACCCAGCTGCTGGCAAGCCTGGTGTCCCAGCCGGGGGCCACACTACCGCCACCCCCACCACTCCCCCTCTCCGGCATCACCCTCCACAAGATGTCGGCGGCGGATGACCCCCAGTCATTCCTGGAAATGTTCGAGGCGACGGCAGTGGCATGTGGATGGCCAGCGACAGAGTGGTCTGTGCGGCAGCTGCCACTGCTCTCCGGGGAAGCACAGACAGTGGCGCTTGGACTCCCGGCTGCCGCGCGGCGGAGCTTCCCTGACGTGAGGAGGGCCGTGCTAGATCGGCTGGGATTGTCCAGCGAAGATCACCGCCGCCGGTTCCGGAGCATGAGGCTGGGCCCCGCTGATCGCCCATTCGTCTACGCACAGCAACTGAGAGATGCAGCGACAAGGTGGCTGCAGCCAGGGGAATCCTCGGAGGAGGGGCGGCTGATAGACGCGATTATTAAGGAGCAATTCGCAGAGGGGCTCCCTACCGGAGTGGCCGAGTGGGTGAAGTGCCACCACCCTGTGGATCTGACGGCGGCGGTCACACTGGCAGAGGATTACCTGGCTGTACACCCCCAAAGCCAGACACCGCAGGACCGCCGCCTGGAGGCGGCCCGGCCAACACCAGCACCGCGGAGAAGGGGCATGGGGCCGCTGCAAGGGCCACCTGCAATTCCCAGCCCCATGCCACGCGCTAACCCTCTCTCTCTCTCTCTCTCCCAGGGTCCAGCTACTACAGTTGCGGCTCACAACCTGCAGGGGGCTCCTCGAACGCTGGGGCAGGAGTGCTGGAGGTGTGGGCAGCCCGGACACTGCTGATGTGACTGCCCACTCATGGAGGTCGGACAAGTGATTCGGGTTGCTGGCTCGCCAACACCCTCCCCTGGCCCAGGGGCGACATACTGTGTTCCGGTAAGAATCCAAGGGGGTATACACCGGGCAATGGTGGATTCGGGCTGTACGCAGTCCATTATTCACCAGAACCTGGTTCAACCCGGGGCTTTGGTGGATAGTAAGTGTGTACATGGGGATATTCACAGATACCCTGTAGTGCCGGTGGAAATTAGACATCAAGGGAGAAAGTTTAGTTCCTGCCTGACGCACCCCCTGATTTTGGGTACAGATTGGCTTGGGTTTGATAGGCTAGTGAAGCACTGTGTGGGGGTGCGTGCACGACCGTCAGGGACATGGGATGTGTGTGCTGTGCTTAGTGGTGACACGAGGTTGTCTGATGCTGCAGACGGGGAGGAGGAACCGGCGGCGCCTCCACAGGAGATGCCACAGGCTCCTGTGTTACCCTCCACGGAAGATTTTCCACTGGAGCAGTCTCGTGACGACACTCTACGCTTTGCCTTCGACCAAGTAACAAGAATTGATGGTCATGTGGTGCGCCCTGACACAGCCCAGTCATATCCACACTTTTCAGTGATCAGGGACAGACTGTACAGAATGAGCCGTGACACTCAGACAGGGGAAGAATTAACGCAATTGTTGGTACCAAAAAGCCGTCGGGAAACAGTTTTCCAGGCGGCTCATTACGGCCCATCATGGGGTGTAATAAAACACTAGACCGGATAATGGCCCGATTCTATTGGCCTGGGATTTGGGGAGACATTCGCCGTTGGTGTGCGTCTTGTCCCGAATGTCAGATGGTTAACCAACCAGCCATTCTGAGAGCACCTTTGCGCCCATTACCATTGATGGAGGTCCCATTTGAACGCCTAGGTATGGACCTCATTGGGCGATTTTACCGGAGCGCACGTGGATATCGCTTTGTGCTAGTGTTAGTGGACAATGCAACTCGATATCCCGAAGCAGTGCCATTGCGCACAATCTCGGCAAAGAGTGTGGCGCAGGCACTGTTTCAGGTCATCTCCCGAGTCGGGATCCCGAAAGAGATCCTGACTGACCAGGGCACCTCATTCATGTCACGCACACTGAGAGAACTTTACGGATTATTGGGCATCAAGTCGATTCGATTCGATATTCGGTATACCACCCTCAGACGGACGGGCTCGTTGAGCGTCTGAACAAAACTTTGAAGTCCATGATCCGTAAATTTGTGCACGAGGATGAGCGCAATTGGGATAGGTGGCTAGATCCTCTGTTGTTCGCAGTGCGGGAGGTGCCCCAGGCCTCCACGGGATTTTCTCCCTTTGAGCTGCTGTTTGGCAGAAACCCTCGGGGGTTCCTGGACCTAGTTAGAGAAAACTGGGAGGAGGGTCCAAGCCCCAGTAAAAACGTTCAGGACGCCCTGGACCTGAGAGCAAAACTCCACACGTTAGGGCAGTTGTCACGGGAGAATTTGCTCCAGGCTCAGGAGCGTCAACAACGCCTGTACAACAGAGGGGCTAGATTAAGACAATTCACGCCGGGAGATAAAGTGCTTGTATTACTCCCTTCGTCCAGCTCCAAATTACTCGCCAGGTGGCAAGGACCCCTTGTGGTCACACGGCGTGACGTGGACTATGAGGTTGTGCGGTCGGATAGGGGAGGGGCAATGCAGATCTATCACCTCAACCTCCTAAAAAGCATGGAGAGAGGTGGAGCCTGTTGCTCTGGTGACGACGGTGGGTGAGAGAGATGAGTTCGGGCCTGAGGTTTCAAAATCGACCAGTGCCGCCTCGCTCCCTTTTGACAAGCATCTCACACTGTCCCAGGGAACAGACGTTGCCGAGTTGCAAGGGCGTTTTGCCGACGTGTTCTCCCCCCTTCCGGGTCGCACCAACCTCATAGAGCATCACATTGAAACTCACCCGGGAGTGATGGTGCATTCACGGCCCTACCGGTTGCCTGAGCACAAACGGAAAATGGTGCAGGAAGAATTAAAGGCCATGCTGAAGATGGGGGTAATAGAAGAGTCCAACAGTGCCTGGTGTAGCCCCATCGTTCTTGTAGGCAAGAAGGATGGGACCATACGGTTCTGTGTGGACTACCGCAAAGTAAATGAAGTGTCACGATTTGATGCTTATCCAATGTCTTGGGTCGACGAGCTCCTGGATCGGTTGGGCACCGCTCGTTTTTTCACGACGCTGGACTTGACCAATGGCTACTGGCAGATTCCCTTGTCTCCAGAGTCTAAGGGAAAGACGGCCTTCTCCACTCCGTATGGGTTGTACCAATTTACCACACTTCCGTTCGGGTTGTTTGTCGGCCACCTTCCAACGCCTCATGGACACTGCGTCCGCACGCTGCATATGCAGCCGCCTACCTAGATGATGTTATCATCCACAGTGACAGTCCTATTGGACACCATGTCAATACATTTTATTACTGTTTAAGTATCTCTTCAATTAAGTCTCTCCTCATTTAAATGCCTTAAATTATCGATCACATAAACACAGAATAAGGCACATTAAAATGCACGAATGCCATTCGGGCTTGAGAAGTGCAGTCGAATGGTGACGAAGAGAGGGAAGGTAGTCCACACAGAAGGGGTATTGAGGATGGGTACAAGTACCTTGGAATACCACAAGCAAATGGCAACCTCGAAGAGGTAACAAGGAAAACAGCAACTGCCAAATACCTTCAACGAGTAAGGCAAGTCCTAAGAAGTCAGCTCAATGGCAAGAACAAGGCCCAGGCAATAAACAGCTACGCCCTGCCAGTGATCAGATACCCTGCGGGAATAATAAGATGACCAAAGGAAGAGATACAGACCACAGACGTTAAGACGCGAAAGCTCCTCACCATGCATGGAGGGTTCCATCCCAAATCCAGCACCCTGAGACTGTACGCTAGCCGTAAGGAAGGCGGCCATGGACTAGTGAGTGTGAGAGCCACTATCCGGGATGAAACATCCAAGATCCACAAGTACATCAAGGTTAAGGCCCCAACAGATGACGTGCTCAGCGAATGTCTCAGGCAACAGGGAACAGAGGAAGAGGTGCTGGAGGAGGGACCATCATGGGAGGACAAACCCCTACATGGGATGTACCACCGGAACATAACTGAAGTGGCTAATATCAAGAAATCCTACCAATGGCTAGAGCGGGCCGGACTGAAGGACAGCACAGAGGCACTCATCATGGCTGCACAGGAGCAGGCCCTGAGCACCAGAGCAATAAAGGCCCAGATCTACCACACCAGACAAGACCCAAGGTGTAGGCTGTGCAAGGACTACTGAGGCAATCCAGCACATAACTGCAGGGGTGTAAGATGCTGGCAGGGAAAGCATACATGGAGCGCCATAACCAAGTGGCTGGCATAGTGTACAGGAACATCTGCACGGAGTATGGACTGGAAACCCCAAGGTCAAAGTGGGAAACACCTCCAAAGGTGGTAGAGAACGACCGAGCCAAGATCCTGTGGGACTTCCAGATTCAGACTGACAGAATGGTAATGATGAACCAACCAGACATCGTGGTGGTGGACAAACAGCAGAGGAAAGCCATTGTGGTTGACGTGGCAATACCAAGTGATGGCAACATCATGAAAAAGGAACATGAGAAACTAGAGAAATACCAAGGGCTCAGAGAAGAGCTGGAGAAGGCTTCGAAGGTGAAGGTGACAGTGGTGCCCGTGGTCATCGGAGCACTCGGGGCAGTGACCCCCAAACTGGAGGAGTGGCTACAGCAGATCCCTGGAAGAACACCAGACATCTCTGTCCAGAAAAGTGCAGGAACTAGGAACAACAAAGATACTGCACAGAACCCTCAAGCTCCCAGGCCTCCAAGTTTTATATATAAATATATAATGATGGGACGGTGTCGTCCCCCATTCGTCCAGGAGTGTTCTATCGTAGAAAAGGTTTCAGTCGTAGTCATCTGGACACTGTTTTCAGAATCAAGACGTTTCGGCTCCCATCCGGAAGTCATTACCAACTGAGAATGACTTCCGGATGCCGAAACGTCTTGATTCTGAAAACAGTGTCCAGATGACTACGACTGAAACCTTTTCTACGATATATAATGATGATTATGTGTTCACTGTCGCTCTGACAGAGCATTTGTTGACCCGGACGTGAAGTGGAGGGGTCTTGTATCGCTCTGAAAGGGTTTATTTCGTGATAGTGACCATGTTCACAATGTAATTCATTCAATATATACACAGTCTGTCGTATGACGAGTGTAGTGGCAGATCGGTTACCGGCTGGTAGTGGTGGAACCCAGCCAAGGTCCAAGGGAGACAAAGAATCCAAAAAACAGAACTCACAGTAAAACTGCCAGGGAATTGGCCACTGGAACCAGGTAAAACAAAAAGTGTACCAAACGGCGACACACACAAAGGTCAGGAACACTCACAAGACAGGAACAAAACTCAATGCAGGAATCACTCAGGGCTGGAATCACTCAGGGCTGGAATCACTCAGGGCTGGAATCACTCAGGGCTGGAATCACTCAGGGCTGGAATCACTCAGGGCTGGAATAACACCATGTGTAACAACAATGACCCAACACTGAACAAAGAAAGAGACCCAGACTAAATACCCTAGGGGAGGTGAGACAACGAGATACAGGTGCAAACAATCAAGGAAGGACCAACAATCAAAACTGGAGGGAAAACAGACAGGAAGTAAAAACCCAAGACACACAAGGGAAGGAGAAGACTACAAAATAAAACTGGAAATGAAAAACCTTAAACTACCACACTCATCGTTAAAAGCTGACAATAATGAACACAGCTGGGAGCTATTTCCGGTGTGGACAGTCTCCTTCTTGTCCCAGGTTTCGTCTCCGTCCTGCACCTGATCTGAAACGTTCTGGATGTGTGTTTGCTTCCTGCTGCTTCCACCAGAGGAAACATCGGGAGAAATATTCTGCAGTCCAAATGATCATATACAGACGTGAGAGAGTGTGTTTGCCTTCGTGGAAAACCCACACAGTGGTAATTCCACCCTGTTAGGTTCTTTTAAATTTTTTTTCAGAACAAAGCTGAATGTTTTTCATGTTTTGTGTTAATTTGAACAGAATAAGAGGATTAACAGCAAAATTCTGTCATTTGTCATTATTCTGTGCCGGTGAACGCAGTTTCTCTGCCTCTGTCTGGATGCCTGTCAGCCTGCCTACCTGCCTTTCCACCAACTCCACCACGGAGCCAGACCCTTGGGATCCGACCTGCTCCTTGCTCTTGGTTCCGCTGACGGTCAATCTCCACACTCCACCACCAACTCCACCTCGTGGCCCACCCTGGTCCACACTGCACCACCTGCTCCTCACCTCACGGACCAGTCTGCCTGTCCAGATCCACGCAGCCTCTAATGGTGACAAACGGGTGACCGCTGCTTCAGTCTCCACTCCTGAACAACCGCTACCTTCCCTGAGTTACCGAGGACGACGCTAAAGGCTTCGTTCCGAAGAACTACACCACTATTCCGCTGATATTCAAATAAAGAGTGATTTACTTGCAAAAAGTGTGTTCTGCATCTGTGGATTTGAATAAGATCGTACATTACGACATAACATTGTTAAACATTTACATTGTTAACATTGTGTGATAATACGTTAATGTCTCGAACAGGTGGAGTACCGTCACAGTCCATGTCTGCCCACCAATAATTATTATTATTTGAGTGCCTGAGATTGGCCAGTATGTTTTCCTGACAGTTAAACGTGTTACTAGTCTTATATAATGCAACAAACATGAAAAATCTATCATTGTTTTCCAAACGTTATGAGGCTAAATGTTGCTGCATAACAGGAATGACCCAGCTGTGACTATTAATAACCAGTCTGACAGCGTGTTGACTAAACAAACCGACGCAGCTTTAATAATTTCATTATTGGACATGTTCTGTGCATCACGTTATCTTCTCTCTGAGTTCGTTAGAAGTGTAAATAAATTATCATATAGCTGAGACAAGTCCTCATGTAAATCTTTTAATATCAAAGTCCCTGAAGTTCCCAAGAACTAGAGCAGCGACTTAGCGTCTGCAGATTTCATATATTTACAACCCATGTTTGCTGTGAAGACTATGTTCACTACAATTGTTCTACACTGATAAAGGGACAGTCCAACTTTTGGAGAAATACACTTCAATGTAGCATCTCAAAGTCCTGTGGTTGTCAGGCTGAGCACAGTTTTAACTAAATATAATTGCTTTGGAGTTATTGGACGGTTTATTTTTTTTCTTTTGATGGAGCTAGGCTAGCAGTTTCCCCCTGCTTCCAGTCTTTGTGCTAAGCTAGGCTAAACATGTCATGGACCCGTCTCTGTACAGGGTTAACTGATTCGATTCGATCCTGGGTAAAAGGCCAAAAAGGATATTTCTCAGAATGACAGACGGGTCCTTTAACCTGCAGAGATCTGTCCAAATTGCATCAGTTATTACCAACAGGCAGTTATCATGTTTGTTCCTGGAGATGTTCTCCTTGGAGACCTCCTACACAAATATCTCCTTTTCACGTTCAACCAGTGTTTCTGTTCTGAGCAAAGGAAAAAGGCTTCCTACATGTGTGATTGTTTATATAACTCTCATATCCACCATTATCCAAAAAGACCTCCTCTATCAGACTGACTGTCTGTGGCTGTAGCAGGCCTCTTCATACCTGAGAGTGTCCAGTCTCCAGTGTGGATCCTCCAGTCCAGCAGACAGCAGCTTCACTCATGAGTCTCCTGGATGATTGTAGCTCAGGTCCAGCTCTCTCAGATGGGAGGGGTTGGAGCTTAGAGCTGAGGCCAGAGAAGCACATCCTTCCTCTGTGATCAGACAGCCTGACAACCTGCAAACACACAAAACAACACACATGGCAGATCATCTGAGGGTCCTGCTGCGTCCGTCAGATACAAGAGGAGACTTTCTCCAAATAAAATGAATAAATAACACCATGAGTAAATCAGGGAGTTAACAGTAACCATGTCACTGTAATCTAAAGCCATGCTAGCAGCTCTGTCAGGCTGTACTTAGATACAGCTGTGTTTTGAGCTACATGCTAACATCAGTATGCTAACATGCTCACAATGACAATGCTAGTATGTTCATGTTTAGCAGGTATAATGTTTGTTGCTAATTTGCTTATTTTGACCAATCCAGTAGTTGTTGAGATATTTCAGTCTGGACCAAAGTGGAGGACCGACTGACAGACCCACATCACACTGCTAGCACGGCTAAAAACATTAAAATGTGTTTATGAAGAGTGAAGCTTTTGTCAAAAAGAGAGAATAAAGACATGTACGTTCAGCAGAGTGCTGTGTGCACTGACTAAAGAAACATGTGACTTCACAGTGGTTTATCAAAGTAGCCACCAGACAGAGGAAACTAGTCTGCTCTTTAGCTGCCACCAGAGCTTGAGGAACCCCCCTGTAAATACTTGGCTGTATGTTTGTTTTATGTTCAGGTACATTTTGTTTCAGATACAAATTTAGAATAAATCTTTAAAAAAAAAAATCTTCAATGTAAGTAATTCTCTGAGTTTAGAAACTACTGCTGGAGTTTAGTTAAAGGTCCTTTGATGGATCATCTTAGCAGACACAATCCTACACAGGTTAGCTGTTTATCCACATATGCAAATCAGATATAAAATGGTCACCAGTTGAATAGGTTAATGAATCCTGACCTGAGAGTTTCCAGTGTACAGTGTGGACTCTCCAGTCCAGCAGACAGCAGCTTCACTCCTGAATCCTGCAGGTCATTGTTACTCAGGTCCAGCTCTCTCAGACTAGAGGACTGGGAGCTGAGAACTGAGGACAGAGCTTCACAGCTTCTCTCTGAGAGGTTACAGCCACTCAGTCTGGAGAGGAAATAGTAAGGAAACAAGTAATACGTTTTTTTTAACTAACTTTCTGAAAGATAACAGTGTATTTATTATGTATTTCTTTCTCCTGTTCATGAATAAACCCCACTATGTATCTACTTATAGAGCTTTGTTGGAGGCTTTGACCACTGGCAGCAGCCTCAGAAGAGCATTCTCTGAAGCAGAGTATTTCTTCAGGTCAAACACGTCCAGATCTGTTTCTGATGACAGTAAGATGAAGACTAGAGCTGACCACTGAGCAGGAGACAGTTTATCTGTGGAGAGACTTCCTGAACTCAGGGACTGTTGGATCTGATTCACTAGAGAACGATCATTCAGTTCATTCAGACAGTGGAACAGATTGAAGCTTTTCTCTGCAGAGGGAGTCTCTTCGATCTTCTTCTTGATGTACTCGACTGTTACCTGACTGGCGTTTGAGCCACTCCCTGTCAGTGTCACCAGACCTTGTAGGAGAGTCTGATTGGTCTGCAGTGAAAGTCCCAGGAGGAAGCGGAGGAACAAGTCCAGGTGTCCATTTGGACTTTGTAAGGCCTTGTCCACAGCACTCTGATATAACTGTGTCTCTGCAGATTCGTCTTTTATTGTTTCAGACTTCTGGGAGAAAAGTGTTGATTTGACTCCGAATACTTTAGACCACCAGGATGTTGATTGTTCTTCTGACATCAGATTGACACCAGAGTTGATGAATGTCAGATGGACATGAAGAGCAGCCAGAAACTCCTGAACGCTCAGATGAACGAAGCAGAACACCTCGTTCTGGTACAGTCCTCTCTCCTCTCTAAAGATCTGTGTGAACACTCCTGAGTACACTGAGGCTGCTCTGATATCGATGCCACACTCTGTCAGGTCTGATTCATAGAAGATCAGGTTGCCTTTTTGCAGCTGCTCAAAAGCCAGTTTTCCCAGAGACTCAATCATCTTCCTGCTCTTTTTATTCCAGTGTAGATTTGTCTCAGCTCTTCCATCATACTTGACGTTCTTCAGTTTGTACTGAACCACCAGGAAGTGGATGTACATCTCAGTCAGGGTCTTGGGCAGCGTTCCTCTCACTCTGGTTTTGAACACCTCCTCCAGAACTGTAGCAGTGATCCAGCAGAAGACTGGGATGTGGCACATGATGTGGAGGCTTCGTGATGTCTTGATGTGGGAGATGATTCTGCTGGCCCCCTCCTCATCTCTGAATCTCTTCCTGAAGTACTCCTCCTTCTGTGGGTCAGTGAACCCTCTGACCTCTGTCACCATGCCAACACACCCAGAAGGGATCTGATTGGTTGCTGCAGGTCGTGTGGTTATCCAGAGGCGAGCAGAGGGAAGCAGGTTCCCCCTGATGAGGTTTGTCAGCAGCACATCCACTGAGGTGGACTTTGTAACATCGGTCAGGATCTCATTGTTGTGGAAGTCCAGAGGAAGTCGACACTCATCCAGACCGTCAAAGATGAATACAACATGGAACTCTTCAAACCTGCAGATTCCTGCTTGTTTGGTTTCAGTAAAGAAGTGATGAACAAGTTCCACCAAGCTGTACTTTTCCTCTTTCAGCACATTCAGCTCTCTGAAAGTGAATGGAAATGTGAACTGTATGTCCTGGTTGGCCTTGTCTTCAGCCCAGTCCAGAGTGAACTTCTGTGTTAAGACTGTTTTCCCAATGCCAGCCACTCCCTTTGTCAACACTGTTCTGATTGGTTCATCTCTTCCAGGTGAGGGTTTAAAGATGTCTTCTTGTCTGATTGTTGTTTCTGGTCTGTCTGGTTTCCTGGATGCTGTTTCAATCTGTCTGACCTCATGTTCATCGTTGATCTCTGCAGTCCCTCCCTCTGTGATGTAGAGCTCTGTGTAGATCTGGTTCAGAAGGGTTGGGTTTCCTGCTTTAGCGATCCCCTCAAACACACACTGAAACTTCTCCTTCAGGTTAGATTTAAGTTTACGCTGACAAACTCCAGAATGACTTCCTGAATGAACACACAACAAAGATCAGCAGGTGATTTATAAAGAAAATATGAAAATTTAATTCCCTAAAGAATGCATATATAAACTGAAACCTTTTCTACATCAGATCAATAATATTTCCCTCCATCTCTTGAGACATCAGTAAATGTCCCATTTATCCAGCATGTTGAATCTTTAGAGAAATCCTGTTACTGCTCTGCAGACAGTCAGCCAGATCCTCCTGCTTCATTCTCCTCAGGAAGTGCAGTGTGATCTTCAGAAATGCCTCTCTGCTGCTCCTCCTCGGCTCTTCCTCCTCACCGTCCAACACCTCCTCATCCTCCCTCTGACTCTAAGCATTCTGGGTAATCTGAACTCAGAACCTTCTGCATCTTCTTCAGCTCGTTCTTCACAAAAGTGACAATGTTCTCCTCCAGCAGTTGGAACAGAACATTATATGAAGGACACAATCAAACTAAAATCATGAAACCAAACATCAGATCCATGTTGGACGGACTGACAATCCACTGGTCTAAAAAGTGCAGCGTGGAGATTATTGTGAACAGAATAGATGTACAAGTAGTTGTTGTACATGTACAGACCATAAATATGGAGTCCAGGTGTGTTTGATGCTGCTGGGCAGACTGACCACTGGGAACCTCTGAGCTCTCCTGGTCGACTCTGTGGAGGAATCATGAAGAATTAGCTCACATTATGTCTGTCCATACAGAGACAAACACAAGCTAAAGGTCCTTTGAGTTAAAGTGTTGATTATAATATTGAATCAGATGGTTTCCCCTGACATTAATGCATTGGTGGTACTGCTGATCCCACTGTGAATCAACAGTCCAGTCTGCATTTCTGTGCATCTTTCAGTTTACTGTGTTGGTTCATCATCTTGTCTGGTTTAGTCCCTCCAGCTCTTATTGACCCCTATAATACTGTGGACACCAACGCATAGCTCACACAAGCTAACTGGATGCTACCTGTCCAGTGCAAATTGGTAGTGAGTCACAATAAACTTGTAGCAGGTGAAGTAAGTGAAACATTAGGAACAGCAAAGAGAAAACCAGAGAATACTGGATCAAACCAAAGCTGAGGGTGATTTCACACTGAACTGTGTGTCAATTGAAAGCTAGAACGTAGTTCTCTGGGCTACAGGTAAGCAAACAGGCACAGGTGTTGTTCATATAAGTTGGTACGGCTGTTTCTTTTATACTGTACAATATTTTGTTTTCCACTTGTTTGAGCTTTGGTAGAGGTGAACATTGTCTCCTCTGTGAGCTTCTGCAGCCTGTAATGATCCATATCAGCCGTCTCTGCGTCGTCACTGTTGTACTTTACTTTGTGAATCCATCAGCAGCATCAATAAGAAAGCAGCTGTGTGTTTCCTCAGACTCTCCGTGATGGTTCATTCTGCGCTTTAGAGCAGCTGATCACAGTCCAGCTGTTATCACCGACATGTTTCCATTTCTGTTGTCACATGACTGAAAACTAGAAAATGTTGATTTGATGGAGGAACTCAGTGGAATCAGGGTTAGCTTTCGTTAGCAGCTAGCATCTGTTAGCCTCATTAAAATCACTGTTTTATTCTCATGCAGTCATCAGACAACAGTCAGAACGTGTGTGTGGAGAAAATGTTAAACTGAAGTCAAGAGCTGAAGACTGGTTATACTGGTTATACTGGGCAGCTTTCACATGTGAGAATATAAATGTATGAGAAGAACGATGCTGAAAATAAACAAACAGGTTTAATAAAACTTCTCTGGATAAATAACAGTTAAAACATGACTGATTCTGCAAATTTAATAGATTTAAAACAGGACTACACCGTCTTATGAATCAGTGATATTTTAATGTTTTTTACAGCTGACCTCTTTGCAGCAGAGGGCTGTCGTCCTAAAGTCAATGAAGCGACCCACTGATTGGTCACTCTTCAAGGGCACACAGCTGGGCTCAGGTCCAGGTTCAGGTTCAGCAGAGGGTTGTCGTCCTTTAAAATCAATGAGGCGTCCCATTGACCAGTCACTCTTGAAGGACACACAGCTGGACTCAGGCCCAGGTCCGGGTCCATAAGAAGCTTGTCCCCCATAGATCCTGTTCAACATGGATGGAAAATCACTTTTTAGTCTTCAGACACAGAAGCTGCTGGAGAAACTATCTGGCTGACTTTGAAAAGCTCTGCAACATTTGAAATGTTCCTCTTTTTCCAAGTCTACTATATCCAGTCAGAGGATGCAGTGGCAGCTAGAAAACTGAAAACCCATCATCACTCATTCATCTTTCCATCATTTCTTCTGGAAAAAAGCCAAATATCAGCTGCTCCTCCTCTGATTGTTTGCTTCTCTCTGTTTCCTATCGGGGTCAGTTGAATCCCTTTGACTTGTTGGACGTTGCACAGACTAAAGCAGCAGTTAGAAAACATGAACTCTGAGTAACAAATGACAGAATGCGACGAGCTACGTGAACCAGTTTCGTAAGGCTTGATGCCAAGAGATTTCAAGAGACTACTCTGAAACATCTTCTTCAGCAACCAGTGGGTGCTGAGAGTTCAACTCTCACGCGCAGTGGGTTTGAAACTATTCACGACACAGGAGAGACGCTATCACTATCACTAAAGACGAATATGGACCGGCTTTAATGGTCTTTTGACCTATGTTCTCCAAAAATAATTGGTACAAAATTGTGGTCTTGGTACACAGAAACCTGCTGGTTCCTATTATAGCCACCTCAGTGCATAATGAATATCCTCTGGGAGAGCACAGAAATGTGTTTGATCAGAAAACAAATGGTTGCGTAGATGGGTTGGTAAGCACTTCTACAGCACAATGAAGGCGGTTTGTTTTTACAGGTAGGCTTGATAGATATCCACGGGATTGTAGGATGAGTCCCCATAGAGGCGACACTATAATTACATCAAAAGGACACGGCTTTCGAGCATCACGGAACAGAGACTGGAGGACAGTACACAGCGTGTTTTGAATAACTGTATACAGACATGTCTCTGTGGCACAATCTGCCAGCGCACTCAGGTGTTAACCGAGAGGTTGGTGGTTCAAACCCACCCAGGGACAATTACCTGTTCTTCTGAAGCACGCAGACTACGGCTGCTCTTTAAACTTACAGTATATGTCCAGCTTGTCAAACAGGACCATATAGGACTAGTGCCACTTTGTCCCTTGACCTTGCTGGACTCCTAGATCTCATCCCTCCTTTTGTCTTGTAGCTCCAGAGGCCTCAAAGGTGTTGGCTTTTCCACTACTACATGCCATCCTAGAGTTGAACAGTAAGTCTCTTTTCCTATAATGCAACTTTGCTTTCATTGTCTTGGATTTTACTGAAAAAGGAATGAAAGATGTTAACAGCCTCATTTGAAAGGAGGAGGTGATGCCGTGATTAGTTGGTCAAAGTGCCTGTCTAATAAACAGGAGATCCTGGTTTGGAATCCCAGCAGTGCCTTTACACTTTAATATGTCATGGGGGCAGGGGTGTGTCCAGGTGGTGGCCTGTGCCAGAGCGTGCACACCCCTGGACGCCAGCCCTTTGCAAGTGAATCTCAAGAATGTCAGCGTGTACTTTCCAACACTTTCCTGCTTTTGTTGTTCCTGGTTTTAGAGTTGTCTTATTTTGAATTCACATGTACATTCATTATTTCTTTCTTACGTACTTCGTTTGGTATAAATAAAAAATAATAAGTCGAGAATGAAACGAGACACAAAAACCAGTTTGACTTGCATCAAGCCAGCTAGCTCGACCCACCTGTTCTTGTTCCCTTGAAGGTCGGCTGTGCTGCAGTCGGATAACGGCGGAGATACACGACGGGAAACGTACGCAACGTGATTTCAGTCGGTTATAGTTGATTTCGGCGTTTTAGAAGTATTTTAGGTTTTTTTAGAAGCATTTTTGTTTTGTTTTTAACACACACACATACATTTATAATGTACCTCAGGTGGTCTGAGCCCGGGTTTGATTCCGCATCTCTACGTCGCTGGGCAGAGTCTTGCCCCATTGCACCATCTTCAGCGCTGAATTTCACAAACAACCAGAGAGAGAAAGACGATCAGACTGATGGAGGAACCTGCAGAAGATTCACCTCCATCAGTCTGGAGAGGAAACTTGGACGGACTTTCTAGCTTCTGAGTTTAGAATCACTTTGTTGTTGATCTGCTTGTCTCATCATTTAGAAGTAAAACCAGATCTCCCTGTCCTGTTGGTCATGATGGTCTAACAGTCAGGACTCTTGGTTTCCACCTAGGTGGTTTGGGTTCAAGTCCAGGTATGGGAGAAGATGGTGTAGTTTCTCTTTCTCTCTTTTTATTCCAAGGGAAGAAGAAAGGATTGAATCCACAACTTCTCTGTTACCAAACCTGCTTCTGCGCTTCATCAGATCAGAAGATATTTCAATTTGGAGTTCAGAGAAGAAAGAAGATCAGACTGAGGGAAGAATCTGCAGAAATTAACCTTTCTGCAGATTCTCGTGTTGTTCCTGCACTGTTATGGTCCAGAGGTCTGGTTCCTGGTTTATTCCCAGGTGGTCTGGGTGACCAGGAAGGTCTATTCCAAAGTGCATGTGCACCTGCATCAGTAGCATCATGTCATTTAGAAAGTGGCCTGTTGTCTAGGAACTAAAGTGATGGTGAAGTGAGTTTTATTCTGCATATCATGGACACTTTGAATGAAGCTGTTGCTCCAATGTTGTGATCAAACAAGGAGCAGTGATTTCTAGAGAACATGATACATGGCAGCTCTCTGTTCTCAGTATGAAGTCATCGTAATCAGTCTCTCTCTCTGATGCCTCACCAGCTCTGTGATGCAGAAGGTGCAAGTTGCCTGAAGAAGCCAGTGGTAGAGAGGCCAGTGCTGTGCTTTAGCACACTTCTGACTCCAGTGTTGAATCACATTTACAAAACAGTTTTCTGTCAAATGTTTCTTTTCTAGCAGACTTCAAATTAAACAACATGTACAAGTGATGAAGACTTGGAACCATTTTCAGGTTGAAACATTGAAAAGTATTATGGTTATGTAACAGAGCTTGTGTGAGAAACAAGTGTCCATCACACAGGACTCCTGCCATCCAACATGTGTTCTCCACAGAGACACGGCTGTCTTCTTCCTCATCCCGTGTCCTTTATCTTGTCCAAGACCAGAAATATAAAGCACAATAAACTGCAGGACACAAAAACTTGTCCATTCGAATCATTAAAATTGGCATTTGATCAGGACATGGAGGCAGTTTGAAGAAGCATACTGGTGGTTTTGCATGAGTACAATTACTGCAAGCCAAGTACTTTCCAGTCCTGTTGAGCATTTTCCAAATCATCCATCAGTGTTTCTATTGATTTCCTTCCTTTCAGGCAGCAACTGGTGTCTGTTCATTTCTCTGAAGACTTCAGGACATCATGTCTGAGCAACTTGTTCTAAGTTTTACTAACAAAAAGGGATCAAGTACTGACTCTGATTACTGATCTGCAACAGGTTTCAGGTCTCTCCAGGTTCACTTTGGTTGTAATAAAGTGAAACCAATGGCTGCCAGAAGGTAGACAATAAGCGTCACCTGAGGGAAAGTAACTCCTGAGTTGGGAGGAGTATTTCTGACTTAGTGGCAGCAAGATGGCGTCCAATCAGTAGCAGCATGAGGTCACTTACCTGTGGGGTGCTCTGTAAATCCCACCTTGTTGAAAAGAGAAGGGGAATCGTGTCTTTCCTCTCAGGCAGCAAAGTTCAGTGTCTCTTTTTAACCCCTTCAGAACTGTTTGACTTGTCTTTCACGCTCACATTCCTCCAAAACTCACATGAACCGGTCGATTCACAGAAACAGTTCATTATCTGTCTGAATTATAACAATTCTGCAAAGATGAGTGGGCCAAAATTCCTCCACAGCGCTGCAAAAGACTCATTGCAAGTTATCGCAAACGCTTGATTGCAGTTGTTGCTGCTAAGGGTGGCCCAACCAGTTATTAGGTTTAGGGGACAATCACTTTTTCACACAGGGCCATTCAGGTTTGGATTTTGTTTTCCCTTAATAATAACAACCTTCATTTAAAAACTGCATTTTGTGTTTACTTGTGTATTGCTGTGCAATATCCACCGTCTCATTATCATCTTAATAAGCTACACTTAACTTGACAGTTCTCATTATTGCACTATTACTTATTACTTATATTATTTCATTGTATTATTATACCATACATACTTATCATCAGCCGGTAAATCCACTTTGTACTTTACACTTATTTAAATTTTATACTTATATCGACTTTGTACTTAATTTATCTACCTGTATTATATTATATTCTGATTTACTTAGTACTTCTATTCCTGTGTGCACTGACGTGACAGTGGGCAGCTGTAACAAAAGAGTTTCCCCTCGGGGATCAATAAAGTATTTCTGATTCTGATTGTGATTCTGATGATCCAAAAAACACCAGCAAGTCCACCTCTGAATGTTTCCAATAAGCACTGATCAGATATCGATAGTATTAGAAGCTGGTGAGATTCCCAAAGTTACGGAAGGACCAGAAGATGCGGTGAAGGTCCGCACAGCTGATGGAGGGAACATCAAAGCTGAACAGTTTCCATGTGATCCAAACATTTCCAATAACTCCAGAGACAGAGGGAACACCTGGCGGAGTAATACGTTTAGTGAGGAGCAGGTGTGCTGTCATGCTGATTTGAGCAGGTTCTAAATGTCTAGTTGACCAATCAGATTGCTTGGTCGGAACTACTTGTTGTATAATTAGCAATAATCTCCCAGACTCTTGGTGAAATAAAAAAAAAGAAGAAGGTTTGATCTGAAAATGGACGCCAAAAAACGACTGTGTGCAGCCAGGCGAACTAGCACAGCTATGGGAGGGGGGCCAGGAAACCGTTGTTGTACCTGATTCCACAGGAGAGGAGCTTGATAACTGAAGGCTCTGGCTCCCGGTCTACTTTTGGAGACTCTAGGAACCACAAGTAACCCTGCATCGTGGGAGCGCAGGGTTCTAGTCGGGTAATAAGGTATTATGAGATCTTTAAGATACGACGGTGCCTGACCATTAAGAGCTCTGTAGGTGAGGAGAAGTATTTGAATTCTATGCTGGATTTTACAGGGAGTCGGTGCAGAGAAGCCAATACTGGAGAAATATGATCTCTTTTCCTAGTTCTTTTCAGTACACGTGCCGCAGCATTCTGGATCACCTGGAGAGTCTTAAGGGATATATTCGGGCAGCCGGATGATAAGGAATTGATTTAATCCACCTTAGAAGTGACAAATGCATGGACACATTTTTCAGCATCATTTTGAGACAGGATGTGCCTGATTTTTACAATGTTACGTAGATGAAACAAGGCCGTCCTTGAAGTTTGTTTCATGTGGGAGTTAAAGGATAAATCCTGATCAAAGATAACTCAGAGGTTCCTTACTGTGGTGCTTTATCTGTTTTAAGGACTAAACTTGATTTAAAAACTCTGAGAATTCAGATAAAAATTCAGAATAAGGACCAGGAGCACAGTACACTATAACAAATAGATTTGGCTGTCGTGTTTTCCAGGTTGGGTGTGAAAGACTAAGAACAAGGCTTTCGAATGAGTTATAATTTAGTTTAGGTTTAGGGTTGATTAGTCGAAGATGGCTGCAACTCCACCTCCTCGGTGCCTCGAGGAATGTGAGTATTAATATGTCTGGGTGGAGTGGATTCATTTAGGCTAACATATTCTTCATGACCCAGCCAGGTTTCAGTAAGACAGAATAAGTCAATATGATACTCTGATATTAAATCATTCACCAGTACAGCTTTAGATGACAGAGATCTGATGTATAAGAGTCCACATTTAATTCCCCTATTTTGTTGTGCTGTTTCAGCGTTTTTGTTTAGGTTTTTATGTAAAACTCCTCTTCAGTTAACTTTTGGTTTTATTAATTTAGGTGGTTGGGGGACAAACATTAGGATTTCCTATTGTAATTGTAATATCTCATGCCCCCCCCCCCCGTTACTTCAGGAATGTTTGGCATGCTCCGGGTACTGGCAATGGGCAGTATTCGAACCCAGACACTGCACCTCTGCCCGCTTCGGACTTGAACCTTTTCTCCGGGCGCTTTTCACTCTTTCCTTTAAACATCAGCTTTCAAAACACAGTGAATCGCTGGAGTATCGAACCCACAACCTCAAAACTTCCAAGCAGTCCTAACCCTAGGCAACTGAAATATGTTTCTTCACGCATTTCACTCTTTGCTCTTTTGAGGTTTAGAGGTTTTGAGTCTTTCCTTAGGGTGTTGCACTTCAAAACCCATCACAGAGCGAACCCAGATCCTCAAATATGCCAAGTGGACACTTTAGAAAAATCTTCACCTGTTCTTCAGTCAGAAAACCGTAGAACCGTAATATTGATCCAGAAACATCAGATACAATATATAAAACAAATAAAAGCCCCAAGAAATAGAAGAACCTTATAGTAAACGCATTAAACACACCAGAAAATCTAATTCATTTATTGATTAAATGTGACTTTAATACGTGTCAATATGATGATATCTACTTTTAGTAGTAGTTATTGAGTCTTTTTACTCAATCAAGACAGAAGAATAAATACATAAAGATATTCTTCATTTAGGAAGGAGATGTGTGCAGAGAAACCTGTTTGTTAAGGATAAGTCATCACAGACTGTGATGGACATGAAAGAGTGCACTGCTGCAAGAACCATCCAAGGTTGTAGAACTAGCACAGTCTCTGCTCTTTTCTTTGTGTTTTCAGTTTCTCTCCTCAGCAGCGTGGAGGATGCCGGCGCTCTCCTTCGCTTCCTGCAGCAACGCCGACGCTCTCGTCTGAGTCTGCGGCACAATACAACAACAGAAACATAAAAACGCTGATTCACGACGAGACGGATTTACAGAAACGTCTCTTAAAGAGCACGTGGACACACTCACGGCCGTCTTGAAGGTGTCGTCTGTGATGTCTTTGAGGTTGATGGTGACGTTGTAATACGCACCGAAAACAGCCGTCTCCAGAGCTTTAGCTGCCACCTGAAACCACACACACACACAACAGGACGTTTTATTTTGTTTGATTTTAGTTTGATTATTGAAGGTGAACAGAAAAAGGATCGTTACATGTCTCTGCTTTAGAAAACACAGCGAACATCAAAGTAAACCTGGTTTTAAAGACGTCGTAATGCTTCAGTGGAACTTTTGAACCTTTGAATGTTTTGCTCCTGAACATGTGACTCCTTCTAAGCAAAATGACTTCTATTCAACAGTAACTGTGATAACTTTGTATTATTATCATTGTATTCTTTGTTTTAAAGCAAAATGTACAAAAGCAACACAGAAGTTACTGAACTTATTGAAGGAAAACTAAAATAAAAACAGTGAATCTGAACCTGAGCGTCGGACTTGCAGGCGATGTTTCCGTAGACGACCATTTCTTTAAGATACGGCCAGAGGAGGCTGATCCTCTCAGCCAGAGCCAGCGGGATGCCCACCGCTCTCTGCAGACCCTCCTGCATCGCAGCCTGTCGCCTGGCAGACAAACATCAGGGTTAAATGATGTGAACACTTCTCCACCACAGCTGAAAAGTTAACAATTAGTAATCTGCAGGTTTGGAGCCTCCTGGTGGCCGTAAAGTGTGTTACTGATATGTGACTGTAGATCTGTTGAAGGCCCAGTGTGCAGGACCCGCTCCCTCTGTAGATATAAAGGGCTTATTCTACACTAATGAAAACATACTTATAAATATTATATTCCATTTCTGCCAATAATAAATGTTGCACACTGGACCTAATTGGACATGTTCCACACACAATTGAACTTTGAATGATAAATGTATGTGGAGCTTTAAACTCTGTGTGATTATGATTACAAATGTTTTGCAGATTTAAAATATCACCTTTTCATTTCCTCTGCAGTGTTCTTTGGCATCTTCAGCGCCGCCTGCAAAGAGAAGACACATTTTACCAACATATACAGTATTTATGTAGTGTGAGTTCGTCAATTAGCATATGGTACAAATATAATTAATATGTAACGTGGCGTCCTCACCATGTAGCTGTTGAAGGCGGACGAGTCGGCGTCCACCATGAGCAGCAGCTCGTTCATGGCCTGATGAAACGGAGGAATCAGCCTCCTCATCACACTGTCCAGGTTCTCAAACTGCCTCTTCCCGTATGTCATCTGACCCACCATGGCGCCCAACGCCGCCCCCTACAGCACAAAACACAAAGTCACCATGTTCATATTTGGAGATGTTTGCCTTTCTGTAGTAAAACTGAGATGTTTATTCGTACCAGAGCAGCGACGGCAGCAGAAACTGATCCTCCACCGGGAGCCGCCGTCCGAGCTGCGACACTGTGAACAAACTGCTGCAGAGGCAGAGACACCAGCCGGCTGTCCTCCTGTGACCTCACCATGTACCTGCACAGGTACCACAAACAACCTTCTGTCATTCCCAACACTTCACTTGTTGCTTTATCACAAATATTTTGACGTTATAAAGCACGATTACAAGATTTAAGACGAAATGTTTTGACTTTTAATTTTCTCTCTCATCAGGATTATTCAAATGTTTCCTAAATTTTAATCTGTTTGTTTTTATGTCTTAAAGGAACAGTTCAACATTTAGTGAAATCCCTTTCTTCTCTTCCTCTCTGAGAGTCAGATGTTCGGACTGATGCCACTCTTATGTCTGTACGCTAAATATGAAGCTACAGCTCCAGCTAGCAGTTAGCCTAGCTTAGCATCAAGACTAGAAATGGGGGGAAACAGCTAGCCTGGCTGTGTCCAAAGGACACCTCTAAAGATCACTAATTAACATGTTATATCTGGTATATTTAATCCGAACAAAAACTGCAACCAGCAGAGTTACTGGTTGTGGTGCTAAGCTAAGCTAAGCTAACCGGCTGCAGCCCGATATTTAACAGACAAATATTTGAGTGGGGAAGAAGCACATTTTCCAAAATGCTAAACTATTCCTTTAAAACTCTTTTCATTATGAGATCGTTCTGTTGATTCACCATCAGCCGAACTGATCCTTATTTTAGTTGCAGTAACTGTTCGTACGTCCTGTTCTTATCTTTAAATGCTCTTAGAGATATATTGGATTAATAGAGTTCGTAAAATAAGCAGGGACAAATGATTAATAGCAAAAACACTGAGTTATAAGAAAAAGTTCATTTGAACAATTTTATATACTCTGCTCATCGTAAAGTTGATCTGCAAAGCAACTGTAACTGTCAGTGTGGACTGGACGTATACAGTAGTATAAAACTGAACAGTACCTGAGTAAACACACTTTCTGATCAGTACATATTGATCCTTATAGTAATTGTGGACCCTGTTGGACACACATCAGTGTAATGTAGTGTTGCAGTGAGTCCATATCAGTCTGAAGTTAATAAGACTGTTTACATGTAAAGGGAAACTCATTTTGTGCCTTTTTCACTGGAAATATTAATAATTCACAGCTTTCAAGATATCTTTATGTTCTACAGACATAAACTTTGAACTGGTTTTGTCAGCTTGTCTCTACACGACGTATAAATAAAGCTATGTTACTATAAATAAAACATGCTCAGACTCCAGAGGTAAAGAGTCACTAGAACTCACTCGATGATTCTCTCCTTCGGGTTGAACGGGCCGAGAGAGTCGAGGCCAAGCTTGCTGATCACCTGACGACACACAAACGAAGACACGTCACATCTTTGCGAGTTAAAACTGCTGAAGTTAATATTTTCTAAAGCCTCGTCTCTGACCAGCCGGACTTTGTGCTCCTCTTCGATGACGAAGAGTCGGTCTCTGTGGATGTAGAAGTCGGCAGCGTCCAGCAGAGCCTTCAGCGGGATCAGACCCACGACCTGAGAGCCGACTACAGGCAGCTTCAGGTCCTGAACACAACAAAGTTCTTTATTTACAGCAGATGGGTGCGAAAAGCCCACAACAAAACCTACATTTAAAGAATTTACACACAACTGTAGCTGATGATTCAGTAGCTACACAATCACACTGAAGTTATTAAGACATTATCAATTATTTGGATACTTGTTTCATAAAGAAATACAGCTCTATAGTGATAAGACTCGTCTCTGTATCGGAACTATGTTAGAGTGCATCGTCCTTATCAAATCAAATTCAAATAAAGTTTATATACATATCATTCTTACTGATGGTTTTCTCGTTATACAGCAATGTACCGACTTCTCACGTTCGCTTAGAGAGAAGACTCTTGCTGGAATATCACACACTGAGTCTGTGATTCTTGATGTAACAAGATAAAGTTTGGTGTGTAGAAGTAAAAAGGAAACAACTCCGCTAACGTCAGCAAACTTCAGCTTCTTCCTTTTCACTCGGCTTTGGGCCGACAACACTGTAGGTGATGCTTTAAAGGCTAAAACGACATATTTCTACTTGTTGAATGCAACTCGAAGTTGTGTGTTGACCTCTGACCTCAGCGACCCTGCAGATCTCCTCGTACACGGTGTGGAGGGGGGTCAGCTCGTAGTCCAGGATGTTGGTGGACACCTGAGCGATGTTGGCCTCGTCCAGGTACCAGCCCATCCCCTGCACCTTCTGCAGCATCCCGGGCTGCTCCACACACAAGGAGAGGTCACCGAAGGTCATGTTGAGTCCACCTGAGGATGGATCACTAACTGGACTGGTCTAGTGTACTGGTTCTACTGGTTTTTCTCTAGTTTTTGAATACATGTTACATGAGGTACTTTTACACACGATTTCATCCTCTAAATCTGCACAGTTTCTCCATCAGATCCAGATTCTTTATCCAATAAAAGTTCCACATCTTCAAACAGTAAAGCTGAATAAAGTCAGGTGTTTTTAAGGAATTTATTTAAGGTTTGACTCATGGAAGTGTTTATTTGCTTATGATGAACTGAGAGACCCATTGAGTTTACCCATGAGCCCCCTAACGTGACCTTAAGTTATTCTGCTTAATGATTAAACATCATGTGACCTTTAACTGAGAAACAAGAGGTTTGGTAGTAAATAAGTACCAATATAGTAAGCAGTAAGTAAGGTACAAGTAAACAGTAGGTAACTGGCAAGTAAAAATATAATAGTTGTTTGTAAGTAGTTAAATAAAAGTAATAAGTACCAACTAAGTAACAGTATAGCAGTAAGTAGTAAGTACCACGTAAGTAAGGAAACATTCATTAGTAACTCAGTAGCAAGTAAGTCGTAAGTATCCAATAAGTAAACATAAAGTAAGTAGTTAGTAAGAATGTAGTAAGTAATAATATAATAAGAATAATATAATAAGTAGTAGGCTAAGTCAGCAATACTTGAAATATTGTACAATATACTCTGTTTTCAGTTTAATTTATTGATATTTATTCATGCTTCTATTACTGCTGTGCAATATCCACCGTCTCATAATCATCTTAATAAGCTACACTTGACTTGACAGTATTCATTATTGCACTATTACTTATTGCTTATATTATTACATTGTATTATACCGTACATACTTATCATCAACCTCTAAATCCACTTTGTACTTAATTTATCTGACCTGTATTATAGTGTATTATATTTTTTGCTTAGTACTTCTGTTCCTGTGTGACTGACGTGACAGTGAGCTCCTGTAACTAAAGAGTTTCCCCTCGGGGATCAATAAAGTATTTCTGATTCTGATTCTCATATGTAATAAAAAATAGTAAGTACCAATATAGTAAGTAGTTAGTAAGAATGTAGTAAGTAATAATATAATAAGAATAATATAATAAGTAGTAGGCTAAGTCAGCAATACTTGAAATATTGTACAATATACTCTGTTTTCAGTTTAATTTATTGATATTTATTCATGCTTCTATTACTGCTGTGCAATATCCACCGTCTCATAATCATCTTAATAAGCTACACTTGACTTGACAGTATTCATTATTGCACTATTACTTATTGCTTATATTATTACATTGTATTATACCGTACATACTTATCATCAACCTCTAAATCCACTTTGTACTTAATTTATCTGACCTGTATTATAGTGTATTATATTTTTTGCTTAGTACTTCTGTTCCTGTGTGACTGACGTGACAGTGAGCTCCTGTAACTAAAGAGTTTCCCCTCGGGGATCAATAAAGTATTTCTGATTCTGATTCTCATATGTAATAAAAATAGTAAGTACCAATATAGTAAGCAGTAAGTAAACAATAAGTATGGACATTCTGTAATGAGTATGAGGTCGGTAAGAAAACAGTATTATACAGTTTATAACGTAAAGAATTCAAAAATCCTGAAAGCAAGTGAAACTGACTTCAGATCAAAAAACACTGAAGCTACAAGCTGAGAACTGGATATTTGACTCAGACTCCCAGCATGCACCTGGTCTTTCCCTCTGCCCTGCTCCCGGACGTCCAGAGCGATGCGATGAGCCTGCTCCTTGGTGCTGATAAGGTTCACGTTGTAGGCGATGAGGAACTTGCGAGCGCCGGTTACCGTGGCGCCCCACGACGGCACGAACGCGCCGGGGCCGAAGTCAGGGGCCCAATCATCACACTTCAGCTGGAGGAGAGAGAATCAAAACATCTGTCAACAGAAACATGGGAAATAGAGTTTTGGAAGTTGTTTTGGATGTTTTCTTTTATTTTGAAACAAAGAAGAAACCCAGAAACCCAGCAGTTCGATTGGTTGTCGGTGTCTCACCTTCTCAGGTAAAGCTTGTACTCTCCAGCTCGGACAGACGGGAGACTTCTCCTCGTTGCTTTTCGTGCTGCTTCTCCATAAAGATAAACTGTGGATGAAATAGTGATTATTAGCGATGCTGCTAGAAAGAAAGTAAAAATGTTCCAACACGTCTCCCTCCAAAATCCACACTAAGACTCTTTTCTGTGGCGTTCATGCTGAAAAAGTCAAGAAAGAAGTGTCAGTGATACTTTTCTGCGTCATGGGCTCAGTCACTGTGGCGTCTCACCGGGACGTGCAGCATTTCTGCCAGTTTCCGTCCAAAGATGTTGGCACAGTTGACGAGTCGTCCATGGAGACGTTCTGGACGGGATGAAGGGACAAACGTCCAGCGCTCCGGTCCGAGGATGCTCACCTGAACAGGTAACACACACACGCCAGGTATCTCCTCTTGTGTAACACTTCCCGGTGTGTCGCTGAAGGGCGCTGCTGACCTGAGTGTTTGCTCATGTCGATGAGGCTGAAGGCCTGCCGGGCGGCGTTCAGCGCGCCTCCACCACAGCCGCAGGAGAGCCCACGAAGGTGTAGACGGTCCGGTTGGTGGAGGCTCCGGGTCGACGTCCAGCAGGCTGCAGCCGGAGGTGCCGGAGATGGCTGCTGAGATGGCATCGATCACCTGAAACACCAGGAAGTCATGAAGCAGTAAGTAGCAAGTGGGAAAGACAATAGCAGGTTAGTAAATAATGAATACGTGAGGAAGTCATGAAGCAGTAAGTAGTAAGTACCAATATAGTAAGCAGTAAGTAAGGTACAAGTAACAGTAGGTAACTGGCAAGTAAAAATATAATAGTTGTTTGTAAGTAGTTAAATAAAAGTAATAAGTACCAATATAGTAAGTAGTTTGTAAGAAAGTAAAAAGTACCAATATAGTAAGCAGTAAGTAGCAAGTGGGAAAGACAATAGCAGGTTAGTAAATAATGAATACGTGAGGAAGTCATGAAGCAGTAAGTAAACAATAAGTATGGACATTCTGTAATGAGTATGAGGTCGGTAAGAAAACAGTATTATACAGTTTATAACGTAAAGAATTCAAAAATCCTGAAAGCAAGTGAAACTGACTTCAGATCAAAAAACACTGAAGCTACAAGCTGAGAACTGGATATTTGACTCAGACTCCCAGCATGCACCTGGTCTTTCCCTCTGCCCTGCTCCCGGACGTCCAGAGCGATGCGATGAGCCTGCTCCTTGGTGCTGATAAGGTTCACGTTGTAGGCGATGAGGAACTTGCGAGCGCCGGTTACCGTGGCGCCCCACGACGGCACGAACGCGCCGGGGCCGAAGTCAGGGGCCCAATCATCACACTTCAGCTGGAGGAGAGAGAATCAAAACATCTGTCAACAGAAACATGGGAAATAGAGTTTTGGAAGTTGTTTTGGATGTTTTCTTTTATTTTGAAACAAAGAAGAAACCCAGAAACCCAGCAGTTCGATTGGTTGTCGGTGTCTCACCTTCTCAGGTAAAGCTTCGTACTCTCCAGCTCGGACAGACGGGAGACTTCTCCTCGTTGCTTTTCGTGCTGCTTCTCCATAAAGATAAACTGTGGATGAAATAGTGATTATTAGCGATGCTGCTAGAAAGAAAAGTAAAAATGTTCCAACACGTCTCCCTCCAAAATCCACACTAAGACTCTTTTCTGTGGCGTTCATGCTGAAAAAGTCAAGAAAGAAGTGTCAGTGATACTTTTCTGCGTCATGGGCTCAGTCACTGTGGCGTCTCACCGGGGACGTGCAGCATTTCTGCCAGTTTCCGTCCAAAGATGTTGGCACAGTTGACGCAGTCGTCCATGGAGACGTTCTGGACGGGGATGAAGGGACAAACGTCCAGCGCTCCGGTCCGAGGATGCTCACCTGAACAGGTAACACACACACGTCAGGTATCTCCTCTTGTGTAACACTTCCCGGTGTGTCGCTGAAGGGCGCTGCTGACCTGAGTGTTTGCTCATGTCGATGAGGCTGAAGGCCTGCCGGGCGGCGTTCAGCGCGCCCTCCACCACAGCCGCAGGAGAGCCCACGAAGGTGTAGACGGTCCGGTTGGTGGAGGCTCCGGGTCGACGTCCAGCAGGCTGCAGCCGGAGGTGCCGGAGATGGCTGCTGAGATGGCATCGATCACCTGAAACACCAGGAAGTCATGAAGCAGTAAGTAAACAATAAGTATGGACATTCTGTAATGAGTATGAGGTCGGTAAGAAAACAGTATTATACAGTTTATAACGTAAAGAATTCAAAAATCCTGAAAGCAAGTGAAACTGACTTCAGATCAAAAAACACTGAAGCTACAAGCTGAGAACTGGATATTTGACTCAGACTCCCAGCATGCACCTGGTCTTTCCCTCTGCCCTGCTCCCGGACGTCCAGAGCGATGCGATGAGCCTGCTCCTTGGTGCTGATAAGGTTCACGTTGTAGGCGATGAGGAACTTGCGAGCGCCGGTTACCGTGGCGCCCCACGACGGCACGAACGCGCCGGGGCCGAAGTCAGGGGCCCAATCATCACACTTCAGCTGGAGGAGAGAGAATCAAAACATCTGTCAACAGAAACATGGGAAATAGAGTTTTGGAAGTTGTTTTGGATGTTTTCTTTTATTTTGAAACAAAGAAGAAACCCAGAAACCCAGCAGTTCGATTGGTTGTCGGTGTCTCACCTTCTCAGGTAAAGCTTCGTACTCTCCAGCTCGGACAGACGGGAGACTTCTCCTCGTTGCTTTTCGTGCTGCTTCTCCATAAAGATAAACTGTGGATGACGTCCTCCACCTCTTACAGTGTAGTCCACACCAACAAGTCTTTGGACATGTGAGTTTAAAGTAAAACTTCAGAATTTATGCTTTACTCCGTCCTTTCAAATTCCTACAAACTATAAAACACTCTGGACGGAGTGCTGCTCGGGCGTTTACAGATTTCTTCAACAATCCTGAAAAGGCAATAAAGTATTGAATCTTTGAAACAGTGTCCACTTGTAAATGACACAAAGTGCATAACAGCGCAAGAAAGGCAGCAAACAGACGGACAGTCCATCTGGACTTGGTGGCCAAGAGAGAGACTCGGTTCATCTGTCGGAGAACTCATGGACAAACACTTGTTGGACAGAATGTAAATGTATTAACAAGGCAAAACTAAGAAATACAGGAAACCTTACTGGCTCCAACTACAACCTGTCTGAAGGTCAGAGGTCACAGTTCAGTGGGTGACGGACAGCCTCGCTTGTTTAAATTCAGTTCAGTTCTTAAAACCAAAAAGTCCTGAAAGTAAAAACCTGCAGACTCCGGCCGCCGAGATCAGTGTTTTGTGGTTGTTGGTTTCAATCACTGAGCTTCAAAGTTTGTTCTTGACCTTGACAAAACAAGCTCAACTTAAGGTTCACTTACTAGCGTTTTCCAGAAAACACACAGACTTCATCAGCAGATAGAACTGAGCACTTTTAGGAATTTTGATCGGTGTCCGTTTAAAAGTTTACTTTCAAAGTTCATTTTTGAGTGTTTGAAATGACTTCTAGTGTCACATTTGTTTACACAGTCATATTTTATCACTCCAGTTGTAAGGCAGGTTTTGGTAACACCTATTTAGCATTTGGACTCAGTAGATCAACATGTAATAAAGGGTTAATAACAATAATGTAGTTGTAAGTGTTTACTGATGTATTTGTTAACAACTATAACTCCTGTGAAGTATCAATCACCTGATGCTGGTGTACACAGATAATGCATGACAATATAGTTAAACACAGCTGTAATCATATAAAGTAATGACAAATACTGTACAGTAATAAACACTTAATTATTATGTGTTAGAAACCATGTATTACATGTTTTATAATGAAGGATAAACAGAAAGAAAAGTGTTACTGAAAATTACAAACCTCAACACTTTTACTGTTCAAACTCTGCAGGTGTTGATTTAAAAACTTAAAAACTTTAAACTTAAAAAGTTTAAATTGTTCCAACACGCCTCCCTCCAAAATCCACACTAAGACTCTTTTCTGTGGCGTTCATGCTGAAAAAGTCAAGAAAGAAGTGTCAGTGATACTTTTCTGCGTCATGGGCTCAGTCACTGTGGCGTCTCACCGGGACGTGCAGCATTTCTGCCAGTTTCCGTCCAAAGATGTTGGCACAGTTGACGAGTCGTCCATGGAGACGTTCTGGACGGGGATGAAGGGACAAACGTCCAGCGCTCCGGTCCGAGGATGCTCACCTGAACAGGTAACACACACACGTCAGGTATCTCCTCTTGTGTAACACTTCCCGGTGTGTCGCTGAAGGGCGCTGCTGACCTGAGTGTTTGCTCATGTCGATGAGGCTGAAGGCCTGCCGGGCGGCGTTCAGCGCGCCCTCCACCACAGCCGCAGGAGAGCCCACGAAGGTGTAGACGGTCCGGTTGGTGGAGGCTCCGGGGTCGACGTCCAGCAGGCTGCAGCCGGAGGTGCCGGAGATGGCTGCTGAGATGGCATCGATCACCTGAAACACCAGGAAGTCATGTCAACGGTCACATCTGTTCACATCTGTAAGGAGTCAGCTGCTGGTCCATTTCACAGGTTTTACCCTTAGACCTGACTTATGTTTAAAGGAAAATATGGTGTTTTGGGTTATCTGAGTCTATTTTAATCCAACACTCTGTCTGGCTGTTGCCTCCCTCCTAAAAACAGTAACTTTATCTCTGTATCATCTTCAGCTGACACTGACTGTGGATGACGTCCTCCACCTCTTACAGTGTAGTCCACACCAACAAGTCTTTGGACATGTGAGTTTAAAGTAAAACTTCAGAATTTATGCTTTACTCCGTCCTTTCAAATTCCTACAAACTATAAAACACTCTGGACGGAGTGCTGCTCGGGCGTTTACAGATTTCTTCAACAATCCTGAAAAGGCAATAAAGTATTGAATCTTTGAAACAGTGTCCACTTGTAAATGACACAAAGTGCATAACAGCGCAAGAAAGGCAGCAAACAGACGGACAGTCCATCTGGACTTGGTGGCCAAGAGAGAGACTCGGTTCATCTGTCGGAGAACTCATGGACAAACACTTGTTGGACAGAATGTAAATGTATTAACAAGGCAAAACTAAGAAATACAGGAAACCTTACTGGCTCCAACTACAACCTGTCTGAAGGTCAGAGGTCACAGTTCAGTGGGTGACGGACAGCCTCGCTTGTTTAAATTCAGTTCAGTTCTTAAAACCAAAAAGTCCTGAAAGTAAAAACCTGCAGACTCCGGCCGCCGAGATCAGTGTTTTGTGGTTGTTGGTTTCAATCACTGAGCTTCAAAGTTTGTTCTTGACCTTGACAAAACAAGCTCAACTTAAGGTTCACTTACTAGCGTTTTCCAGAAAACACACAGACTTCATCAGCAGATAGAACTGAGCACTTTTAGGAATTTTGATCGGTGTCCGTTTAAAAGTTTACTTTCAAAGTTCATTTTTGAGTGTTTGAAATGACTTCTAGTGTCACATTTGTTTACACAGTCATATTTTATCACTCCAGTTGTAAGGCAGGTTTTGGTAACACCTATTTAGCATTTGGACTCAGTAGATCAACATGTAATAAAGGGTTAATAACAATAATGTAGTTGTAAGTGTTACTGATGTATTTGTTAACAACTATAACTCCTGTGAAGTATCAATCACCTGATGCTGGTGTACACAGATAATGCATGACAATATAGTTAAACACAGCTGTAATCATATAAAGTAATGACAAATACTGTACAGTAATAAACACTTAATTATTATGTGTTAGAAACCATGTATTACATGTTTTATAATGAAGGATAAACAGAAAGAAAAGTGTTACTGAAAATTACAAACCTCAACACTTTTACTGTTCAAACTCTGCAGGTGTTGATTTAAAAACTTAAAAACTTTAAACTTAAAAAGTTTAAATTGTAAATAACCGACCTCTTTGTTTCGACCCTCAGAGAAGTTGGGGACACACTCCACCAGCTGAGCCATGGCGTCTGCAAACTGAGTGAAAAGAGTTACTTACAGCCTGCAGGTCCAGTGTCACCCACCAAAACCCCACAGCCCCCCACATGTTTCAGCGGGTTCGATCATTAACAGCTCTGCAGCAGTTCTGTATGTAGGTCGCCTGACAATGATTACCCCGAGTCCTCAGCACAAACACGCTCTCTGCTCACTCAATCAACCGACAGTGTAAAGTGCTGCTACAGCGCCCCCTACAGTCTCATGCACCCCCACCGCCCTGCCACATGAACTCACCCCCTCATAATGTGTTCATTTGAAGTGATTCAAACTGGATGTTCTTTAACACTGTTAATTCCAGAAAAGCGGATATTGTTACAATAAAGTTTTTTCATACACATGATCAGTTAACGTTAGGGTCACGTTTGCAGTCGTGCTGCTAACTCGGAGTGGCAGAAGCTGGATGGTTCAACCATTTATTGATTATAAGTCGTTACCCATTACTTCCAGCTATATTTAATCTACTGTAGCTGTCCATTACTATCCCTACCCTCTAAGTGTCAGTCTGCATGACCCTAAGTCATTAAACTGGACATTGATCATTAACATCTCTGCAATCCTTGACACGATTGTGCAATATTCTGTGTAATACTCCTGTGCAATATTTTAGTTTAAAATTCTCTATTTATTGATATTGATATTACTCATATCTTTAGTACTGCTGTGCGATATCCTCTGTCTCATAATAAATAAGCTACACTTAACTTGACATTTCATGCACTATTACTTTATACCGTATTATTATGATCAACCGGTAAACCCACTTTGTACTTCACACTTATTTTAATTTTATACTTATACCCACTTGGTACTTAATTTATTTTCTGACCTGTATTATATTTTTTGCTCAGTACTTCTATTCCTGTGTGCGCTGACGTAAAGGCGAGCTGCTGTAACAAAAGAGTTTCCCCTCGGGGATCAATAAAGTGTTTCTGATTCTGATTCTATCAGTACCTGTAAATACTATACTAACCCAAACTGATTTGATTGAATCAATTGATTTTTGATGTTTAGTGTGTGTTTAGCGTCACTAACTGACAGGTTGTATCCTGTTTACTTAATTTGTACACATCTGTACACTCTCAGAAAGAAAGAGAAGAATCTTTATCCAAATGTTTGAAGCACCGTCTGATTTAAAGCAGAGTTTAAGTTTTAAAATTTTATGAAAACGTGAATTCAGGATTAAAGCATCAAAAATGAAGCAACATTTTTGCTTTGTTGAACAACAGTTTCTCCTCATATGAAAGCTAATAAATATTTGGTTTCATCAATTTAACAGTAACTAAGTACATGTTTATGAGTTTATATCGAAAAGATTTCTTAAGAAAACTTTATACTTAAGAGAAATAGTCTTCGTTTCTAGAAAACATTTTAACTTCAGTCTCAAACTATTTATATAACACAGGCACAATGTAATGTTTAAACACTGACCGACAGACTCCAGGTCAGATTTGTTTGATTGTTGAGACTGTGAAGTAGAAACCAGAGTCAGAAACCAGAAACAGCGATCTCTTGTTGTTGTTTTCTTCACCTGAAACCTTTTCAACACAGATATAAAACCTGACACTAAATCAAAGTACAGACAGCAGTAAAGTCACAGCTGGTTCCTGGTTGGGCTTAAAAATTTTAAGAAGTTACATCACATGAAGCCAAACTCCAGCAGTGAAAGGTTAATCAGTGACCAGCTGGATATCTGACAGCTGATTGGTTCAGAGGAAAAACAATCAGTCCACCTCAGTGTTGACTCAGGAGGGCTGAGACTGAGAGATCATGAATATGTCTGCTGCTTTTATGTCTTAACGTCTGCTCCTGTTAATATTTTAGTATCTTCCTAAACTGCTGCTTTCTGGTATCATCAGTGGGATTTTGATGATGAAGTAAAGTTACTTTATTTATTCATATGATCCGTTCCAACAGAGGCTGATCGAGAGGAACCACTCCAGTTTAAAGTCCTCTGCTCTTCATCAGACATGCATGTACCAAAACTTAGTCTTTGTCACTATAGTCTTTTCTCCTGAAAATCAACACATGCTGTTTGACAACACTTCAGAAAGAGAATAAATCATCCAAGTAACTTTTGTAATGCAGCATCTTTGCCTCTTTCTGGTGCTGAAATAGTCTCATTGCTGCCCCCTGTGGTCAAATACATCCCCTGCAACTCTGGTCAGCAAGACCCACAGTTGTAGCTGGTGTTTTTAGCCACGTTAGCAGCACGGCTCTATGGATGCTAATGTCAGTTCATCAGTCATGTTCCCCTCAGGATGAACTGTAATAACTCTGCTGATCCTCTGACTTTCCATCTAGCGCCACCATCAGGTCGACATGTTAACGTGTCCAACACTTTGGTTTATGACCAAATACCTCCAGAGTTGATGAAGTTCCCATCAGCCTCAGCTGGACTCTGTGTTTACTGCTAATTAGCTAATGTTCTCTCTAAGATTGAGAAAGCAGTCGCCAATCAGTTGTGTGACTTTCTACATAACAATAGTTTATTTGAGGATTTTCAGTCAGGATTTAGAGTGCATCATAGCACAGAATTACAAATTACCTTTTAATTTCATCAGACAATGGACTTGTCTCTGTACTTGTCTTAAAGATCTCATAATACCTTATTACCCGACTAGAACACTGCACTCCCAGGATGCAGGGTTACTTATGGTTGCTAGAATCTCCAAAAGTAGACTGGGAGCCAGAGCCTTCAGTTATCAAGCTCCTCTCCTGTGGAACCAGGTCCCAGTTTGGGTTCAGGAGGCAGACACCATCTCCACATTTAAGAGCAGGCTTAAGACTTTCCTCTTTGATAAAGCTTATAGTTAGGGCTGGCTCGGGTGAGCCCTGAACCATCCCTTAGTTATGCTGCTATAGGCCTAGACTGCCAGGAGGCTTCCCATGATGCACCTCTTTCCTCTCTCCTCCTCTCCCTCTCCATCTGTATGCATTTTTATCCCATTACTGCATGTTACTAACTCGACATCTTCACTCTCCCGTAGTTTTGTGCTTTCTCGTTTCTCTCCTCTCTCCTTCTGTCGCTTTCAGCAGCTGCCTCCGGAGCTGCAGAGTCTGGATCTGTGGTTGTGGCCCACCTGCTACTACAGTTGTTGTTATTGGCTCTGTTATTAAACTCAGATAGAGAACATGCTAAACATTACACCTGCTAAACATGAGCATGACTTATGAGCATGTTAGGATGCTAATGTTAGCATTTAGCAAAAACAGCCTAACAGAGCTGCTAGCATGGCTGTAGACTCTAAGTTGGATTTTAAAGACTTTAACAAGGTTCGTATTGCTTTGATTCTGCACAGACATGTCTTTGCTGAACATGTGACAGTTTTACTGTCAGTGGCTGAGACAGTTTCCCTTCTGGTGATTGATTATATTTTTCAAATCAAACAAATAATAATAAAACTTTACAGAAGTTACAGAATTTTATCATTTTTGACTTTCAGGCTTCACTGATTTGTGGTTGTCTTTGTGTCTGATTTCACCTGCAATCAATCAACAAATTGAACTTTATTGATATAGCACCTTGCATACAGGTAAGTGTTGTTCAAAGTGCCTCACAGGTGATTTATAAGATGGACAAATGGAGGTTTAATGCACACAAAAAAGTAAGATTTACCGACATACAAGATAAAAATGTGAATAAAAATGATAAAAGTGGAATAAAATGAATAAAACTAAATAGACATTAGCTTAAAACAACACATTTCATTCCAGATGAAATCACCAGCCGAGACGTGGGATTGTTTGCAGTGTGGAGTCAAATAGTTAATGAAGAACTTTGAGCTGCTGTTTTATGATTTCACTGTTAGCTCTTTATCGAAATATAATCACACTGTCACTTCATTTACTGCAGCACAGCTCAGCTCAAATGGCAGAATAACATGAGGAGATTTAATGAACTGGACTAAACACACTCCAACGTCTCCCATCTGAAGCAGTTCACCAACATGGACTTTTGTTTTTTGCTCGTTTTCACTTTGGGTAAGAAAACTTTTTTCTGTTACTATTTTGGATGTTTCAACAGGACTTTACAGGTGTTTGTGAGTTACAGTATTGGGTTGTTTATAGCTGTAAAGTGAAAACTGAAGTGCTAAAATGTAGGGCTGGGCGATTTGACTTAAAATACTGACTATATCACAAATAATCTTTCATGTTTATTGTCATAACAACAAATGTAACAATAACAGGTTTCTTATTCATCACTTCATGAATTCTCCTTCATGCCAAACTCCCAAATTCTTTTATTTTATATTTTTTTATCTGATGCGCACAATGCACACCTTTTTGTAATCAAGTTATTATCTTGTGTGCTCAAGACTTAAAACAATAATTATTCAGGACTTTGGGGGCTCTGTACCTTCCTCATGTTGGCTTATCAGAATCAGAAATACTTTATTGATCCCCAAGGGGAAACTCTTATTTCTGATTTGTTTGTCCTAATTGCAGTCTGACCAGTTCAAATCTCTGGTCTGGTCTTAAACATCAGCATGTTAGCATTTAGTTCAAGGCATTGTTGTGTCTAAGTACAGCCTCACAGAGCTGCTAGCATGGCTGTAGACTATAGTTGGGTTTTAGACTTAGTGCACAGTGTGATCGCACAATAACAACTTCTTCCTACAAAGGAATTATTGTAATAATTATGTGTCTCCTCACAGCTGTTCCTTTGGCCACCTCTAGAACTGGAGCACAGTCCACCACAACAACATCATCAGCATCAAATATCACCGACAGAACCACCAGCACTGTGTTCCCAATAACTGTTACTACCACTACTGCCATTTTTGTTCCAACTACTACCACTGTTCCCTTTACTACTACTACTACTTCTACTACTGCTGCTGTTCCTTTTACTACTCCTACTTCTACCACTACTGAACAAACCAATGCTACCGGACAAACAACTACCACTTACTACCCAAATAAGGCTACTACCACCACCAGTGATCTGATCAATACCACCCCTTATCCCAGTACTGCAACTACTTTAACCACTGCTTCCAACCTCCAACCTCCAACTACGGATCTAAACAATGCTAGTGACTTCCTCAATACTACTACTATTACTACGAGTGCATATCCCCCGAGTCAACCTATTTCTAATGGTACTCTACCTACTCAACCAGAAAGCACTATTGTAACCACTGTTCCGGGGGATACTACTCTAACTCCAGGAGGTAGTACTCTAACAGCGGTTTCAGAGGATACTACTCAAATTCCAAGAAGTACTACTGTAACCATTGTTCAAGAAAGTACTACTCTAATTACAGAAGGTACTACTCTAATCCCTGTCCCTAGAGGTACTACTGTAACCACTGCTACAGAAGGTACTACTCTTATTCCAGGAGGAACTACTGTAACTCCAGAGGTTACTAATCTAAGCTCAGATGGTACTACTGTAACCACTGTTCCAGAAAGTACTGTTCTATCCACCAGACCGGAGATGACTGTTCTAACTACCGGATCAGAAAGTACTTCAGTAACCATTGAAGTAACATCAGAAAGTCCAGAAACTACTAACAATCCCAGTACTGCTCCTGTTGCTACCACCTCTGATCTAATCTATGTTACTACTACTGATCTAACTAATATTACATCCTACCCCATGACTACTACTACTACTGATCCCTTTACTACTTCTACTACTGATCCCTTTACTACTACTGATCCCTTTACTACTTCTACTACTACTGATCCCTTTACTACTACTGATCCCTTTACTACTACTACTCCTCCTATTACTACTACTACTGATCCCTTTACTACTACTACTACTACTGATCCCTTTACTACTACTACTACTACTCCTACTACTACTACTACTACTGATCCCTTTACTACTACTCCTCCTATTACTACTACTACTACTACTCCTACTACTACTACTACTGATCCCTTTACTACTACTACTACTACTGATCCCTTTACTACTACTACTACTACTACTCCTACTACTACTACTACTACTGATCCCTTTACTACTACTACTACTACTGATCCCTTTACTACTACTACTACTCCTCCTCTTACTACTACTACTGATCCCTTTACTACTACCACTACCACTACTACTGTTCCCTTTACAAATACTTCTACTACTACTACTACTACTACTACTGTTTCATTTACTACTCCCCCTACTACCACTCCTCTGGTTTGTGATAATGGTGGGAATTCACTGAATGGTGTCTGTATCTGTCCTGATGAATGGACCGGAAAGACATGCTCAGAAGGTAAGTTAGGTCTAATTATTTAATTGACTGAAAGTTGCTATGATTTGTTCCCGAGCTGATCTAAAAACTGTGAAATCCTCTAGCGCTACCATCTGCCCAAAGAGTCCACTTTGTACCAAAAAATATACATTTAGTACTTAATAATGATCTCCAGTGAAGCTAACACATTGGCTGCCAACATCGCTTTAGGGTTTTTGTTTTGTTTTATTGCATGGTCTTTTGATTCAAGAATTTAAACTTCTACCACTGCTGCAAAATACAATCAATGAGTCACACGCTTACCAAATTGTTAAGGTCCGGTCACACCAGCATTTAAACGGTAACATTTTGCGGTGAAATCAATTCATTCCAATGGATTCGCAGCGATTAGTGGATTTGATCGCAGGGTCGAAGTAAATCTGTGCATATTTGTCACCTGGAGTTCACCATTTGTGGATCTTTCTCAGATTTTTATGAAATCACGCCACAATCTAACATCACACAACAATCAGTCTGCCCATTAATTGGGGCAATTTTCTGCCATTTTGAGATAATCGGCATAGGTCGATGCCCGTGCTCACGAGGCCGATAAACAAAAAATGTCTGCCCTGTGCTGTAACTCTCGTGCACCCTGCTGTGAACATTTGCCTAAATTTCCTCAGTCACCATCGTCTTTTCTAAATGTTAACACATTTCTCCTCAATGTCAGCAAATCTAATCTAAAACCGTTACTGGCTAGCGTTAAATATATCATGTTACAATATATAGAATAATGCAGTCGAATGACGTCGCTTCTGACATACTGTACCCCGCTCCCCTTCAATACCAATCACATTCTGAAATCTACAGCATAACCCAATGTAGTTTTCTATTTCATTAATTAATAAAAATTCCATCTAAAATAATATGTTACTGGCTAAGATAACCCTGTAAATTAGATTGTATTATACATGTCTTTTCTTTGTTATGATATCGTTATTATATATCGGCCATCAGCCATTAAAAACCCATATTGGTCGACCACTAATTTGGTGGGAATGTTCTCATCAATCCTTTAGGGAAATTCAATTTTACTCTTGTCTTCTTAGAAAATTTCTGCCGAGCACAAACGTTGGACGGATTCACTTTCCCACGCACACCCATCGGCTGGTTTGCATATTCCAAGGAAATCTGTCCAAAAGGAACGAGTGGTGGTAAGTTTCTACCAACCATCAATCTACATACATCCGTCAAGGTATCAGTCCAATTACTGCCATCTCCATCAATCTGAAATCTAACATCCACCCATCAGGTACCCATAGTATACTGGTGTTTTTGTGTCCACCACTTTAAATTCCACCATTTCCATCCAGCTGGTAAACCACAGGCATCGACCAGATGTTCCACCAAGAATGGATCACAGAGTTTCAACCGTCCACCTCAGGTCCTCAAGTGTGACCAGACGCTCAGCGACATACAACAAAATGTGAGAATGACAGTTTTTAACAGGAAACAGTGAAGAAAAGGCTGAATGTTAATTTGTTAAAAACAATCACAGACGCTTGAATGTCCCTTCCAGACATTTCCAGTTTGATAGCCGAGCATTTTTTTATTTGGTAATGATGTAGAAAAGGTAGCTGTGTGCACATCCCATCCCATATTTAGGCAAGGCAATCGATAACAGATTCATGCATGAATAAAAGCAAATGTCTTTCCTCTCTCAGCTTACCAGCCCAGCTAATTTAGAGATGCTGGCGAGCAGCACTCAAATTCTGACCTCCAAACCTGAAGAGCTGACGGCTGAAAACGTTACAGCAGCAGCTCAGATCGCCAACACGCTGCTGCTGTCTCCGAACGCCACAGAGGTATGAACTGTCATTTTCAACAAAACAGAAGAAGAAACTGTACATTTAAACCTGAGTTTCAGTGAGTTTTCATTATCAAGACATTTGACAAAAACAGACACAAAGTTCTAGAAATCAAAACACTCTGAATTCTACTGTTTGTATCACTCTTAAGACATATTTTGTTATAGCAACGATACTCATTGGCCGGTGTGTCCCGTGTTAATGTTTGTATTGCAGAGCGTCAGGGTGGCAGCAGTAGCTACAATCAGCCAACTGCTGAACGCCAGCACGCCGGACGACAGCAAGGAAAACAGCGCTACTCTGGAGTAAATCAAATCTTATCTTTGTTAGAATTACTGCAAGGAATCTGCCACTGCCAGCCTGTCCACATCTCATGTTTAACTGTCCATGTGTTCCATGTTAAAAATGTCCACCTTTACTGACCGATATTAGCCAAACGTTGGGGAGGTTTTCAGATGACAGAAATGTGTTGGATGGTATTTAGCCAAAACGCCTTGGATTTTAGGATTCAGGATTAAATCAGGGTTTAATTACCTTGAACATGACATGAGGTGTCCATATTTGTTCTACTGTATTATCAAACGCAAAGTTGGATATGTCAGAGCTTTCAGAAAAAAATTTCCCTGTTCCTCAATTGTAATTATGTAGAGGGCAGTATAAAAGCCTGGATACTCACAGGAAGCTGCTTTGGCTCGAGGTCAAAACGACTACAGGAGCCCGGAAGAGACAAGAAAAATCCAATTTCTCATTACATCAGTGTTTAAAGCTGTCTGCTAATTTCCTTGATTTTCTGATTTAGACGAGAAATATCTGATCAAAAATAAATAAAACAAGATTAAGAATCTGACCAAGCGTTTAATACCAATTTATGATCCTCAACAGCGTTCAATACTTGATCTTACAAGCTCTTTTCGGTTGGTACTCAAACAGTATTCTGGTTTAACACAGCGCTAACATTTGAGTTCAGTTACAGCAGTGCCTAAAGTCGCAGGTGTCAGTCACGCTCGGGTTTCATTTCAGGTGCAAGCTGCCACTGAGCAGACAGGACATCAGATATTTTATCCTGCAAATTTGATGATGATGACGTTAGTATTTCTGTATATCTATATTTTGTGTCCAGCCTCACGATGACCCTGGACCAGCTCTCTGTGAACCTCAGCCAAAGTCTCAACACGGTTCGGAGTCAGGTGGTTCAACCAAACCTGGTGGTTCAGTCGGCACAGATCCCTGCTGCAGGCACTCAGGGAGTCCAGTTCACCTCTCTCTCAGGTCAGTGTAATGATTCACTTCCAGACTGGTCCCGTTTGAAGACGAGCAAATCACATGATCAGACCAACCTCTCAGGTGGAAGTCTGCATTTTGAAAGCTTTTTTAAACTGAGGGTCAATGATTCTGAGGTGGTTTTGTCCATCCGGAGCCGCAGCCAGGATAGAAATACAGAGGTCATGAGTGCACCAAAAAGAGAGGATTTTTCATATTTTACTTATTGAGTTATTAGCTTCTTCAAGCTTCACTTTCAAATCAATTCCTCTGGAAGACACCTGCTGCAAAACTCAACTGACTAAACTCTGACTCATATAAGTGTGTCAGGACTATTTTCTCTTCCTAGGAGATTTTTAATGAAATGATGGACCCATAAAATAAAGTTTGATTTCCCAACATTAAAGTCATAATGCTGTTTCAAAGCCCTGTCCAGACCACTAGGATGCGCCCGTTATTTGATATGATCTTCTGTCCTGCTGCGAGTTTGAGACACTCAAAATTAAATCGACATGATGTCACGGTTATTTGAGGTGATCCAGTTTAATTAGTCCAAAGTCCACATCAGAGTGCAGCTGTGGTGTGATTTCATTTTCTGGATAGAGCACGGAAGTCATTATTTTGCTTTGTGTCCTGCTCACTGTTTAGTCTCTCTTATTGTCTTCTCATGTGCTGCTCATCTTTCCTCATGTTAAATTACCTTGAATGACAAACTTTGGTTGATGTGAGGCATCCATGTTTGTTTTCTTTTTTAGGGACTTCAGTTTTAATAACGTTGTAATTTATTACAACTTGTAATTTGTTGTTTGTCCACTCTGTAAATAACAAAAACTGTAGAACATTAACAGAATATACACATGCACGTACAGTCTGATGGTGAAGTAAAAAGCTAATGATTCTGTCCTCAAAAGTTATCTGTTTTGCATATTAACATCTTAAATTCTTAAAACTAACATTTGTAAGTTTTCGCATCAAAGACAACGGAGCAGTTTGTGAACTTTTAATGTTGATGTAATCACTAACAACTCTGTGTTTAGGAACGTCTGGCAGTTTCATTGCCGACCGAATTGACTGAACACCAACACGTCAACAGCTGTGGTGGAAAACGGGTTCCAAGCCAACGCCCTCATATACGTCGATTCCCACCAGGTGAGTTTTCTGCACCTGAGTGAATTTACAAACTGGTATTACTGATGTAAAATACTGCTACTACTGTCAGGCTCAAATTACTCAATGAAACAAAACTACACAACATAAAATAAAGGTTACTTTCGAGAGCTGTGGATTGTTTTGACATTTCAGGTCAAGTTTTGTTAGATCGCACCCAAATGTTCTATTAATAACAGGGTCGATTTCTTTCTCCTGCGTCTGAAGAAGCTGTCAGTGGTCGTCAGAAGCCGTCGAGCGTCTCGCTGGGTTTCGTCCTCTACCAGAACGACCGCTTCTTCAGGTCAAAGCGCTACAGAAGGGACGGGCCACCATCATGGTCCTGTCGGCCAGCATCAAAGGTCAGGAGCGCAGCGTGGTGCATAACACGTGGAGATGCTGTTCAGACCAGCAGTAAGAAAACCAGCTTCTGTTAACAACTTTGAAATAGTTCAGATTCAAATGTAATCATCCTTTAACGGCCTGTATTGAGTTTTCTGGCCTCACGATGACCCTGGACCAGCTCTCTGTGAACCTCAGCCAAAGTCTCAACACGGTTCGAGTCAGGTGGTTCAACCAAACCTGGTGGTTCAGTCGGCACAGATCCCTGCTGCAGGCACTCAGGAGTCCAGTTCACCTCTCTCTCAGGTCAGTGTAATGATTCACTTCCAGACTGGTCCCGTTTGAAGACGAGCAAATCACATGATCAGACCAACCTCTCAGGTGGAAGTCTGCATTTTGAAAGCTTTTAAACTGAGGGTCAATGATTCTGAGGTGGTTTTGTCCATCCGGAGCCGCAGCCAGGATAGAAATACAGAGGTCATGAGTGCACCAAAAAGAGGATTTTTCATATTTTACTTATTGAGTTATTAGCTTCTTCAAGCTTCACTTTCAAATCAATTCCTCTGGAAGACACCGCTGCAAAACTCAACTGACTAAACTCTGACTCATATAAGTGTGTCAGGACTATTTTCTCTTCCTAGGAGATTTTTAATGAAATGATGGACCCATAAAATAAAGTTTGATTTCCCAACATTAAAGTCATAATGCTGTTTCAAAGCCCTGTCCAGACCACTAGGATCGCCCGTTATTTGATATGATCTTCTGTCCTGCTGCGAGTTTGAGACACTCAAAATTAAATCGACATGATGTCACGGTTATTTGAGGTGAACCTGTTTAATTAGTCCAAAGTCCACATCAGGGTGCAGCTGTGGTGTGATTTCATTTTCTGGATAGAGCACGGAAGTCATTATTTTGCTTTTGTGTCCTGCTCACTGTTTAGTCTCTCTTATTGTCTTCTCATGTGCTGCTCATCTTTCCTCATGTTAAATTACCTTGAATGACAAACTTTGGTTGATGTGAGGCATCCATGTTTGTTTTCTTTTTTAGGGACTTCAGTTTTAATAACGTTGTAATTTATTACAACTTGTAATTTGTTGTTTGTCCACTCTGTAAATAACAAAAACTGTAGAACATTAACAGAATATACACATGCACGTACAGTCTGATGGTGAAGTAAAAGCTAATGATTCTGTCCTCAAAAGTTATCTGTTTTGCATATTAACATCTTAAATTCTTAAAACTAACATTTGTAAGTTTTCGCATCAAAGACAACGGAGCAGTTTGTGAACTTTTAATGTTGATGTAATCACTAACAACTCTGTGTTTAGGAACGTCTGGCAGTTTCATTGCCGACCGAATTGACTGAACACCAACACGTCAACAGCTGTGGTGGAAAACGGGTTCCAAGCCAACGCCCTCATATACGTCGATTCCCACCAGGTGAGTTTTCTGCACCTGAGTGAATTTACAAACTGGTATTACTGATGTAAAATACTGCTACTACTGTCAGGCTCAAATTACTCAATGAAACAAAACTACACAACATAAAATAAAGGTTACTTTCGAGAGCTGTGGATTGTTTTGACATTTCAGGTCAAGTTTTGTTAGATCGCACCCAAATGTTCTATTAATAACAGGGTCGATTTCTTTCTCCTGCGTCTGAAGAAGCTGTCAGTGGTCGTCAGAAGCCGTCGAACGTCTCGCTGGGTTTCGTCCTCTACCAGAACGACCGCTTCTTCAGGTCAAAGCGCTACAGAAGGGGACGGGCCACCATCATGGTCCTGTCGGCCAGCATCAAAGGTCAGGAGCGCAGCGTGGTGCCGCAACACGTGGAGATGCTGTTCAGACCAGCAGTAAGAAAACCAGCTTCTGTTAACAACTTTGAAATAGTTCAGATTCAAATGTAATGATCCTTTAACGGCCTGTATTGAGTTTTCTGGCCTCGACCTGAATGCTCACACATGACTTCATTCAGAGGTTTTCAAAGTCTGATACTGTGGGCTACAACTTGAGCCGGTTTTTAAAACAAACTGTCCCATTAAAAGCAGCTGAAGCAGCTGTCAGCAGCTCCTGTCTGCAGTGGACCCGTGGACGGACAGACAGCTGTCTCTGGATCACTGTAAGACTGAAGGAAACTTAGAAACAGCAGGATTCTCAGGCAGGTTCTGCAGCAGCTTTCTTCTCTGGTGTCTGAGTGGATTCATGGAGGTTTATTCTGGACAGACATCAGAGATGATCAGAATCAGAATCAGAAATACTTTATTGATCCCGAGGGGAAACTCTTTTGTTACAGCAGCTCACTATCACGTTAGTGCACACAGGAATAGACGTACTAAGCAAAAAATATAATACACTATAATACAGGTCAGAAAAATAAATTAAGTACCAAGTGGGTATAAGTATAAAATTAAAATGAGTGTGAAGTACAAAGTGGGTTTACCAGTTGATGATAATAATACGGTATAATGTAATAGTGCATGAACTGTCAAGTTAAGTGTAGCTTATTAAGATTATAATGAGACAGAGGATATTGCACTGCAGTAATAGAAGTATGAATAAATATCAATAAATAGGGAATTTTAAACTGAAAAGAATATATTGGATATATATATAGGAGTTAAAGCGTTTGATGGCCACAGGCAGGAATGACTTCCTGTGGCGCTCTGTGGTGCTTTTTGGGGGGATGAGTCTTCCGCTGAAGGTACTCATTTGTTTGACCAGCACGTCATGGAGCGGGTGGGAGACACTGTCCAAGATGGCATGTAGTTTGGCCAGCATCCTCCTCTCTGACACCACCGCCAGAGAGTCCAGCTCCACCCCCACAATGTCACTGGCCTTACAGATCAGTTTGTTGAGTCTGTTGGCGTCCGCTACCTTCAACCTGCTGCCCCAGCATGCAACAGCATACAGGATAGCACTGGCCACCACAGACTCATAAAACATCTTCAGCATTGTCCGGCAGATGTGGAAGGACCTCAGCCTCCTCTGGCCCTTCCTGTAAACAGCCTGAGTGTTCTTAGCCCAGTCCAGTTTATTGTCTAAGTGTACTCCCAGGTACTTGTAATCCTCCACAATATCCACACTGACCCCTGGATGGAAACCGGGTCGCTGGTGCCTTGGCCTCCGTAGATCTACAACCAGCTCCTTTGACTTTGTCGCATTGAGCTGCAGATGGTTCTGCTCACACCATGAGACAAAGTTCCCTACCACAGCCCTGTACTCAGACTCATCACCACCGCTGATACATCCCACCACAGCAGAGTCATCAGAAAACTTCTGAAGGTGGCAGGACTCTGTGTGGTAGCTGAAGTCTGTGGTGTAGATGGTGAAGAGGAAGGAGAGAGGACAGTCCCTGAGGGGCCCCAGTGTTGCTGACCACGCTGTCTGACACACAGTGCTGCAGGCGCACATGCTGTGGTCTACCAGTCAGGCAGTCCACAATCCAGGTCACAAGGGGGGCATCCACCTGCATTGCTGCCAGCTTCTCACCCAGCAGGGCAGGCCGGATGGCGTTGAAAGCACTGGAGAAGTCAAAAAACATGATCCTCACCGTGCTTGCTGGGTTGTCCAGGTGGGTGGGGATGCGGTTAAGCAGGAAGATGATGGCGTCCTCAACTCCCACCCGGGGCTGGTAGGCGAACTGAAGGGGGTCCAGGAGGGGTCTGACCATGGGCCACAGCTGTTCCAGCACCAGTCTCTCCAGGGTCTTCATTATGTGGGAGGTCAGTGCCACCGGTCTGTAGTCCTTGGAGCCACTGGAACGCGGCGTCTTCGGCACAGGAACGAGGCAAGATGTCTTCCACAGAACAGGGACCCTCTGAAGACTCAGGCTCAGGTTGAAGACATGTTGAAGGACTCCACATAGCTGGGGGGCACAGGCTTTTAGCACCCCGGGGCAAATGCCATTGGGGCCTGCAGCCTTGTTTGAGTGGAGTTTCATCAGCTGTCCTCTCACCTGGTCAGCAGTCAGGCACACAGCAGAAGTTACAGGTGGGGGAGGGGTGGAATCATTAGTCTGAAGAGGGCCATTGGCCTGATGGGGAGGGGGGAGCAGAGTATTCAGAGGAGCTTGAGGGCCAACAGCAGCTGAGTTAGAGGGGGGATGCTCCAGACCTCTCTCATGTTGTTCTGCTGGAGTTTCCGCTCCAGCTTCCTCGTGTACTTCTCCTTGGCCTCCCTGATCTTCACCTTCAGGTCGGATTGCCCTCACCTCCTCCCTATTACCATCCGTAAAGGCCCTCCTCTTGGCATTCAGGATGTGAGGCATCCATGTTTGTTTTCTTTTTAGGGACTTCAGTTTTAATAACGTTGTAATTTATTACAACTTGTAATTTGTTGTTTGTCCACTCTGTAAATAACAAAAACTGTAGAACATTAACAGAATATACACATGCACGTACAGTCTGATGGTGAAGTAAAAAACTAATGATTCTGTCCTCAAATTTATCTGTTTTGCATATTAACAACTTAAATTCTTAAAACTAACATTTGTAAGTTTTCGCATCAAAGACAACGGAGCAGTTTGTGAACTTTTAATGTTGATGTAATCACTAACAACTCTGTGTTTAGGAACGTCTGGCAGTTTCATTGCCGACCGAATTCGGCTGAACACCAACACGTCAACAGCTGTGGTGGAAAACGGGTTCCAAGCCAACGCCCTCATATACGTACGATTCCCACCAGGTGAGTTTTCTGCACCTGAGTGAATTTACAAACTGGTATTACTGATGTAAAATACTGCTACTACTGTCAGGCTCAAATTACTCAATGAAACAAAACTACACAACATAAAATAAAGGTTACTTTCGAGAGCTGTGGATTGTTTTGACATTTCAGGTCAAGTTTTGTTAGATCGCACCCAAATGTTCTATTAATAACAGGGTCGATTTCTTTCTCCTGCGTCTGAAGAAGCTGTCAGTGGTCGTCAGAAGCCGTCGAACGTCTCGCTGGGTTTCGTCCTCTACCAGAACGACCGCTTCTTCAGGTCAAAGCGCTACAGAAGGGGACGGGCCACCATCATGGTCCTGTCGGCCAGCATCAAAGGTCAGGAGCGCAGCGTGGTGCCACAACACGTGGAGATGCTGTTCAGACCAGCAGTAAGAAAACCAGCTTCTGTTAACAACTTTGAAATAGTTCAGATTCAAATGTAATCATCCTTTAACGGCCTGTATTGAGTTTTCTGGCCTCGACCTGAATGCTCACACATGACCTCATGAAGGGGCTTTCAAAGTCTGATACTGTGGGCTACAACTTGAGCCGGTTTTTAAAACAAACTGTCCCATTAAAAGCAGCTGAACCAGCAGTCAGCAGCTCCTGTCTGCAGTGGACCCGGGGACGGACAGACAGCTGTCTCTGGATCACTGTGAGACTGAAGGAAACTTAGAAACAGCAGGATTCTCAGGCAGGTTCTGCAGCAGCTTTCTTCTCTGGTGTCTGAGTGGATTCATGGAGGTTTATTCTGGACAGACATCAGAGATGATCAGAATCAGAATCAGAAATACTTTATTGATCCCGAGGGGAAACTCTTTTGTTACAGCAGCTCACTATCACGTTAGTGCACACAGGAATAGACGTACTAAGCAAAAAATATAATACACTATAATACAGGTCAGAAAAATAAATTAAGTACCAAGTGGGTATAAGTATAAAATTAAAATGAGTGTGAAGTACAAAGTGGGTTTACCAGTTGATGATAATAATACGGTATAATGTAAAAGTGCATGAACTGTCAAGTTAAGTGTAGCTTATTAAGATTATAATGAGACAGAGGATATTGCACTGCAGTAATAGAAGTATGAATAAATATCAATAAATAGGGAATTTTAAACTGAAAAGAATATATTGGATATATATATAGGAGTTAAAGCGTTTGATGGCCACAGGCAGGAATGACTTCCTGTGGTGCTTTTTGGGGGGATGAGTCTTCCGCTGAAGGTACTCATTTGTTTGACCAGCACGTCATGGAGTGGGTGGGAGACACTGTCCAAGATGGCATGTAGTTTGGCCAGCATCCTCCTCTCTGACACCACCGCCAGAGAGTCCAGCTCCACCCCCACAATGTCACTGGCCTTAAAGATCAGTTTGTTGAGTCTGTTGGCGCCCGCTACCTTCAACCTGCTGCCCCAGCATGCAACAGCATACAGGATAGCACTGGCCACCACAGACTCATAAAACATCTTCAGCATTGTCCGGCAGATGTGGAAGGACCTCAGCCTCCTCTGGCCCTTCCTGTAAACAGCAAACAACAACAAAGAACAGATTAAGTTCGTTGGCCCTGTCCAAGCTGCCTTCAACTCCTCTGCTGCCAGTCGGTCTGAAGCCAGTGATGGTCTTCATGCCGCTCCAGACCTCTCTCATGTTGTTCTGCTGGAGTTTCCGCTCCAGCTTCCTCCTGTACTTCTCCTTGGCTTCCCTGATCTTCACCTTCAGGTCAGCCTGGATTGCCCTCACCTCCTTCCTATTACCATCAGTAAAGGCCCTCCTCTTGGCATTCAGGATGTCTTTGATGTCCTTTGTTACCCATGGTTTGTTGTTTGGATAACAATAGACCATCTTAGTTGGGACATTGCAGTCCACACAGAAGTTAATGTAGCCAGTGATGCACTCAGTGAGCCCATCAGTGTCCTCTCCATGAGGCTCACAGAGTGCATCCCAGTTTGTCACCTCAAAGTTCAAGCTGTATGCATCCTTAACGTTAGCATATGATGTCCTCTGGAAGTGAAAGTCACACTGAATCTAAAAACACTTGTCTCATGTCTGTGTTCAGATTTGGACTGGGTTATGGATTCAAAAAGGAGTGTGATTTTTGACACAAATTGCAGCAATCGGGCGCTAATCAGGCCAAACTACAATATCTAACTTTGTTGTTTTCAGAACACCTGCATGCACCTGTCCCTTTCACCTCTCAAAGTATCTTTACCTCACATCCCCCCAATAACTTGCTTTCATTATTTAATGATTGACTATTTCATTTGCAGTGTGTGAGATAACATCGACAGATGGTATCACTGTGTGTGTGAGAAGTCACAGTTTGTTTCAGTGGAACTGTTAATGGTTTGTTTTTATGGCATCAATAAACCTGATTAATCTGCTGGTGATCCACCATCACAGTGGCTGCTGTGGGATTATTGTCTGTTGTTGTGAAGTAGAAAAAAGATGAGATGACAACGTTAGCTCGGGACAAAACTCAAACATGGCTTCATGTCCATTAATGATACTGTCTCTTTTATTGGTTTTTATGTCTTTAATCATTCATTCACTGTGGTATTTTATTTCTCTCTCTGTGAAGCACTTTGTACTGTGTTTTGAATAGTTCTCTATAAACAAAGTTCATTATTATTATTATTATTATAAAACTATTGCAGCTAGAACCTGTGAAGTTTTGGCATTTTTGCTTAGAAAAAGACAGTGAAGACAGAAGCTTAAGAGATGTTGTATGTGTTCCTGTTTCAGGTGGCGAACGATACGTCTCTATACGACTTCGCCTGTGTTTTCTGGAACTACAGTCTGAAAGACTGGAGCACTGACGGCTGCTCTAAAGGAAACGCTTCAGACGGAGTCTTGAGATGTTTCTGCAACCACACCACCAACTTCGCCGCTCTCTGGGTGAATATATTAGACTAAAGCTTGTTTCATTAGACTGAGCTCAGATCTAACAAACTGTTGGAGGGAGAAATCGGATGATTACCACTGGGTATTCAATCATAGATGAAAACTTTCTGGTGAAGCTTAATGTTCAAAGAAAGACTCAACTACAAAATGAGAAAACGCATCATGATGAAGGAAGTTTTGTGAAAACTTTGATTGTGTTTCTGTTTCAGTCATTCAGAGAGAAATATGAATATGCAGAAGCCCTGGACGTGATTTCTATTGTTGGACTGTCTTTTTCTATTCTGGGTTTGGTTGTGACGATCATTCACCACCTTAAAGAGAAGTAAGATCATGTTACATTATAGATTATATACATATTTCATTATAGTGATGGTGCTGCTAGTGCTAACATTTTAACATTTTGAAATGTCTGAAAACATCTGAAAAGATGTCAGTTCAAGTTAGCCTTTAGCTTAGCATTTCCTTTAGCATTTCAATTCATTATGTCATCTTTTCATCCTCTCTACCAGTGTTGGAACATAACTAAGTACATTTACTCAAGTGCTGTACTTAAGTGCAGATTTTAGGTACTTCTACTTCACTTGAGTATTTCCATTTTATGTTACTTTATACTATAGTGGAGTATATCTACTCCACTACAGCTATAAATATTGTACTTTTGACTTAACACAATTTACAATTTCTCAGAGTCCAAAGTGACCTCTTCATGTGTCCTGTTTTGTTCCGACCAATGACTGAAAATGCCACAATAATTCATTTATTATAATTGAAGACAAAAGAAAGCAGCAAATCGTCACATTTGAGAAGCTATAACTGTTTTCAGTTTTGCTTGATTTAAATGATTAGAAGAGGCTGTAGCACGGCAGAGGACTGTCTGCTGCTGACTTCATGGGGCTTTTCAGGTCCCACTCATCCAAGTTACTCAATATGTCAAACTCTTTAGAACATTTTTTATATTTTGCACGATGAGGGCTGGTGTTGTTTGGCAAAAACAAATTCAAATAATAAAAATAAAAATCAATTTCCAACGGGCTCATCTAGGCGAGGAAGAAAGGAGAGCCGGGGATATGTCAGAATTTAAACAAATTAAAAGCTGAGCGATTTCTGATTCTGAGCAATTTAATTATAATGACGTGATGAACAAAACTTGGTCAAATATAAGACAGTGTTATGTGGTTCATTTGAATTTTAAGGTCTTTTAAAGCACTTTGTTAAAAAATGGGCCATTTTCCAATACTTGATTTTTCCCCCTCAAAATTCAAGCACTTCAAGCACCTTGTGCGAACCCTGATTAGAACAGTGATTACATGTGTTCATCAGGGTTTCTTTAGCCACACTTCCCCTTTACACGCTGGCAGATAACTGTGCACCAAGTGTCTTTTATGGTGGGAGCTTGTTAAAAAGAGAAGATAAGAGAAAAAACTCTCAAATTGGGATCACTTTTAAAGATAGCCCAGTGTGAATGAATGATATGTTTGATTTTTGGAGATTTGGTGCTATACCATGTTACAAAGAATAAATTGGAGGAGTGGGACTTGCGCAATAATTTGCTGCGTTTCACAGGATGGACTTTATCACTTTGATAGACCTTCTGCCTGTTTCTCAAAGTCGGAGTCAGAGTCACAAATCCTCCTGACTCTTTGAAACTGTCCATAAGGGATATTTCTTTTTAGATGTGGAGGATGAAAACAATGGAGAAGAGCTTGTTTACGACATAAGGTAATGTAAACATTTGCTCAGGTCAGCAACAGATCCAGAAAACTGATTTTTTCTTTAGAATATTCCATACTCAGTCTCATATTCTCATTTGTTGAATTTAAATAACAATGAAAGTCACCTGTAGTTCAGTCTCATTACCTGAGAAATGTAGAGAATTGTCATCAATATATTGACGATAGAATTGGATTTTAGGGTTGTGAATAAATTCTTCCTCCCAAAGGCCCATGACTAAACATGCATATTCAGCACCATACAAGTGCATTTACATTGTTTGCATACATTATCTTAAAATAAAACACATTATTATTGAGAACCCACTCCATCAGTTCCCAAATGAAATCAGTGGACGTATCCTCTGAATGCACAATATTGGTGTGTAAAGATTCTGATTCATAAGGAATTCATAAACGCCTTATGAATGTTTGGAAACATATAAAATGCAGCCATTCTGGGATGTTCACACTTAGGAAAGCCGCACTCACATTCGTTGATCCAACCAGCATGGTGCATATGGTATCATGCTGGATACAGTCCTTGGTAATATTTGGAATTGTTCCGCTGACGGTTGGCTTCACTGATGTATTTGTTGTAGTCCATGGTGAAAACGGCGCCCCCTTTGTCAGCTGTTTTTTTATGACGTCCTTATTGTCACTCAGAGTCATTCAAAGCTTTACGTTCGTAAAGGGACAGGTTATGCTTTGGAGCGGATTGAAGAGGTCTTGTATTTCATAGTCCTCTTTCTTAACGTATGCTAAAAGGGTGGGATTGGTACTTCAAGGTGTAATGTGGACTGAGGTACTTGCATGTGTGGCCTGAGTATGTGCCAGACTGTGATTTTGTCATGTAGAATATCATGTTTTCAAGTGTAAGCTTCTGTAGAAGTGTAATAATTACATTTTGGTTTCAAAGTGATCTGGTTTGTATGTGGGGAAAAGACAGACCTTTGGACAAAACTTGCATGTAACCAGGTGTCAGCTCGTTGGACAGATTTATTACCGTACCGTCGGTCCGGTGCGTTGGGCTCTGTAGACCCTCTACACATTCCTCTCCATTGAGAGCGCCTTCTTTTTGGTTTTTCTTCCTCTGCGTGTTTTCCGTGTCGTGGGTGGCCATTCCTTTTTTTTCCTTTAATGATAAGGATCAGTCCTCGAGAACACCACTACTTCTAACAGTTTGTCTTAATATTCATCACAGTTGATGAAAACCCTACAAAGGGAGTCAATGAAGCAAAGCTGAAATTGGTGTTATATGATAAAATGTTCTAGTTTTAGTTGTGATTCTAGCTGCAGCGTTCTGAACCACTTGAAGACTTTTAGTATAGTTACAATAATCAAGTCTGGATGTAACAAAGGTTTGAATTAGGATCTCTGCTTCAGCCAAGGACAGAAGAGACCTCATTTTAACTTTATACTGTTCTTTCCTTGGGTGAGAGTAGGATTTAAAGGCAGTTTAATGGTAAGTTAGGTCAGAGATAGAGATTGGTGTCTCCTGTCAGAGGGCCCAGTAGATTTATGCCTGCACAGCGTGATACCCGCTGCAGGGCCTAGTGATGGGTCAAAACATTATTTAACTTGAATACTGGGCTTCCAGGGGAACGCTCAGCCAACATTTGGCACATTTTACTGTGTATATTGATTACTGATAATTCTTGTGTACTTTTACTTAAGTCAAATTTTGAATTCAAGACTATTAATGTAGTATTTCTATGGTGTAATATTGCTACTTTTACTTAAGTAAATGATCTGAATACCGCTTCCATAACTGCTCTCTAGCTTTCAGATTAATGGCTGTGAGGTCGAGAACTTAAAAATCGCTCAGTTCTGTATCTACATCAGCCTGCTGGCCTTCATCATCACCTTCCTCTCTGGAGTTGGAAACTCCAGCAGACAGAACGATGCTCAGGTGGAGGTCGACACTCCAGACAACATCATCCCGGGCTCTGATGAGCGCGTGGAGCCGGACGGAGGCTCGTGCTCGGCGGTGGCGGCTCTGCTGCAGTTCTTCCTGTTATCCACCTTCTCGTGGAACAGCGTGTACGGCACCCAGCTGGTGATGGTCACGATGGGCTTCAGCCTCGCTTCATACTGGACTCCTCTTAGTTTCACTGTGGGATGGGGTAAGAGATTCAACAAACCACAGCCGAAATACTCAGAAAGCACATAAAAGGATAATCGAACCCAGGCTAAGAGTTTACAGTCATGCTAGCAGCTCTGTGAGGCTGTACAGAGACACAGCTAAATGCTAACATCAGCATGCTAACATGCCCTCATCCTGAGGGGGAGATGGGCACGTTCCATTCTGCTAATTCTGTTTCCTGCCATCCTCAGTCCTCTGAGCCGTGACCTGGAAACTGATCAAGGTCGTCCATCAGAGGAGATTCTGATCACTTAAATGTGTCTCAGAGATTTTTTTACCGGACGGTAACACCTCCTCAACATTAATCTGTTTATTGATTGTTCTGATGGGAGTGTAAACAGAACAAGTTTACTGTAATATAAATACTATTGAATGATTTGTAATACTGTATGTTAGACAAACTACCTGTGGAAACAGGGATGACAGCACCAACAGCAGCTCTAATGTTATTCATATTTATTAATAAATTAAAAACGTGAAGAATCTGAATCATTAATGAATCTATTGGTTACATTCTCTACATAATCCAAAAGGTTTTACGTTTCTTCCTCTTGACTTATTTTCCGTTCCCAGTACATCACGGCTCATTCAGAATACATACATCTACAGTCCCATACGGCCAGTCGGTTATTATCATTATAATTGTCAAATAGTCCTCTAATATCATCAGACTGGCTGAATCTGAGGTCTGTCACATACTCATTATTAGACTATGACGCTTCAATGTAATACATTCAGCGTTGGCGCAGCAGTCATCACGTGTCACATTGGGAGGAGTTAAGGTGCCAGAAAGAGACATGAGTGAGGGAAGTGAGAAGCCACTTTGGCTGAATGGAAAGCTCCCACTGAATGTCCATCTAATAGTTGGTGAAATGTGCAGTGGTGCATCCATACAGCCCCTTGCATGGCTAAAAATAAGTAGAAGGATAATCAAAAAAACTACACATCGCTGGAAGAACATTTTAAATGTTGAATTTAAAGCCATTATAATTGTTGTTTTAACTTCCTGTCTCCTCTTAGGAGTCCCAGCTGTCGTCATGGCGATCACACTGGGAGCCACCTACAGGGTTGACAATCCTCTGGGATACAGACAGGAAGAATTGTGAGTCCATGATTATCGTTATTATTTATATCACTTTTTCTTTTCTTTAATCGTCTTCAAATTTACATTTTCCTGTTTCCTGTTTAAAACAACAAATATTCATACAGTAGGAAATATACATGTATAGTCTATTACGTATCACTATATGATGTTTACTTAGAGTGAAATATTAAAATTCAAGACTTTTTATGGATGCAATGTTCCATCAGATGGAAATATTCAATAAGTGTGCTGCATCACATTTCCCCAAAATTCAGCCTGACAGATCTTTGGATCTTTTCTCAAAGGTTTGACAAATGTAGTTTCCGACCTCGACACAGTTCATATTTCACATTTGTTATTTTCCATCCTCTAGTTGCTGGCTTGCAGCTCTGGATAAGGCCAAGCAGTTTAACTTTGGGAAGCCGATGTTTTGGGGTTTCCTCCTTCCGGTCAGTCTGATCCTGATCTACAACATCGTACTGTTGGTTCTGATCTCTCTGAAAAACCCCGAATTCCAAAGGTAACAGCTAAAAAAAAGATGTCTCATTATCCGTCCTCTCCTAATTTCAGTATAACAAACATCAGTATCTTAAAACAAGACAAAATAAGGCAGATCGCTGTACTAGAATCAAGAAACATGACTCTAAATTCTAGTATTAGGGTTCTGTTATAAAAGAAAAAATTATTTTCAGAATTATGTCATAACATTATGCAAAGAAGGTTGTAATATTTCAAGAATTTCATTTTTTTAATAAAAGTTACACTATTCCGAGAAAAAAAGCCACATTATTAAAAGTAAAAAGTCATAATATTTCAAGAAAATAGTCATAATACAATAAAGTTTGAGAGCAAAACAAAGAAAGGCATATTCAAAACTTTATTCTCAAAATACTACGACTTTTTTCTCGCACGTTTTTGACTTCATTCCTCAAATATTTCGACTTGTTTCATGAAGGATTGAGATTTGTTCCTCTGATAAAACATTTCTGTCACGTTTTGGTTTAGAGGATAATTTTAATTCACCCACCTGTTTTTGTTGTGCAGAAACAATCGTTCGTCTTTCAGGAAGACGTTCCTCACCAGTTTGTCTCTGTCGGCCTCACTGGGTCTGTCCTGGACTCTGGGGTACCTGGTGCTCGTCACTACAGGACACTCCCACCTGGTCCTCAGCATTGTCTTCTGCCTCTGTACAACCACACAGGTACGTCAGCTTGCTAGAACTTCTAGACTTTATGTGAACATATTATGAATGTGTTTCTAAAGTATGAAGCGGCTCCAGCTTCCAGTTCTACAACGTTCTGCTCAAACATACAGTTGACACAGCACCTCGCTGCAGATCTCTGACTAAAAATATACACTAACGATCAAATAAGGAAGTGCTTGGACAAACCAGGGATGCCAAGAAACAGGTAGTGACTTATAATGTTTTGAGACAGTAGTTTGAAGATTGAATTTTTTTTTTTAAATAAATAACTGGAGTTATACTTTTAATGCTGAACTCACAAGAGCATATTGATTTTTGAAGTCTGAATGGATTTCTCTGAGTTCATCTGCAAAGTCATGGGTATGGGTATTTCTTGCTTATATAACCTGCAGTGCTAACTTGCTTGTTTTCAGTTTTCTGCTGGCCTGCCATTGTCCTCATTCCATCCCACGCTGCCTTCAAATTGTTGTTGCTTAAATTTTCCTCTTACTTATTTTTATATTGTAACTTGAGACAAAGGGTGTAGGGTACGCACATCCAAACAAACTTTGAGAACACCTTGAGAACAACACCTACATCAGAATGCTGTTTGTTGATTTCAGCAGATTGAGGTGGAGCAGGTGAACAGTTTTAGGTTCCTGGAAATCAGCATCACAGAGAACCTGACATGGTCCTCTCACATCTCCACCTGGTCAAGAAAGCTCAGAAATGACTGGATTTCTTAAGGAAACTTAAGATGGCAAAATTCCTGTGCCAAGTTCTTATTAACTTTTACAGAGGAGCAACAGAAAGCATCCTTACTGGAAACATGTCGTATGCTGTGCTGTGTAGTGGTATGTGGACCCAAAGGCAGATGACCAGGAAGCGGTATGAGGTGAAGTAGCCGGATGGCTATCGTGTTTAATGGAGGTGATGTGGTTTACAGGCAAGTACAGGCAGACAGGTAATGAACGGACAAAAGGCAGATAGGTTATCGGCTGGCAGTGGTGGAAGCAGGGGAGTGAGTCCAAGGTGGCAAACAGTTCACTAGGGAGCAGGCAAATTACAAAAATCCAAGATCCAGCCAAGATCCAAGGGAGGCAAAGAATCCAATACAAAGTCACGGTAAGAATGCCGGGGAACTTGGCACAGGAACCAGGTACCACAAAAGGTGCACCAAACGGTGACACACACAAAGGTCAGGAACACTCACAAGAACAAAACTCAAGGCAGGAATCACACCATACATAACCACACCATACATAACCACACCATACATAACCACACCATACATAACCACACCATACATAACCACACCATACATAACCACACCATGTAGTCACAACAATGACCCAACAATGAACAAAGAAAGAGACCCAGACTAAATACCCTAGGGGAGGTAAGACAATGAGACACAGGTGCAAACAATCAAGGAAGGGCCAACAATCAAAACTGGAGGGAAAACAAAGACAGGAAGTAAAATCACAAGACACACAAGGGAAGGAGAATACTACAAAATAAAACAGGAAATGAAAAACTTTAAACTACCACAAAACATCACAAACTGGCACGGGATGTGCACGGACCAGGACCGGAGGGCTCTGCAGCAGGTGATTAAAACCGCTCAGAAGATCATTGATACCAACCTACCGAGCATCAGTGATATCGGTGAGATGAGGTGAGAAACCAAGGATACTAAAGGACAGCCCACCCCCAGCCACAGATACAGAAGCATCCGCTGTCAGACTACAGAGCAGCTTCTTCCCTCAGGCTGTGAGACTGCTACTCATCCTCAGCACCATGTAAAATTGTTTGATTTTTATGAATTATTATTTATACACCGATATATCATTTTTGTATATAACATATATAACACAACTAAATCTCGTTTTACACCCCTGTGTTGTAAAATGATAAATAAATCAAACTTGTAACCTTGTAAAGACAGGAAAACTTAAATTATTCGTAAAATAGTATTACCTAATTACCATTTCCTGGCTCTGCTTCATGCTAAATTATCCACGATGTCAAAGTCCAATGTATTGACCAGTTTGCTCTCAATTGCCATGAGAGAAAGTGCCTTGAGGCAATTTAGTGTCATCTTAGTCATTCAGTTCATTTTTAATCGTGGACAGGAGAGAGAGTAGGACAGGTGTCCGGCGGACTGTTAATGTTATCAGAGCAGCTAGCAGGATTTGGCATGGCACTGGCATCTGTAATGTTATTTTGGAATAATAAATGTGTCAATTTAAAACATTTTGCAGCATCAGCCTCAAGATTTGTTTTTCTCTCTGAGCTTTTCCGCTCCACCTTTTCGGCCCTTTATCCATATCATTTGATTATTTCCTGCTTGACCTCTGACATTATATGGATAGACGGATCCACTTAAAAGGCTGGGGGTAGGATGGTCTGTACCACTTCCTGCACCTGCCTTACAGTATAGGTAGCCTACTGACAATTTTGGGACAGTGGAACCCCTAATAAGATGGGCTGTTACAACATCAACGGGCCACGGCCACCAGGTCAAATTTTTCCCCCACTGCTGGTGGCGGCCTCGCAGCCCACTAGGTGGACCAGCCCTTCTGGCATTTGCCCAGAAGGTCAATCCAAGCCTGTTTACACCTGATCCTAAGGTACTGTTTAAAAGAGGTTGGACTGGGACTTATTATTCTTCTGTATTGTAAATGTATAAACACACACCAAATGCAAACTCTAGAAGATTTGAAAACTACTCATATTGAGTTTGAACTACAATAAATAAAAGGAATAAATATAGAGGCTAACCTTTGTCTTCCTGCTCTCGTGTTTTCAGGGGTTTCAGATATTCATCCTCTTCACAGCCAGAACGGCGACCTTCAGAGCCACCATGTCCCGGTCTGTCCAGTACGTCTCGTCTGTCAGCATCCAGCTCAACAACACAAAGTACAGTTTGGAGAAGTACTCGAGGAGGAAGACCAGATCAGAGTTCTACAAAGATCTGAAAGACCAGTACTCGTCCGACAAAACCCTGTAGCAACTCTAACCTTCACAGTGAAGAGATTGATGCTTTGGTGCAAATATACATATTCTTGTAAGAAAATATTTGATGAAGTGTTTATTTTTCTAAATGTAGGAAAGGGTCAGATAAACTGACACCTGATGAAGATCCCCGTCATATCAAAAAAGCTCCTCTAATCAGTATTTTTTGTTGACATGGATCATGGAGGATAAAATAAAATGCTGAGCACCCAACATCTGCAATTTGCACAAAACACACTCCAGAACTCAGCAGAACATGGCAACATACTGCCAGCCAGGCTAAAGAGACTTCTTTTGCCCCCAAGTGGCCAAAACTTAAATTAATGCAGCTTTAATGAAAAAGTTGTAGCAGTATTGGACAGCATTCTTTCTTGTTTTCTGTTCTGATGGCTGCTTTTTTGATGCATCCACACAAGTTTTTGCAAGAGCTTGGAAGTATACATTTTCTTTTTAAGAGTAAAAATCTGGAAATGTATCTGCATCTACTTTAAATATCAAGCAACTAACAGCTCCTTTGCATTTAGAGGAACTTATGATGATGCTGCCTGGACGTCAAGTTTTTGGGGGTGGAAACCCCAGAGCAGACCAGGGCCAAGTGACTCAGGTTGAAAGAGCTGTTTTGCCACCAGTAGCTGAGGAACACATTTACATTTTATTTTGTCTGAGGTGATGATTTATGTTTTTGATGATTCATCTATAATATTTAGCTTTTTGTAAAGAATCATTTAATCTGTTGGAAGCTTTCTGCAGTTTTTCTTAAATGTTGCAGAGCTACTTTATTTTTGCATTTTGTTATTGATTAAGTCTAATTTCTGCAGTTATATTTCAGTACATTTACTCAAAAATTGCACTTTTTTCAGTTATGAGGTATTTGTACTTTGCTTTATCATTTCTGATTTAATTCTACTTTATACTTCTACTGCTCTACTTTACAGAGGAAAATGTTGTAATCCACTACATGTATCTGACAGTATTTTAGTTTCTAGTTATTTTTCAGATAAAATTTTTCATCCTCTTGTAAAATGAGGTTTTTTTGTTGAAATAATACTACTAACAATTTAATTTAAATTAATTATCCAACAATATTTATAATATGCAATACACTGTGAAAGGAGCCATTCTTTATACTTTTATTTTTGAGACTTTTCTGCTGAAAATATTTCTGCAGGACATCCCTGTAAAGGAATATTTCTACATTGTTGTTGTTGTGGTTATTTTTATATTAATAATGGATCAAAATGCTTTTGGTTTGATATGAAAATGTGAAGTTTTAAATCTGGAATTCAACCTCAAACTAAACTTTACTGTGACTTAAAGATATTGATGACATTTTCCCTTATGATTTTATATATTTGACAGGAAAGGCTGATAATCACTCAGGTATGTGTCAAGACAAATGTATGATTTGTGATATTGAGTTATATGAATAAATTTGACTTGACTTAAATAAAATGTGCTTTAAATGTGCTTTTCTGTTTGTCTTCCCCAAACGGCAGATGGAGAAAATACTGTCAAATATACTACATAATGTTGTTTTTACTTTTTACTGTGCAGATTTCACAGTTTTAAGGTAAAATCTAAACAAACCAAAACATGAAAACAGGACAGGAAGTTGCTGTCACAAAACTCACTGAAAACACAGTGAAATGAAAGTATAGAAAACAACTGACTGTAGACTTTAACGAGGTTCGTATTGCTTTGATTCAGCACAGACGTGACTTTGCTGAACATGTGACAGTTTTACAGTCAGTGGCTGAGACAGTTTCCCTTCTGGTGATTGATTATATTTTTCAAATCAAACAAACAATAATAAAACTTTACAGAAGCTACAGATTTACAAGTTGGAGGAATTTTATCATTATTTGACTTTCAGGCTTCACTCACTGATTTGTGGTTGTCTTTGTGTCTGATTTCACCTGCAATCAATCAACAAATTGAACTTCATTGATATAGCACCTTGCATACAGGTAAGTGTTGTTTAAAGTGCCTCACAGGTGATTTATAAGATGGACAAATGGAAGTTTAATGCACACAAAAAAGTAAGATAAAGATGTGAATAAAAATGATAAAAGTGGAATAAAATGAATAAAACTAAATAGACATTACCTTAAACAACACATTTAATTCCTGATGAAATCACCAGCCGAGGCGTGGGATTTTTTGCAGTGTGGATTCAAATAGTTAATGAAGAACTTTGAGCTGCTGTTTTATGATTTCACTGTTAGCTTTTTATGGAAGTATGATCACACTGGCACTTCCTTTACTGCAGCACAGCTCAGCTCAAATGGCAGAATAACATGAGGAGACACACGCCAACGTCTCCCTTCTGAAGCAGTTCACCAACATGGACTTTTGTTTTTTGCTCGTTTTCACTTTGGGTAAGAAAACTTTTTTCTGTTTCTATTTTGGACGTTTCAACAGGACTTTACAGGTGTTTGTGAGTTACAGTATTGGGTTGTTTCTAGCTGTAAAGTGAAAACTGAAGTGGTAAAATGTAGGGCTGGGCGATTTGACTTAAAATACTGACTATATCGCAAATAATCTTTCATGTTTATTGTCATAACAACAAATGTAACAATAACAGGTTTCTTATTTCATCACTTCATGAATTCTCATTCTTACAGAACTCCCAAATTCTCAAAAGATTATATATTTTTAATCTATTGCGCACAATGCACACCTTTTTGTAATCAAGTTATTATGTTGTGTGCTCAAGACTTAAAACAATTATTCAGAACTTTGGGGGCTCTGTACCTTCCTCATGTTGGCTCATTTCTGATTTGTTTGTCCTAATTCCAGTCTGACCAGTTCAAATTTCTGGTCTGGTCTTAAACATCAGCATGTTAGCATTGTCATTATAAGCATGTTAGCATGCTGATGTTAGCATTTAGTTCAAGGCATTGTTGTGTCTAAGTACAGCCTCACAGAGCTGCTAGCATGGCTGTAGACTCTTAGTTGGGTTTTAAAGTTAGTGCACAGTGTGATCGCACAATAACAACTTCTTCCTACAAAGGAATTATTGTAATAATTATGTGTCTCCTCACAGCTTTTCCTTTGGCCACCTCTAGAACTGGAGCACAGTCCACCACAACAACATCATCAGCAACAAATATCACCGACAGAACCACCAGCACTGTGTTCCCAATAAATGCGACTACCACTACTGCCATTTTTGTTCCAACTACTACCACTGTTCCCTTTACTACTACTACTACTGCTGTTGCTTTTACTACTCCTACTTCTACCACTACTGAACAAACCAATGCTACCAGACAAACAACTACCACTTACTACCCAAATACGGCTACTACCACCACCAGTGATCTGATCATTACCACCCCTTATCCCAGTACTGCAACTACTTTAACCACTGCTTCCAACCTCCAACCTCCAACTACGGATCTAAACAATGCTAGTGACTTCCTCAATACAACTACTACTATTACTACGAGTGCATATCCCCCGAGTCAACCTATTTCTAATGGTACTCTACCTACTCAACCAGAAAGCACTATTGTAACCACTGTTCTGGGGGATACTACTCTAACTCCAAGAGGTAGTACTCTAACAACGGTTTCAGAGGATACTACTCAAATTCCAGGAAGTACTACTGTAACCACTGTTCCAGAAAGTACTACTCTAATTACAGAAGGTACTACTCTAATCCCTGTCTCTGGAGGTACTACTGTAACCACTGTTACAGAAGGTACTACTCTTATTCCAGGAGGTACTACTGTAACTCCAGAGGTTACTAATCTAAGCTCAGATGGTACTACTGTAACCACTGTTCCAGAAAGTACTGTTCTATCCACCAGACCGGAGATGACTGTTCTAACTACCGGATCAGAAAGTACTTCAGTAACCACTGAAGTAACATCAGAAAGTCCAGAAACTACTAATAATCCCAGTTCTGCTCCTGTTGCTACCACCACTGATCTAATCTATGTTACTACTACTGATCTAACTAATATTACATCCTACCCCACGACTGGTCAAACCAGTACTATGTATGACCCCATTACTAATACTACCACCAGCGATCCAACAAATACCACTTATTATCCAAATTCTACTACTACAACAACAAATATTACTTACAATCCCACTACTGATCTTCCTGATACTTCTTATTATTCCATTATAACTGTCACTACTGACTCAATCAATCAAACTGAGTACTTCAATACTACTAGTTTTACAACTGATCTGACCAGTGGGACTAACTACCCTAGTACTACTACCACTGTTGATTTAACTAATACTGCTTACGAACCTAACACTGGACCAACCGATGGTAATACTCCAACTAGTATTCCAACCCATTCCACTCCCTACACCCATAATTCCACTACTACGGATCCCTTTACTACTACTACTACTGATCCCTTTACTACTACTACTCCTACTCCTACTACTCCTCCTCCTACTACTCCTACTACTGATAATACTACTCTTCCTACTACTACTCCTACTCCTACTACTCCTCCTCCTACTACTCCTACTACTGATAATACTACTCCCCCTACTACCACTCCTCTGGTTTGTGCTAATGGTGGGAATTCACCGAATGGTGTCTGTATCTGTCCTGATGAATGGTTCGGAGACACATGCTCAGAAAGTAAGTTGGGTCTAATTATTTAATTGACTGAAAGTTGCTATGATTTGTTCTTTGTTATGATATCATTATTATATATCGGCCATCGGCCATTAAAAACCCATATTGGTCGACCACTAATTTGGTGGGAATGTTCTCATCAATCCTTTAGGGAAATTCAATTTTACTCTTGTCCTCTTAGAAAATTTCTGCCAAGAACAAACGTTGGACAGATTCACTTTCCCACGCACACCCATCGGCTGGTTTGCATATTCCAAGGAAATCTGTCCAAAAGGAACGAGTGGTGGTAAGTTTCTACCAACCATCAATCTACATACATCCGTCAAGGTATCAGTCCAATTACTGCCATCTCCATCAATCTGTAAATCTAACATCCACCCATCAGGTACCCATAGTATACTGGTGTTTTTGTGTCCACCACTTTAAATTCCACCATTTCCATCCAGCTGGTAAACCACAGGCATCGACCAGATGTTCCACCAATAATGGATCACAGTTTTGTCCACCTCAGGTCCTCCAGTGTGACCAGACGCTCAGCGACATACAACAAAATGTGAGAATGACAGTTTTTAACAGGAAACAGTGAAGAAAAGGCTGAATGTTAATTTGTTAAAAACAATCACATACGCTTGAATGTCCCTTCCAGACATTTCCAGTTTGATAGCCGAGCATTTTTTAATTTGGTAATGATGTAGAAAAGGTAGCTGTGTGCACATCCCATCCCATATTTAGGCAAGGCAAACGATAACAGATTCATGCATGAATAAAAGCAAATGTCTTTCCTCTCTCAGCTTACCAGCCCAGCTAATTTAGAGATGCTGGCGAGCAGCACTCAAATTCTGACCTCCAAACCTGAAGAGCTGACGGCTGAAAACGTTACAGCAGCAGCTCAGATTGCCAACACGCTGCTGCTGTCTCCGAACGCCACTGAGGTATGAACTGTCATTTTCATCAAAACTGAAGAAGAAACTGTACCTTTAAACCTGAGTTTCAGTGAGTTTTCATCATCAAGACATTTGACAAAAACAGACACAAAGTTCTAGAAATCAAAACACTCTGAATTCTACTGTTTGTATCACTCTTAAGATATATTTTGTTATAGCAACGATACTCATTGGCCGGTGTGTCCCGTGTTAATGTTTGTATTGCAGAGCGTCAGGGTGGCAGCAGTAGCTACAATCAGCCAACTGCTGAACGCCAGCACGCCGGACGACAGCAAGGAAAACAGCGCTACTCTGGAGTAAATCAAATCTTATCTTTGTTAGAATTACTGCAAGGAATCTGCCACTGCCAGCCTGTCCACATCTCATGTTTAACTGTCCATGTGTTCCATGTTAAAAATGTCCACCTTTACTGACCGATTTTAGCCAAACGGTGGGGAGGTTTTCAGATGACAGAAATGTGTTGGATGGTATTTAGCCAAAACGCCTTGGATTTTAGCTGAAGGGAGGGATTCAGGATTAAATCAGGGTTTAATTACCTTGAACGTGACATGAGGTGTCCATATTTGTTCTACTGTATTATCAAACGCAAAGTTGGATATGTCAGAGCTTTCAGAAAAAAAATTCCCTGTTCCTCAATTGTAATTATGCAGAGGGCAGTATAAAAGCCTGGATACTCACAGGAAGCAGCTTTGGCTCGAGGTCAAAAGGACTACAGGAGCCTGGAAGAGATAAGAAAAATCTAATTTCTCATTACATCAGTGTTTAAAGCTGTTTGCTAATTTTTTTGATTTAGACGAGAAATATCTGATCAAAAATAAATAAAACAAGATTAAGAATCTGACCAAGCGTTTAATACAAATTTATGATCCTCAACAGCTTCCAATACTTGATCTTACAAGCTCTTTTCGGTTGGTACTCAAACAGTATTCTGGTTTAACACAGCGCTAACATTTGAGTTCAGTTACAGCAGTGCCTAAAGTCGCAGGTGTCAGTCACGCTCGGGTTTCATTTCAGGTGCAAGCCGCCACTGAGCACACACAGAACAGGACATCAGATATTTTATCCTGCAAATTTGATGATGATGACGTTAGTATTTCTGTATATCTATATTTTGTGTCCAGCCTCACGATGACCCTGGACCAGCTCTCTGTGAACCTCAGCCAAAGTCTCAACACGAGTCAGAGTAAGGTGGTTCAACCAAACCTGGTGGTCCAGTCGGCACAGATCCCTGCTGCAGGCACTCAGGGAGTCCAGTTCACCTCTCTCTCAGGTCAGTGTAATGATTCACCACCAGACTGGTCCCCTTTGAAAACGATCACATCACATGATCAGTCCAACCTCTCAGGTGGAAGTCTGCATTTTGAAAGCTTTTTTAAACTGAGGGTCAGTGATTCTGAGGTGGTTTTGTCCATCCGGAGCCGCAGCCAGGATAGAAATACAGAGGTCATGAGTGCACCAAAAAGAGAGGATTTTTCAGATTTTACTTATTGAGTTATTAGCTTCTTCAAGCTTCACTTTCAAATCAATTCCTCTGGAAGACACCTGCTGCAAAACTCAACTGACTAAACTCTGACTCAAATAAGTGTGTCAGGACTATTTTCTCTTCTTAGGAGATTTATGAAATGATGGACCCAACAAAACAAAAGCCTCGGTTCTCACGAGATGCAGGATGAGCTTGATGTCGGGGACCTACAGAAACCTGAAAGAGACAAAAATAATAATAATACTAAACATTTAAATCTGTTTTGCAAATTAACATCTTAAATTCTTAAAACTAACATTTGTAAGTTTTCGCATCAAAGATAACGGAGCATTTTGTGTCATGTTTGTGAACTTTTAATGTTGATGTAATCACTAACAACTGTGTTTAGGACCGTCTGGCAGTTTCTTTGCCAACCGAATTCTGCTGTACAACAACACGTCAACAGCTGTGGTGGAAAACGGGTTCCAAGCCAACGCCCTCATATACATACGATTCCCACCAGGTGAGTTTTCTGCACCTGAGTGAATTTACAAACTGGTATTACTGATGTAAAATAATACTACTGCTGTCAGGCTCAAATTACTCAGTGAAACAAAACCACACAACAGCACTTACTGCATGGTAGTGTGTAACATAAAGGTTACTTTTGAGAGCTCTGGGTTGTGTATTTTTTTAGCAAAAAAAAGTTCCACATGACTGCAAAAAGTTCAGACATTTCAGGTCAAGTTTTGTTAGAGCGCACCCAAATGTTCTATTAATAACAGGGTCGATTTCTTTCTCCTGCGTCTGAAGAAGCTGTCAGTGGTCGTCAGAAGCCGTCGAACGTCTCGCTGGGTTTCGTCCTCTACCAGAACGACCGCTTCTTCAGGTCGAAGCGCTACAGAAGGGGACGGGCCCCTATCATGGTCCTGTCGGCCAGCGTCAAAGGTCAGGAGCGCAGCGTGGTGCCGCAACACGTGGAGATGCTGTTCAGACCAGCAGTAAGAAAACCAGCTTCTGTAAACAACTTTGAAATAGTTTAGATTCAAATGTAATCATCCTTTAACGGCCTGTATTGAGCTTTCTGGCCTCGACCTGAATGCGCACACATGACTTCATGCAGGGGCTTTCAAAGTCTGATACTGGGGCTACAACTTGAGCCGGTTTTTAAAACAAACTGTCCCATTAAAAGCAGCTGAACCAGCAGTCAGCAGCTCCTGTCTGCAGTGGACACGTGGACGGACAGACAGCTGTCTCTGGATCACTGTGAGACTGAAGGAAACTTAGAAACAGCAGGATTCTCAGGCAGGTTCTGCAGCGGCTTTCTTCTCTGGTGTCTGAGTGGATCCATGGAGGTTTATTCTGGACGGACGTCAGAGACGATGATGTCCTCTGGAAGTGAAAGTCACACTGAATCTAAAAACACTTGTCTCGTGTCTATGTGTTCAGATTTGGACTGGGTCATGGATTCGAAAAGGAGTGTGATTTTTGACACAAATTGCAGCAATCGGGTGCTAATCAGGCCAAACTACAATATCTAACTGTTGTTTTCAGAACACCTGCATGCACCTGTCCCTTTCACCTCCCACAGTAGCTTTACCTCACATCCCCCCAATGACTTGCTTTCATTATTTAATGATTGACTATTTTATTTGCAGTGTGTGAGATAACATCGACAGATGGTATCACTGTGTGTGTGAGAAGTCACAGTTTGTTTCAGTGGAACTGTTAATGGTTTGTTTTTATGGCACCAATAAACCTGCTTAATCTGCTGCTGATCCACCATCACAGTGGCTGCTGTGGGATTATTGTCTGTTGTTGTGAAGTAGAAACACGATGAGATAACAACGTTAGCTCGGGACAAAATTCAAACATGGCTTCATGTCCATTGATGATACTCTCTCTTTTATTGGTTTATTGGTCTTTAATCATTCATTCACTGTGGTATATTATTTCTCTCTCTGTGAAGCACTTTGTACTGTGTTTTGAATAGTGCTCTATAAACAAAGTTCATTATCATTATTATTATTATAAAACTATTGCAGCTAGAACCTGTGAAGTTTTGGCATTTTTGCTTAGAAAAAGACAGTGAAGACAGAAGCTTAAGAGATGTTGTATGTGCTCCTGTTTCAGGTGGCGAACGATACGTCTCTGTACAACTTCGCCTGTGTTTTCTGGAACTACAGTCTGAAAGACTGGAGCACTGACGGCTGCTCTAAAGGAAACGCTTCAGACGGAGTCTTGAGATGTTTCTGCAACCACACCACCAACTTCGCCGCTCTCTGGGTGAATATATTAGACTAAAGCTTGTTTCATTAGACTGAGCTCAGATCTAACAAACTGTTGGAGGGAGAAATCGGATGATTACCACTGGGTATTCAATCATAGATGAAAACTTTCTGGTGAAGCTTCTTGTTCAAAGAAAGACTCAACTACAAAATGAGAAAACGCATCATGATGAAGGAAGTTTTGTGAAAACTTTGATTGTGTTTCTGTTTCAGTCATTCAGAGAGAAATATGAATATGCAGAAGCCCTGGATGTGATTTCTATTGTTGGACTGTCTTTTTCTATTCTGGGTTTGGTTGTGACGATCATTCACCACCTTAAAGAGAAGTAAGATCATGTTACATTATAGATTATATAAAAACTGTATTTTACTGTATCACTGTCCACTCTTTCATCTAGTTAGATACTTTCCAAATCCTCTCTAGCCGTGCCGGAAACACTCAAGTGCTGTTCTTAAGAACAGTTTTTAAGGTACTACATTTCAGAGGGAAATGGTCAACTTTTTACTTCACTACATCTACTTATTTCAGGGCAGGGAGAGCCTCGTGCTCGGAGTCAGATCTGAACACACAGACATGAAACACACTTTCATTCATAAACGTCCACGAATCCACTTTGAAAACAGACTCCAGAACGTGCCTGAGAAACTTCTGGTTTTTAAGTTTTCTTCAGTATCTTCAGTTTATTTTCAAAGTATTCCAACTTTGTCTCAAATCGTCTCTGTCTAGCTGTCAGAGAAACTCTAGTGGGGGGCAGAAGAACAAGAACGCCAAGATGGTGCTGCTGTGTATCTACATCAGCCTGCTGGCCTTCATCATCACCTTCCTCTCTGGAGTTGGAAACTCCAGCAGACAGAACGACGCTCAGTTGAAGGTCGACACTCCGGACAACATCATCCCGGGCTCTGATGAGCGCGTGGAGCCGGACGGAGGCTCGTGCTCGGCGGTGGCGGCTCTGCTGCAGTTCTTCCTGTTATCCACCTTCTCGTGGAACAGCGTGTACGGCACCCAGCTGGCGCTGCTGGTCCGGACGATGCGCCGCAGTCTTCCTCCATACTGGACTAAGCTCAGCCTCGCTGTGGGATGGGGTACGAGATTTAAAGGGAAAGTTCAGACGTTTGTGATGTTTGTAATTCTGCTTCTCCAGGCGGCTCGGTAGCAAACTGATGAGTGTCGTTCACGTGTGTTTTTCTTTTATACTTATGGACTGATGGTTTTAGGCGTCCACTATAATGATACACAGGCCCTTTAACCCTCCTATTTATCATTTATAATCAGTTCATATAGTCCATGTTTTTCACACACCGCTATAAGCAGATATAAGGACATTTTTCAGTCTTTATTAATGTTAGCACTTCTCTTATTACAGCTGTATTTTACTATGTTGTCATTCGTTATCTGTTTACACAGCAGCCTCACTTATGTTTGCCACAGGAGGAGTCTGCTCATAACTACATTACTGTGTGTCATAAACCAGCTTTTACATGTTTATACACTGAGTATGTGTTGCCATAATAATTAACTTTGTTATACAGCACCTTTCAAAACCACATCCTACAAAACAAAATTAAAAGAGAAAGTACAGAGAATGAAATGGGGAAAAGAAACAAACCAAAATAAAACAAGATGAAAACAGTCAAACAAATAAAAGAAAAAATATCAAACTTTAGGCTAACATTAAACAATGGTTGTTATTATTATAATATTACGACACATAACCCCCATAAAACTGTGAATTGTCGTTTTTACTCTTTACTCTTATTGTACGGATTACACAAACAAGATTTGTTCCCTTTGGACAGAGCCAGGCTAGCTGTTTCCCCCCGTTTCCAGTCTTCATGCTAAGCTAAGCTAACCAGCTGCTGGCTGCGGCTTCATGTTTAGTGTGCAGAAGCGAGAGTGGAATCAATCAGAACATCTGACTTTTTTTAAACAAATTACCGCTGAAATACGTCGCTCGGAGCCAAAAACAACCCAAAACTTCCTTCAGCCTCCATGATGATTTTTTGAAACTCAATATCAACAGTGAGCTGGAAGAACATGTGTGATTTTAAATGTTGAATTTAAAGCCATTTTAATTGTTGTTTTAACTTCCTGTCTCCTCTTAGGAGTCCCGGCTGTCGTCACGGCGATCACACTGGGAGCCACCTACAGGGTCGACAATCCTCTGGGATACAGACAGGAAGAATTGTGGGTCCATTACTATCATTATTAATTACATCACTTTTTCTTTTCTTTAATCGTCTTCAAATTCTACATTTTCCTGTTGAACTCTTTAAATTTTCTTTAAAATAAATTTAGGATCTTTGGAAACTGTGGATCTAAATCAGAACTGAAAATAAAGTTCTGTGTGTTTTTTCAAAGGTTTGACAAATGTAGTTTCCGTCCTCGACACAGTTCATATTTCACATTTGTTATTCTCCGTCCTCTAGTTGCTGGCTTGCAGCTCTGGATAAGAACAAGCAGTTTAACTTTGGGAAGCCAATGTTTTGGGGTTTCCTCTTTCCGGTCGGTCTGATCCTGATCTACAACATCGTACTGTTGGTTCTGGTCTCTCTGACGACATGCAGGACAAACCCCGACCTGAACAGGTAACGGCGTCTAAAAAAGGCGTCTCATTACCCGTCCTCTCTGACGTCACGTGTTCACAAACTTCCTCTTCAACTTCCCAGAAACATCTGAAATAATATCTTAAAACACTGGAGATTTCGGGCATGAAGTCGTAATAGAATAAAGTAGGTTCGAGAGCAAAACAAAGAAATCTCGTAATATTACAACTTTTTTGGGTTCATTTTCAACTTTATTCTGAAAATTCTGCGATATTATTCTTTAAATATTTCAACTTTGTTCTTGAAATGTGTCTGTCTCCCTCGTCACAGCGGCCCTAAAGCTCTGAGGCAGTCACCGGTTTAGTGAGAAATGTTTCCTCTGACGAAACATTAGAGGATAACTTTAATTCACTCGCCTGTTTTTGTTGTGCAGACACAATCGTTCCTCTTTCAGGAAGAAGTTCCTCACCAGTTTGTCTCTGTCAGTCTCACTGGGTCTGTCCTGGACTCTGGGGTACCTGGTGCTCGTCACTACAGGACACTCCCACCTGGTCCTCAGCATTGTCTTCTGCCTCTGTACAACCACACAGGTACGTCAGCTTGCTAGAACTTCTAGACTTTATGTGAACATATTATGAATGTGTTTCTAAAGTATGAAGCGGCTCCAGCTTCCAGTTCTACACCGTTCTGCTCAAACATACAGTTGACACAGCACCTCGCTGCAGATCTCTGACTAAAAATATACACTAACGATCAAATAAGGAAGTGCTTGGACAAACCAGGGATGCCCACAAACAGGTGGTGAATAAATAACTTTTAACGGCAAAATCCCAAGAATATCTTAACAATTAAGAATTCATCAAGCATATAATGTTTAAAGCTAACTTTTGACTGGTGTCTGGAATAAATATTAACCTTTGTCTTCCTGCTCTCGTGTTTTCAGGGGTTTCAGATATTTGTCCTCTTCACAGCCAGAACGCCGACCTTCAGAGCCACCGTATCCCGGTCTGTCCAGTACGTCTCGTCTGTCAGCATCCAGCTCAACAACACAAACTACAGTTTGCAGAAGCACTCGAGGAGGACGACCGGCTCCGAGTCCTACAGAGACCTGACAGACCAGTACTGGTCTGCCACCAAAACCCTGTAGCAACTCTAACCTTCACAGTGAAGAGAGCTGATGCTTTGGTGCAAATATACATATTCATCATGGCGGATAGTAAGATACTTTAAAACGCTGAGCACACATTGCTCCATATTTATAGACTCAGTGTGACGTCCAGAGTAAACGTCCCTGAGTCCACCGACACACCAGAGAAAACCACGCTGCAGAACCTGGCTGCGAGAATAGGAAAACAAATGCAAAAATCTGATTTAAATACAATTTATAGGTCAAATATTCACTTCGTCTTCTGTTTCTCTCATAAACTCCAGCTGAACCAAAGCAGTTCACTCCTGTTTATGTATTTTTGGGTCAAAATAATAATAATATTATATTTATAATAAATATTTTATTGTGTTTTGTATGTTTTTGACGATTCATCTATAATATTCAACTTTTTGCAACGAATCATTTCATCTGTTGGCAGCTTTCTGCAGCTTTAAAGGTTGCAGAGCTGCTTTAAATTAGCATTTTGTTATTGTCTTTGTATTTGTAATTTCTGCAGATATATTTCTGTTTTGCATTTTATAAAGTACATTTACTCAAATGTTGCACTTTTTTTCTTTTACAATTTCAAATTATTTATATTTGCATTGTCATTTTGATTTCATGCTACTTTAAAATGTTTTGAATCCACTACAGTCTTTTTTATTGGATAACATTTTTCAGCCAAAACAAAAACGACGCTCTCTCTCGTACAGTGACATTTGTTGTTGCAGTAAAATAATTCTACCAACAGTTTCATGCATCAGTAAAAATTATCCAACAAGATTTAGAATATACAAAACAAAAAAGCCATTGTGCCATTTTCTACTTTTAGTGTTGAGACTTTTCTGCTGGAAACATTGACGTCCTAGAAAAAGGAATTTCTTCTTCTTATTTATTATCTCTGAGAGTCACATGTTCAGATGCCGGTTAGCTTAGCTTAGCATAAAGACTGGAAACAATGGGAAACAGCTAGCCTGGCTCCAACTTGTAATGGTCTAAACTGGGTATGTCTTAAATTGTGTGTGGATGGTCAAACCGGTAGAGGCAGCTTATTCTGTCACCACCCTGACCAGAACAACTGGTTTAACTGGTGTTTGAAGTAAATGTGAGGCACATCCTCATCCAGTCTGCTCTACCAGCATCAGCTCTTCAAGCTTTTATTCAAGTCACTGGAGACAATAGAGGGCGTCCAAGCTCCACACTAAGCTAACATCCAGCCGTTTGCAGTCAAAGCCTCTGATGTCTTTACCCAACACGGAATACAGACTCACTGAGGATGTCTGACTGCGTCCTTCCATGTTTACAGCTGCAACTAACTCACTGTTTGTCTGAAACTAGTGAAAACCGTCACAGTTTTCCCAGAGACACGTCCTCAAATGTCTCCTTTTGTCCAACCAACAAAGACATTCAGTCTAAAAAGGCATAAAACTGAAACCCTGAGACATTTAAGAAGCTGGAACCAATCTGGTATTTTTGTTCGGTAAATATTAAAGCAATTTGCAAAACTGTTAATTAATTTTCTGTAGATCAACTGTTTATCTAAACAGCTTATTACAGAATGAAAGTTAGCGTCCAGTCTCACTTCCTGTGTCCGCTCTGTTGGTCCAAACAGAAACAAGATCCAGTGTGTTTGAAAGGCTCTTTAAAGCCTTTAACGAGCACATGGACTCTGCAATGAGTTAACATAACACAGATTAAACTAATAAAAACAAGCACAAAAAATGGTGAACTTCGACTTTAACTCCAGGCTGCGGCTCCTGTCAAGGCTGAAAGATCAATAATACTCTATAAATTTTCCACGACAGATGATTCCTCTCACTTTCCCTCCAGTTGACTTCAGTTATTAAACTGTTTCCAAAGTAAAAGACAAGAAAAGATCCAACATGTGCAGGAAAATAAAGTGATTTCCATGGAAAAGGACGCAGCTGTGTGTCCCTCCAGCAGTTTAATCAGAGCTGCTGCAGCTGATCCAGGGTCACTGCTGATAAATTACTTTTTACTTGTTCAAATGTCCTCTGGGAAATACTCATGAGCTACATGAGCTCCTATTTTGAAATAGGTTCCTGATAAGACGTCGCTAATTGATTGCTCCGATGTTAGTGTTGGTAACCTGCTAATATCTGAGGAACCAATTAGCAATGGGATGCTGAGCAGAAGCAGTTGCGTGGAGGTGTTAGAGGTATTTCCTATGCAGTAGCCAGCTGCTAAGTTGTAGCTAGTGTGTTTCCAGGTGGTTGTTAAGGTGTTCTGGACAGTTTCAAAGGCATCCTAAGCCTCTGCATTTTAAGATGGTTGCTAGGTGGTTGCTATGGCTTTCCAGGCAGCTCCCAGAGCTTTAATAAGTGGTTGCTAGGCTTTTGCTAAGTGAAGGCTACAGGTCTCCAGGCAGTTGTTGGATTGTATTAGGTTGTTCTACAGTGTTTGTAATGGCTGCTTGTGTTTGCAGTTGGTTGCTAAGTTGTTGCTACGTCTTTCTATGCAATTACTAGCGCTTTAGCACTGTAGGTGTTTGCAAGTGTGTTCCAGACAGTTGCTAGAGCATCATAAGTCTAAGTGGCTGCGATGGCATTTTGAGGAGTGGGTAAGGGTTTAGCAGTTGGATGCTAAGGCAGCACAAGCCGCTGTGCTTCCTAGTGTTTGCTTGGCTTTCTGAGAGGTTCCTAGGTGATTGCTATGGTGTTCAGGGTGGTTGGTGGTGTGCTTTCTGGGTGGTTACTACAGCTTTCCGGGCTCGGGCTTTAGTCGGGAGTTACTGGGGCATTCTGGACAGTTTCTTGGGCATCATAAGCCTCTGCTGGAGAAATTAAAGTCGAACCTCTTCTTTTCTAGAACATTTTAGGCAATTTTCTATTTTGTCAAAAAGTCTGACAACAATCTGAGACACCTTCACAAAACAGGAAGCTGTACGAGCGGCAGCTTTAACAGCTCCAACAAAGGTTTGAGTTTCTTCTGAGTGATTCTACTTATTGACTCAATGTCTCAGCACAACATCAGCACACATGGGTCATTAATCGATGCCAGCTCATGACTAATGTTTACTGGGAGTTCCTCATTCATGGGAAATAACTGCATCATATCAACACTTTTCTGTACAAGTTGGATGCCGACCACACGGGGCAACGAAACTACGCTGGAGTTTTGTTCACCATCAAAATGAGAGTTTGGCTCATCTCAGTTGCCGTAGCAGCTGTAAAACACCACACTATCATTTTTTAAATACGCAGGCAGCAACAATAGTGTTTTTTATGTTTTGTTTTTGGCAGCTCGTGTTTTCTCTTTCCTGACTGAGTGGACGGACTGACTCATACTCCAACAGCAACTCGTCTCCAACAAACTGAAAGAAAACACTTTGGACTTTTATTGTGCAGACGGGATAAAAAGGATTAAAGTGCAAATGATTGATTCTGGAAAGCTCCAGCTGGATGTTGCACCCATTTTTAGTTGCTTGACGTCGACATAAAAACCAAAACAAATGACATTAAATCAACAAAACAAACATGAGTCCTTTAAAGGTGCAGAGCGCGGCGGTGAGTTGAGGTCATCGGACTGAAAAGAGAATCTTGGCTGAAGCTGGGCTTCGTCTCTAACGAGGTAAAACTCCTCGTTATGTCACCGGAGAGAGAATCACCCCGTCACAAATCACACACAGCAGCATCGTAAAAACGGAGAGCGTTACCGCGGCAACAGCTCAGACACATCCACGTCCTGCTGACTAAAAGATGAGAGAAGAGAGAGAAGATAGAAGATAAATTCATGTCTGTAAGAAAGAAGGAGGGATAGAGGTCAAACAAGCCTGCGCCTGATCTTTGATTCTGAGTCAGCGTTTCAGCTCGTGCTCGGGTTCTGACCCCACTTCAGATCTGGGTGTTTCCCCATCATGAGTCATCAGTGTGGGAGAGTTTGACCTCCCACTGAAGACTCTGAGGGTTTCCCACTGACTCACTGTGGACTCTCACAAGGCAACAAACCAAACCAGCTGCCGACATGAAGCAACAGCTGAGCTGCACAAATTGTTTTGTTATAAAATTATGTGAAACTGAAAATGTCGGAGCTGCTGGATTTGAAGCCGTCAGCACGTTGCTAACATGTTTGTTATTTTTACAGTTTAATATTCACTAATCGTTCTTATTGTTGTGGTAAGTTAACATTTATTTTGACGTTTCTGTGTTGGAGGCATTAGAGGTGCGAGGTTTCTGTGTGTACATTTAACTGGATGATTATTATCCCATAAAAATCCGATGAGTCAGCAACATCTTTTGAATCTCTTCTTAAAACAGACTCGGAGAGTTTTTTCTTCTTCGAATTGTCTTTTGTGTTTTTATTTATTGTATCTCACATTACTGGTTTGATTTTAAATTTGTTTCTTTGTGTGAAGCACTTAGAAACTTTTCAAAAGTGCTATAAAGAAAGATTATGATATAATCGAGGCCCTGTGGTGAAACAGCCTGTGGAGCTGCTTTCTCCGGACTCTGTGGTGCTCAGTGAAGGCAGCAGCAGCTCTGACACTAAACAGACGTCTTCATCGAGGTGGACGCCACACATGCCTCGAACCCACCACCCCCCACGTGACATCACATGAATGCCACGTGCCGACAGTTTCACCAAAACACTGAGGAAGACGGAGATGTCTCACAAAACAAATCTATAGTTGGTTCTGGAGGCGTTCTAGTTGTTCCCTGCAGCCTCTGCAGAGCGCAGTGACACATTAAAAAATGCTCCTGTTCCTGGATCTGCTCCAAACATTTATATACAGTTAGCTGGTTTAGTCCAGCGGTGTCCAAGCTAGGGCTCAGGACCCCTCCACACCAAGTGTGTGTGTTGGGACGGACATGTTACAACAACACTGCAAGCTGATGTCTTCATACTCAAACAAGGTGAAGCCCGCAGCTGCTTGGACAGAAGGAAAACCTCTTCTCTTCCTTCCAGCAAGACTCAGACACACATTTCTGCTGGAAATGAAACACTTCTCAGGTCTCAGCCTTCAGGTGTTTCATCTGAACCAACAGCTGCAGACTACAAGACTCTGAACATCTCGAACCGCAGAAAGAAAACACGCAAGACTTGCAGCATGACGTCCAGTTTGTCTGGTTTGTGTCTGGACGAGGGCCAGAGTTCACTGAGCCCTCTGTTTCCTCCTATAGGCGATCAAACACGTCTGAAAACTGACGTCTGGGACAGACGTGGTCAGGACTGTCATGACGGACATGGGCGGACATTTTGTTTTTCTCTCAGATCGAAGGAAATCGTCTGAGAGAAAAGAATCTTGTCGTCTGCATAAAGACGCAGTTTCACGTCTGGATGTTTCACTGAAATTCGTTGACATCGGACGCCAGTTTGTTCACATTAGAAGTGTTTATCGAAAACTAAACAAACACGTTCATGGACCATGGACTGAAGACCAGGTGAGTCCAGGTGAAGGACGTCCTGAAACTCCCACATGGTGCCGTTTAACTGGCTGATTCTAGTCTCTTGATAGTGAAGGATTCACTGTTTGTATTCGTGGATTAGCAGTTAGAGACCCTCAGGGGCCCCAAAACCTCCACATTCACTGAGTGGTGAAACTAGTTTGTGGTAATTTAATTACCAGTAAATGTGTTTGTTAAACACTAAATCACATTTAGTGAAACAATAATGACTTTAAAACCCGATCCTTCACTGGTCTATGAGACCGGGCCTCAAGATTTGGTAACAGTGCAGGTGTTTCCTACAGGCCCCGGCCGCTTCACTTTGGGCTTCCATGATGCTTTGTAACACACCAACATTATCAGGTCCCGGGCTTGTTGATCGATGAATGATATCATTAAAAATGAGTTGCTGACAAAATGTGACAGAAATGTGAATATTTGCTTCTTTGTTCAGTATGATGCTGGAACAGCAGTTACATTCATTCTGCGTGTTCCTCGTCCCTGTTGGACTTTGTGACAATCTTGAATAACTCTTTAGAAACGAAACAGTCTCTTTGTAGCAGCCAACAGGTGAACGCGCCAGATAAAAACATCTGAGAATGTTGCTGAAAGCTTTGATCGGACAGTTAGGTTTCAGTGACGGGACTGTTGTTGTGGTTTAAGCGGGACACTGTTGCGGTGGCGTGTTTCTGTGTGTATGTAGTATTTATGAGGTAACGTCCATACAGTGTGTAAATGTTCAGTTCTGTTTACCTGACGGGACAATCAGTGAACATGTAAATGAAAGCAGATTGTTGCATAATCCATCCTGATGTGAACCCTCTGCTGCAGGGAGGTTTGTTTCCTCTGTGGGGGTGTGGAGGCGGGGCGGGTGGGGACAGTATGTGGAGTCTGGAGCAGATTAAAAGCTCCTCTGATAGGAGAGCAGCTCTGACTGGAAGCAGATGTGCGGTTTGGTGTCGGTCCGGGGTTTTCCTCTACTGCTGTGTATAAACCTGAGAGTGTGTGTGTGTGTGTGTGTGTGTGTGTCCTGAGGCAGTTTTCATAATGCAGACTTCACCACACGCGAGAAAACAAGAGGAAAACATCTCTCAGAGTTCAGATTTGCGCTCAGAGTGAGATGTTCTTTCAGTCGCAGCAACGTGACGAACGCTGTTGTTCAGTTTGTTTCTGAATGAATCCAACATGTTGTTTTCAGCAAACAGCAGATTTATCTGGTTTCTTTACCCACTTTCCTCCTCTCTCAGGGACTGGAGTGTTTCCCAGCATGCACCTGGGCAGAAGCAGGTCACCTGTCCGAATCAAACATGGAGACTTTGGGTTTTTGCCTCACACGTCATATGACAGGGTTGTTTCCATCCTCATGGTTTTATTCACCTTTTCAATGAAATGAATCAAGAATCAGAGTGGAAACACGTGAAACAGGTGGAGGATGACTGGATGAACACACTGATTCTGACTGGTCATACATGTTACCATGGTTACCAAACGGTTTGCATCCGTAGATACGTAACTTTACATCCAATCTCTTCCCGAACAGTTCAGCAGAACTTCTGCATCGCTCCCGATCACTGCTGAATCACTTTACGAATGCTTTTTCGTCACATATGATTTTAAACTGTATATTCGGGGTTTCTGATTGTGAGAACACGTCGGGCTGTTTAACATTTTACAGACAGAAAGATTCATCATAATGAGAATATTCAGACCGTCCTTGAGGCGGTCCCGGTCCAGTTGTTTGGCCTTCAGTTGAAGCTGCACTTTATCACCAGAGAGAAAAAGAGACGATCGAGGCGATTATGTTTTTCTCCTCAGCTGTTCTCTCCAAACCAAACAACATTTACAACACATGAAAAATAACAGGAGATGATCTAGAGGAAAGATCAACTTAAAGCAACCAAACAAACCATCAGAACATTTCTACGAGTTTGTGTAAGTGAAGGGATGAATCACATGAATCTGTTCTAATCCACGAAAAGAAAGTAAAGAACCACAGGTTTACGGCCAAGTTTACGATGTGAAACACAGAAAAACAGAGAAGGTTTGTGTTTTTATCGATTATCAAAATTGTTGTCTCAAGTAACTCAAGTCTTTAGATGGTCGACTCAAGTCTCAAGTCTACAACGAGTCCACAGAGTCGATTACAAGACACTTTCAAAGACGAGTCAGCTGTTAGCAGCTGCTGTCTGCAGGTTCTGCAGCTATACGATTTCTAAGCAGACTTCTGGTCCTCAGAGATAACGGCATCCTCAGAAAGTGTAAATGAATCTAAAAACATGTGCATCGTGTCTCAGTGTTCACTCAGCGTTCAGCGTTACGACTCACAGATGCCTCAGCTCCATGAGCTGGCTGTCCCAGCCTCTGGTGGATGTGAGGCCAATATTCCCTCTACTTTTAGCTCTGGTTTGGTCTTTTAGCCTTCAGATAAAAACAACAACAGATGCAGCGCTGGAGGAACACTGATGAGCTTTCAAGGAGGATCTCCTCAGTGAAGTGTTGCAACATTTCCTCTTTGGCAGCTTCAGGTCTTGTTTCCAGTTCCCAGCTGCCTGTTTACTGGTTCCACTGATTAACGGCGTGTGTGTTTGTTGGTATGTGGGAATCTTCATACACATCCCTGTGTGTCCTAACCCGACTCTGAACTCGCAGCCAATCAGCTCTGCGACTTAGAGCTGCCCAGACCAATCAGCAGCGGCGTTTCGCAGGCCGGCCCCGGCTCGGTGAGTGCGGTGGCGGTTTGGATGGAGGCCCTGGCGGGTGAAGCTCTGAGCTGTAATCTAATTTTCTCTTTAATGACGGTGAGGAGAGCAGCAGATTGGAAACATGTGGCGAGCTGAGTGATGAAAGAAGGAAGACAACAAAAACACGTCTCTCAGAGTCAAACACAGCAGGATCTGAGCAGAGTCGCAGCTTGGTGGCTTCAGCGCACTTAGGTTCACTCTCAGGTGCACTTCTACTATTCTGGAAGACTTTACTTTTCCCTTGCTGCATTTGAGAGGGAAATCTCCGAAATCAACTGTTTACACGACTGTAGGGGAAATTTACTAAGCCTGTCGTGACCTTCAGGGGCTCAAGATGATGCGTCACTGCCATTTTTCAATTTAGCAACTGACTAAAGATGTAAATGAGCTGCAGGTCGTCTGATTGGCATAAAGTGACAGGAAACAAGGTCTGATGTCGTGCATGTCTGGAGAGCCACGGAGCGTATTTACGGATTGGTTGAAGAGAAGACAAATATTTGTTAAAACTGTGATGACAACTGAGAAAAAAACTCTTATTTTAGAAACTAAATATTCTGTTACAATATCGTGTTACAAGCTCAGAAAACTACACGTCGGACATGAGGATGTTTGGTTGTAACGTGACAGGCTCACTGTGGACACTTAGCATCACCTGCACTGTAAATGAGCAGAACACATGAAAGATAATCATAAGATGAGAAATGAGGATCTCGGATAGCTAACGGACAGCGGTGCACTCCAGTCTCACTCTTAGATCCAGTCTTCAGTATTCACGTCCAAAATCCACAATTTGTGACTTCAGTCTTACTCAAGTCTGACACTGATCAAGACCACTTTGCCCCCTGTCCCCATCAGAGCAGCCGAACCAGCAGTCAGCAGCTCCTGTCTGCAGTGGACCCGTGGACGGACAGACAGCTGTCTCTGGATCACTGTGAGACTGAAGGAAACTTAGAAACAGCAGGATTCTCAGGCAGGTTCTGCAGCGGCTGTTTGTGATGGACATCAGAGATCATGATGTCCTCGAGACGTGAATCTAAAAACATGTCTCTGAGAAAGAGATTTAAGGGCCTCGTGGTCTGAAACCCTCTGCTCCATTACAACAAGATCCCCTCTCCTTTTAGTTTCAACAGACGGAGCAAGTACTTTACTTATACTGGAAGGTAAAGTCTGGCTCATTTTGTCCTCTGGAGACACTAGAGACGTTTGTTTTGTTTGTATTAAACATGGGACGGACTCCTGGAGTGAAATGTGACGTTGAGCTGCTGGATTTTTGTTTTTAACTCTCCGTGGCTTCAGCTGCCGGCAGCCCCGCCAGCGATCAGCGAGGATCTGCATCGATAAATCCCAGGAACCAGACAACGGGAGGGCTGAAATATCTGAAATCCGTCATCCTCGCCGAGTGTGCTTCAGCTCATCGCATCGTTACACAACCTGAAAGGTTCAGAAAGCGTCGACGAGACCTGCTCCAGACTCAGCGGGAGGTTTTCAGCTCATTTTCCAGCACGAGGAGGTGAAAAGGATTTGACTCGACTCACGTTAGCGTTTCCTTTGTGGCCTCAGCGAGGAGATTTGGACTGTTGGAAAAACTGAAGCTGTTTTCTCAAATGTGCACACAAACTTGTTTTCTGGGGTTTTCATTTGAAGACGCGTGTCGGCCGCCCTGCCCTGCGATTGGTGGAGCTGACAGAATGAATGTTTTTCTACGTTCTACTACGTTTTTAGCGCTGAAGCGTATTTTAACTGAAATCCAAAAAGTGATTAAACCATTTGGGACAAAAAACCATCTGAACTCGTCCTCAGAGTGCAGCTGCACAGATCCTCCTTCGTGTGTTTCAGAGAGACTGAATAACAAAGTTCAGTTCTCAGAGTATTTGTTTCTATCGTTGTTGTTGCTGGTTTTTATTCTCTGTGTATTTGTAAACCTTTTGAACTGCTGGAATCTGGTTTTAATCGGTGGAGTTAGTTTTTTATCTGCGAGGCGTTTCAGGAGCGAGTTTTTATTGGTAAACTGAATCAGCTGACCCTTCTTCTAGCTGGTTGTATAATCGGGCTGTGTGTTGCTCTGACTGGTGGAGACTTCCTGTTTGTGGACTTGATGGACTGCGTTTGACAATGAGAAGCTGGTTCATGGTTCTCTGGTGGAGCTAGGCTAGCAGTTTCCCCCTGCTTCCAGTCTTTGTGCTAAGCTAGGCTAAACATGTCTAGGACCTAACTCTGTAAGAACACAGAGATGAAACCGATATCCGTCTTCTCATCAGAGAACAAGACGGTTTCCTGAAATGTTGGACCGGGTTCACAGGCGGGAGGCCCAGACCGAGCCTCGTCCTCCTCGCTTGTCTTCGTCCTGCTCTGAAACCGAAACACATGGTGCGAAAGTCTCCCTCCTCGCTGACAGAAGCCCGTTGGACGTCAGCTGACATGTGACACGTCTCTGGGGGATGAAGCTGTCTTTGTTCGGTCCACGCCTCCTGTCCCGACACCAACCAGCTGATCTCAGGTTGCAGGCTGGGAGCCGATGGGAGAAGTGAGGCGGCGCTCTGCTCGGCACGGATCGGGCCTGATAAGGTTTCCTGTTCTCTCTTTGATGATAAAAAGATGTGGTCTCTCTGGATCTCTTCATGTCTGAAACTGCTCACGTTTTCTCACAAAATACACAATACGTATATACGTATATATATATATATATATATATATATAGATATATATATACACGTATCCAGGATTAAAGACGAGTTGAGTATTTATGTTGCTGCAGTGAAAGTGTGAGAGTGTGATCAGGATCCTTAAAGCATTAAAGCAGTGCAGCGTCCCTGCGGCTGCTGTGCTGTTATATATTCTGTCATCAGGTTATTATTCCTCGTGCATTAATGGAAAGCAGGATGTTGCTGCTGCAGCTGGTGGAGCCGGAGCTCATGTTGAACCGGTTTGTATCGGACTGCAGCTGATGATGCTTTTCATTCTGGATCCATCTGCCGACTCTTTTCACCGTCCATCCATCCGTCGATCCATCGATCGGTTTGGAAAACTGGTGAAAACGGCGAGAAACGCCGTCACGACGACCCGGAGCCCAAAGCGACGCCTCAGTTTTCTGTCAGTCGACTCATCGCTTCAGCTGAACTTAGAAAGTGTTGGAGTTTCATTTAGAACCAAACATCAGGTTTTACAGACTCCGTGTGTTTGGTGTGAAGCACTGAGGCGGTGACGAGTGGACGTCTCGCTCCTGATTGGCTGCCTGACTGTTACATAACCGCTCTGCTGCTCTGAGTGAGGACCGGATCTGGACCTGCTGCAGCTCTTCAGCTGCCTATTAAAACGTTGGTACAGCCTGAGGGGCCCCGTACGGCTCCGGGGCCCCTCAGGCTTTTTGAACTAATTCTTTGACCTATAAGGAGCTGCAGGTCTCCGCGGAGATGTTTACTGTCCTCAGATCTGCCGGTTCACAAGCACACACTCACACACACACACACACACTGACACAGACACACACACACACACACTGACACACACACACACATTGACACACACACACTGACACACACACTGACACACACACACACACTGACACACACACACACAGACACACACACACACACACTGACACACACACACACACTGACACGCACACACACACAGAGACACACACACACTGACACTCACACACAGACACACACACACACACACACACTGACACAGACACACACACACACACACTGACACACACACACATTGACACACACACACTGACACACACACACACTGACACACACACACACACACACACTGACACACACACACACACTGACACACACACACACACTGACACGCACACACACACTGACACACACTGACACGCACACACACACTGACACGCACACACACACACACTCACACTCTCACTCACACACACACACACACACACACACACACACACACACACACCAGAGGGTCTGGAAACGAGAGAAACCTCCACGCAGACCGCCGTCCCCGCAGAGCCAAAACCTTCGATTAGCATCGTCCTGGTGGGAGTTCCAGCCACATCGAGCCTCTGCTCAAACAATCAGGTTCTCCTTTGGCCCTGTTTCATGTCTGTTTAAGTAATCAGGTTCCTGGACCCGCCGGGGCCGGTTTGGACGGCCCCTGGTGGGAGATCCAGGGGCCAGCGCTGATTAAGTGATGTCTTTTGGAAGAGACGCTTCGGTTCAGGTTCAGGCTTTTGTTTGAAACTCAGAGGAAAATCTCCATGAGAGCAGATGGTGAACAGACGAGCCTCGAACTGCTCCTCGGATCGGTCTGCCGGTCCCGCCGGTCCTGCCGGGGCGACCGCTGGGGGGCCGGCGTTCAAACTCTGTGTTTGACAGAAGAATCACCTGAACGACAGAAGCGTTCGGGTGTTTGTTCCCAGACGGTTAAAACTGGAATCAGTTCTTTGTGTTTCACACGAGATCAGAGCGTGCTTTTCTTTGTCCCTCTTCTTCATTTCTTTTCTAACCTTTTATTTAATATCAGTCTTAGAGGATTAGTGAGTTTTATTTTGTAGGAGCAGTTGTTTCCTGTAAAGCGGGGACTGTGATTGGTCGGAGGAGTTTTGTGTCGACCAGGTGTTTTAAATGAACCGAGGTCGTCTTTAATGATGGAGGTCACTCGCTGCCCGAGACCGTCAGAAAACACCACCGAGACGAGGACTCCGACGTCCCTCTGGATTCAAGGACAACTGGACCTGAACCTGGACTCACACCGGTCTTTCCTGGATTATGTAACCGGGTTTGATGGAGACCAGCTCTGCAGTTCAAGGACAGACGTCTTCTCAGGGTCTTTCTACACATGGACTTCCTCCTGGTCCACGTGCCGGCGGGCGCTCGTCTGGTTTCCCTCCAGCAGCGGGAGAGACGATTACACGACAAATAAATTAATCTTTATTAGTATTAGAGTTTATTGACAAACCAAGACAAAAAGAAGAGGACTGAAACAGAGTTGCGACGATAAGAAACACGTATGTTCAGTGATTAATGAGAAAAACATCAGACGGAGCTCATTTTGACTACCGTACGTCGTGGTTGGTGGTTTAACCCGTAAGATATCATTTCAGAAACGTTTCTGTGTCAAATTTGAACTGAAGGTGTCAGATAAATGTAGCGGAGCATAGAAAGTATCTTTGGTTACTGAAGCAAACACACCGATTCTGGCTGCACCTCGAGCCACGTGTGGCAGCTTCTTCTTCGCCTCCCATTATCTCCCCCTGCATGGACACACACTCACTAATCCAGCCCATGTGTGTGTGTGTGTTGACAGTCTCAGTTTCCCTCCTCTGGTTTACATTTTCAGGATCTTTGTGTCCTGATCGAGTTAAACCAGATTCATTATCTGGATAAACACGCGTCACCGCTGCTGTCAGGTCGAACCACGAAGGCCGAGGACGACTTTGCAGGATGAAAACGCGTTTATTTTCTCAGACGTCTGTGTGCGTTTGGAATAAACATACAGTCGGTTTTTAGCGGCTCTCAAAGGCCTGAGACTCATGAAAATCCCTCAAAATGTAAATTCACACGTGACGTTTAAAGTCCAAGTGAAGGGAACAGGTCGCTGTTGGAGGATTTCCCTTCAGACTCACAGAAAAACATGTCCAAGAGTTCGACCTCTGACCCACCAGCTGCCAGCCGTCTGTTTGGAAAATGTGGATGAAATGATTTATTTATTTATTTACTCAAAAGTAAATGTAATGTTCAGTTCAAGGTAGAAAAGTTAAGAATTTGTTTCCTTTTGTTGACAGAACCCGTCGTGCAGTTTGACAAACTGTTTGGCTCAAGAAAAGAAAAACGTATGTGCGGTTTGTTCTGAAAAGGTTCATTTGTGAGCATGTTAGCACGCTGACGTTAGCATGTGTGCAGTTACAGCCTCACAGAGCTTCTCTTTGTACTTTCACCGGTGTCACATCCAACTCAGCGTAACAGACGGCGTCAGTGTTCGGGATCAAAGTGTGGACGATGCAAGTAAAGAAGCTAATTAAAACACAAACAATCTTCAATGAGCCAAAACTCGCCGTTCGTTAATCTATGATCATTTTTCTTAAAAATACGATTTGGAAAAAACCTGTTGAGCTCAAGAAGGTTCATAAGATGGATTATACAATCATGTCAGCCGGAAGATGCTTTTGTCTCCTTTCTCTCAAACAGCCGTCACTCAGCTGCCTGAGAGTCTGGCTTCAGGGTTTATCTGATCTGTGTGTGATGGGCAAAAATCCAAGTTGGGCTTTTTGTGAGCTGCAGTGTGAACAGAGCCTCTGAGTGAAGAAGACGAAGAGGAAAACATGAGCAAAGAGCTGATCTGCGGTTTCAAAGCCTTCGACCAAACAGCGAGACGGATTCAGGGTCAGTGAACCAACGACCTCCAAGATGTCGACCAGAAAAGATCCACCAAGCGAACATTTCGCCCCTCGACGACTTCACGACCACTTCTCTGTGAAAGAGATTAGCAGGAGGAACTCATCACCAGCAGCGGAGGTCATCAATCTCGCCTCGGCAGTGTCCGGGGTTTCCCCCGACTCAAACAGCCCTCGGCCTCCCCTCAGTCTCCCCCCGGTCCTCCCCCCGGCCTCCCCGCTCAACCCAGCCAAGACTGATTTTCCTAAAACAAGGGAATCCCAAGCCAGATGAGTTCAGAGGGGGGAGCGGGAGTTCCTCCGCATCGTAACTCATCTGTCAGAGAAACTCGAGGGAGGAAGACGACAAAGAGGGAAACATTTGGAGTCCAGATCAGAAACTCTGAGGAGACCAAGAGGACTACGAACCCGACCTTGATCCTTTTCACCGTCTGTGACAGACACGAACAGAAAAAACTAAAGCTGAAACTAGTCGATTCACATATTAGTCTAAAGTCCTCAGATTCATGACTCGAGTCTGACTCGAAGCCAAGTCATGGAACTACAGTCCGCAGATCTGCTTCATACTTGCTGCACTTTATTTCAAGTCCCCAGTAACACAAGATAATAAGTCCCTTTTCAAGGGACAAAGACCAATAGGTCCCTTTTCAAGGCCAACAAGTCAAACCTACTTTTACCCAATTATCAAACAATTAGTCCAACTGGGCAGAAAACTGTAACCTCACTGCTGGTTGTATGTCTCACAATCACACTTTCAGTAGATCAGGAAGGAGGCAGATCACGACACGACATCACATGAGTCAGTTTCTTTTTGGAAACGTGAGCCGCTCTGGAGACACTGAGGGTTCAGTCCAGACGAGGAAAACCAGAAAACAAAACACAGAGACAGAATATGCAGAAAATGAGGAGTCACATAACTCCACGTGCCTGGACCGCGGAGATGTCCGTCTCAGTCCTGTAACAAACATCCAACACAGAGCGACGTTCGGGGCCGAGCTGCTGCTGCCGCGGGGCGAACGCTGAATCACTGCGAAAACTATTAACAACCAAACCTCCACGGACCGATAACTTCCTGCATGGAGGGGAGCGAGGAGAGAAACGGGCCGTTTAGATGGAGGATGGATCGGCGGAAAAACAATGTTGAACAGATGGACGCACAGAGGAGCCAAGACTGTGGGTCAGGACGGCAGGTTGATCTGTGGGCAGGTGCATCCAGCACAACTCACCTGCATGACTGAACCACGGAGTACAGCTTTTCACTACGTCAGAATGACGATTTCTTATCGTAGTTTTGGCCAGAGCTGCGTTAGTCGATCAAAAGCTGTCAGCTATTTTAATCGAATGATAATTTCAGTAGAAATATGGAACTTTTCTTGGTCTCACGTTATATTAAAATGAATCTTTGGGTTTTGGACTGTTGGACCAAACGAGACGTTTGAAGACGTCGTCCCCCTTGTGCTCCGGGAGATTTTGAGATTTTTCACAGTTTTCTGAAGTTCAGATCAAACAATTCAATCGATTAATCGAGAAAACAATCGGCAGATTAACTGATAATGAAAATGATCATTGGTTTAGCTTTCATTGTGACACACTGAGTATTTGTACTTCCATAGAAAAATGAATATTATGACACAATGTTCTTCATCATATCTTCAGTTTGAAACTAAATAGTTTTAAATCCTGAGGGAACGTTTGCAGGGTGAAGAAATCAATTTGTTTTCAATCTAACTGATTGGAGCAACATGTTTGGTTATGTGGTAACTTTGAGGAGTCAGCTCTAAAACAATGCGTTCGCCCACTGATGTTAACTGAACCACAGCAGATGTTCACGGCCTTGTGTGCTGGATTTCAAACCCCAGAGAAACTGAATCTGACCTCTGTCTCGGTCTCTGAGCGCTGAGTGTTTATTTCATCACATTATTGTGTTTGAAAGACAAAGTGACGTTCGCCAAAACCAACATTTGGAGTCTCCGAAGCCTTTGACTTCACAGGAAACGACCTCGGAGAATTACCCAGAATCCCCCACAGCGAGCCGTTCCAGGAGCCAGGTGAAGTGTTTCCAGGTGACTTCCTGCCATCGCTGTCGCCCGCGGCAACACGTTTTTAACCCAAGCCGGCGAGAGTCTGCCAGCATCATGTCTCATAGCGAGAGTCCTCGGCCTCACGTGGACTTAATCCTGATCCTCAGAGTCTGAAAGACCAGGATCCGGTTTCAGTCCAGTATGATTCATGAAGTGCTTCCTGTTTCCTCCAAATAAGTAAATAAGGACAGTGTGTGTTTCACCGAGGCTCAGCCGCTGCTCGGCTTCTTAGATTTGACTCTAGGAGGAACAGAAACATGTTCGTTTGAAACTCTTCCACCGGAGCGTCTACTGCAAGAAACGGATCCATTTTCAAGATGCTGTATGAAGGGACGTTCATATGTTTTCTATCTATTAGTCTGTTGATTCTTTTCTTCCATGAATTGATTCATTGTTTTCAAAGTCTTTGTGAATCGTCGTCTCACCTTAACTGGATGTGAGCTGAATACATATCAGTTATAATACAGTGGGGAAAGAGTTACAGTAGAAAGTACAAATCTCGCGTTACCTTCAGAGCATTACTGTGAAGTTGATCTTTCTGTTAATGACTCTCCTGTTTCAGCTCGTCCTCCCTCACCGTTCAGGTTTCATCACAGTAAAACTTAAAGCTCCCATTTCTCTCGGCTGCACAAATCTGACGGATACTTAGCAGTTATGTCATCGTGAGTTCATTCTGTGGGGAGAGAGACCAGACCAGCTGGATCTGATGCCAAACCTGGTGTTTTCAGACGTCTGATCCCGTCAGGCTCTCAGATCTGCCGTCTGTGAGGCCTGAAAGAGACAAAGAAAAAGCAGCTGTCAGTTTCCCAGCATGCCCCTCTTTTAGTCATCATGCTTCAAAATGTAAAGACACACTTTGGATTTACGAGGTGTTTGTTTTCCTTTTCAGTCGGAGAGGAGTTCAAACAACGCAGGAAATCTGGCTCCGATTGTGGACTCAGCTGGACTCAGGTACACTCGAGCAGCTGTAATGGATATTTTTTATAATTACAGTGTATACGTGACAGTGTTGGTGCCTCCGGGGCAGACCAGACCAGACCAGACCAGACCGGGCAGACCGGAGTGTCCTGAACCCTGAGGCTCATGTTGCCTCTCGTCTCTGTGTCGTTGTACGTAAAGCAACACAGAACTTCATCACAGGCTGCAAACCGAGTCTCACACTCACCGAACTGCAAACTGTGATGGAAACGAGGAACCCAGACCAGGTTCTGGCAACACATCCTGCCGTCCAGTGTTACTGACACAGCGTCATCAGGAGCCAATCAGGAGAGGCGCTCCACAGGTGGCTTTATTATGAATGAACTGTGGTGGTTTTTACATGGCAGGTGATCCACGACACCGCCAGTCTTGTATTTATGTAACTGGGCAGAGGAGTCCGCTGCATGTCTCTCACTGTCGGTCAAACGTATTAACGAAAACCTTCAAGTGTTTCTAAAAATGAAAAATCATGTTTAGATAAGAAAAAGCAGAAACTCGAATATTCCATAATTACATATTATTGCTAATAATATATACGAGGAGACAAATAATAAACCGATTACCACCTGAGACTCGTCAACGTCTCACACGCAACATCAAGTCCACCAATACACCAACAATACGTGCTTTCAGTGCACAGCGGGTCCCAAACGGGGGCTCCAGACCTTTCTAAGGGCCACGACGAACGAGAAGAAGACGGATTTCTGCTGCACTGAACCGTCTCATCGTTATTTATTCTTTCCCGTAAAAATGATTCAAATAAAAGGAAACGCACGTGACTGAAAGGTTGGGAACTGATCTGGAACCAGCTGCTGACGTCTCTTATGTTGCCATTAATAACTGACACACTGTCTGTCCTCAGGGTCCCCCCCCACAGTCACTTACAAACCCGTCTATCAGTGGAAGCAGAGCGTGACAGCACCGACCAGTCGTCCCAGTCCTCACTGGAGCGTTCTGGTTCCCGGTGGGACCGGCGGTGTGTTACATAACCGTGTGTTTCTGCAGCCGGGTGAAATTACAGCAGAGCTGGCAACGTGCTTCTATTCTGACGAGATTTCCTGCTCTTATTTTCTTTTTTCTGCCCCCCTCCTCCTCTGTGGCGAATAAACCTTCACATTTCTCCTCGCAGAGTCAAAAACTTGTCAGATTGTTTCCCTCTCAACTGAAATAATCCACCGGTTGCCATGGCAACGGTACATAAAGCCCATCTTTGCCCTGCGGTTTGAGAGAAACGTCTGGAAAAGTGATGTAATCTGTCACATCACTGCTGGTGTTAACTGGGACTGTGTGGGGGCAGTGGTGGGGGTTTGTGGGTAATATGAGGATGGATGGTCTGGTCAGGAGAAGCGCCCCCCCCTGAAAACGACTTCTCGTGTCAGTGTGGAATCCGAGCGCTGCAGCAGCTTCGAACCAAACCACATTCACAGTTTTCCATCTTTGAAATACTAATATTCCGTGTCTGAAGACGCCTTTGAGTTAAACAGGATCAAATATTCACAGCTCAGTGGGCAGCTGTGGTTTGACCTGTGCTCAGGGTAAGAAAAACAATATATTTAATAATGAATTTAACCAAATATGAAGCAAATATCAGGCACGCAGTGTTCATCCACAGAAACGGGGAAGAACGATGTGCTTTGACTACATACGCGGCCAATCACAGGGCTTCTAACACACAAGCTGAATGAATGAATACCAATCAATAAATATTTGTTTTCTGGATCATGTGACGACTGAAATGAAAACATTTGTGGCGCTGGAGTCTTGTTGAACACTTGCTGATGATATAAGCTGCCAAACAAACAACACAGGAAACATGGACGCTCCTTCCGCCCAAAAGACCTGATTCATTTAATTGAATTAATTCCTAAATAAACCTTAATGGTCAAAGTTAAAGGTGCTATTGATAACACTGATAACATCCGGCCCCTACTTGAAATAATTGTGCAATATTCTCTGTTTTCAGTTTAATTTATTGATATTTATTCATACTTCTATTGCTGCTGTGCGATATCCTCCATCTCATAATCATCTTAATAAGTTACACTTAACTTGACAGTATTCATTATTGCACTATTACTTATTACTTATGTTATTACATTGTATTATTGTACCGTACATACTTATCATCAACCGGTAAACCCACTTTGTACTTAATGTATCTGACCTGTATTATAGTGTATTATATTTTTTGCTCAGTACTTCTATTCCTGTGTGCACTGACGTGACAGTGAGCTGCTGTAACAAAAGAGTTTCCCCTCGGGGATCAATAGAGTATTTCTGATTCTGATTCTGAAAATAAATATTTTGCTTGTGTTTTACAAAAAGAACAAGGACAGTCAGTCCCAGCTACCTGGTTTAAAGGTCCAGTGTGGAGGATTTAGGGGCATCTAGCAGTGAAATCGCAGTTTGCAACCATTTGAACACCGCTCGCCTCGCCCTCCCCTTCGAAGCGTGCAGGAGAAACTACGGTGGCCGCGAAAAACACGACAGGCCCTCTCTAGAGCCAGTGATTGGTTTGTCCGTTCTGGGCTACTGTAGAAACATGGCGGTGCAACATGGCGGCCTCCGTGGAAGGGGACCCGCTCCCTCTGTAGATATAAAGGGCTGATTCTAAGGTGACGAAAACACAATGGTTCTTATTTTCAGGTGATTAAACACTAATGAAAACATATAGATATTATATTTCTGCCGACAGCTGCTTCTAAATGTTACACACTGGAACTTCAAGAAATATGTGTTAAAAATCAGCACGGAGGGAGGGACGTGAGGTGATATAATATATCATAATAATAATAATAATATTAAGTGAGTCGTAACTCAGTCAAATGTCAATACACAGACATGAGACAAGTGTTTTTAGATTCAGTGCGACTCACACTTCCAGAGGACGTCATCGTCTCTGACGTCCGTCCAGAATAAACCTCCAGAAATCTACTTAGACACCAGAGAAGAAAGCGGCTGCAGAACCTGCCTGAGAATACTGCTGTTTCTAAGTTTCCTTCAGTCTCACAGTGATCCAGAGACAGCTGTCTGTCCGTCCACGGGTCCACTGCAGACAGGAGCTGCTGACTGCTGCTTCAGCTGGGGCTTTCACTTTGAAAGCCCCCATTTTAGATTAATGGCTATAACCTACAGCTACTTATCTTCATGCTAAATGGTTAACACGCAAGTATGAACCCTGGAGAGACAGATTATTTTGGTGCTTTCCCAACATACTAAATAAAACTGATTAGACATGCTCTGGAAATAATGTCACGGTACTTTAACTTGTCCAATTCAATCAAAAACGTGGTTTTGGTCTGAATAGTGCTGTTAGCTGAGTAGCCTGAAAAGGCTTCATAAGCAGACATGAATATAAATGCTGGTGGAGGATAAATACCAAAGACATTTCTTTTTAAAAAACGAATCAAAACTTCTTTATTGTTGAAAGTCAATATAGAAACAAACATATGTAGAAAAACATCAACAGCACAGCCTCATGTTAACATACATTCTCATTTTCTTTACAAAGCACTCTTCTGTTTGAAATGACTCTGTCCCTGTTTTCTAATAATGGGGTCTATGCATGAGTACAGTCAGGGCTCCAGCTGGAACTTAAAGGCACAGTACACTGTTTTATGTTTGGTAAAACACCATCCAATCAGGTGCTACATCATAGAGAAGAATGAGAAAATGCTCTGCATCGCTTTTGATAGCGTACCTGCCTCGGTAACCCTCCACAATAAAGCGTTACTGTGTGGTAGGTTCGGCGAGGATTGGTGGCAGGACGGGAAATTAATGGCAGCGACAAGCAAAGACAATTAGCACGTTAGCTTGTAGCCATAATCCATGACTGTCGTACTACGTGTCACAGTTTCAGTCACTCAGCGGTTCATAAAATGTGTTCATTTTAAATCTTAAATGGTCCTCAGAAGATTTCATTCTGTGAATTTGAACTCACCAGGCAGGAGGCAATGCTCTTAGCAACTTTTAACATGAACATTAAACAGAGAGAGGTCTTAGTTACTTTATAGGACTGTGATATGTAGTTTGATGGTTCTGGATCAGGGCCACAGAAACAATTGGCCATTGCTATATCCTTGCTAACCAAGCTAGCCCTGCTGCTGAAATACGCACCATAAATCGTAAATCTCTCCCATAAATCAGATTTGGTTGGTAAAGTAAAGAAAGAGGCTGCAGATATTTTTGAAATTACTAGCTATCAGGCTGCATCGTTAGCTTCCCGCCCTGCTTCAGCATGAGGCAACAAGAACAAAAAAGGGCCATGGTGAAGGAAATGCATCTGCAAAAATGTATTGAAAAAATACATTCTCTCCATATACACATAAATACATTTCTGTTGTGCAAATTGCAAGTGAAGAAGCCTCCGGCCGGCTTTGGAGCTGAAGGCAGCGGAGACAGCTCGGTTTGGCCCAAAACGTGACGAAAGTTATGAATGTCCAGCAGGACGGTATCCGGTTAGCACGTCTTTTACGGTTGTACTTTTAAAACCTTTCAAATCAACAGGAGTGAGCTCGACTGAAAACAAACAACTGTTCTGACACCAGAGCAACAGCGGAAGCTTCACATCCCGAAATAATCCTGTGACTTCGCGCCTGTTGGCCCTCGTGAAGAAATGTAATCAAAGACCTTTTGATAAATAACATCTCACAAGTTATGAAAATAGTATTCCAGGGAGCCAGCTTCCCATTATTTTAACACAAAATAAAATATATCTAGGGGGAGTGTGCTACCCCCCCACACTGCAGAGAGTAACCAAACCTCCACGTATCTTCCTGTTCTTCTACCAGTTTAGCCTTGTTGCTTGATAAATAGTAAAGATGAGGCATGTTTGCTATTACATATTTTTAAAAAATGCTCTCTCGTTACTAATTCCCTGACGAGTATGTCCTGTACATGTTTTTACAGCACTGGGTAAAGTGAGGCAGTGAGAGGTCCGGCAGATTTGTAAGGACCGCTGCTGTCGCCATCCCAGCCTGGACGACGATTCCTCTTCTGGGCTTCTCCGAGAACAACTCAGTCTGTTCACCATTTTCCAGGGATGGGTGTTCCACACTCGTACCATGAGACGTAGTTGACGTGGGAGTGTCCTCCTATCTGGCCGAAGTGGACGGGCTCCTGACGCATGGCTCTGTAGAAACCTGGACCAGGAAAAAGACGACGTAATGTGAGAAAGACTTTCTATTTGACTTGTTTTCACTTCAGTTAGAGGTTCAAAAGCTGCATAGGGTTAGCTGTGGACATTCATTAGGAGTTACAGTGGTTTACTATCTGACTACTATAGTACTCTACATGCATTTCCAGCTGAAATGCAAAGCAGACAACAAGTCAACCGTTGTTGACTCCTTGAAAATGAAAGAAACCATCGTTAACGTTGTCAAGGACAAAAAATGTTATTCAACGACCTTTTTTCTACAGCAAAAATGAGATGAAGACTAAATAAGAAGTCACCTTCGAAAACAAAAGTTATGACGAAATGTGAGCTAAAAGAAAAAGTTTATTTATCTAACACAAAACATCTGGGACCGAGAACAGGCCGGTCAGCACGCCAACATTTATAAAAACGTAAGCTAACGTTATCATTTTGTTTCTTTCATTCATCCATCTTTGCTGTTTGTAGTCTGTCAGTAAGAAAGAGTGCAGGTTTAATGTCTGCTGTCAACCACCGAAACCTTCCTCTAAATGGTCACTAAAGGAATATTACTGCTTTACTGTTATCTGACGCTTTAGCTGCTCGTCTCGAGCTAAAAGAAACTGTAGCCTCAGAATGTTCAGACATAAAAATTTTTAATTAATCTAAAATTGGAGCAAAACTAACAATACGGGTCATCAAATTACTAAAATGTCACTAAAATGAATTCACATTCAAATAAAAAGCCAGCCAATCACAGCCCAGCCTAAAACTAAATGCTGCGTTGATTTTGAAATGCAAAACATTTTTTGATATCTTAGTTTGGAGAACATAGACATGTTTTAAACTTCGAGTACTGAAACTATTTCTCAATGAATCCATTAGTCAGTCCAGCTAAGAATCAGTTTGATCAGTACTCAAAAAGTACTGAGATTGGATACCAGCAGTAGTTCACAGCGCTAAAAGTCCACATTCACCATGCAGAACAACCACAGCTGAGAAAATATTCAGGACGCCTCCCACAAGTGAGTGAAATAAAGTGTTTACCGGGTCTGGACGGTAGCTGGTCGGCTCTGAGCTGCCTGCCCGTCCTTCCATCCAGGAACGAATCGACGAACTGACAGTGATCCTCACCGAAGCCGGTCTGATCTCCGATGTTGTGGAATTTACCTGCAGTGAAACAGAGATGGATCAGTACCAAGCTAAAATAAACTCCTACATGAGGCAAAGAATTGAGATTGTACTCACCGTTGAGCGAGTCGCTCAGGTAGATTTTGTACCTGAGCGAGTTGCACAGCTGGACGCCGACAAACTTGCGGTACCAGGTCCTCTTCACGTACTGTTTGCCGTGGCAGTCGGAGTACGAGTCCGTCTTAAAGGGGAACTGAGTCCAGATGGCGTCTTTTCCTGCAGAAACAGGAAGGTTTGATCACCTGTGCTAGAGGCCGTCACCGTGTGGACGACACTGTGGTGTTATCTAATCTTACCTGAAACGTTCTCGCTAACCCGCGGGTCGGCTAATGGAAGGAAACAGAGGAAGAGAGTTTTAACACCGGAACGGACAAGAAAACAACTCAAGTGACTAGACGGCCGCTTCACTGGAGACCGTTATGTTCGGTCTGCTTACATGACATCACATCTGAATGAACTTTTTAGTTTTCGTGATCGAGACTAATTATCTCGAGAGAGAGAAAATAATGTTTTTGAGACGCTGACATTTAATTTAATTTTTCATGACAGTCCCCTTCTTGTAGCTGTAACCACACAATAACTGGATTATATGGATTATTTTCATAGAAATGAACTAAAACCAATGGAGGGAAGAAATCAATCTACAAACTGACGTGATGAATTGAAAGTTTACAGTTTGTAGTTTATGAGCTACAACCTGCAAAAACTGTCCTGAAAACTGGATTTTCCTTTAATTTCTCCGTCCAATGACAGGCTGTAGCTGCTTCGGTTTGTCTGTTAATGACTGACAACAGAAGGCACAAAATGCTTTAAAATGTAAAGCAGCAGAGTTGATTGGTACTGTACCCGACTCTGTGTTGAAGGACACCGGTTCGCTGGGAGGACCTGCACCCAGCTCGTTCTTTGGCTTCACCTTAAACTCGTAACTATCAAGAAACAGAAAGAGAAAAATATGAATTTATTTTGTTTAAACTGAACTGAAACAAGCAGGAAACATCTTGGTTTGCATTTTAACATCAACAGCTAGAATTTTTAGTTCAGGATTCGAATACTTCCTCCTCCGTCTTTTCCATTACATCTTTTAATATGATGACAGATGCTTATTTTGTTGCTCCTTTGCACCAACATTGTGTCAAAGTTACACAACAGTGAGTTTTAACAGGTTTAAGACCTCGAATATCACCAACAGTTTCCCCTCAAAGAAAAAAACACCTCAGCTTGCAGCTATGAGCTTTTGGACGCTGATGTTGCTGCTTCGAGTCGTCCACACGTGCCTTCATTTCCAACCACGTTCCTTCATAGCAAATAGTTTTCCCATATCCAGCCTCATTAAAACCTCAGTGAGCGTGACGGACAAACTCTGCTTATTTTAGTCTCTGAACGCTTCGGGTCGACTCTGTAATTGCTCTGCTGCCTCGCTATGTTTGGACAGCTGAACGCAGCGCGACTGGATCGCCGTTCTGCCAGATCTGAACGCTCACATTCAGAAATATTTCAGGAGGCGCAGCAGGCTCCCAGCAGGACTCCTAAATCTCCTTTTTATAGACTTACTTTGATGAAACGTGCTTTTTAATCTTCCTTTAGTGTGTAGCACTGAATAAAAGAAGCACTATGTGGAACTAAAGAAACCTCTTGATTTACCTGAGTGGCTGAGAGAACCAGGTCTTTATTTAAGACAGGCTTGTTTCAGAAACAGGTCTTTATGTACATTTTCTTCTGTTGTCTTGATAAATTCAGTATAATGTCCATTTCCACAGCACTTATTCCACCAGTACAACAACCGAGTCATGTCAGGTGTCCACTTTGCCTTTTTCCCAGAATGATGTTTCTTACCATGAATTAAACTCAACACTTCCTACAGAATTTTCAAATTACAAGTCTTGCATCTGAATACTGGCTTTTATAGGAGAATTTACGGTATTGAAATGACCAAAACCAACAGACATGCAGTGAAGCTGGGCTATTGGGGCTCCTCAGGGTTTTTGCCCAGATGGTAATCCAGCCTTGCACATCTCTTTTGTGGATCGTGATTGTGAGTTCATACTCTAAAATGGTAAAATAAAACTGGATGGTCAAAAACAGCTAATATGATAGCTTCCTTCATTTTGCATTCTCAGGTTCTCTCTGTTCCCCAGCAGGTCATGAACTAAAGTTTAACTCTACACGAAAAGTCAGTGTGGAATTACTTCACTGTTGCTGTAAAATGAACTGATTTCGCTTGGAAAGCGTGCTGTTTTTAATGCTGGTCTGACCAGAACCTTAACATGAGTCTGTCATCAAGTCCGGACGTCACAATGTTCAGGAAAACAAGTGCATCTACAGATACAACAAATGTGATCTCAAATCTCAAAATCTTGACTTTTGAACAGATACGGTTTGGTTTACACTAGTTTTGCTCTGGTATCGGACTGGACTTCGTTTCAACCCACTTGATCCAAACTCAAACTTTTGGGGACCTGGTCTTGTCTTTGACTTGACTTGCACAGCTTGCTGACTAAAGCTCTGGACGTATATGAGGGTTTATTCTATGTCAAGCATACCTGCTCTCAGGTTTGAGGTTCTCCACAGTAGTGTGAGTCTGGTTGGTGGTCAGGATGGAAACCTGCTCGCCATCGGGTCCTTTAGTGGTGGAAATGACTTCATACTCTAAGGAGAGGACAACAAAGTCAAGTCTGGATAAACAGAATCATGGGATACTACTCTTAACCCAGAAAAGAAGGATGGAAGATACTTTGGACTACAAACTAAAAGAGCTCATTAATCATCATCTTTCAGCTTATGTCTTCGTACCGGTGGTGTCGTTGTCAGTTTTCTCCCAGTCCAGGATGATGAAGGATGGGCATCCCTCCACTGTCACCACGGTGAGGTTGGACGGTGGAGACTTGGGTGGAGCTGTCACGTTCGCCTCGCCGGGTTCGTCTTCGGGGAAGTAGTTGAGGGAAGAAGTGATGGAGCAAGGCTCTTCTGGTTTCTTCCCAGTTTGGTAGATGACGTGAGGAGCTTTTGGAGGAGGAGGGGATTGATTAGTCAGCATTTTGCTGGATATGGTGGAGCAAGGCACCAACACTGCCAGGGTTTTGGGTTTAGTTCCCTTTATAGGTTTTATTTTTTTCTTGGTCCAATTTTCAAGTTTTCAGGTCCATTTTGAAGATACAGTCGAAACATAGTGCATGTGTGTTCACTTACCAACGTAACGTTTCTTGCCCAAGGCGTCAACGTCAGAGGATGGCTGTGATTTGAACAGCTCAGAGTCCTCCCAGGTTTCCTGTCGACTGGCTAAATAAAGAAATATAAACAGAATTTTAGAATATAAATTCTCACCTTTCCGCCAAGTGATCCTATTGGTTTAAGACATAAGTCTTTAGAGGTAACCTGATCTCTTGGGATAACTATACAGGTTTGAGATAGTTCTTGTTTTCTTGTTATTTCTGGGGCTTTAAAAGTCTCAAAAGCTTTAGTGAGTTCACACCGCTGTTTCCATAAAAACTTTGGTCCAGAGCAAGAAATCTCCACCAGGACCGACCAGATTTCCATTACTTTAACGTTTTCCTGCAACATTTATTTTCTTGTCAAAATGTTGGCAGAACTGCTCACGGTTGCTGTCTACATTCTCCCAAATTTGGCTTGTGACTTAAAATTCAAGTGTGGTGAGGAAAATTGTCCTAAATGTGCAAAGGTGGCTTGGAGTACAATCAGACAGTAATTAACATAAAATTATATCAGAATCAGAAATTTTTATTGATCCCCGAGGGGAAACTCTTTTGGTATTTAACCAGCAGGGAGATTTTGTCTCAATAAATATCGGCTTCTATAGAAAATGAAGTGAAAATCCTCATACCAGCTGTTGTCGGTGCAGCAGTTGTGGTCCGTTTGCGTTCCTGTTTGGTTGGCTTGGCGGTTGCTGGTGGGACTTTGGGTTTCAGGATCGGCAACTTGTCCGTCTGCTTAAAATCATTCACCTTGTCTAATGAAAAACATGTAAACAAAAACTGATAATTATCAATCTTCAAGAAAAAATAGAAATGCGATACTTAAACGTGATTTGGAAAGAAATATCCACCCAAGAGAACAGATATTGTCTCTGGACTCTTTAGTTCTTACCTGTTGCTCCGGGTTTCCCAACCAAGTTTGTTTTCTTGTTGATCGGTATGGACGGGCGAGCAGGGGATCCTGGAACAAACAATATATATCAAACGTTATCCTTACCTCTAGATGAAAAGACGTTTTTATAACTCAAAGATGAATCAAAGATGCTTTTACTCATGAAAGAGTATATTTCATGGAAAACAGTGAAACACTCCTACCACCATCAACATGAAGTTCTTTTTATACCTTTTTGAAGTATTGCATTACACGACAGAAATGCCTCTGCTGTAAATCAGTTTCAGGTATGTTTCGTCTGTGCACAGTTTCTGTCTAAATAAGGCAAAGAGTGAAGCTTTAACAGCTACTTTGGCTCTATTTTCTAGCTAGGTGCTTTCTAATCTCCTGGAAAATCTGTTGTTTTCTCCTAAAGTACAACTTGATACCCATTTCCAAACGCCAAATTAACCTGAAAACATGAACAATCCCGTGTAATTCATGTGTGTTTTTCTAAAATCCACCATAGTCCAGAACCTGCAGCCAATTATACCCCCCTTCTCTCATTTAAGGAGAAGCCAAAATTCTTCACAATCAAGGAATTGACCCTGTTCCAAAACTAAATGGAATAAATGCGAAGCCAGAAACATGAAAGATGATGGAGTCCTGAAACTTTTTAGCTTGTAACATGAAACAATACAAATGCATTCCTTTCAATCAGTTACATGTAAATATGTATGAAGGCAGAAAAGATGCCAGACTGCCTGTAGTGCTGTGCCTTGGTGAATATTTGCTGTTCTTTTAAATATGGTTTGCTTGAAATTATTTGGGCTTCAAAGAGCTCTTTTGCTTTCTTGGTTAAAGCTTCTATTATTCTTGAACAGATAAATTAAGAGTTCCTTGTCAACAAAACATGGAACCATTAGATGTACAATCTGTAGAAAATGATTCAAAGGAGTGCTTTGTACTGGAAAGTCATTGTGGAAACTGTGCTGTAATTATGGCAGTGCCTCCTGATTACAATACGAGACTAAATGAAATAAATATTGATATGATTTTCTCTTTTCACACACAAACAATCCTGCAATAAAAAGCAAACAGCGGTTTCCACATTCTGATGAAAACTGCTCGATGCACGCCATGCTTTCCTGGATGCATGAGGGTTGTCTAAACAGCATCTCTGCAGCAACATGTCTGAAGCTCATCGCGTTTACAATGCTCGCAATCAAGCAAGAAACAAAGGCTGAAGCAGCAAACCCTGGACAGGAACATTTAACAGGACTAAAATAACTCAAAAGGTCCGGTCCAGACACCAGGTTCATCACAGACTAATTAGAAGCAGTTTCTTCTTTCAATTTCTGTGGCGAGAAAAAGCGCAAAGCTCTGCAAAGTGAGGTTCTTACAAAGTAAGCTAACGATCAGAGGAGCACATACTTTCCAAAAAGGGAAAGTATTTTCCACAAGCTCCGCCAAAGCTTCTGGCCAAAGCTTTCAAGCTGATGGCTGGTATTTTTATTCGTGGTCGTATTAAAGATTTGCCTCTGGACACTTAACACGACCAAACCATGCAGTCTTGGCGGTGTAGAGCAACTGAGGCGCCAGTCAGCACACGGCATGGGCAAGTTCTGGGTGCAGACCGGCGAAATTCATGCCTTTACCAACCATAAAACCGGTCTTGAATGATGGGAGCCGAGCGGCCAAACACGTCAGGGAATTCAGACTTCTTGTCCTCCAGCAATGAGTTGTTCACTGCAGCAGGAGAGGCACTGCAATTAAAACTGGGGTCTGTCTTTAACACTCATTTTCTACAATACAAAGTCTGGGGAGTTCCTGTCAAAATGTCCTGGATCAACATCTAGATGTTAACATACAAAAGACAACAGACCAATGGAAGACACCAAAAACCAGCTCATGCCCGCTGCACAGGACGACCATGCACACCATGACATGCACAATGTAAATCATCACCAAGAATGCTTTGATCTAATAATCTCTTGAATCAGAATCATGAATCAGAGTGCTGTTGAGCTTTGACTCCATTTCCACCTGGTATTAACATATGATCTGGATCTCATATCTGGATCAGGAAAAACTGATATAAATTGCGATTGGATCATCCAGACCACATCTGAAGGTGGTCTGGCTCACATTGTAGTTGGATCTGTAAAATTTGGACACATTCATAAGAAAAAAACCCACCCAACAACTAATCTGTATCCCAAGTTGCGACTCTGTTTCCTAATCCAAACAAACATGACAGCCAGCCGGTTACCTGGATAGGAAACAGGGTCGCAACTTGGGAAACAATTTAAAAATCTTTTTTATGGTGCAGCAGAGGGAATATTTTTTCATCCAGATGGTTTAAAGAGTCTTTGAGGATTCTGGAAAAACCTTCAGAACACCTTCTGGGTTTTTCATACATCACCAGGTAATTATCTTTCACCACAAACTGGGGCTAGTAGAGTCTAAACAGCAGCTCAGACCTGCAAACCAGGGTCACCTGACCGATGGGGGTACCCGTGCTAGCACTGGTGCTAGCACGGGTACCCCCAAGCCTCTCCACTGGCTCTGATTACCTTACTCGTACAGTGAAAGTAACATCAGCAGAGTTAGCACGGCTAAAGAAAAGTAGTCACATGACGCTCGCCTTGGACGTTGTAGGAATCCCTCGAGAATATCCTGCATCACTTCCCTTGACCACTCATTTGTTTAGCTGTTTTAATCTACATTTAAAAGCTCCACCAGTGACGCCACTGCAAATTAGCTTCAGCTACAAACCCTATATACTTAATATCAGTTGCATCGCTTGTTTGTTTATCTGTATGGTCCCTGTTAATTAAACGAACAAATAAATAAATAAAATGTTGAGAATCGATCACAAACAGGCAGAATAGCGAATACAAGAAGGGCTATTAATACCAGGTGTAAATGCAAGGCCCCATGTATGTCCTACCACGTGTTAATAAGTATAGTATTCTGTAAATACATAACATGCTAGTAAGTGGAACTTGAGATAATTTTCTATTTTAGTCAAACTACTGTTTCTAAGGTAAAAGAATTAAACTTAACATAGTTTTCCTTTTATATTTTTGTGTCATAAGAAACAATCTTTACATGGTTATTAGACTGAGACAGTGAAATAGCATCCAAAGAGCCATAACAGGTCTCAGTAAGGGATTCTGAGAGAACAACTCAAAACTCTGAAAACAACCTCAAACCCAGACATTTAAACACCCCCCACCTACCGCCTCCACCACATGGAACACAGAGTGACATAATCTGCTGCTGTTACTCAACTTGTGTAACCAACTCAAATAATCAAGCTCCAACTCCAACATCCACTTGATTATTTGAAGAAGTCCTTGCCAGAAGCTGAAAACCTACAGAAGCTCGAGTCAAGACAGCAAACATGTCAGACAAAAGGCAACATGGACGGACAGACCAATGGATGGATGGATGGACATTAAAGTATTAATAAACAAAATGGATGGAGACAAAAACACCAACTTGAGCTGCAGTGGATGCTGCAAAAGCGACTGAAGGGTTAATGATGACACACAAAAAGACAAACGAGGTCTTTTTTACCCAGTCGAGGTATGGACCATAAGGCTGGTTTAGGTGGGGAAATGCCTCGGTGTGGCTGTCCGTTTACTGTTGGGAGAAAACCAGTGTTACGAAGGGAAAGAAACTGTCTCTAAAAAATGAACCCGAAACGAGAACAACCATTCAAGTCCAGTGCGAACATTTCTGAGCTCTAAAGAATCTTTACATCTTTTCAATTAATTGTAAATCACATTTTTCCCAATTTCAAGACGTTTTTTCCCCATTTTTAAGAAATTTAAGTGTAACCACATACAGAATACAAACACAGCTTAAACTGAAAGGCGATGAATCCACAAATTATTTATTAAATAATTTTAAAAGTGGATTCATCTTTTTAAAGATTTTGTTGCAGCAGCCCCCAAACTAACCTCTTCCCTGCTGAAGTTCCAAGTTACGTTAACAGTAAACTGGGAAAATGTTGTAACTTGTCACTGACATTTGTAATAATTTGAGAGTTTAAAGATGAATCAGTTTATCAAAAAACTGTGTGAAGTGAAATGATTTGTCAAACATGATGAATTAGGCATATTAAAGTTTCATGCTCAAATTTAAACTTAAAGACTTTGAGATTGAGTCTGGTATATTTTCTGAGCCTTTTGTGATTCCACAAATTAAACTTTTGAACTTTAGGTAAAGAATCTTAAAATGGACTTGTTTGGTTTTTCAGCTGTGAGGTTCATTTAGCAGGTCGTAGGGAACTGACACAAAGTGGATTTGAAAGCACAACAAAAGGCAAAAACAAACAGAGTCACACTGTCAAAAGTGTTGAAAATACATGTGAACTACAGTGTAGAGACAAATTCCACCTATAGGGATTTTCCTTTGAAATTAAAAGAATATTGCAGCAAATCATCAAATACAGAACAGGATCCAGTGGTGTTAACACCAAACCAATCCCAACCCCAAAGTCAGCAGCTTCACCTGGGTGTGTAGAAGTACCAGGCAAACTGAAGAACTGACCAGTCAAAGCAGTCAGGAGGAACGTTTTTGATAAATCATTCCTTCAAATTACTACTTTGTGCACTCTCCTCCGTTCATACATGCCTTTGGACAATTTCATTCTTGCCCTCAAATGAATAAATAATCCCCTCAGATTACTTCTCTCCTGTGGAGGGCAGCAATACACCTTTAACATAGGATGTCAAAGATAACAAAACAGTGTCTTTAATGACCCAAACCCAACCTATAACTCCATATCTCAGTCCAAGATCAAGTGTGAACTACGTTAAATCCAAAATGAGGGCAGCAAAAGTCTCAGAGGGAGGAAGCGAATGACAAATAATGCAAGAAAGTTAAGGAGAGTCAAGAAACATGTAGACGGAGGATTACCCCCGAGTATCCCAGAGGTTGGGGATGAGTTACTGGGTCTAGTGGAAGAGTGGGACTGTTTTAGGCCATTAGAGAATGGAAAGAGGGGGTTTCTTGATGCAGGCCTCATGGATCTGGCAACCGTGGTAGCTGCTGGGTTGTAGGGCTGCAAAGGCAGTGACGGAGATAGAATTCTTTTGCTGCCTTGACCTAAAAGATCAAAAACAGTTGCAGTGCCTGTGTTACAATCTGATCACGTCTTTATCTAAGTTGCCAGTCAAGCGAGCTTGCAGCAGCCCTGAGCGGTGATGTTAGTGATGGAAGTTTTTATTCTAATGGACCGTTAAATTCAATGTAATTCTACAAACAAATGAGTTTGATGGTATCATGATAAGTCTTTAAGCGCTCACAATCTTGGGAAACCACAGTCATTTAAGCTGCTGATGAGTTTTGATGACGCAACCATGACTGTAAGATTGTGTGCTGCATGCAGACATCGGAGGCCATGTTGGATGAAATGTGTTTAAATGGTGCAACTCCTGGAGCGAGCAGCCATTCCTGTGGATAAAAACTTAATTGCAAATGTTTCTGGAAGCCGACTGGAAGCTCGAGGGAATAAGATGGTTGCATATTAACAGCAAACACAGACAGAAAGAGCAAGACTGCCTTTGATTGCAAGACACAGGAAGCATTTCATGAGGTCATTATTACCCCAGTTGTTAGCTTTGGCTCTCTCATTGGCCAGAGCTGATCTCAGCAGTGATGATCCTTCCTGTGATTTGCCGAAAGCTGTGAGGGAAAGAGAAGGTTTAACACTACAAAGACCTGACATTTTTCGGTTTAAGAGATGGTCCACAACCTGTCGAATTAAAATCAAAATGAGAAACAATACTTATTTGTATAACGACAGCCTGGAAGAGTACGCCTTGAAAAAGTTGGAAGTGTCAGGAGCAAGATTAAGAACCACAAACAAATTGTGATCGAACCAATATTTTAAAAAAAACTTCATCATTACTTCTCTCTGTAAAGAAGTAGAAAAACAAGCTATCATGTGCAATGTAAATTTACCAAATTCAACTATCCAAAAGAAGGCATTGTATTTTTAGCTCCAAAATGTAAAACAGCAGTCAATTGATAGCAGCAAAGTCTATAAATCTTTTCATGGAGGTCCTACAGGGAGCTCATTAGACTTAAAGACAAAAAGACTTATCTCTTATGTTTTTCTCAAAGCAGCAACTGATTTTAATTGTGATTAAATCCTTCAAACATCACCATTACTTCACACTCAGCAAAAAGGACACTGGAGGGTACTTTCAAAAAGGAAGGTTTGGATATTTGAGAGCCACATTTAGGTCATTCTCAAATGTAAAACAGCAGTTAATTGACAGCAGCTTGGCCTCTGAAGTGTAACTGTTTGCAGATGACACTCTTATTTTCATGGAGGTCTTAAAGAGAGCCTGTTAGAGATACAGTAGCATTCCTTTAACTATCAAGGGGCTTGTTTTCATTGTCTTCTGTCTCAGCAGGTGCTTTAGCTGCACAGTCAAAACAGCTATTTTGTAACCACAAACAGATTTTCATCATCATCCAAAACGGGGCCATTATTTCACAAAAAAAAAGGGAAGTTGGTAGGTGGAAATTACCAGCAGGGTTATGAGGCTTCTCGGGTGGATTAGTGGGCGCCTTAGTAGTCTGCCCCTGAAGTGAGTCGCCATTGTAGGGTAATTTAAGGAGGGGGGAGGCTGTGGCGTTGGCAGGAGGGGCTTTGGTGGGTAGGAGTTGGGGGAGGGCAGGAGGACGATCCGCTGGTTGGTTGGTGTCGTTTCTAACAGTGTTTCCTTTGTCTGGGACAAGAGAGGAGAGAGGTACCATGATCATGGGAATCTGATCATCTTAGGTTTGATTTTTGTGTTGGGTTGATTGATGGTAGATATACTGTATATTAAATTTTATTTTAAACAGACATGCATTTTGATTCATCTCATCAACTCCAACTCTTATGGAGAAATGAGTCACCAGATACATGTCTTTGAATGGTTGGAAGACTTTTCAGTTTTCTTTCAAATAGGACTGGGTATCGACCAGCGGTACTAACCAAAACCTGGCCGTAACTTGAAGTAAAACTGTGAAGTACCAAAAATTGTCTGATTTGTGATCTTGCTGACTTATTTTTCAATTCTTCGACTGTATTGTATTTAGGCAAAGCACTTTTTTATATTCCTCAAGGTAAGGTATCTAAAAAAGTACCATTGTGGTATTGTACCGAGACTCTGGTATCGTATCGGCACATATATTCAAATGAAACCCAGCCCTACTTTCAAATGAGATTCTCCAATTGTCAAACAAATGTACAAAGGTTTAGGTTTTGGTCCCATAATCTTGTACCTCATAGAAATACAGAAAAGTTCAGAAGACATTGTACTTGTGAAGAGACAGACAGACAGGACAGGAGTTCGGGGATTTTTGCAGAACGACTTGTGTTGTCTTTCCCTTGTGGGAAAATCCAACAACGTCTGCGTCTGAACTGGCTGACATGCAGTCCTGTCATGCAGACTGATCGAACATGGCAATGACTTCATGAAGCAACCACAGTGAGGACTGAAGACAGGGACAGATGGACGGACAGACAGAGGGATGAATGGATAGGTGGCTGATCTATAAATCTATAAATGTGTATCTACAGAAGTTGTTAATATTAAGATTAATTGACAAGGTGTTGTGTTGTTTGGCTAAATGTTGCTCAAATCTATTTAACCTGATTTTAAATTCTATTGGAGAACCCAAACTTTCCAAAGATACTTCTGGGGAACTTGAAAATTGTGGAAACTTTGAAAATCATGAAAAATTGTAATGATCCTCTGCGGAGCATGATGGTAAATTTCAGTCCTCCAAAAAGAATTTCCTGTATAATGTGTAGTGTATTTACAAAGCCAGAGAGTCCAAAATGGAGGAAGCTAACATATTAGCTGTATTGCAGTTTTAAAGTATGGCTGATTGTTCAAACACATTCATTTTAATAAACCGAGTTTACTATTATTGATCAGTTAGCTGGCTAGCACCAACATCTTCAAGACAACAGAACATTTTAGGGTGAAAGAAGAGAAGCAGAAGAAGAAAACTGACGGCTTCAGATGCACACATGAAGCATCACTGCTGTCACATGACCTTTAGCAGCGCAGTTTAAAAAACTAGCCCTGGCTACGCTCAGGGAGGGCGGGGCAAAGGGAACTTACTGGTAGCACCTGACCTCCAGTGACATCATCTCCACACCTCGTATTGACTTTCTAACTGGGCTCAAGGCATGCTAGCATGCAGCCAATCACAACAGCTGCACGCCCCAGACCCCACCCCCTCCCAGGTGCATCACTGCGCTCAGCCGAAGCAGGTAAAGACAGGCTGCAAATAAAGCTGGATGATTAAAAAAATAAAAAAGCGTCTTTCTTGTTACCGAGTGACACATGAGGCCATTTAGGCTCAGCAGAGCCGGGCAGAGGTAAAGTTTCCTGGCGGCTCTCGGGTGGCGCTGTGGGGAATAATATGTTTAGTTTAGAGGAAATAAATCTGGGAATAAAAGTGGTGAAAGTGAAAGAAAAAAACATCTGATTGGTTTGAAAATCCAGTTTAAAAAGAAGCAGCCACAGAGGTCGGGTTTGACTGACTTTGAAAATGGATTCCACATCGTTTAACACCAATGTTGAACAGATTTTAATGATGGATGCAAATTGTGACGCCTGTTCCCAACAAACAGCGAGTGAGTGATGTAAATGATTGTATCTGATGCTGCGGGGCGTTTTTCTTTCCCTCTGACATTATTGTTATTATTGCAGAAGTTTGCAATAAACTGCAGTAATGTTTAAAAACTGCTGGGGAGAAAACATTGTAATTGTTTAAAGACACAATAAAAGCACCGGTGTCATTCAGAGACGTTCGCATGGTTGTTTTCTTTTATCCTTTTATATTTTGGGTTCAGTTCTGGTGTTTCATTTCAGATCCTCCCAACAGGAAATGAGATCAACCAATCAGTTAGCATAACACTCGTCTCTTCGTAGATCTACAGATCTTTTCTACGTTTATCTTGGTCAAAGTATAATATCTGCAGTCATGAATCTTAAATGGTGACCTCATCGTGTACCAGTGGGCGTGAACATGAAATCTAACCAATAAAGGTGTCACATTTTAGTCCACGCCTTCTCATCAAATCAAACAGCTGATATTCTATTGGTTTCCACTTTTAATGATTTGGATTTAACAGTACGACACATTTCAATGTGTCACTAAAGACACACTGAAGTGTCATTTTGTTCTGTCGTAAAGTTAGCGTCCGCATTAATTAGCTACAGCTAGTTTCATCTGGCTAAAAAGCGTTACCTAAATATATATCAAACAAAAGCGATGAGAGACAAAAGAATCAATGTGAGCTCGCGAATCTGGACATTTTATCAATGTGGAACCGGATGAAAAATCAGAACCTTAAAAATCACGGAAAAATTTTGACAGTCCAATTTTTCTGTGCTGACACGCGTTATCGTTTATCAATCACTCACTTTCAGTTCGTCAGGACTGAGTCTGAAACCACGTTTCATATCAATCCCAGTCGTTCTGGAGGCTCAGTTCTCCAGTCAGTCGAACCCAACTGGGAAGCTTTTGATGTCAAAATGTCTTTGCAGCCCTTTGTGGAAAAATAAAAAGTATGAGGAAGTGATGTGTGGAGGGAAGAAGAAGCAGAGATAATCACCAAAAGAAGTGCGAGGCGCTCCGGGGAAAGCCGGGTTTTTGAGCAGTGGAGTGGAGTCTCGAGACTGCGTCTTGTTGTGAAGAGCTGCGAACGAGTCGACACATCACAGGAAATCACTGACTGGTGAACAAAGTGAAATTTGATCAGATGCTTTCTTTTAAAATATCTCTTAATAATTCCAATTTCATGGATTATGTTCTCGTTTTTTATTTTATTTCTTATTTCATTTGTGTTCTTGTCATAAAACAGATCAGGATTATTGATGAACTGCAGTCATCTGGTCATAGCGGTCCTTTAAAGATCCGGAGCTTCAGCTGAGCAGTGAAGGCAGTAAAAGTCTTCATTCATTTTCCCATAGACGATGTTAGGAGACTAAGTCTTGGATGGACATGAAACTAAAGCACAGCAGCAACGCTACGAAGCATGAATCTTTAAAATACACTTCATTCATCCCTGAAACACCTTTAATCTAAATCAAGATGCATTGGAAAAACTAAACCCCTTAAAAACACTTTAACTAATTAAGTAGATTTGAAATATTAATTTAATTTGAAATATGTGACATTTGTGTCTTGTTATTATATTGACTGTTGTTTTATTTATTTATTTTTTGTTACATTGTCTATTGATCTCCATCTTTTTGTGTCAAAAACCAGATGGTGCTTCTCTGAAATCCATTACTGATCAGTTTATGTGTTTCAGGCTTTGAAACACTAGAACTAAGCTAGGCTAAACAAATGGACTGAAATATATTACAGGAGATTTAACGGTGTTTTCTGCTTACGTTCAAACCCCTTAAAATTTTTACATTATCTTATAGGTTTCCCACTTCCCAATCAATGATGATCTTGATATGAGATTGATTCTACAAGTCATTTATTCAGTAAACACTCAGCTTATTCTCTGTTTACAGTTTCTGAATGTGAGGATTTGCTGCTTTTCCTGGATTTAAATCATCGTGATGTGAATGTCCCTGAGGGTTTGGACACTTGATCAGACTAAATAAATTGTCTGAGGACTAACCCTAACCCTAAATGAAATGGTTAGCTGGAGCGCTACGATGGTTAAAGACCAAAGACTTTGCTGTTAACCTGTTTCATCTCACATATGAAACATTTTGGACTTTAGGTTTGTGATGTTTCTGGAAGCTTCCTCCTGCAGACAGAGAGTTTCTAACCAGCCTGAACATGTCAGAGCTTTTATTCTGTTTTATTATCATGTAAACAGCTGGAGGTGGATTACACAGAGCAGTCCAGCATGTAGCGACTGTACATACCTGCTATTAAACAGATTCCTTGAATAATGTCAGGCAGAAATAATGACCGAGCAGCAACAAACGCTGCCTGAACAAGTTTAGTAATACTGTAAGAAGAAAGAAAGAAGAAGAAATCACAAATCTTACCGGGACGAGGAGGGAAGAAAGCGTGCGTCTGGAAAACAAAAAATATTAACTTCAGACTCATCATTTAAGCAAAAACCCATTAAAATAAACAGAATCAAAGATGATACGTCAACTACAAGTCCCAGAATGCACTGCTGTAAAACACATCCAATCAGAAAGCTTCGAATTCTGTTGCCGTGCAGCTAATGGCGGCTTTGAGATAGAGGTTGTAGAACTTATTGGATAAATTCAGACATTCGAATAAATATTATAAATATATAATTTCTGGAGCTTTGGTGCAGTTTTCTGAAGGCCGCTGAGGCTCATGGGTAATGTAGTATCAAGATAAGATGATACTGATCCGTGGGGGTGGGGGGATTCAGGTGTTGCAGCAGCATAAAAACAGAGAAACAAGTAAGGAAAAATAAGTCAGATAAAATAATAATAATAACAAAATGAGAATAGAATTAAAAACTTTAATTTTAATTTGATTTATGTCTTATTTGATTAAATCTGCCAAAGCCGACAATTATAAAATTGGCCACAAAATTTTTTAATGAAACAGCTTTCACTAAAGCTTAAAAAAACTTTAAACGAAAATCTGACTTTTTATCTTTAAATCGAATAAATATAATAAAATTATTAAACTTTAATTAATCATCCATAATACGCACACAAATGCAAAATGAAATATCAATTTAATTAAATGGTTTAATTTTTATATTGGCAGCCTTGGACTTCCACAATTTAAACATGTTAAAGGTGATAAATTTCCTCTGAAACAGGAAGTCTGTGTAGACTCTAACTTGACCTTTGACCCTTTAAGAACAAACACATCAACCTGTGTGTCTGCCGGAAGACCTGCGTCATGCAGAGGGGCCCACAGGAAGCTAAGCATGACAAATGTATGCAGTCACGGCTCTGTGAGGTCCTTCAGGTTGAAGCAGCCTGTTGGGTTCAAGCTTTCACTCTGAAGCTAAATAACGGTGCAAAATGTTCTCGGAAACGATTAGTACTTGTTTGGAGTTATTAACAGAGAGGATCCTGGTTGTTAGTCACGTATAAAACGCAGCAGGTTACGTACCACCGGCTTCGGGAGAGGGTTACGCTTGTACGGCTTCTGCGTGTTCTTGTCTGTGAAATCCAGAAAAAAAATTGGATGAAATCAGTGCAGGGAAACGGCAGCAAAGTCAGTATATGTGAACAACAAAACAGTTTCTAACTTCTATTTAAACAGGAGGGTTTGTTGAGAGAGAAAAAGTAAGTATGATCAAGATATTTGGCCTGGACTTGAAAGCAGAAACCCTCTGAGCCTCATTTCTGTACAAAAGCAAAAACACATTGTCTTCACCAAAGAAAAAGTCAAATCAAAGATGTTCTTCTTGTAAGTATGACTTTGGTACAGCATATCATAATAATGACTCTTTACAAGGTCAAATGATATAAAATAACTAAAATAGACAACAAAATCTAAAAATCTAAAATAGATTCAAACTAAAGATATGACAATGTTAACTCATGATATGTACTGAAAAATACACTGTACAATAACAGTAATATGCTGTAATATAATGTACATTACTGAAAGTCTAGTAGATATTGCTAAATTATAGGTTTTTTTAAGTAAAGTTGGTTGGAAAAAAAGGATTTTGGACATAATAGGTTTGTTTTAACAGCATTTGATCCCTGATCCAGGAGCGCTGGCATCATGGTCCTGGACTACTGTTTCCCGTAATTTGAACATTTAAAAAAAACTGCATTACAGTATTGAAAGTTGTTGACATTATTTTATCATGTAGTTTCTGATTTTAATTCAAATGTTGCTTTTGTTAGATTGCATTTTATTTAGACAAAGTTCTTGTAAAGTTGCTAGTTTTTAAACATTTAACAACTTTGTTTTTCTTCCTAAAAGTAAAGAATCAAAAAAGGTCAAAATCAGCAGCAAAACGTAGGAAACGTATCAAAAAATGTAAAACTAACCCTATCCCTACCTCTGCCTGGAGAGTCTTGTATAGTTCGCAGAAATTGTAAACTTTCCTACTTTGTTTTGTCTCTACACAAACACAAGATTTAAAAAAGGGGTTTGATGAGTTGAGGTAACAGAACGGACTAAGATTTAACACAAAAGCACTCCTTACTGCCCATGTTGGTGTTGTGGATAACCGGTTTGCTCCACAGGCCGCTGCGGTCGTCCTTGTTGGAGCGGACGCCGAACTCGTAAGGCGTGTTGGGTTTCAGGTTGTCGATGACCGTGTCGCTGGTTGGGCAGGTCTGATAGATCCACTTCCTGTTCCTCTCCCTGTAGCGGATGGTGTAGAACCTGAAGGTGGACGGGGGCACGGAAAGGCAGAGTTATAATCAAAAGTCCGGCGAACTGCAACGTCTGAAAAAGTGAGTGGATGGACCTCAAATCCCAAGGAGGCAACAAAATGCTGAGCCGCTACTTACACAACACCTGACATATTATCATATAAAGTAGTTGTGGCTAACATGTTAGCAAACAAATCATGAATACATGATGTCTGGACCAGGTTTCATCACAATCCATCCAATAGCTGTTAAGATATTTCAGTCTGAACCAAAGTGGAGGATCGACCGACTGACAGTGCCTTTAACAGAATCATGCCGCTAGCATGTCGACATACGTTGGACGTATTCTGGGGTTTTGCAGAATCGTCCAGTACTGACGTTCGCGCTTCATCACGAAAGGCCTCAGATGAAGCTGCTGAAAACTGAAGACTCAGTGTGTTCAGCTGCATCTGAACTCACAAAGAAATTAATTCATCAAAGTTTCCCCGGCCACAACATCGAAGGCGACAGAAAGCGCCGTGATTTCGCCTTGCTAATGCCAAGCGCTCGCTCGAGAACGACGAATGAATGACATACACAAGCCGACGGCAAGTCTTCAGCCCATGTGGTTTCTCTCTGGCCGTCTTTAGTCGCCGTGACCTCAGCGTGGAAACAGCGTCTCCCATTAGGTGTTGTTAATTCTGGCGGGCAGCAGAGCTGTTCTCCACTTTCACTCCCTCATGTCGTGTTTTTTCAGAGCAAAGCTCCAAAAACTCAGAGGCAGCAGCCAAACACTCCACAGAAGGAACTGACATTAGCTTTTAATAAGACGCCCAGAGTGGCAGAGGACGCCTGGGTCAAGCTTTCCGACGGCTTCTCCAACTTGTTTGACAGGGAAGGGAAAAAAATGGCTTATTGGAGGCAGGAGAAAGCAAGAGCTGATGGAAAAGAGAGCCGGTGTGTCCCAGTCGGTGTAATATCACTCAACACACAGAGTTTCAGGATTTCAGGTCGAGCCATTTGTCTTGTTGATTGGCCGAAGGCTTGGCTGGTCAGTGCGAGAAGTCAAACTTTGGGAGAAAGGCTTCCTCAGTGCCCGTAAATACATATAAAACACATGAAAGGAGGTCAAAAGCTTTCATGTTCCACAAACCCAAGACGTCCTGTCGTCTAAGAGATTAAAGAGTTTGTATGAATGGTTTTATGATAAATCTATAACATGTGTGAGGTACCTTGAGACGTAGGTGACCCTGTGAAGCTGAATTGATCGGCCGTATTTCATATTTCACTACGCAGCAGGTCAACCTGTCTCTTTCATCACTAACAGAGCTTTTCCCTCCCTGTTGTACGTCTCAAGGCCTCAGTCTGCTTCAGACAAACTAGGTCCTTACAAAGTGTCGTCCAGCCACATCCATCCTTTTCAAATGGCCACACTCTGACATACGTGTCCCCTAATCACAAGTTCTTTTCTCATAAATATGACCTGACACATCAGGTAATAATCTTTTTTTATAATCATGATATCCTCCCCCAGTGGCCGGCTCTCACCCGTCCTCCAGACACTCGTTCATGATGTTCCCCTCATAGGGCGTCTTCAGGAAGTTTCCCCAGGACAGCAGCACCGCCGTCGGGCTGACGGAGCCGATCACCAGGTGGAGCGGCTTCTCCAGGTTCACCTTCCCTGCGCACACAGGTGAAGACAGAGTGAGAGCTCCTGTCGGCGTGTGCGGCAGAATAAACCAAACAGGAAATGGTCGGCCTACCTGTGCAGTGTTTCTTCACGTCGTTGACCGGGATTGGCTGGACGGCCACCAGGTACTTGGGCTCTGCGTCTGGAACAAACGTTTAGGAGATCAGATCAGGTTTGGTTTCACGATCTTAAAAGAAATGATTTAATCTCAGACATGAAGTAAACGTCTCTGTTTGTCTTCGTAAACTGTGGCTGTTTGTAAAGTTTTACTCTCTCTTGTGTCAGTTGGTTTGTGGTACTTTGATGAAATGCAAAGTTGTTTGGGGTTTGTGCCACCAAAGCACACGAACACCTTAAAGCGACTGCTCAGTCTTGATTAATACAAATGTTTTGTTCAGAGCCCCTGAACGCAGCGTATTGTGGAGGAAATGTACAGAGCCAGAAACGATCCAGGGCTCGTGTCTCAGTGGAAGCTCCGCAGAAATGTGTAGAAAACAATTTAAAGAAATTTAAAGAGGTTAAATGAGCTCAAACAGAGGAACGATGGTTTGGATCTGTGTGGCCCTGAAGGGGGGCAGAGCAGAGACACCATCTCCTTTATACTGTATATTCGTCTGAGCTTGAATCCCCCTTTAATTGTTTAAACTGACCAGATAGAGAGGCGTCCCAAATCAAGTCCACCTCCTAAACTGTGTGTCCTTGAGCTCGAAACAAAACCACCAACAGTTTAGTAAATAATAAATAAATGATTTAAAAGTTTGTATTTATTACTTTCAAATAAACTTCATAAGATTAGAAGTCAAAAAACTTAAGTCAAAGTTGAGATGAAAATCTTTTTTGTTGAGTCTTTCTAAAACTCGAGCAGCTACAACCTGTAATACTACAACTACCACTGCAAGTACTACAACTACTACTGCCACTGCAGCAAATACAACGTGGAGCAGAGTTCCTGCTGTTCGAGCGGCAGAAACATGTGAGGAATGCTGCACTTTGTTATGGAAATGCGCGGCCATGATGATGGTGATGATGTCATGGCGGGTATTAAAGCGGACGCACAGATGTGAACGATTACAGAGGACGACATGTTGAAACACTTTTCATAATAATCTGATGTTTCTCTGCTGAGAGTGGACTTTCTCTGCAGTCATGTTTGTTTTTGTTTAGCACCTTTTAAACTGGTTAGAGGATTGGCAGGTCACTGGCCGAAAGCTCAGGGAGGGGGGCGAGCAGGTTAAATTCACTCGTAAACTATTAAACAGTTATTTCGAGGTTCATTCTGACACAATGAAACAGCAGATTTGAGGAAAAAACATCGCTAGTGACTGAAAATCTGAAATGGAAGAGAAGTCCTGAGATTCGACTGAAAGCTCAGCAGCTACTAAATAGACCTTTCGGTGAGATTATTGTTTTCCTTGTTTATATTTGCCCATAAAAACATTTTTATATCATTTTATTGACAGGTAAAACCTCTGACCTGTCCCTTTCATTAACAGCAGCTTCTTTATTTTAATACACGACTCGACAAACAGGAAACTCCTCACCTTTACACCTGAACACATTCACCAGCCACACTGCATAAATCAAAACTGTTGCTTTATTAAACGCATTAGAAGCTTTTGACAATGTCCAAATCCTGAAGAAGCAGCATTATCTCATCCCACACCAGACTTCAGTGGAAATTCTAGGATTTTAAGACAAACCTCCTCCAGCTGTTTTTCACTGAAACAAACTCTGAGAGGTTTCATTCATCGCCTGCTCTTCAAAGCTTCATACACTCACTCGGTTTCTTTGGCCACGACAGGTGGAAACATGCCCCGCCCCCTCCTGACCTCATAAATCACCTGTAATCACCTCTATGACTAACCAGTCAGTGTCATCAATGTTTTCTTTTTGTTTTTGTCTTGTTGGAACATTTATCAACTGCATTTGTCTTGAAGGTCAGGAGGGTTAAACACAGTGAGTTTGATTTAACTTTGACTTCCTGAATAAATCTGATCTGAATCTTTGCAGCAACAAAGCACTTTTGTTTTTTTTTTACTGGTCCCGAATGAATCAGGTCCGTTAGAGTTGAAATTCACTCTACATTTTGATATTTTCTGACGACGGTGGAGAGATGTTAGCTTTGCGATAGGTTTAAAAATGCCCACATTTTGACTGAAATTTGGCGGCGGTCTTCTGGATACCTCTGAATTATTTCTGATGAAGTTGAAGAGTTTAGCTCCAGTATTTCACCTCAGACGCAAAGTCAAAACACCCCAAAATGTGGCTGACGTTTGGTGGACAGATCAACAACAACAGCCCAAACATTTACAGGTTGTATTATGATAAAATTTCTTTCTTGCCTTATTTTCAGGGTGGAGGGACAGTAGCTTTTTACTGTTTAAAGACGTCACAATATGGCTGAAGTTTGGTGATCACCAACATCCCAAACGTCTACTGCATCTTTTATTAATAATAATTCAAATGTGGGTTTTCTACATTTTGGCGACGTGTGTTCAAAGGCAGCTTTGCTATAAAATGTGTCTTGAAACTCTCCCAGCTCCAGACGCTGACCTCTGACCTCTGTTTCCCTGTTGGTCATTAACTGAAGTATTTCTATTATTACTTTATTTTTTATTTTCTGTTTTTCATTTGGTAATGACTTTTCAAATCTAGCATCTTTTTTAAAAACAGTTCTTCTTCTTCTTCTTTTAAAGCAAAAACACCTCCTGCAATAGAGCATACATTAAAAAACCAGTTTCCCTGCAGAGGAAACAGTGAATTATTGGCCCTGTTTGTGTCTCATGTGGCTAAAACACCAAAAACCACCGGCAGCGTCGGATTTAAAGAGTCAACACTGCGGTCGTCCTCGTCCCTGAGCGGCTGATGGATGGTTCTCTAGTGAGGGAAGGTAAACACCACATGAAGTGTTTAAGCCCTGACACCAGAGCCCCGCCCACAAGGTTTGACTGACAGGTGACCTCAGGGCAGAAACAGCAGCGATGAGAGACGAGCGATAAAAATGGAGATGGAGATTAAATTAAAAGTCTCCCAGTGGAGCTCAAACGTCCTCCTGAAGCTAAACAGTTTCTATCTGTTCATCTTCTGGGTTTAATTTAGCCACAGAGTAGAAAGTAAACGCAACATGGAGGACCGGGATGTCTGATTTTCCCAGAAGCACTTGAACACAGCACGTCACATGGTGCCAAAAAGCTAAATATGATGGAAAACCCACATTTGAGTTGTTAAGATGACAAATTCAGTAGACGTTTGGGTTGTTGGTGATCTGTCCACCAAACTTCAGCCAGATTTTGACGTTTTTAAACATAGTAAAAAGCTGATGTCTTTCCACTCTAATCAGAAAAGAAATGAAGCTCTCGTGGTTGATAAGACTTGAATCTAAACATCCAACGGACAAAAATCATCATCATGTGGGTGTGGGGACCCGTCCACCAAATTCCAGACAGATTTTGGGTCGTTTTGACTTCTAATCTTGCTGACAAACAGGGAGAGAGCGGAGCAAAGTTAATGAAAATAGGCTTTACAACTTGAAGAGAAGTATCCAAAAGGTTTTAGATGTTTTTAAACATAATACAAAGTTAATGTCTGTGCACTCAGAGAGGAAATCAGGCTCTCACAGTTAATACGACTTACAGAATAACATCCAAAAGACAAAACCCCCTCATCATTCAGGTCAGAATGCCAAAACGTGCTGCAATAATTTACCCCAAGAGTGCAAACAAAATCAGCCTCTAGAGAAAACGGTGTTGAAGGACGACTTTCAGCAGGTTTTCTGTTAACCCTCTCGCTGCAGCTGATGATACGCTCCCTTAAAGACGTCACACTGTCGTAACTTTTAGTGTTTTTTTGGCCTGATGGGATAAAGATTCTTGGCCGAGCATCAGAAAAAGGATCAGAGCCACCTGCTGCTGAGTCCTCTGCTTCTCAAAGCTTCTCACGTTCTGCTTTTCCCCAAAGTATTTCTGCAGAAACTCCCTGTTTCCCACGAGTGTGAAGGTTTAGACATGGAGGTTTAATGGTCACATGCACAGAGAGAAACTCAACCTGCAGTCCCACAACAAGAGAGAAATCCTCACTTACTGCAACACATTTCATTAGTTCCTGCAGGAACTTATTAATCAGTTCATCATCTACTAAAAACAGTCAAATACTTTTATTCCTGCTGCACATTCACTTTCAGGCCGGTCCAACACTAAACCCTGTTTAGGATGTTTCCAGTGGTGGAATGTAACTAAGCCTAAATCATCATAATGTGGGTAGGTAGTGACCTGCCCACCAAACTCCAGCCAAATTTCGGGGCGTTTTGACTCCTAATCTTGCAGACATACAGCGAGAGACTGGAGCAAAGTTAATGTCTCTCCACCTTCATCAGAAAGAAAAAATTAGGCTTCATAGTTTTACTGATTTTTAATGCTTCACTAAAACAATAAACCACTTTGCTGAGAAGTACGGAAGCCCAGAGTGGACACAAGTAAAGACGATTTCCCGTCTTACCCATCTCGGCCTCGTAGGGCTGTCCGTTCTCGGGCAGCTGGATGAACTGTTTGGAGAACATGCTGCTGCCGTAACCCAGAATGTAACCCTCCAGCTTCACGTCCGGACTCGGACGCACAAACTTCATTACGATGGTGTCACCCGTGGCGTTGATCCGAACCTTCATGTTCTGACGCCGCACTGAAGAGAAGAAGAAGAGAGGAAGGAGTTTAGAGGAAGAGAAGGAGAAGAACTGGGTGATGAGAAGAATAGAAGTAAAGAAACTTATGAGGGCTCATTAACGCCAGTAAAAAAAACATGAAGATTTAGGAATGATGAAAATAAAATAAATAATTATGAGATTATTTAATTAAAATGTATATTTTTCAGGTCAAAGTCTAAATTGAGGACATACTAAGTTATAACTGGGACAAAGTATCTCTTAGTTTGGGCTTAAAATGTAAGTAAACAGACTTTCAGTCAGAATTATGATATAACTAAGTAAATGATTATGTAATAAATCTAAATTGTGACATATTAAATAAAAAGTTACACTTTTAAATCAAAACTGTAAGACACTAAGTGAAAATTTCAACCTTTTGAGATACTTTATCAAAATAATGAGGTACTTTGTCAAAATTTAGACATTTTCAGTCAAAATGATGAGATATCATAGTTGTGACTAAAAATGTACTTTTTTAGTCACAAGCACACATTTACACTGTATAAGATTCTCAAAACTGTCAAAACTGAAATCATGAGTAAATATTTATATTTTTTAAAGTAAAATTTATGGTTACGAGGTCCGACTTTACCAAACTGAACTTCCACAAAACACGGTTGTTTTCCATTAGAGTGGATTTGTTTGAAATAACGTTTCCTTTTCTAACAATCTGGGAACAATTCTCTGAATCCTCCACATGTTGTTGTCATTTCAGAGCTTTCCTTTCCTTCTGTTATTCCTGCCGTAGTGCCAGTGAGCCAGTGTTTCGTTGCCAAATTGCTAATTAAGTCACTTCAGAACAAATTGTAGATAATTACAAGAGAAACACTTTAACAAACGAGACCAATCAGCTGGAGGGAAAACACACAGGGAAAGCTTTCCGTTCTGGTTTCGACCGGTTGTAGCATTCCTCGTCCTGTCGGAGTCAAAACTTCACAGAGTCAGAGGTTTGTTTTGGCTCAAAGAAGCTTTAAAGACCAACTGGGGGGCAGATAACTAATGATACTCATACTCTGCAAGTACTGCTGCCACAGTTTATTGTTTCTTGTGAATTACTGGATAATTTCACCCCCTCATCTCTAAAAACCACTCAAGAAAAACAGTCTGAGAAGAAGTGAACAACTGCTTTGTTTTAAGGTGTAAATCTAGTCATTCTGTAGCCATGCTAGCAGCGAGGCGAGTTAACTAGCCTAACTAACTACTACACAGATATTCATGTTCCCCTCAGGATGAACTGTAATAACTCTTTCCATCTAGCGCCACCATCAGGTCGACGTGTTAACGCGTCCGACACTTTGGTTTCTGACCAAACACCTGCAGAGCTGATGGCGTTCCCATCAGCCTCAGCTGCGCTCTGTGTTTACCGCTAACTAGCTAATGTTAGCATGCTAATTAGCTAAACTAAAATGGTAAATATTTTACCTGCTGAACATCAGCATGTTAGCATTGTCATTGTGAGCATGTTAGCATGCTGATGTGAGCATTAACAGTACAGCGTCACAGAGCTGCTAGCATAATGATGGTGTGACTTTCTTTTTGCAAATTTGTTTTTCACGTCCATTTTCCTTGTTGGACCCCAAAAGATGAACCAAACATCTTTTATTCTTCCTCTCTGTTTAAACGCTGATCATCAGCCTCTCTGAAAGGTCTGGGAATGTTTTCAGGCTGAAGGTACACTCTGTTCTGTAGGAAGAACCACGGTAATTTAATTTCATGCTCTCATCATTTCTAAGATGATATCTCATTCCGAAACCAAACTCTCCCTATCTTTGTGTGTTTTTTTGGTGTTTTTATGATTTCCCTCGGAGCCTGTGGACCAACAGTTAATGAACATGTTTGGCGTCCAAACAGCGGATCGACCTGACCTCTGCGTCTCCAGGGTTCAAACCCAACGTCACGGGCGACTTTTAAAAGTTTAACAAGAACAGAATGTTTCAGTCCCACATGCTTTTCTCAGGAACTATAAACCTTTTTATTTTTCCAGGACTCGGGCTCTGATGCCGCTCAGAAACAGAAAACCACGACAGCCAAAGACAGACGACACCGAACCTCCATGATGGGACTTTTATTATTAAGGTTCTTTAAAACACTTCGAGCCCGACTGCCGCAAATATGCGTCAAAACTCTCAACACAGACAAGATACACATATGTTTAGATTCAGTGCGACTTACACTTCCTGATGTTCATCACGAATAAATGACCATAAATCAGCTTAGAAATCATAGAAAATTAGACGCTCCTACTGCAGAACCTGCCTGAGAATCCTGCTGTTTCTAAGTTTCCTTCAGTCTCTCAGTGATCCAGAGACGGCTGTCTGTCCGTCCACGGGTCCACTGCAGACAGGAGCTGCTGACTGCTGGTTCGGCTGCTCTGATGGGACAGTCTGACTACATGTCAACACGTACAGGCTGAAAATAAAATAAGTTGTAGCTCACAGCATAACTCGCTGAATCCATGGCAACATTATACTTCCTGTTTGCATCTCCCACAGCATCATGGGAACTGCCGTTACAAAGCTCGGAGCGTGATTTCCCACAAATAAAATGAAAATATACTCAGGCTTCGTCCTCTTTAGCCTGAGGACGGCTGCATGGGGAGGAACGTCTGATTCAGCAGAACTCGGAGTCTCTTTAAGTTTCCACATCAACGGCGAGCTGGTTGTTTATCCGACGCTTTCCCATCATTAAAGAGCTCGACTCGCTCAAACATGATGAAGCTGTTAGAGTTCATCTGCAGTTCGTTCTGTTAAATCCTCTCCACCACGCTGTGGTTCAGAGGCTAAGATTCAACACTTCACGTTCCTCTGAACTGTCTGAAGCTCCTTCATGTGGCTTCACAGTTTATAGCAGCCGAAAACATTCAGTCTGGATCCTGAAGGATTCGAAACTGAAGGGGAAAGCTCGCCTCAGCATGAAGAACTTACTGGCTTCAGTGAAACGAGCTCCTGATGTTTGAGATGTTTCCACGGCCGGCTTTAAGGACTACTCGTGTTGTTAAAGAGAGACACCGTCCTCCGAGCTAAACTCCTAATGTCCCTCGTCCTTTTCGTCAAAGAAACCTGAGATCCTTCAAACTGTTCAGATTTTGTAATCTTAAGAACTTTGCTAGTATCAAACCTAAGAACAGACCGTACAGAAGCAATAACGTGCATCTCAGAAGCTTAACAACAAAACTAAATAACTGAAACTTTAACGTCTTGACTTTCCGCCAAATTCCAATTATTTGTTTCCACTTTTTACTCAGATGTTCTGCTGCAGGTACAAAGAACTGTACGGAGTCCCAGAAAGCCCAAAAAGTTGGTTATTGCTGACAAAATAATCTAACTACGAGGTCCGTTCGCTTACTGCTCTGCAGCTTTCAGTCATATCACACTGTCTTCATCTGACAGCGAGCCAGAACGAAGGCTCCGTTACAGCCTTTCACTAGGATCTGAAATTTGGTGACATGTCCCTTTAAAGACCTGAGCAGGAGACGAACTCCATCAGAGAACATCTTCTCCTGCTGGACTGTTTGTTCAGCTGACTGACTTCCTGCACAGTGAAACAGTCGGTCTGATTCTGCATTAAGGCCTCCTGCAGTCCACAGAGCTGCGAGGAACAGCGAGCTCATCGTTCGACGCCACGTCGTGTTGGATCTGGAGTACATCCGTCTTGTCCAGGTTGTCTTTGGGATGTTTGTTCCTGCAGATCAGTGTGGGAAAAGCCTGCGGAGACGTCGCCACGCTGGACATGTGTAGTCATGCAGCTCGCTCTTGGCAGCAGCCTGCCGAAGGCTTTCCAACAGCAGCTGATTGAGTGGAGGGGATCAAACTCGACATGAAAGACATCAGGCCCGTCCTCCACCATCTCACGCTGCCGTTTCAGGCGGGCAGCGACGCACAGGAGTCAAAACAGTCTCATATCAATCTAATCACTCACATTTCTCCCCAAAACTCTGAAGAAAAACGACTTTAACTCAAGTATTCCAACACCAGAGAACTGCAACAAAACGAAAACAGAGAAATACCACGAAGAGTCCAACAAGAACCACAAAGTTCTGCAAGAAACCGCCACCAGAAAGGGTACAACAAAGTACCACAAAGAACTCGTAAAGTACCACGGCTACTATAAATATATACAAACGTGTTCTGACGGACCACTCCAAAGAATCACAGCGACCAAAACGTGTCGAACAGAAGCACAAACTACCACTGGGAACTGAAAATCCCGTGGTTTGTGTTTGTAATAACTGGAATCACCTGTTTCAGTCACAAACACACGCTGTCGAACTCCTGAGCTCAAACTGTAAAACACTGTGATGGAAACTAAACGCTCAGTCTCTTTCATGTGTGCTCTAATGAGCTGCTGCTGGTTTTACTGGTTTCACTGGGATTCTAATCGTCTGGAGGGAAATCAACCCTGAGAGAAAACACGACGAGGAAACTTTAACAGTTGTTTGCCACACTTAAAGCCTGAAGCGCTCCTACTACCCAACTCAGCTGCCTGGAAACTTACATAAGTAAAAACAGGCCAAGGGGGGATTCAGCGCCCCCTGCAGGTCAGCTCCAAAACTCTTCGGTTTGACTTTCAGCTGCTGCGAAAAAGGTCCACAGACAACAAAACGCCTCCGAATGTAACTGAGTTCATAAAACGCCAGGCGAAGCTTCAGCGCCCCCTACAGGTCAGCGACTGTCAGCGTCTGTTTTCAGTCCCAAAGCTAGTTAGACTTTCGGAGACTTCACAGTTAACGCGACTATTTCCATTTTCGGCTGCTGCGCTACATTTCAGAAGCAAATATCGCTTTTTGCAGCACATTCGTCTGACAGCTTGACTCTCCACATGAAAGGCTTTTCACACTCGCACAGCTGTTTTCAGTTACTTTGGCTGATCAGAGATCTGCCGAGCTCTAATCAGGCTACATCAGTCAAACACTATAGGTGAGTAGCTTATACATTATACAGTACGATCAGCTTATAAGACGGGATGGATTATTATTGATTATAGTAACAAACAGTATAATAAGCAGCTTCAACACTGAAACGCTGCTGAGACTCTCTTGCATCATCAATCAGTGATACAGAATAAAACACTGCCATGGGCCACGCTCAGCAATACTTTACATAAACATTTACATAGTTTTACTTAATATTTGGAATGCAGGACTTTGATTTGTAACATGTTTCTACATTTACACAAAGTGGCCATAACTGAACGCAGGTTTCAGTAAGTGGGCACTGAGTCCGGATCTGCCCTCTCAGTCCTGTTTTCATTTAGTGCTCTGAAAAAGGAGGAGTCTAACAGCTGGAGACGGGTGCGTCCTGATGGAACCTGTCGGCAAATGTCCTGAAAAATGCATTTTAAAAAACACCTGAAGAAACAAAGGAGCCAAAAAAAAGAAGCACTAAATCTGGATTTTTGCACAAAACTTCATTCTTTCATGACATTAGTTCATTTTTTGCTCACTCAGCGGTTTTGGCGCTCATAAACTTCCATATAAAGGAGCAAAACCCAAAACATAAAAATCACAGTAAAATCTGCAGAGAGCAGCAAAAACACAACGAACAGGAGCTCGTCTGAACTGGTGGACTCTCTCTCTCTGTTGTTCTTGGCTGTCTCTCGCCCGGTGAGGTAATCCTCTCCGAGCCGTCACATCAGACCACCGTGTCGCTCTGAAGGAGGGGGTTTTACCGTCTTACGTAACTTTAAGAGCTCAACGAGGCAGAAAAATCACAGGTTATATCATGAACTAGCTCCGCCCCCCTCCGGGCGAGCAACACACCTTTCTGCACGACTCCAACACCAAACATCAGACCAAAAACCCCAATCCACTTCAACGTGCACCCAAAACACACTCAGGTTTCACCGAAAAGCTCGAAATGCAAAAATAAAAGTCGAGTTTGATGACTTTCCTGCAGCTTCAAGAGCCGACTCAGGGCCGGACACCTGCACACGGGAGCTACGGAAGATTCAGCACGCCAAACGTCTTCGTCGTCTCGACTGTCTCACACTCAGTGTTTGTTTTAGACAACATCACCTGGAGATTTAATGAAAATAAAACTACAGCCCCCCCCCGCAGATCCGATGTGCTTCACTGACATTCAAACGAGCTCTCTCTTAAACTTGCTGCTCAACGCGGGAACGTTGCGTTTGGTCTTTTCTGCCACTCACCTCAACATTTAAGCTTATTTCTGCCTTTTTATTACAATGTTCCAATGTTTCTTTCCCCTTTTAGACTCTGTGTGTCCCATTTTCTTCCTACTTACCCTCTAAATTTACCCATTTACTTCCACCCTGTGTATTATATAACACTTACCTTTCCTTGTTAGAACATTTATCCCACTTTTATTTAAGTCCTGCTACCACGTTTTTCCTACTTTCTATGTCCGTTCTTTGAACTATTTTACTCTGTTGACCTTCACTTTTATTTCACTCTCACTTTTGCACTTTTACCATTTTGACTTCCAAATTTTCACCTTTCTTCTTCTATTTGTTCAAACCCCAACACCTTGTTTCTTTCCCTACTTTTAGCCAATGTCCTATTTTCCCATATTACTGTTATATTACCCATTTATTTCCTTCATTCTGTTCATTTGTGCACCTTGTTGTTACCTTTCATTTAAACCCTGCAAGCTTCTGTCCTTACTGTTGCCACCCACTCGTGTCCACCTCTTTCTTTCTTCCAGTTACTCCCCTGCCTGTCTGCCATGTTTCTCTGCCTACTTGAATTAGTTCCACTTCCCCTGATTATCTGTTAAGTACATTACTTTTTATTTCCATGCTTTTTCATGCACTTGCCTCTGATCCTCTGTGCAGGGATGGCGTTGAGGAGAATCGTCCCTCCGAGCAGCAGGACGAGGGCTTGGAGGAGGAGAGCGATGCCCGCCATGACCTCTCAAAGCTTCAGCTTCCAGGAGACGAGGACGAAGAGGACGATGATGAAGGTTTAGGAGGATGAGGAGCGACCAGGAGCTGGACAACTTCACTAAGCGTCTCCCCCTGCAGTTGGACGGTCGGTCTTAGGACTTGTTCAGCTGTCGGACGTCCTCGGTGTGGAGAGGTGGACCCCCGAAACGCCGGCATCTATAGCCTCTGCAGGTGGGCGTGGCCTGGACGACATCATCAACCCTACACTCCCTCCTCTCTCTCTCTGCTCACCCTTTTTTTCTCTCTGGACCTCAAACATGAAGTTTTTCTTTTTTTGTCTTTTACTCTCCCTGCTTTTTTCATCATGTACACCTCCTCCTCCTCCTCCTTCACTCCTCCTTTTCTTAATGTGTTGTTTTCCAGTTGGGTTTGGCTGTTTGACACTTTATAATTCAGACATACGAATGTTTGCCAGCGGCGCTGTGGAGGGAAACACAATGAGAATAAACTGGAATCAGAATGCACCACGAACATGGGAATCATCGGAAAACAGTTTTAATTCTCAGTGAACAACAATTATCTCTTTCATTTCTCCAACAGTCTGTTCTTTGTATCTTTGTTCAGTTGCTATTAATCTTTAGTGGAAAAGTAAATCATGTCACTCCAATGACAACGCTACGAGTCCAAATTCCTGCTAACGCCCCCTACAGGCTGCAGTATTTATGACAGCAGCACGACTGCAAACATCGTCTTACTTCTCTTTGTGGTCGTTTTGCGTCTCTTTGTGGTCGTTTTGTGTCTCTTCGTGGCCATTTTGCGTCTCATTGTAGCCGTTTTGCATCTCTTCGTGGTCATTTTGCGTCTCTTCGTGGCCGTTTTGCGTCTCTTCGTAGCCGTTTTGCGTCTCTTCGTGGTCTTTTGCGTCTCTTCATAGCCGTTTTGCGTCTCTTTGTAGATATTTTGCGTCTCTTCGTGGTCTTTTGCGTCTCTTCGTAGCCGTTTTGCGTCTCTTCGTAGACATTTTGCGTCTTTTCGTGGTCATGTTGCGTATTTTTGTATGCCGTTTTGTGTCTCGTCGTGGTCATTTGGCTTCTCTTCGTGGTTGTTTTGCGTCTCTTCGTAGCGGTTTTGTGTCTCTTCGTAGCCGTTTTGCGTCTCTTCGTGGTCTTTTGCGTCTCTTCGTAGCCGTTTTGCGTGTCTTCGTAGATATTTTGCGTCTCTTCGTGGTGTTTTGCGTCTCTTCATAGCCGTTTTGCGTCTCTTCGTAGATATTTTGCGTCTCTTCGTGGTCATTTTGCGTCTCTTCGTGGCCGTTTTACGTCTCTTCGTAGCCGTTTTGCGTCTCTTCGTAGATATTTTGCGTCTCTTCGTAGCGGTTTTGCGTCTCTTCGTAGCCGTTTTGCGTCTCTTCGTAGATATTTTGCGTCTCTTCGTGGTCTTTTGCGTCTCTTCGTAGCCGTTTTGCGTCTCTTCGTGGTCTTTTGCGTCTCTTCATAGCCGTTTTGCGTCTCTTCGTAGATATTTTGCGTCTCTTCGTGGTCATTTTGCGTCTCTTCGTAGCCATTTTGCGTCTTCGTAGCCGTTTCGTCTCTTCGTGGTCATTTTGCGTATTTTTGTATGCCGTTTTGTGTCTCGTCGTGGTCATTTGGCTTCTCTTCGTGGTTGTTTTGCGTCTCTTCGTAGCGGTTTTGCGTCTCTTCGTAGCCGTTTTGCGTCTCTTTGTAGATATTTTGTGTCTCTTCGTGGTCGTTTTGCGTCTCTTCGTAGACATTTTGCGTCTTTTCGTGGTCATTTTGCGTATTTTTGTATGCCGTTTTGTGTCTCGTCGTGGTCATTTGGCTTCTCTTCGTGGTTGTTTTGCGTCTCTTCGTAGTCGTCTTGTGTCTCTTCGCTTCAAACGGGATCAGGCTCCAGATCAGGGGGCCCCCTGACCATTTGGGCCCCTGGGCCTGAGCCCGGTAGGTCTGTCCAGTAATCCATCCATGGATGCAACGACTGTATGTGCTGATAATGTGTGATCATGTCCACTAATGGAGACACCTATCGTATAAAGAGCTGTTTTGCAGCCCTTTAATGTATTACATTTCTACGTGTATAATTACAACCACATGTATTGTTATTATTACGTAAATGACTCTGATAGTAAAGTTTTGGTTTAGCTCAAAACAAGCAGCAGCTGTGTGTGTTCAGGAGGAGAGTTAAGGTTTGGACTGCCAGGAATGAAAGGAATGTAAATGTGTTGTGCATGTTAACGGTTTCACACACAAAAACTCAACAAATTACTGTAAGGTGTGTGTCGATGGGCCGTCTATTAACACACACACACACACACACACCCAGCAGCAGTGTGTGTGTTTGGGTCAGTGAGGTTTGTTCCACGTGCTCGCAGAAAAGCTCGTGAAATCAGAGCGTCCTCGGTGGCCCCGCCACTCCTGGACCAGAGCATGATGGGAAGAATGAAACACCAAACACACACAAACCCCACCTGCATCACAACACATCCGCCCGCTTCACACGTGCATGCTGGGAACAGCCGCAGAGCCAAAACCACTGACATGTTTTCTCCGTGTTGGAGCGAGTTGGAGACCAAATGGAGGGATGGGGGGACTGAAGGGAAAACCCGAACACTGGACCTGGACTTTGTGGATGCAGTTAGTCCAACACGTGCCGTCACATGCGACAGGATGGAGGGAAGGTGCGGCGCTGCCAAACAGCAGCTGATGCAGAAGTGAATATTTAAAGATCTGCAGGAGCGTTACGCAACAGGACAAAAGAGCAGAGCTACAAATCAGGCTGCTAAAAGAGGAAACCGATGACAGACGCTCATCAGGTGTCACCACCAGGGCAAACGGCGAGAAGCTAAACTGCGACGAAAGAGAGAGAAGCCGAGACGTCAAAATACAGCTGCAGCTTTGTTCCTGCTACCCAGAGCCGCCTGTCAATCGTGTGCGCGACTCTAATCTTCACTGTAGCTCAAGAATGTTTCAAGTATTGGAGCTGATACAGTGAATCAAAGGTAGAGCTGCCAGGACGCCCCCAGTGGTCAACTCATGTACTGCAACTACAACATTTTACCATGCTAGCAGCGGTGCTTTGAGCTAAATGCTAACACCAGCACGTTAACATGCTCACAATGGCAATGCCAACGTGCTGAAGTTTAGCAGGTATGATGTTTTCACCATCTTAGTTTAGCGTGTTAGCATGCTAACATTAGCTAATTAGCACTAAACACAAAGTACAGCTGAGGCTGAATGTCATTAGTTTTGCAGGTATTTGGTGGTAAACCAAAGTGTTGGACACAGTAGGACCAAGGGTTTTGCATAATTCTGGTGATCCCACGATCAAGACAAAATATCCATTTTTACACAAGAAGTACTGTCATGAAATGTCCGGACCCCCAGAGGACCGCACAGGAAACCTCCTCTGCTAATGGCTGTGTGGAATTGTAGGAAAACTAACCCAAAACATCTAAATCAATGCAGCAAAAGTATATCATGTAAATTTAAAGAGCTAAAACGTGCTGATACATTGGTTCTGTCCTTTAAGTCCAGTGTGCAGAAACCAAAGTAACTGTCAGGCCAGTTTCAGCCGGAGCAAAGAAGCACACGAAGTGAAGGAACAGCCGATCAGATCTCCATCTTGTTGCTTTGAAGTGTGAAAGTTGCAGCTTTAAACTGGCAGTAAAGAGTGTGACAGCTGCAAACAACAAGTTTCAACACGCCGCTCGCCAAAGTCAACACTTGAGCTGCTCAGAGGCTGTGAAAGTTCGCTCGTCTCTTCTTTCCTCTCTGCACGTCTGCGTTCATAAAGCTTGTTTGTTGCCGGCGCGCAGCAGAGAGGCTCCACGCCTCGTCCTGTAAAACTTAAACGCTCCCACATCAAACGGCGGCGAGCCTCGTCGGGCCGGGACTAATAAAGGACTCTCACAGACATACTCTCAGCCCGAGGCCCAACGCTCCCACCGCACTCTGCTAATTAGGCTAACGAGGCTAACACTGCCAATCAGGCCAACGAGACGCTGCTATGCTACGGCCAATTTAGAGGCAACTCCAACAGAAAACATTCCAACTAAAGCTCCACTTTAATGGCAAACACATACATTGATACTATTATCACTATTATTATTAATACTACCACTATTACTACTACTAATGATAATAATAAAACTCAATGTTTCTTTAAAGTTAGGGCGCGATTAAAAATAAACAAAAGCAGTAAAGTCTCACCGATTTGCACATGCTTACAAAAATAATGGTAACAGTATTAGTAACATTAATAATAATAATGTGTTTCATCTAACGAGCTACATACACACCAGTGTGAGCTCAGAAAAAAGGATATTGTTCAAATTCAGCTGCCAGCAGATCTAAAGGTCAGGTCGGGGAATCTGAAACTGAGGCCTGAACACCGAGGACACTTGATCAGGTCACTTCACTTCACTTCACAGGAAGCTAAAACCTGTTTAAAGCACAACCTTCAGAAGTCCAGCGGGATAAAAACACAAACTTTCACACCTCCAGCAGCATTTTTCTTCCTGCTGCGTGAACACACTGAAACAATGCAGCTGTTATTTGAGCGCCAGCAGCAGTTTGTTTCCAGCGTCTCTGCAGGCTGAAAGCTGCCAGCTCTTCACTCACACTCATGACCTTTACTGTCACTCTGCACTCAGCGCAGCCTCCACAATAAAACGCACAGGCCTCCACAATAAAAGACTCTGCTGCACTTTGACAAACACTTTAAGCCGCAAAGCTAAAACTATCAAAGGTTGTTGGTAAAATCATCTAGAAACACACGAAGCAGTTACAGAGCGTTATTCACTTCAGGTGCAGACTCACGGATCAGCAGAACAATCTCTCCGTGATCCGGTCCCACAGGCGTCCTGCACACGGACTCCTTGTTCTGAGCACTTTAAGGGCTGCTCGCCACTCCTGCTGTAAAACTGGACAGAAAGTAGCTGCAGTGCTGTTTATGTCTCCATAAAAATCTAAATTTCAACGAGTTCATCTGTTGAGTCCTACAAACAAGCGACTTTACCTCCAACGCAAACCATCTTTTCATTTCTGTCTAGAAAATGAACTAAAGAAGAGAAGCGACGGATGTTTCTTGACCTACTGGATGACTGTTTGTTTCGATTGTCCAACTGATGATTGAGCTCCAAACCTTCGTAGCGCCACGACATCTTGAAATGGAACTTATCTGCCGTCGGAAGTCAAGAGTTGCATCAGCAGATTTCTTCTCCTTTAAACGATTTGCGCCTCAAAGAAAGGAGCTGTGATGAGGTGAGCACACTGTGAGAAATGTTCATCTAATAATTAGAAACTGAAAATGAAAGCTGAGACGTTTCTAAATTGGTCCCATCAGTGAATTCATGGTGAAGACGACGTAATTTAGGCCGAATGTCGAGTTTAATTTGAGGAAATTTGTATAAAACGATGCATAAAGACAGTGAAGCCATAAAAATATTGATTTGATCAACTGAATATTTGAATATGTGACTCGGTGTAAAGCATCATGTGACGTCGCTGAGTTCTACGGAAGGAAAAAAAGGATCATTTTGTTTTAAAGCTTTAAAGGCCTCGCAACGTTTCCAGCCACCAGTTTTGTGAATGAGAAGAAAAGGCGCACATAGGAGGAGGATTTTATTCTAAGACGGGTTTTAAAAAGTCAGTCTTACTAAATATCAGATTTTGAGTCTAAACTGACATTTCTTGCAGCATATCTCAGCTGATGGAGCAGGGAGCTCTTAAACCAATCAAACGTCTCTTCTCGCCAGAGCGCCAGAGCCCACGCGCCACCTGCATCGTATCACGGTGATGAGCGCTGAAGCCAGGAGGAGAAAACCCAGCGCCGCTTATATAACCTCCGTTCCTCTGCTTCTCTGTGACTTGAAGGGGAAACTGTTGCTGCTGCACAAAGCTGCCTTTGTCTGCCCTCAGGCCTGGGCAGCAGTGCGAAGGCAGACACCGAAAGGGCTAAAAACAAGCACAGAAACCCTTAAAAAGCTGAGCTACAAACCTTTTTTACATTTAACAATAAATCTATGCGAGAACACATTGTCTTATCCCTTAAATCACCTCCATTTCTGCATTAAATCAGGATTAATTACACATAATAAATGTAAGAGGGGGTTTTAAGGGATTTCTCATTGTTTGAATTATGGAGACAATAATAATAATACGATTTATAATGCCGTTTGTGCAGTTTACAGGGTGATTAATGTGAAACGAGCCATTAAATTGATCCATTTAATGACCCCTGACTGATTTGCTTCATCTGGACTCAATTTAACGGTTAAAAGTCCTTTTTTCCCCTAAATCCATCCAACAGCTCGAAAGCTGTCCGATTTACATGTTGCATCTTGTTCATTGAACAGAAAACAAGAAAAGTGGTACTTAGCTTTGGAGCTAACTCTACTGTCGCCAGAACCAGACTCTTGGATGGATTGATGACTAGCTTGTCAGCTAACAACATGTAAATCAGTCTTTGTGCTAAGCTAGGCTAAACACGTCCTGATATAACACAACATTGGATATGTTTGCTGTATTTATATTAGCTAGTTACAAACAGCTAACCATGTTGAATATGTTGTAGCTGTCATATAACTAAACACATGACCTCATGTTTACTAGGCTAGCTGTTTTGTGGTTACACTGGCTAGCATTTTACCCCTCACGCTTTATACTAAGCTAGGCTAAACATGTTCTGCTATAACACCGGTTAGCTAAATACAATACCACAATGAAGGAAATGCTACCACAACAAAAGCTGGCTACAAACAGCTAACGTAAGTTTGTAGTTGCCATAACATTGACTGGATATAAACATATAACATCAAGTTAATAACTAGCGTGCTAGCAGTTCCCCTACATGTTTCCAGTCTTTACGCTAGTACAAAACATTTTAGCTACAAACAGTTTAGCTTTGCCTCACTTTGCTCTGAAATTTTATTACAGATTGAAATATCCATTAAAATGCAACTTATGTGATTTACGTTCTGTACTTTTCTGCACATCAGACAGACTGTTAATCATCTGTTACACAGCGGCCGTCCACAGAGTTGCCATTTTAGGTTTTTAGCTTGGTGTTAGCTTGTGTTTTATGACTTGTACCATTTTAGCCATGTGGTTGGTGAAGAAATAGTTCCAGGTCTAGTTTTTACATTATATTCCACATCGGTTCAACAGACAAACAACATGTAAATCAAACGCACCCTGCTCCCAGTGTGCTAAGCTAGGCTAAACACAGATGCAGAGAGATGAAACTGATATTCACCTTTTTTTAAAAACACATTTCTTGCACCATTGACAGCTAAATCAGCTCCAAACTGTGATCTTTCAGTTTTCCACCTGTTCATTTAAGGCGCAGCGATGCTAACACCAGTTTCATTTCATCCCATGGCTTAACTGTCAGGAAGTATCACCTTCCAGCCAGTCACCGTTGGAGGACGCTCCACGCCAGCTGCCTCCTCCGGCTCTCAGGTGGGAGCTGGGTAATGAGGTAATTACTAGAGTGATTGTTTGGTATTTCTTTCCGAACGCCTTGAACGGATTCCCAGAGACACGTGTGGAGTCTGCGGGACTGGAGCCAGAGTGTGCAGAGCCTCAGATTCCTGCGGAGAGGGTGGAGGGGCTTCACATGATGGCAGACGAGGCAGAAAGAGGAAAGTTAAAAACACAAAGAGTTCTTTAGTCCTGGTCTGCGCGGCGTTCAGGAGCTGCTGGGACGCTGGCGAAGAGACCAGGGAAATGATGACAACAAGATGAGTCGGTTTTTGAGGTTAACCAAACTTATTTGGAAGACGAATGGTGACAATTATCAACCAAACTCTCTGTTGTAAACATCCAACTATGACCGAGCGTACTCGTTTCATTGTCCTGTGCCAGGAGCGATCGTTACCAACGTTTCAGGTGTGATCACTTACAGTTTGACCTGCACATAAAGACAAATTAGACAATCTGGAGAAACTGTTGGTTATCTGCTTATTACTGACAGAAATGCTCTGAAAATAAAGTTATCCGTTAACCTTTGTCTTAACCTCATCTTTTGATTGGCTTTACTTACTTACCTGAAAAGTAACTTGCCTCCTGCGGACCTACTGTACTTATTATAATCTTGTATTTGCAAATCGTCTTGTTACTTTAAGGTTAGTAAACTTATTAAGGACTGCAACTATTGATTATGTTTATTATTCTTGATTAATCCTTTTGTCTATAAAATGTCCCAAAATAATGAAAAGTGCCCGGTGTAGTTTCCCAGGGCCCGACGTGACGTCTTCCAATGTCCCAAAATCCAAAGCTGTTCGGTTTATCGTCACGAATGGCAAAGAAAAGCATCACGCTGTCACATTTCAGAAGCATGACGTATCATTCACATCAACAGCCAGGCCGCACGGAGCCTGCGAAGACTCTGCTGCCGCAACAGATATTATCTTCATCGCTCAAGTTATTTATCTTGTTCACACAAATGATTAGATAATATCAAGGTCCGGATCTTGGCTGGACGAGATAATAAGGATTAGACAGAAGACATTAGAGTGAATATATAGTTATACACACACCTTTTTATCTTGCGTGTATATTGTCTTGTGAAAGCAACTTGTGTGGCCATGACATGGCGGCTCTGTGAAGTCTGAGAAACAGGTCCCGGGAACCTGGCTGCCTCGTGTCAGCCAGAGTCCGGCCTTCAGGGTAATTAAAGGAGGATTTGACGGATAGGCTGCCATATTGACCGAGCACAGCATGTTTAACCTCCACACGTGAACTCGAGTTGTCTCGACACTCGCGAGGCATAAACATGAAATCGCTTCTATCTTCCTTCACAGCCACGTGCGGCGTCAGCGCAGGACGGTAAATGTTTATGCACTCACACAGACTGGAGCAACGGGTTTGATTTCCTTCCAGCTCTGAGAAAATCTACTGTATAAAGACAACAAAGCTTTTTAATGCATCTCGACTCCTGTTAAGCCCAGAGGAGGCTCCAGTGAGGAGGAGCAGGCCTCTAATCCGGGTTCGGCTCTTCTGGAGCAATAAATCAGCTCTAACTTAATCCATCGCGGTGGAAGACTTCTGGGTTTTCACTGTGATGGGGGACAGCTCAGAGATGAACTCCCACTTCTTACTGCTGCGGAGACGTGAACAGAAACCGACAAAAAAAAGTCTGGATGGTCAAAATTCAAAAACCCCGATATTCAGACGAACACATGTCAACATTCAGAGGCGTTCTGTGTTAGACTGCGTTCAACGCTGAACGTGTGACAGCGTTTCTGCATTTATCAGATACAGTAGTTCAGGACATCTGCATGAAAAGACGAGAGGACGAGAGACAAAGACTGAAAACCAGGACAGTCGACACCCCACTGTTTGTTTTCTATGAACTTTAACTTCCTGCTGTATAAAGACAAACCACGTCAACCAACACGCGTTCTCAATCCATCTGGATGGAGACCAACGAGTTCACGCATGCTGCTGTCGCATTTCCAAGCATCAACTTTGCAGAAAAGCTGCGATTGTATCGGCTTTGCTAACCGGACCGGTGCGTGCTAGAGGCATCGGTTGTCTCGGGCCGCAGCTGTATGTTAAACTGCCGGGTTACCAGGACGCCTGCATTTGTTTCTGCATCGTACCTTGACCACATGACTGTTCTGCGCCCAAACTGGATCATTTCTGTGAGATGAACTCGAGACAATCTTTAATTCAGCTTTCTGAAAACGGAACGATCCTGAGGTTTACTCGGTATCCACCGCAGCAGCTGCTTTTAGCCGTTTATGTCCCGTCTGAATCATTTTCAATCGACACAAAAGCTTCAGTAACAGCTAGAAACATTTAGCTTAACGTTTGTCATGTTGATCAAAGATTCCAGAGTTGTTTCTGAGAAACAACCTGCAGCTGCAAACATCTCATCCAACGGTTTTCAGACGGCAAAAAAGGTCTGACAGCAGACCCGAAGTAGGATTGGGAGATTGGGAGGGACTCTGCAGGTACGTTCAGCCTTTATAAAACCTTTCTGGCAACACATCTGAAGCTGGTAATGACACCTGGCCGATCTCTGAAATTCGACGTGTTTCACCCAATGAAACCTGATCGAACGCTGAAGATGGTGATGCATCAGGACACGACGACACAAGAGAACAGACTCACATTAGAAACGGCTCTTTCCTCCTCCTCCTCCTCCTCCTCCTCCTCGCTGCTCAGCTGGTGCAGTGATTTGGAAAGTGTTTGCAGATGTCGCCTGTGCGGGCCGAACGCCACCACCTCAGCTCCCCCACTTGGAACGTCTCAGGTTTGGAAAGCAGAGCGGAGAAGAGGATGGCTTATTTTCCATGCCAGCTTACATGAAGAAAAGCTCTGTGAGGCCCGCAGAGGAGCGGGCGCCTCCTCACAGTTTGAACCAAAATAATCCTCCTCTTCAGCTGCCGGCGAAAGACGTAAATAAGACGAGTTCTTCCAGAATTGAAGGAAATCCCCCCAAAATACCAGATCGATTTGATTATTTTACAGTTCTGTTAGGTTGGATTTGTTTGGAGTTCCAACAAGAAGAGAAAGCTGCATTACAACTAGACAAACTTCATCAAACACTGTTGAGTAAACACTGACTGTTATCTGCCTGCAGCACGTTTCACGTCATTCACATGACCTGAAATCAATCCAGGAACTGATGGAGGATGCAGTCGTTTGTCGCGTGTTAGAGTTATATTTTTGGACTAAACGTGTAAAACAAGCAGTCTACTGCATTAAGAAGTCTGTGTTCTCATTTTAGCCCATTGAACAGTTTAATTAAATAACTGTGTGAGAATTAAAAGTAACTGACTTTGGTGACTCCAAGTGGTCAAAAAAGCCCCCAAAGGTCTGAAAGCAACTCGCAGACTGTGGACTTAAACATCTGTACGAAATTTCATGGCAATATCGAGACATTTCACTCTGAATTAAATTAAAATGAAACTATTTAGTTGTACTGACAAGAGTTATTGGTTAGGTTTCAATTTAAAGTTGTAGTTGTTTGTTAGCCATGCTAGCGATGTGGCTCAAGGGATGCTAACGTTGGTGGTTTGTCCACCATTTTGATCGAGACTGAAAAATCAGCTGTTGGACGGACTGTGATGAGACGTGCTTCATCGTTCACGCTCCCCTCAGGATGAACTGTAACAACTCTGCCGATCCTCTGACTTTCCATCTAGCGCCACCATCAGGTCGACACGTTAACGCGTCCGACACTTTGGTTTCTGAGCAAACACCTGCAGAGCTGCTGACGCTCCCATCAGCCTCAGCTGCGCTCTGTGTTCGCTGCTAACTAGCGAGATGGTGAATACGGTAAACACAATACCTGCTAAACACCAGCATGTTAGCATTTAGCTAACAGAAAAACAGATTCCAGAGCAGCGAACAAATTCACGATTTGAATGCGTTTTCTTGCATTTTTAGTGAGTTTCACTCCTCAGTATTTCTGACAACACCTGAAACTGAAAACTGCTGAAATGAATCAGACTGATGTGAAAACAAAAGGGGTTTTCCCCACAAACGTCTCTTTTCCATGACTACACCCGCTCTGAAAAAGACTCCCTGTTTTGCTTTTTACAAAAATGTTCAATATTGAGAAAGTACAGCAGATGTTATCGTCAAAAACAACTTGAGCCTTTAGATGACTCAGGAGTTTGACGGTCGACCACAGTGTGCCGAGTGTTTGTTCCAGCGATCATTTTGTAGAAGAAGGTGTCAGTTTTTTAAACGCTGTTTTGGACGCAGACGGTGAAATGTGATGCATTGAAAACATCACCATCGAAGTTTCACCGGTTTCGAACTTTCCTGAACGTCCTCCAGCTGCAGACGACAGGTTTTCTGTGTTCCTGGTGTCAAAGTGACGAAACAAACTATTTCTGTCCCGTCTCTGAAATCAGCACAAACAACTGTGAATGGCAGCAGCAGTGGAAGAAATGACTGTTTAATCTGATGCTGTTTAAAGGCTCAAGTCTGAAAGCCAAAGAGAAAAAGGCTGCTGATAGATGTGATTCCAATCGAAAAATAATAATCAACCAGGGCAGTCTAAATATTAGAACCACCTGTCAGCACCTTGTTCATTTCTCCGCAGCGTCTTTCACTTCAACTTTTACTGATCACTACATTTCATTAGTTTCCATGACGTGTTGAGAATGACTCTTCTATATTAGTGACTAGGTTGAATGTATGTACACTGTAAAAATGTATTAGTTGAAAAAATGTAAGTTTCAAGACAATCTATGTTCAAATTCTACCAACGTAACTTAAAGCAGCTTTAATTACATTTTTCTATCTATCTTTTCTTTTTTCTGGCCGCTCGGTGAACAGCAGGGTATAAAGGCTTACAGTATTAGTAAAGTATAGTATAAGTCTGAACAACCTGTGCTCCGTGTGATGCCAAAGAATAGAAAGCTGCCGTTTTCAGATGAAAGTTCTCTGTCACGCCACAGCTGCTCCACATGAGCACTGAACACACCTGGCCCACACCTGAGGTAACGTAGAAGCCCCGCCCACTGCCCTCCGGCCAAAAAGAACAGCACGTCCTCATACCGAAACAACAGAATAGGTCGACTGCCACCGACGCCTAAAACACCATATATGACCGTTGGAAAGTACCAGCGACAGGCAGCATACCGGAAGCTAAGTACGTTACGCAGGTCACCTGACGTTAAACGTGTGGTTAACGTTGTGAAACAGTCGCAGTTTGGTTAGGTTTAGGAAAAGATCGTGGTTTGGTCTTATAGTATGTTATGTTACGTACGTCACTTTACGTAACTCAACGCTGACTTTTGGTTTCACACAGGACCCCGGTCTCCTGGGTGAACGTCCTGTGTTGGACCCACCCACCCCACGTGTACTTTAACGCTGTTTATACTACGTCACCTGACTTCCTCCTTTGCTCCCGTCATAATTACTACAACCACTAGAGGTCGCCGCCTAACAATAAATGTAAATATGGGTCGTAATAAGCACAGGCGACCTACACGGCCATTGTTCTGGTGAGGACGGGCTGAGAAAGAAACAAAGAAACCAGTCAGGAGCTCTTCCATCAATCATCTGAGACAACAAACCTGATGAAACTGTTTTCACGATATTTTCTGAAATGACAGAAAACGGACTGAGTCGAAGGTTCATCCTTGACCCTCGAAACAGCACCAGGTCCAACTTTGTGTTTCCAAAACTTTCAACCACTTCTCATGGCCTTCAGTTTGCTCCGTTGTCGAGGAGATGGATCATTTGTCATCGTGCGACCTCAGTATGTACATGTGGGGAGAAGGTCTGTTCAAAGAGCCCAGAGTTTGGACATTTAATGAGAAAAAATGCAGATGTAGTTCTTGAACGTTTCACATGTGCTTCTCATATTTTTTTCTTTTATCTCCAAAATTAAAATACAGGAATTTGCATCTGCGGCTCAAACTGGACTCGTTATTTTGTGATAAACGCTTTCAGATCTTTCATAAATAGCAATAAGCTTCATATCAATAAATATAAATATCCTGTGGCATTAAAAACCTATTTTAAAGAATATCTGAGGCCGTTTCTTGCCCCTGACAGTAAATGACGTAACACTGCAGCTCAGGTAACTTAAACTGAGACCTGCGGATCCTTCAGTCGTCTTCATTAAAGCTCCTGACAGTCTCAGACACGCCAGACGTCACCCGTTCAGTCGAGCTGCAGTTCGAAATGACGTCAAACTGTTATTCAATCCCAGAATTCTGCTTTTTCCCAGCAGCTGAAACACAACCTGCCTCCCATTAGATGAAACCGATCGCTTGAAACTGCAAGAAGAAAAAAAAACACTCTTCACCGTTTTAAGACCTTTTGTTTTTTTTCTTTTCACAAATCATTACGCAACCGAAGCTAACCGCCTCTGACAGGAAGGTCGATGGAGTCTGAGTCCAGACCGAGGAGGGAAACAATCAGAGGGGCACTTGTTCTCACTGAGGACTGTGTTTCCCATTAAACCCCCACACGGCCAAGTCCAGATACTTTCCAGTCGCTGTAAGATAACTGTTCAAAGAGGCACCTGCCGAATCAAAACCATCGTGGACCTCAGACCAGCTCTGTGGCTTTGCTCCTGACCCAAAAGGTGGTTTTATTTTAAAAGACAAACCTTTTGGCTCGAGCCGCTCACCTTCTTCCTCCTGGAAATGATGCCTTATCACAACGTTGGCTCAGGTTTCAACACTCAGCGTCTTCGTGCAGCCAGCTCACGTACGTGCAGAGAGGTGAAACTTCCTGATGACAATTACAGGCCGTGAAGCTGCCTGTGAAATCCCAAACCAGTTCCTGCTGCATCCAGGACCTGAACTTTAACCCACTAGGTTCGACTGCAGGTTTAGTTTCTGCAGGTGTTGAACTTTCTGCTCAGGATGAGGAGCGAACGTGGCTTTAGGTTTGGTGTGAAAAAAGTCCTTGAGTGCAAATACAACTTTATCTTGTAACTAGTATTTTACCCTAAACAGTGTCTGAACCCAAATCCTCCCACTGAGTTCTTAGCTCGATCCTCACCTGCAGGGTGCTCGATCCACACCTGCAGGGTGCTCGATCCTCACCTGCAGGGTGCTCGATCCACACCTGCAGGGTGCTCGATCCACACCTGCAGGGTGCTCGATCCACACCTGCAGGGTGCCCGATCCACACCTGCAGGGTGCTCGATCCTCACCTGCAGGGTGCTCGATCCACACCTGCAGGGTGCCCGATCCCACCCCACCTGCAGGGTGCCCGATCCCACCCCACCTGCAGGGTGCCCGATCCACACCTGCAGGGTGCCCGATCCCACCTGCAGGGTGCCCGATCCCACCCCACCTGCAGGGTGCTCGAACCACACCTGCAGGGTGCCCGATCCACACCTGCAGGGTGCTCGATCCCACCCCACCTGCAGGGTGCCCGATCCACACCTGCAGGGTGCCCGATCCCACCCCACCTGCAGGGTGCTCGATCCTCACCTGCAGGGTGCTCGATCCACACCTGCAGGGTGCTCGATCCTCACCTGCAGGGTGCTCGATCCTCACCTGCAGGGTGCCCGATCCACACCTGCAGGGTGCTCGATCCTCACCTGCAGGGTGCCCGATCCCTGCAGGTGGGGTGGGATATATATAGTTTGTTTTATTTTCATGGAATATTCTTTGATCAGCATTGTTTATTTCAATATTCTGTCTTTCCTCATGTTGGGAGCGCTTGTGATAAAACTGATCAACTATTGCTGGAAGGAGTTGGGGTCAATACAATCATTGATACACCTGAAACATTTGTGTGTTTAAAATCTTGCTATTAATTTCATTCTTCGGCATGTGAGAAGGCTAGCAGTTCCCCTCTGCTTCCAGTGTTTGTGCTAAGCTAGCTTCTAATGACGCTGATATCTGACTCCAAACATGGAGAACTAGTCGGACTCGTCCTTTAAAGCCTCTCAAAGATAATCCCGTCATTAGCGGTCGTCATCCTCGCTCAGCGTCAGGTTCGTCTGATGGGGGCCGAGGTTAAGAGCCGTCAGAGCCTCAGTTCGGCCCCGGGGCCCTGACACCAGGGAGGAAAGAGCATTAATGATCCTCTGACTGTCAACACGGATCATGTTCTTCGTCGTCCATGTGCGAGCCACCTGAAGCCGGCCGCAGCGCGACACTCGCCTGGTTTTAATAACGCGACACGAAGCAGGAATAACTCCAGAGACTAAAGTGGATCTGAGGAACGAAGACTTTAATCATCTCGATCCTCCACAGTCTGATCGTTCCCCTCTGACACACATGGAAGACGACTAAATGCTGGGTTTGTGTTTAGGATTAGCACTTCTGTCATCGTTAATTATCAACAAGACAAATGAATGGCGAAGAACTGTTGCTGGATTTTGTCCTTGAGCCTCATTTTAACACAACAACAGTTCCTTCAGTTCAAAGCTTTTCTGTAGCAATATCATCAACGGGATGGGTTTCCCTTCCAGTCATGTTAATTCCGTTTAAATGATTTTAAGTTATACTTTATTTTATATATTTGTTGTATGCATTTTTTATTTACTTTCATATTATGTATTTTAAAACACCTTTTGGTTTTCTTTTTCTTTATATTTTTAAAAATTTTAAACTTTGACTTTTAAACAGAAATCTTGTTTTTGTGTCAGACACACAGCGCAGTCCGAGGAGCAAAATAAATGAATATACGCGTAAATGAAAGTCTCTAGAAGAGATGAACTTTACTGGATCCTTCTGGTGATAAACTGGCCAATCGTAGACGAGGCGGCGTCCTGTCCGGATGTTTCCAGCAGCTTCAGTTTGAAGTTCACCATCAGAAACGTCTTCCACGAGAGGTTGAGATGTTAGAAGAGCTGTGTTTGACCAGACTCTTTAAGGCATTCTGGGAAATGTAGGAGCCCCCAGACTGCAGCTGGAGCAGGTTAAAGGAAAGACGACGAGTCCTCGGCCCGAGTCTGCTGCCGGCGGGATTCTCCTGCTTTAGCTTCAGGCGTGCAGCACAAACGTGCACAGCTCGCTGCAGCCGTCTGCTTTCACCGCAGCACCGGCGCCAACCAAAGCAAACCTCTGGATTCAGAATTCAGCCTTAAAAGAGTAAAAAGCCGTCTGCTGTTCCAGCCGGTGATTCTTCATGAGCTGATTTAACTGTCAGCAGAGCGAGTCCTGGTTTTCCTGTGGCTTTCCGAGCACACACACACTATACTAGTATTTCATTCGGTCTTGCTGAGCGGGCGACCCGAAGGAAGCTGGCTCTGAAAGTCCTTTCTAATAAACTAACTGCAGATTTATGAGCTACAGGTCCGTCTGTTACAGACAGAGGTTTGGGTGTGTTTCAGATGCGTTTCGGACTTCAGTCACTAATCGAACCGAAGCTGCAGCAGGCTGCTGTGATCCAGAGCTCCTCACACTGCAGCGCAGCAGGTTACTGTAGTCTGGTCAACACACAGCGCTCGCTCTGCACCCGACTGCAAAAATCAAAACCTCACGTGAGTCCTAACTCAGTCAGATGTCAACACACAGACGTGAGACAAGTGTTTTTAGGTTCAGTGAGACTCTCACGTCCAGAGGACATCGTCGTCTCTGACGTCCATCCAGAATAAACCTCCAGGAATCAGCTGAGACACCAGAGAAGAAACCTGCAGAACCTGCCTGAGAATCCTGCTGTTTCTGAGTTTCCTTCAGTCTCACAGTGATCCAGAGACGGCTGTCTGTCCGTCCACGGGTCCACTGCAGACAGGAGCTGCTGACTGCTGGTTCGGCTGCTCTTATGGGGACAAAATGGAAACAAATATAGGTAACATTATACTTCCTGTTTACATCCCCAAAGCATTATGGGAGCTGTAGTTCCAAACCTTGCATCAAACAGAAGTAAGACACTAAATCATCAATGAGAATGAAATAAGAAGATTAATAAGAGTTCAGTCGTTCTGAGAGAAAAGGACTTCGAATGGCAGACTGACGTCTTTCTGCTGTGATGTCATTTTCTCCACCGAGGCTTCAGCTGCCAATCAGATCTCTTCCTCCTCGCGTCCAGCTCAGAGTCTGATGTTACATAACTGTGTCCATCGTATGCATGGAAACGATTCCCAAACAGCAGCTGAGCATTGTGGGTAATAAAACAACAAGAAAGCTTTAGGAAACCCCTGACTGTCGAGTGGAAAGGTGATGAAGACTTCGCTTTGCCAAGACTCCAAAACAAAAACAGAGATCGCTCCCTGCCGGAGTTACATAACAGACGGAGACGATAACGGCGTCCCAGAATGCATCACTCACACAGGATCAAACTGTCTGCAGCCGTCAGATCTGATCACGTGACCCCCAAATGTCTGCTGGACACAGAGCCGCGAAAATGATTTAAGACTTTCAGGTTCGAGCTGAGTCGTAAAAGTCTGAAGAGTTGTTGGAAAGGAGAGTTGGGAGGTCAAAGGTCAACTGGTTTTCAGCCCAAAACACAGGACGAACTGGTCTGATGATGAGAGGATAAGAAGGGACGACAGGAAGGAACGACGAATGGAAGAAAGGGAAAAAAGAGGTCAAGAGGGGATTAAGGAAGACTAAACAAGAGAAGGGAAGAGTAGAGGGCGTCCCACGAATCACCCCCCCTCCTGCTGTCACTATCACGCAACAACACCGAGGGAACAAAGAGACAAAGGAAAGCAAGCAAAGACAGGACGGAAAGGAGACGAAGAGAATAAAACTGGGAGAGCCAAAGGAACGAAGGATGACAAGAACAAACAAGCAAAGATTAAGAAGGTCAGGAGAACTTTGCATATATGAACCCTGTGGACGTTTGGGACCAGAAGAAGAAGAAACCGTCGCATCTGGTCTGAGGTCAGATCATCAGACGTTATTTCTTACAGCAGTGACAGAGCTGATGCAATAATGTTTTTGGCTCATCTGGGATCCTGGACCAGATCCTGGACCGGTTCGGCTGTCGTGGTCATCGAGGTCTCACAGAGGACGATGATGTCTGCCGTCCAATCAGAATCAGTCAAATATAAAGAACAGAAGAAAAGAACGAGGAACTGGAAATGAAAATAAACTCCTGGTGCTTTTATTTTGTCTTCCTGCTCAGCTTTGTCTCCTCAGTCTCCAAAATAAAAGTCTGGAGAGGACGTCCTGTCTGCAGCTGGCAGCCTGTTTGACAGGAAATGTTGACTTTTATAACTTCCTCAGTAAAGGTTACCGAAAGGTGCTCAACTCAGCCTCAATTAAAACTCAAACGAGCTCCATAAAAAGGACCTCACGTTACATATCCACAGAGAGGCTTTACCGTGTTATAATAATGCAATTAAAATGCTTATTTCCTCAATGCAGTTCTTCCTCACAGAGCTTCAGACAGTTTGAAGGTTTTAAACCATTAAAAAGTCTAAAGGTGTGCACCTCTGGGTGTCAGAGCAGAACTCTTGTGTGGGCCAGTCCGTACAAACTCCTGCTGTGCAGCCAGACTTTATTCAAACCCACACAACTTTACATTGTAGCAGCGATTTCACATTTTCTACAGATCCTGAACTCTGGCTCCATTTTGAGTAAATGTGTCTAAAATGAGGCATCGACACAAAGAAATTGCAAACCTGCAACAGAAATGCTTATTTTCTCAATGCAGTTCTTCCTCACAGAGCTTTAGACCGTTCGAAGGGCTGAAACCTAAAGACAGTGTAAAAGTTTAGCCTGTTCAAACCCACTGAACTTTAACTTCTAACAGGTTTTGGAGAGAGAAAAGTTTCTGTCCTCACGTGTTGAAGCAGAGGGACGTCTCATCTGTCCAACACACTGATGAGTTCAATGCTGTGAAGGCTGAGAGTGGTTTTCTCCGTTCATCTGATCCAAGACCTGAGACACACAAAACAACACGGCAACAGCAACAAAACAGCAACAGAAACTTTAATCTCTTGGTTTGGACTCTGTGATGGAGGGACACTGGTCTCAGCTGAGTAATCTACTGCATTAGCTGCCCTTTTCAGAGCAGCACTTCCTGCGTTTCCACCACCTGAGATGATGCTCACTTTTAGGCGTCAACCAGCCGGATGCTAAGTGGTTGCTGAGGTGTTACTAGTGTTTCCTGTATTCCCAGATACTCAGTTACACGTGTTGCTTCTTGGTTTCTGAGACGTCCGCGGGTGATTGCTCAGATCTTACAAGGCGGTTGCTCTGTATTTTAATAGATAATTGGTTGCTAAGGTATTCAAAGTGGTTGCTACGGTGCTACTAGGCAGTAAGTTTGGTTTTCAAGGTGGTTGCAAAGTGGTTACTATGGCTTTCTAGGCCGTTGCTAGATGGGTTACAGCGCAGCACTGGTTGCTATGTGTCTGCTATGTGGTTGCTCTGGCGTTTTCAGTTCTTGGGTGTTTCCAGGTGGCCATCTGGGCAGTTGCTAGGGCTTTAGTAGATGGTTGCTAGGGTGTTCTGGACAGTTAGAGGGCATCACAAGGCTGTTCTTGGTGGTTGCTACCATGTTCGGGTTGCTACGGTGTTGCTAGGCTGTTGCCAGTGTGTTTGGAATGGTTACTATGGTGATTCTGGCTGTTTTCTTGAGAACGTCTCTGTTAACGGACTAGTTGCTAGTAGCAGGATTACAATATGTGCAAGTACAACATGTAATTATGATGAAAAAGACATCATGATCTTTTCCACAAATGCATCTTGCTGAATTAACACGAACGTAGTAAACGTCCGGAAAACAACAGTTTGAATTCAGAAAGCGAGCCGAGTTGAATTCTTCAGTAAAGCAGTCAGAGAGAAACCAAACGCTGTCAGATCAGTTTGTGTTTGTATGATTCAGTTTGAGCTTTTACATTCATGCTGGAAGTTTGTATTTTCTCTTCTCAGGAAATGTTGGAGGGTTTCACTTCCTGTTTGACGTAAACTGGATCTGAGCCTCGGTGTGTTTGGCAGACGGTGTCTTCGGGGGTTTCTGGGGATTCCCAGTTTGACAAACACGGACCATTCCTGGTTTTTTCTTCATGTTCTCGCTCCACTACAACTCTTGTAAACTTTCCATATTGATCAGCAGGAACATAAAGTACAGATGTATTTATTTATTGTTACAGTGTGGTCCTACAACACACAACTAGACCTTCAGTAACAGCAGCAAAACATCTGTTTACGTGACTGGATTTCCTCTCGTCATTATGGATCCAACAGATCCAGAGGATTTGTGGTCTCGTCTCCAGACCTGTGTTTGAATTATGGGGGAGCCAGGAGACCTGATCTCCCCTGAAATGAACGTACGTTCAAATGTTGGAGGGAGTTTTGGGGACAAAGAGGGCTGAAATATACAATCTCAGTGTTTTCTTCTGCTGTCGCTGTGATGAATATTGCATGTTCTCCCTGTTGCTAGAAAACATTCCCACCAGATGCTCCACAGACTATAAGCATCACCTTCAAAGACAAACAGAGACTCCAAGTTCAGCCTCCTGACATTTGGAAGTTATTATTATTATTATTGTTCATTTCCCTCCTCGAATTGTATCTTATATATAGAAAAGTACATATTTGGAAAACGCTGATATACACTGTAAGAAGTTTCCTGAAGTAGACGAGCCGATGGGGAGCGAAGAAGTGAGGAACGCAGTAACCATGGTGACGAGGTTTTGTTCTCAGCTACCAACGATGAAGCGTTTCGAACTCACTACCGCTCTGACTCACACCTCTGACCGGCCTCTCCGTAGCAGCAGCCGCTGAGGATCATGGGTATTGTAGTATTTCGAGTTTGTGTGTTCAGTAACATCGAGGAACCAGCAACCTTATCACCAAACAGAAGCCAGATCGGTTGCCCTCAAACTAAAGACTCATCATTAAACGCTGTAATATCTGAGCACGCTGTGCGTTTCATGCTGCATGCTGCAGTTTTCTCTCTGCAGCAGCCGAATGATTCCTCTTTGTCTTTCTTTGTGTTTTAGCCCGTTCTCCTGGACGAGGCTAAAACAGGAACGTTTCATTCAGCTCAGAGGAAGACGTGATGACGGGGGCGCAAAACACTAAAGGTAACCAGACGCCGTGCAGCATCAGTGCGTTATTAACTCTGTCAAACATGAACGCTCGGAGAGAAGAAAATAAATGAGAAACATGAAGAAGAAACAGAGTCCAGAACCTGCAGCGAGTCTTTTCCTTCAAAACAAAACCAAACTCTGGAAAACCCAAAAATAGAAACCTGAAGGTGGTTCAGATTTTCACACGTTTGACACAAACCAGCTGAAAGTTTCCGAACAGCAGACTGTGGAAACATCATCATCACTATGGAAATAAACATTTACTGAGAGGACGCAGGGATGAGCGAGAGAGAGGAGAGGACCATGATCAGTGACAGAAAGCTCAGGCTGGGAGTCCGGTCATGAACAGACCCGAAAGTTCTGAAACCTTACGATGTTTCGTTTACTGTCATATGAGACAAAGGAAAACAGCAGATCGTCACGTTTGAGAAGCCGAAATGATTTAAGACTGTGATCCGAATCTAAAGTGACAGCAGGACTCTCTGAACCGTCCTGATCCTGCAGGACTCACTTTGATCCACTTTATGGAAAATCAGCAGAGAAGAAGAAAACCCCCTCAGAGAAACCTGACGAGCAAAACACAAAGAAACAGACTAAAGAGCACATCTGCAGGAAGAGAAATCAAAACTGACCCCTGAGCAGCTGAAACTGACCCCTGAGCAGCTGTAACTGACCCCTGAGCAGCTGAAACTGACCCCTGAGCAGCTGAAACTGACCCAGCAGCAGCTGTAACTGACCCCTGAGCAGCTGAAACTGACCGAGCAGAAGCTGAAACTGACCGAGCAGCTGAAACTGACCCCTGAGCAGCTGGAATTGACCCCTGAGAAGCTGAAACTGACCCAGCAGCAGCTGAAACTGACCCCTGAGCAGCTGAAACTGACCTCTGAGCAGCTGAAACTGACCCCTGAGCAGCTGAAACTGACCCCTGAGCAGCTGAAACTGACCTCTGAGCAGCTGAAACTGACCCAGCAGCAGCTGAAACTGACCCAGCAGCAGCTGAAACTGACCCCTGAGCAGCTGAAACTGACCCCTGAGCAGCTGAAACTGACCCAGCAGCAGCTGAAACTGACCCCTGAGCAGCTGAAACTGACCTCTGAGCAGCTGGAACTGACCCAGCAGCAGCTGAAACTGACCCCTGAGCAGCTGGAACTGACCCAGCAGCAGCTGTAACTGACCTCTGAGCAGCTGGAACTGACCTCTGAGCAGCTGGAACTGACCTCTGAGCAGCTGGAACTGACCCAGCAGCAGCTGAAACTGACCCCTGAGCAGCTGTAACTGACCCCTGAGCAGCTGGAACTGACCCCTGAGCAGCTGGAACTGACCCCTGAGCAGCTGGAACTGACCCAGCAGCAGCTGAAACTGACCCCTGAGCAGCTGTAACTGACCTCTGAGCAGCTGAAACTGACCCCTGAGCAGCTGAAACTGACCTCTGAGCAGCTGAAACTGACCTCTGAGCAGCTGAAACTGACCTCTGAGCAGCTGTAACTGACCCCTGAGCAGCTGAAACTGACCTCTGAGCAGCTGAAACTGACCCAGCAGCAGCTGAAACTGACCCCTGAGCAGCTGAAACTGACCCAGCAGCAGCTGAAACTGACCCCTGAGCAGCTGTAACTGACCCCTGAGCAGCTGAAACTGACCTCTGAGCAGCTGAAACTGACCCAGCAGCAGCTGAAACTGACCCCTGAGCAGCTGAAACTGACCTCTGAGCAGCTGAAACTGACCTCTGAGCAGCTGAAACTGACCCCTGAGCAGCTGAAACTGACCTCTGAGCAGCTGGAACTGACCTCTGAGCAGTTGAAACTGACCCAGCAGCAGCTGAAACTGACCCCTGAGCAGCTGAAACTGACCCCTGAGCAGCTGAAACTGACCTCTGAGCAGCTGAAACTGACCCCAGAGCAGCTGAAACTGGTAGTTTAACCTGTAATGTTACATCATCATTCATTTGTTGGTCATGTTTTGTGTTAATAATCTGAATCTGCAAAGTAAAGTTATAAATGTAGTGAAGTAAAAGTACAATATTTCCCTCTGAGTGGAGCAGACGCAGAGTCGCAGGGAAAGAAAAGACTCAACGAAAGACGTTCAGGCGATCTCCAGGCGATCTCCAGGTGAACTCCAGGCGATCTCCAGGTGAACCTGCAGGACACGCCAACACAAACACTCCAGGAAAACACAAACACTTCCTCAGTGCGTCAGTTTGTGTGATTCTGTCAGCCGTCTGTCGACACACACACACTCACACACTCACACACACACACACACTCACACACACACACGATGACACAGACGAAACACTGTACTGTGTGTAAATACTTACAAAACTAAAAAAACAAAGTTACCAGAGAAGTAAATCTAAAAATCACAACCGTAATAAATAAAAACGTGTTGAAAAAACTTTCGAAACCAATTAAATAAAACTCCTAATAAAGTCTAAAAAATTAGAGATCAATAAACATTGAATAAAACAAATAATGAAGTTAAGAAAACAGAAATATTATCTGTATTATTATTTATATTCTTTAAATATATTTATGTTTAAACGTTGTTCAAGTCCTGATACTGAGAACTTTGTAATAAAAACATGATGAAATGAATTAGAAACAGGAGACGGTGAGGAGGAAGAGGAGGAGGAGGAGGAGGAGCGTGACCGCTGCCTCACACCTGAAATCCTCTCGCTGTTCAGACCTTTATTTACACACACCTCTGCTGTCATCAGGTCGTCATGACGATGAGTTTGATAGACAGACGGTAATCCCCCAGAACAACAGCGTTCGTTGAACTCGGTCACACAAGAGAAAACCAGCAGAAAGCCTCCAGGTATTAGACGGCTCCCAGTGACGTCTGCTCCGACCACCAGGTGCCCTCCTTTACCCAGCATGCACCTCTCCGGCAGGGTGAAGACTAAATGCGAATTCATGGATCTAGCTTCGATCAGTGTGCACCAATCAGAGGGCAGGATTTACCACCACAGCTCTGACGAGACGCCATTAACTTCTGCAGTTTTATTTTGACTTATTTTTTCAATAATTAAAAAAAGTTTGTAAAATGAAACTTTGATCTTTTTTTTTGCTTCGGAAGAATTTTCAGCCAAACCCCAAAATATTTCAGAGAAATCTTCCACGAAAAAGTTCAAACTGGAACAAACGTTTCCAGTTTCAATAAGAAAATCAAAGAAAAATCGGACTTCAGTCTCCACAAACGTCTTTGCCCTTTTTTAAAGTTTCTTTACTTCTCACGTAAAACCTGACAGTTTATGTTTTGGAGCTCGTTGTTGTAGATGAACAAATGTGTTCACGTTTACCTGCAAACTAATGTTTCCTTACAAAAAGCACAGCTGCTACAGTTCCCTGCCGATGTAAATTACAGCTGAAAATGCAAAAAAAAGGACTCCAGCGCTGGAGATACAAGGTCCCGTAAATGTCTCCAATCTGCCATGCAGACCAGACTGTCCCTGTGCATTCTGGGAAACAGAAGGTGTGTAGTTTGTTCGCAGTGTGTTTGAAACGGACTTCTGGTCCCACTGCTGGGAGCTTTAGTTAGAGGAAAATGTCCTTTATCAGCTGAGATTCAGGCACGAGATGGTGGAAACCAGCAGAAAGTCCTGTTGTTAATACTCAGATTTCTCTGACCACATTTCCCATCAGCCCCGTAGCTTCCTGATGTTGAGGGTTTCTAATAACTAAAAGTGGGTAACTCAGAGAAACCAAGTGACGATGGAGGACAGATGATACTGTAAAAAATACTGTCATTTTATTTTAGAAAAATGTGACCGTGCCAGCTCGCACTCACACCTCATAGTTCTTGTTATTGTCTCTGTTGTACAGTTGGACATACAGCATACAAAACACAATGACAACAATGGATAAGAGAGATAGTGATCGATGAGCATTACTGCTGGACATGTGAATGTTGGGGAGCCAGAAACCTGTCGAGTCGCTGTACGACGCCACACTGAGTGGGGGGTCTCTAGAAAACAAACACTCAAACCTACAGCATCTAGACACAGCACAAGAAATATCCGCTGTCAGTCTACAAAGAAGTCTGAAATGATTTTTATTGGCCGTCCTACTTTCACATTCATTGGGTGTCCGATACCTTCCTTTCACTTACTTTGGCCTCACAAGATACTACGCTGTACGGACAAGATGATGTTTTGTGCAAATAAGATAACTTGCATAAACAAGGTAGTATCTTGCGTGAACAAGGTATCCTGTTCGTCTCTGGTCCTTTGCATGAAAACGTAAATGTAAAATCGTCGAACTTGCAGACAGTATTCTGAATCTCCATCATATGAAGCTTTCAAGTGTTCTTGCACACAGGACGCAACACCTTCAGTCTGTTGGGATCAGGCTAACTGTGTTCAAAGAGCGCGTTAATCATCAGACAACAATCAGTATCAGCCGCACGAATCTGTAAGAAAATCATTTGAGAGTTGTCACAAACATTGCAACATGCATGGCTAGTTGCCACGGTGGCTGAAAATGTTCTACGGCTAAAAGTTGACACCTTGGCAGCGCTGAAAACTGGCAACCGTGGCCGACACGTCCAACCTTTCTCTGGTTGGTGAAAACTGAAAGAACTTTCAGAAACCGTTTTCTGGGGTTCCTCGTTGGGTGACCAGACACGAAGACTCGTGCACATACAAGACACTGACAGGCTACGCATGTTCTACACATCGGGTAACACTCCAGCACTGACTGGGAAATGTAAACATTCGTGTGGAACGCAGGCGGGCGCTCGCGTTCGGTAAGCAGCCGACTGATGGCTTAACGATCCGAGTTGTCGTGGAAATACAGGAATACTGACGTCGAGGGCTGAGGGTCTACGCATCAAATCCCAAAGGAGCTAACAGAGCGGTGAAGGCACTGACGGGGAGGAGCGCCGTGAGTCACAGCTGTCCCGGGAAAAAACACGCCGGCTAAAGCTGAAGCTGAAGCTAAAGCTGAAGCTAAAGATAAAGCTGAAGCTAAAGATAAAGCTGAAGCTGAAGCTAAAGCTGAAGCTAAAGATAAAGCTGAAGCTAAAGCTAAAGATGAAGCTAAAGCTAAAGATAAAGCTGAAGCTAAAGCTGAAGCTAAAGATAAAGCTGAAGCTAAAGATAAAGCTGAAGCTAAAGCTAAAGCTGAAGCTAAAGCTGAAGCTAAAGATGAAGCTAAAGATAAAGCTGAAGCTAAAGCTGAAGCTAAAGATAAAGCTGAAGCTAAAGCTGAAGCTAAAGCTGAAGCTAAAGCTAAAGCTGAAGCTGAAGCTAAAGCTGAAGCTAAAGATAAAGCTGAAGCTAAAGCTAAAGCTAAAGCTAAAGCTGAAGCTGAAGCTAAAGCTAAAGCTAAACAATTCATCAATTTCACGATGATCAGTCGCAGGATCGGAAAACCCAAAAAACTCCCAAACCATCACCAACAATCCTTCAGCGGCGTGTTTTTTTGTACGACAGCGGTGACGGGAAGGTTGTGACGCAAACAGGAGGCCTTGAATTCAAGCTACAGATGAAAGCCACGAAATCCATTAGAAAGTGTAAGACCGAGGTAAACAGCAGTGAACAGAGACTGAAGTGTTACTCCAAAAGTAAAAGTGATAAAAACAACACAGTAAGTGGAGATAAAAGGTAACGGTTAGAGGAACAGGCGACCTTGCAGAGGTCAAAGTTCAGTTCAGGGTCACTGAAACAGGCGACCCGTCCAACAGAGCGGAAAGTGTCCTTAGAAAATAAACTCCCCAAAGGTTCAGCGTCTCGTCACCTTCACCTCCAGTCGATCGGAAGCAGCGGGGCGACAGGACTCCGATCCTCTTCCTTCCACGAGAAGACGAAGGCGGGTTTCTGTAGAGAAACCGGCGGGAGCGTTAGACGGTTCGGCAGACCTCAGCTTCAGTTCTCAGCTCGGACAAAACATCTTTTCTATGAGCAAAAGGCTTCAAGTTACAGGAACAACGTCGTCAAGTCCGAGGAGGCCAACCGTTTGTACTTTGGTAGAAAATAGTCCTCTGAAAAAGCTTTCAGCAATTTGCAGCCGACACAGAAGCTCAGGTAGAGGTCGTCTGTCGACAGCTGCAACGTCTCCTCCGGACATTTCGGAGTCCAGTCTTCGTGGATGGAGCTCGGTAGCTAGCTAGCCATGTCGGACAGCGTTGTCCCCATTTTTAGTCCCGCCTAAAGCTCTGGTTGTCTTTTCCAAAGTACAAACTAAATCTTTTTCATTTGCTGTAGAAAGTTTGACACATTTTCCAATTGCAAATACACAGTTGGGCTCATGGGTAGTGTAGTGCTTAAATGCCAGGATGTTTCCAGAACTCGTGGCGGCAGCCGCTTTCACGCCTTCCTTATTCGACGCATTAGACTTAATGTTTTTCATGCAGCCCGAAGCCCGTTGAGCTAAAGAACTGAGTCTGAGGCCGAACTTTGTCCTAAAACACACAGCAGCAGTAATGAGACATCTCAACAGACTTCACAATAAAAAGGCAGAATAATCAACAACGAGAAGCAAAACAGATCAAATCCGACAAAGCGGCTCAGCGGAACATGTTCGTACCTCGAGGTCACCGGCTCGGGACTCGCTATGTGTTCGAGCTTCCTCTCCTCTCCAGGAATCTGCTCCACACAACGAGAGAAAACTGGATTAGTTTGGTGGTTTCCGGCCGGCGAGTGATGTGGTACAAACAGGCGACGTCCAAACCACAAGACATGTCAAAGAGCCCAAACACAAACAGATGAGCGGCGGGGGGAGGGAGATTACTGGCTGTGTATTCCGACGTATTTTAGGTCAAACTGCCGCTTGTTTGGTTATTTGATGCCGTCAGTGGAGCGTCTCCAAAACGCCGTGCTGTCTTTAAACGTCTCCGCTGTTTCTCCGTCAACACGGGAGCCACACATCGGATGGAGATGGAGGTTAGTGTGGTGGAGACTCTGTTTAAAACCTGACCTGTGTGTTCACATCTAATTCATATTTTTCTCTAACTCCAGGACTGTATTTGTGGCCTACAAAGATTCAAACAAGACATTTGTATCAACCACAAACTTATTTCTACGTTTTTAAAATCCATCTCACAGGATTTGATGATGATTCCAACTTAGATTCAATTATTATCCTATCTGTAAAGTGTCATAATTTTATATTACAAACTATTCTAAGAAAGAAGAAATACTATTTGTTTTAGAGCTGAAGGGCAGAAACTTTTCCTGTCTTGCCATGAAAAATATTTCTTTTTAAATGTTAAAAAACATGAAATAGAAATGTTAACGTTTGATTTAACGTCTTGTGCCTTTAGTGTGTTTTTACTTATCGAGGATCTTTTTAACGTGCCGTGTGAAGCGTCTTTGAGTACCTTGAAAAGCGCTTTGCAAATCAAATGTATTATCATTTATTATTATTAAATAAATGATGACTGTGGAAGTATTTCCTCCTGATGTGAAAAATCCATTAAAGGTGTTGGTTGACGTCTGGACCGTCAGTTTCTCGTCTTTCATTCGAGCGAATTTGCCGTCTGTCTGTCTGGAAACTGAAAGCTGCAGCAGGTGAACGGCACCTCAGCGCTACCAAAGGAGAGTCTGAAGACCTGAGACCTGAAGGAAACGTCTTCAAATCTAACGGGCTGGACATGTGTGAAAGACTCCATGTGAAGCTGGTCAGTCGTCGGTGAGATATAGCAACAACAGACAGATAAAAAAGGAATAAATGAAACTCATCAAAAGCATTAAACGACATCTGAATGAGCATCTGTGTTTGAGAGAAAAGCTGGCGCAGATCTAAACACAGAGATGAGAAAAGAGGCTGAAATACAGGAGTTTTTGGAGAAGCAACAAAGAGTCACATCTGGAAGTCTCAGTGGACGAAACAGTCGGCTAGTGTTTCAAAATAACGGCAGACGAATGTTTCAAATGTCCAGTCGAGCAGACAGGCGGAGGTGTCGTCTGAATCCGAGAGAGGCTATAATCCCCGCGAGGGGCAGCGAGGGAGGGGCCTGGACGCTCCGATTGGTCAGGGAGAGAGCCAATAAGAGCAGGCAGTAAAGTATTTAAAAGCACTAATAAACAAGACCCTTGTTTAGTGTTTCTACGGAAGAACATTTGTGCCAGGAAAAGAAGCAATAGATGAAAGAGTAATACTCATATACTTTATATACTGTACACACATGAGTAGTATATGTGCGTAGTAGTGTATACAGTATATATGTGTGTGTATATATCACTGTCGTATTGTAGGTTTGATAGTTTAAAGCAGGGCCGGATTGGGCCGGATTTTAAAACCAGGAAGTGTAGGTGGGCCGGACACGTTCAGCAGGCTATTTAAAACCTTGTTTTAGCTTTCTCACTGCGGTGCCTCTGAACGTCACGTTCTTTAACTACCACAGTGCACTCATTGGTTTGGCGATGGCGGTACAATAAACAAGTACTTGCCAGTCCAGGCAGGGTTAAAACACGGTTTTCACTGTCAGATTTACGCTTCAGGGCTGACGGAGGGTTTTCAGTAGAGCACCTCACTTTGTGACCGTCATTTAATAGCTAGTGTAGCAAAATAATCTATTATCTATTTCTATTACTAAATTTATTTCTTAAAGTAATACGTATTTATTTGTTGTTTTTGAGTTTTCTTTGTAAGGTATGAGGAAGTTGTGTCTCGTATTATTATAACTGTTTAATGGAGGTTTGAAAATAATCATTAAAACTAACACAAATTCTCGTCCAAAATGTATTTTCATTTTCCTCATGTAAATAAACTGAGACTGAAATGAACATAAAGTTGACATGTTAATATGAATTCACCTTGAATCACACCTTGTTTCACGTTAGCTTTACAAACAGCCATTAAAACACTCACGCTTGAGTCTGTCGCACGAAGTCTGCAAAGTTTTGGTCTCTGGCACACAACTCGATTATCCTCAGACGCTCCTGGATCTCCTGCAGAGAGAGGTCAGAGGTGAAAGAGAGAGGGAGGAAACATGTTTATGTAACAGCCGGGCTGTTAGAAGTGAAGGAGTTGTAGACTGACGAGGAGGAGGAGGTCCTGTAGGTAAAAATACTCGTCTGTGTAGTACAAACCTCCTGCTGAGGCTGAAAATACCTCTGAGCCAAAGAAACGTCACAACACTCGATCGTCTCCGTCCAAAGAGTCCAACTCATTTTACTGAACACTTCCTGTGGCTTCAGAAACAGAAGTAGGAGGACAGACAAAGAGCCAAAGCCTCGACTCCTTTAGCTTCTGTAACTCATCGGGCCTCATCACTGGTGGAAGAAGTACTCAGATCTTTGACTTAAGTTGGATAAATGTTGGATAGTTTCATCTGTAGCTCAGCATCGTATTTTATAAACTGATCACGTTTTGTTTGTATAATCTTAATCTGTAAAGTAACCACTCACTCCAGCTGTTAGATGTAGTGAAGTTTAAATTATATTTCCCTCTGAAATGTAGGAGTAGAATTATAAAGTAGCATAAAACTGAAATACTCAAGTAAAGTTAAAGTGAAAATTGTACACTCAGTCTGCCTTTCTTCACAGTTTGATATATAATTATTTTTACATCATCTGAATGAGCATCTGTGTTTGTGAGAAAAGCTGGCGCAGATCTAAACACAGAGATGAGAAAAGAGGCTGAAATACAGGAGTTTTTGGAGAAGCAACAAAGAGTCACATCTGGAAGTCTCAGTGGACGAAACAGTCGGCTAGTGTTTCAAAATAACGGCAGACGAATGTTTCAAATGTCCAGTCGAGCAGACAGGCGGAGGTGTCGTCTGAATCCGAGAGAGGCTATAATCCCCGCGAGGGGCAGCGAGGGAGGGGCCTGGACGCTCCGATTGGTCAGGGAGAGAGCCAATAAGAGCAGGCAGTAAAGTATTTAAAAGCACTAATAAACAAGACCCTTGTTTAGTGTTTCTACGGAAGAACATTTGTGCCAGGAAAAGAAGCAATAGATGAAAGAGTAATACTCATATACTTTATATGCTGTACACACATGAGTAGTATATGTGCGTAGTAGTGTATACAGTATATATGTGTGTGTATATATCACTGTCGTATTGTAGGTTTGATAGTTTAAAGCAGGGCTATTCCATTACAAATTCAATTGGGCCGGATTTTAAAACCAGGAAGTGTAGGTGGGCCGGACACGTTCAGCAGGCTATGTAAAACCTTGTTTTAGCTTTCTCACTGCGGTGCCTCCGAACGTTACGTTCTTTAACTACCACAGTGCACTCATTGGTTTGGCGATGGCGGTACAATAAACAAGTACTTGCCAGTCCAGGCAGGGTTAAAACACGGTTTTCATTGTCAGATTTACGCTTCAGGGCTGACGGAGGGTTTTCAGTAGAGCACCTCCCTACTTTGTGACCGTCATTTAATAGCTAGTGTAGCAAAATAATCTATTATCTATTCCTATTACTAAATTTATTTCTTAAAGTAATACGTATACGTGTAAAGTAATACGTATTTATTTGTTGTTTTTGAGTTTTCTTTTTAAGGTATGAGGAAGTTGTGTCTCGTATTATTATAACTGTTTAATGGAGTTTTGAAAATAATCATTAAAAACTAACACAAATTCTACGTCCAAAATGTATTTTCATTTTCCCTCATGTAAATAAACTGAGACTGAAATGAACATAAAGTTGACATGTTAATATGAATTCACCTTGAATCACACCTTGTTTCACGTTAGCTTTACAAACAGCCATTAAAACACTCACGCTTGAGTCTGTCGCACGAAGTCTGCAAAGTTTTGGTCTCTGGCACACAACTCGATTATCCTCAGACGCTCCTGGATCTCCTGCAGAGAGAGGTCAGAGGTGAAAGAGAGAGGGAGGAAACATGTTTATGTAACAGCCGGGCTGTTAGAAGTGAAGGAGTTGTAGACTGACGAGGAGGAGGAGGTCCTGTAGGTAAAAATACTCGTCTGTGTAGTACAAACCTCCTGCTGAGGCTGAAAATACCTCTGAGCCAAAGAAACGTCACAACACTCGATCGTCTCCGTCCAAAGAGTCCGACTCATTTTACTGAACACTTCCTGTGGCTTCAGAAACAGAAGTAGGAGGACAGACAAAGAGCCAAAGCCTCGACTCCTTTAGCTTCTGTAACTCATCGGGCCTCATCACTGGTGGAAGAAGTACTCAGATCTTTGACTTAAGTTGGATAAATGTTGGATAGTTTCATCTGTAGCTCAGCATCGTATTTTATAAACTGATCACGTTTTGTTTGTTTAATCTTAATCTGTAAAGTAACCACTCACTCCAGCTGTCAGATGTAGTGAAGTTTAAATTATATTTCCCTCTGAAATGTAGGAGTAGAATTATAAAGTAGCATAAAACTGAAATACTCAAGTAAAGTTAAAGTGAAAATTGTACACTCAGTCTGCCTTTCTTCAGTTTGATATATAATTATTTTTACATCATCTGAATGAATTTGATGTTTAAATATGATAGTGAAATCAACTAAAATAAAAATGTAACTAAAGCCTCATGCAAAACTCATATTCTCTTCACCATATCATCATCATCATCATCATCACGGCTGCCAATTTACTAAAAGGTTTTCTTTAGATTTTATTGGCAGATGAATCTTACAGTTCAGTAGTTGGTGTTATTCAGGTATTATATTTTGCCTCATTTTACTGAACACTTCCTGTGGCTTCAGAAACAGAAGTAGGAGGACAGACAAAGAGCCAAAGCCTCGACTCCTTTAGCTTCTGTAACTCATCGGGCCTCATCACTGGTGGAAGAAGTACTCAGATCTTTGACTTAAGTTGGATAAATGTTGGATAGTTTCATCTGTAGCTCAGCATCGTATTTTATAAACTGATCACGTTTTGTTTGTATAATCTTAATCTGTAAAGTAACCACTCACTCCAGCTGTTAGATGTAGTGAAGTTTAAATTATATTTCCCTCTGAAATGTAGGAGTAGAATTATAAAGTAGCATAAAACTGAAATACTCAAGTAAAGTTAAAGTGAAAATTGTATTAAGTACATTACTTGAGTCACGTACACTCAGTCTGCCTTTCTTCACAGTTTGATATATAATTATTTTTACATCTTCTGAATGAATTTGATGTTTAAATATGATAGTGAAATCAACTAAAATAAAAAATGTAACTAAAGCCTCATGCAAAACTCATATTCTCTTCACCATTTCATCATCATCATCATCATCACGGCTGCCAATTTACTAAAAGGTTTTCTTTAGATTTTATTGGCAGATGAATCTTTACAGTTCAGTAGTTGGTGTTATTCAGGTATTATATTTTGCCTCATTTTACTAATTTCACTCATTACATAAATGTTCTTCTGCCCTTTTTTTGAGTTCTCTTCCATACTTACGGTGTCCCGCAAGGCTCAGTTTCAGGACCACTATTATTTTCTATTTAAACAAACATAATATTAAAATAAACCTCTATGCTGATGACACTCAGTTGTATCTCATTGAAAAATAAACAACAAATAACAAATGTGTTCATAAACATGGAGAACAGTTTTTGTACCTCTTTGGTGAGAGTGGTGTTCTGGAAGATGTGTTGTATCTCGTCGCTGCCGAGGTCTCTGGAGCTGTCAGCACTGACAGAGTTGCTGTACTGGGGGTGGTCGGGGTTGCAGCGGTGGTGGTACTGGGGCAGGTCGTTGTCATAGCGACGGTAGTACTGGGCGGTGACCGGGTCGCTCTCGAACATGGGGTTGAACTTGGTGGCGCGCTCCAGCGTTGGCACACTGTCACCCCGTCTGGAAGAGGGAAAAATGTACTTTTACTTTTTTAGTAAATTATTTTGATTCCAATTTTTCTTAAAACCTGAAGCAATCACTTGGTGGATCAATACAAACATTAAATTGGGATTTAAACAGATGGTGTCGATGCTCACCGTAGTGGGTCCTCGGTGTCCTCCCCGTCGTACTGCTCTCGCAGCGTCCTCGCCAGGAAGAAGATGATCCCGGCCGCCACCATGAGGAAACCAGCCACCGAGAAGATGGCGATGCCCACCACCAGCGGCTCGGAAACATACTCCTCACAGTGCTCACCGCGATACCACCAGTTCTCTCCAACCCGACACCTGCAGCAAAGGTCACAGGTTCAATTCCCAGAGATACCATATCTCTTTTTCGGTCATTGCTACAATCTCTTTTTTACATTAACGCATTATTTTTTGTATGTTTAACCACTCTGCCTTACTTTTCTTACTGTTTTTGGTTTAAATGATCGGAATAAAGATCGATTTGAATTCAATTCAGTTCAATACAAAGTAAAACATGTTTCTTTATGTTGTGTCTTGCACCTGATAGTGCGTAGTCTTAAAAGTTTTGAGAAAACTATTTCTTGTAACGCCTTGTAACACTGCCAGAACCTACAGTATGGGAGGCGTAGTCCTCTACAATGCATACATTATATTATATTATGTGCATTTTTATTGTGAGAAAAATATTATTTTAAAAAAAGTCTCCTGGATGATATAATAACCTGTGTTGTTGGAAAATCAAACTTAGAAGACAAAAGGAAACGTACATTTTGTTGTTTTCCTGCTTTAAAACATTTGCTTTTTTGCATCTGAGACTTTCAGATGTTAAAATTTCAGATGTTGGAGATTCCTCCAATGCACAAAGCTCAACAAAAATGTCCTGATTTGTAATAAGACCACAGAGTGTAAAACCTCCTCTGACCTGCAGATGGCGCCCTTGCCAGGGATGATATCACATTTGCCGTCGTTGAGGCAGAAGTTGGGCTGCACCTCGCAGACGCTCTGACACGGCAGACCGTCCACGCTGAGATATCCGGCGTCACAAACACACTCGGCCTCGCTCGACCACCGGTTCACCGTACACCTGGAAAACTCGTTACACGCCTGGAACTTACAGGGATCTGCCCGGTCACCTGGCGAGGAAACAGCAACAAAGACACAGAAGAAGAAGTTGTTTTAGAGCCAAGGACAAAACCTGGAGGAGGAGATGTCGCTTCTTTTACACATTTACACAGTTGAGGTTTGTTTTTACAGTATTACTGTAACAGGAGGCGGTCTGCCGCACCTGAAATAAAGAATTCACGACACGTTTAGTAAATATAACATTAACTTTCAGGGGGAATACAGGGGCTTCATCGCAGAGCAAAGGCCACCTATTTTAATATCATCTTGTGAACTGGACTAACTGTAAGTGTCTATACTGTAACTCTTGTGTCCCAAAACTTTTCAAATGTCTCCATGTCCCAACTTTTAGATTTCAGAATAAGGACAAATGGGCCTGTGTTCATTTTACCTTCATGAGGAGTGTATACAGTAGTTATCGGTCCTCACTAAACAGAGATACAGAGACTTGAGATAAAATACCAGATCTAAGGAGCTCAGACATCCTGAGAGAGCTCAGAGTAGAGACGCAGTTAAGGTGGTTCAGCATCTGATCCGGATGCCTCCCGGACGCCTCCTTTAGCTGCACGTCCAACTGGGACGAGACCATGCCCCAGGAGGAGCTGGAGGACGAGGCTAGGGAGAAGTCGTCTATTTTGCTTAGTCTCCTGCCAACGCGACCTGGATCTAAGCTTCTGAAAATGGATAGTTTTCATGCACTACTTTAGTTGTATCTTTGGAAATGTCTTAGAAATTCAACAAGAGTCTTTCAGAATGACTTTAAGGTGGACTTTACCATGTGCGTGTGCAATGGATAAAGTGCCTTCAGAGCGCAGTGAAAATGAGTAGTAAACTGATTATCAGGTCCACAGTGAGTCCTGACCACAGTGACTCACTGCTGTAGATTAGGGTTATCAGGCTGTCAGGAGCTCCTCTGATTGGCTCAGACAGATTACAGAGCTGCAGCTCAGCAGAGATGGACACACTGGAGGAAACGACAGTAAATCTCACGTTACAGCTTTGTCTCAGCTGCAGAAATCTTCCTGCTGTGCAACACAAACAGCTCTCCATCTCACTCAGGTGTAAATGACTGTGATCTGTGCAGGAAGTAGTGTGTGTGTGAGCTGTACTGTTTTCATAATCAGATATTTCTCTGGTCAGAGTTTTTGGGATGATTTCGTGATAGTAGTTATGAAGTTATTTATGTAGGCGGTTAAAGGGATCCTTAATTGTGATCAAAGAAATACATATTCATAAAGGGTGTGATGTCATCACATTAGAAATCTGGTGCTAACTGGTAAAAACTATTAGAGATAAAAGAACGCAGTAGTCGTGCTGTAGGAAGTTTTATAACTTCATAAATTCACACCAGTTATAATTTCATTAACCTCTGACTCACAGTGGTGGAGCAAGTATTGAAAACTTGCATTGAAAATGTACCTTAAGTAAAAGTATGTAAATATAATCAGGAAAATGTACTTAAAGTATTAAAAGCAGTAAAATGTCCCCTGTGACTGTTCTACTGACCGTAGAAGTAGAAAGTTGCATAAATGGAAATACTCAAGTAAAGTACAAGTACCTCAATTTTGTACTTAAGTACTGTACTTGGGTAAATGTACGTAGTTACACCCCCACACGCCTTTCAGACACAGGTAGACCTGCAGATATAAAGAACCACAGTGGACAGAAACTCTCTCTATGGGCTCAGACAGATGGAGATAAACAGCGGCCATGTAGATTCATTAGAGTGAGTCAGTGTGTGTTCTGCTGCTGCTCACGTTCCTCCCAGACAGATTATCTCAGGTATTACAGTCCTGACAGCAGCTACACTGCACACACACAGGATTAAACTGCTGAGCATGAAAGGTCTTATAACAACTCAGAGTGTCCAAATAAACACTGTCTGATGCTACACACATGTAGCATCTCTCTAGAACAACAAGTATTTGTGACATGCCTTTTGTTCGTAGCTAAGAGAAAATGTTTAATTGCGACAAGTTCTCTTAAATCACTTGTACGTGCCACTTAATGACAAATCTGTTCATATGATAGCAAAATAAACCGACGTTGACTGCTGGCATGAGATATAAACCCAGGACCCAACCATCCACCCAGACCTCCTCCCTAAGGAACAGAAGCAGGAACATAATGCTTCATTCTAGTAACAGTTGATGCGAATTGGAAACCAGATGAAAATGTTTCGTTGTGATTGTGTTTTTCAGGCAAAATTGAGCCATTCATCCTACAAACATTCTAATAGTCTGATTTCAGTGAAGAGGTTTTGTGTCCCGTGTTGGTCTAAATGCTTTATTGAAGCTTTTCAGCCTGACAAGAGCAACATTTATAAGAAAACTGATTTTCTGTTCATTTAATGGTGTAAAAATTGATCATTTTCAGTGTTATAATAATGTGTTATTTATAACCTTCAAACCTGTAAAAGTCTAACGCTCCCCTACTTTATTTCAGTCCTACCTGATTCGACATCCAGCGAGTACTTGTCGATGGATAGGTTCATAGTCTGGTAGGCGGTGTTGGCGAAGTCCTCCAGGATGAGGTAGACAACGCTGGTTACCCCTCTGGGAACTGGCTTACCAAACCTCATCCTGCTGTTTACCACGACGCTGCCGTTCCTGAAATTGAGGATCTCCAGGTTCTTGAAGTTGTTCAGGTTGGACTGAAGGTATGGGACCAGCTGCAAGGTGAAGACAAAGACATGTGTGAAGAACATTGCGTATGAATCTAGAAGTTTTTATTCAGTGAGACCAGATTCTTTGAGTTCTCACCAGTTGTAGGAATCGTTGCTCCAAGGCCTTGTACTCAGGGGAGCTCTTGTTGAAGAGGTCCATGGAGAACGCCATATTGGTCACCCTGAGGCTGAAGAACACCGTTAGGGCCCTGCCAGGTCGGGTCGGTAATGCGATGGCGTCCAGGTCCGACCCCTGAGCCCCACTGGAGAAGCCGCTGCTGTCACCTTCAGTTGCCACGCCGCCATACTGGAACACATCAAAGCTGACGTCGATGCTTGGCATGTCTGAAAAATCGTGCTCAAAGGGTTGGATCTCGGTAGCGGGGGTGTTGTTGTTGACTTCCTGAAGCGAGGAAGTTGTTGTTTGGAGGATATCGTTACCTAATTCCCTTTCCGAGGTATTTGTCAAGGTGGTACCAATGTCTTCATCCTGTGCTGAAGCAACTGGCGACCCTTCTAGGGCATCCGTTGGAGCACCTTCTGTTTTGTTCACAACAACTACAGATGGTGTCAAATGAAGAACATCTGTTGAATTGCTCATTGGAACTTCGTCAACGTCTTCGTGGTTTGGGTGCTCATGGTTAACCGGTTCCTCGTCCTCCGGCGCCAAATCCGACACTCGGGTGAATGGGGAGTCCTTTTCAGGCGAGAGCGATATGCTGCTGCTGTGGTCTGAACTCACAGACGAAGTAAGGACCGGAACGGCAGTCGTTGTGGTGACGACCATGACTTCATCCACAACCAGATCCTCGTCTTGGACGCCAACCGCAGGCGCCGTTGTTATCGCAGGATCAGTCGTGCCAATGTGTTGCTCCTCTAAAATCTTAACCTTGTTGTGGTCTTTAGTTTCTGGCAGCAGCTGTTTGGGTTTTTCTGTGATTACCTCGAGTTCTGGCGGCTCTTCAGTGATTGTATCAAAGCTGGATTCTTTGACTGTGACTGCCTGGACTACAAAGGTAGGTGACTCTTCGGTTGAGGAAGTGTCAGTATCAGGGACTTCAGGGACTTCAAGCACTTCAGGCGCAACAATGACTTCAACCTCCTCCTTCTCAGGTACATCTTCTGATTTAGACCAAACTGTAGTCATCGGAAGCTCCATTGCTGCTTCAGTAGTTACTTCGACCTCTTCAGTGGTTTCTTGAAGCCTGACTGCCGAATCAGTTGGTCCTGCAAAAACAGGGGCCTCACGAGTCCAAGCTTCAGGTCCAGGAGAATATGTGACTGGTGTTGTAAGGGTATGTGGTTCGGTCAAGGAGTAGTCGTCGTAGATGCCGGACGCCTCCACTGTTTGCACTGAAAGCTCCACAGTCAAGGTTCCTTTGGGCGAGAATACAGGTGCTTCAGGGGTCGTTGAGTACCGAGGGTCTGTGCTGATGTGCGGCGTAACCAAAACCTGGTCCAAGAAAGGTTCTTCAATGCCTCCACCTGACACTGATTCCTCAAAAGCAGGAACTGTTGTTGTTCGCAAAGGGGGAGCATTGGTGAACTTCACTTCCATTGTAATTAAATCACCCTTCTCTGTAGTTTGTGACTCAACACCAATGGCCTCCTCATCCTCATCTTTGTCCTCGGTCTCTTCCAGATCAGGCGGTGGCAGCACCTCCAGGCTGCCGTCCCCCTCGTCGTACAAACCAGTCCCGTCAGAGGTTGCCGCTGGCTGCCAGGACCAGAGATCAGCTCCCTGGCTGTCTCCAGAGAAACCAGAGCCAGACCCTTCGTCCAGTGTGACCTCAGAGTCTGTTTGAGGTTTCACCGGTGGAGGGGGGGCGGCTGCAGATGAGCCTCCAGGACTGACCACATGGTCCCCTCGGGGGGTACCGTCTCCGGCTGCAGGTGCGTTACTGAGGAGGAATCCCTCATCTTCAATATTTCCATTATCTGCAAACCAGAAAAGCACATGGAGATGTTTTATGGCCGGGATCTCCCTCCTCAAAGCTTTGATGAAGTTCAAACTAAAGGAAACTCTGACAGAAAGAATTATAAAGACCCAGATGTGTTTACAGCCTCACATCCCAATGAAAAAAACCTAGGAATTAATGCCAGGTTGGATTTAAGATTAGATTTACAAAAGCTCTCATCTTAATTACATCCACGACCTGCTTCAAACGGTTTTATTTTCCACTTTTTTAAAGGTCATCTGGGGTTCTTTAGATGGAGTTGAGTCAAACTACTGAAACCATCTTTTGTTGTTTTTTAGATCAGAGCAAAAAGACTTTGTATTGATACAATGGAAATACAAATCTGAAGCACTGATCTGGAAATAATTCAAGGTCCACTTACAGGCTTTTTACTGAGCTTTCAACCATATCATATGATCTTTATCATCAGTTCTCATGGATCTGTTGACATGTGATCTCGGTAGTTGTTGTGATTTCACCCACAGCACTTTCAGGACTTGTTGTTCGTGTTGGATTAAAATTTAAGTGAAGCTTGAGTTGGGATTGTTTGACAATCTGTTATGTAAATGTGTCAATTTGTCTTTAATTCTTTTGTTATCAATTCCTGTTAAAGTGCATGCTCGAACGTTTCAGGCTGATGAATACCACCTGTTCATGAGGAATAAATTATGAAAAAATATAATCTTTCAGGACTTCAGGGGCTGCGTAAGTTTACTGTTTTACTATTTCTATTTGCATTTCTGCCGACATACACAAAGATACAGAAAATATCTGTAGTGATCTGATATTGGCCAATCAAATACCGGATTACTGATGTATTGGTCAGGCAGTCGAAAGCAATGGACATCAACAAAACAGAGAGAAGCCCCTCTGGATAACAGTTTGAATTCACCAACTTTCTGTTCAGTGACTGAACCATGTACTCACTCTCTCGTGCTGCCGGCTGCAGGTCGGCTGTCTTCTTGGGAAATTCACCGGCGGGTGGAGGATCTGTGCTCTCGTCGAACATGAAGACGTCGTTCTCGCTCACCACCTCGCCTTGAGGGCCTTTCCACGGGTCGAAGGGGTCGAACAGGAAGTCGTCTTTCTTCAGGAAAACGTCGCTGCTGTCCTCCTCGTGGCTCGGAGCGTCGGGAGGCTTCTCTGCAGCAAGGACGTTATCCTGAAAGAAGAGATTCAGCAGTTTGTTTCCTTTGTGCCTTACATTTACATATTGATGTTAATGATCTTTATTTCTGCGTTTAAGTTAAATAAACAATAGTAAAAAGTCTCTCAGTCAAATCAATTTCTTCTTCTCGTTCAGTTTAACTCACCATGTTGTTGAAGGTGTCGGCTGGTCGGCTCGTAGGTTTCACAGCAGGCAACAAGATCTCCGCTGCAGAAAAGAGTCGAGGTCTGTCAGAGTCACAGCTTTTCCAAAGTCATTATTAACATACCCCATCACCCTGTCTTGGATCAAATTCACTGAAAGGGAACATACAGCATAAAAACAGGTGTGTTTGTTTGTGTGAATCACAGGAAGCTTTTCTGACAAATGTCACCTCTTTCTCTCTGATTGGCAGAATCTCAACCGAGGGCCAAACTGGAACCTTAACTTTAACTTCTAACATTTGAGTTTTGAAACTTGTTGATGCAACGCCTGAGAGGCAAAGTTCAGGGTGAAAAATACCCTAGTACCCCTAAGACTTGAGGGAAGAAACACTGGGTTGCTAATCTTGATGAACTACGAAACCACAACAGCCAAAGCTTGGTAACAAGTACAAACTAACGGAGGTATATTTTACAGAGTGGCACTGTCGTGATGAATAGAAGAATATTTCATCCCCTTTCTAATAAAAATAAAACACTTTTTAGAGATGAGTGTCTGTGTGCACTACAATAAAGACACATTACATTTTTTCAGAAAGAAGTAAATTATAAAGAGTTCAGTCTCGACCTGCTCTGTAGGAAAAGTGCAATGAGATAACTTCTGTTCTATATAAATAAAATTGAACTGAACTGGAAAAAAGTTTAAAAATACTTACTGCGGATCTTTTAACTTGTCTTAAAAAACAAATGTTAACTCTTCATTTTACGAGTCCGTAATTTCCAAACAATTTCCTTGAATGATTTCCGGAAAGAACGCTATAATCTGGTACTAACTATAGGAAAAATAGGAATTTCATTGAAAGAGCAAATTTCTCGTTTTTCATGTTTAGCTGACCTGCTGCGAACTGACTAAAAGATTCTCTACTTTACATTTAACTGGAGATGCCAAATGAACCCAATTAAAAACTGTCTCTATTTGACTTAGTGCCAAATCAAATAGTTATTTGCAGGATAAATTTGTAGGAATTTACAAACCTGTAAAACACTGGACGGAAATATTAAACTTTTAGCATCGTACCGTTCTCCGGCTGCGTCTCCAGGCTGCTGTTGGTCAGGAAGTTGTCTTTGTGCAGAGCCTCCGTGATGTAGTTGCGGAAGTCGGTGATGGTGTAGACGACGGTGGGCTGCTCGGCGGCTCCGGGGTAATTCTTCTCCACCAGGTTGTTCTGCAGGGAGATGAAGTCCAGCGTGTCGTTGGCGATGCCGCTGCTGTCGACTTCCAGAGTGATGGCGTAGTGAACCAGGACCACCAAACCCCTGAGACAGAAGAAGACCAGGACATGTTTCTTTTGTGACTCTACGATGCAAAAATCGAGTTCACATCAAGTCATTTTTACGCAAGATCGAGTTGCTAAGGTCTACTCTTACTCTTTACAACCCAGTGTGCAGTCATTTGGTGATTTGAGGGTCAAAAGACATCTGGGTTAAAACAGGTAAAATTACATTATACTATATTTCTGCGTGTAGTTAGAACCTTGACAGGAAAACACAAATGTTGAAACAACAGTAAAAGATGTTCACTGTTCAACCCAGCTTAGCCTCATTTCAACATCTTTCAACCTGCGAATAACCAGCTGGAAATGCTGGACTGCACATTATGACCATCCCATAATCTGACATCTGTTCATCTTGTCTGTTATTTCACATCTTTCTGACCTCAGTCCCTCATTCCGAGGCGAGCGTTTAAGAAAACCAGAACCGGAGGACTTTACGACCGTATCGACTTTCTCGCCCTTCAGCCCGACGCTTCAGGCTTCATGCTGAGACGACTTTCTACGACTCGCAGAGTTCAGGTGAGTTTAAGAGTCTCTCTGAGCTCACAAAGTGAATTTATCAGTGTAGTCAGAGTGTGAAAGCCTAGCCAGCTGTCGGGGGTGGGGGGGCTTTCCTGGATGGAGGGGGAGGACAGTGAGCCTGTCGTAAACCCTTAACAGTAATCCTGCGGTGTCTGCAGGTGGCCAGCGAGCAGCGAGCGACTTATCCCACTTAACAGCTGATTGACTATTCTTAAGGACATTAAGTGGAAATTAGAGCAGAGTAGCAGCAGCTCTTATTTACTGCGACAGCCAGGTGAAAGGGGCTTTAAGAGGGTAGACAGTCTGTGAGGACACGACGACAAGGTGACGAAATCCCTCTCAACAAGTCATTCAGACTTCTAAACTCTCCGAACTCAACACTTCCAACGTACCTAGACGTCAGACCTCAGGTCTGGGGATATCTTTGTCCACTGACTGTTGTCTTTATGTCCACAGGTTTCCAAGTAAACATGTATATGAATGGACCGGTGAGAGTGTCATTATTTCTCAGCAAAAGTTACTAATGGATTTCGTCCCTCTTATTATTATTCTTCATCTTACTTTTATTTGGGGAATAATCCTGCTCTACACTTGGAACTGCAGTTCCCATGATGCTCTGGAGGATGTAAACATGAAGTATAATGTTGCCATGGAGCTGTTTTTCAGCCTGTACGTGTCCACATGCGGTCAGACTGTCCCGTCAGAGCAGCCGAACCAGCAGTCAGCAGCTCCTGTCTGCAGTGGACCCGTGGACGGACAGACAGCTGTCTCTGGATCACTGCGAGACTGAAGGAAACTCAGAAACAGCAGGATTCTCAGGCAGGTTCTGCAGCTAGAAGGAGCGTCTAATGACATGGTATGATAACGATATCCTCTGAAGTGAAAGTCACACTGAATCTAAAAACATGATCCATGTCTGTGTTCAGGTTCAGAAGGAGCTGTGTGACTTTCAGGCTCTTAATCAGCTCCGTGAGCGGTGAGCCTGCTGACCGCGTTGGTGAGCGGTCCAATCAGCAGCCAAATACAATAACCAACACCTGCATGCACCTGACCCTTTCACCTCACACAGTATGTTTGCGCCACGCCCCCTCTGGACTATCACGCACACTTAAACATTGTTGAACAGGCTACCCACAGCCTTTTGTTAAGAAACTGGGAGTTTCCAACGCTCAGTAAGGGACTAAATTTAGGAGTAAGATGAACTCAACGACATCAGGAAGCCCCACACAAGTTACTGAGGCTTAAAATCTTACTTTATACCTCAAAAAGGAAGAAAATCTACCCAGAACACAATTCCTGAAAAGAGCAGCGATGTTGGAGCAAAACTGATGTCATTCTTTTTGTTCTGCCTTATCCCAAACACGACAGCTGAATTACCCATCAGGCCCTGCTCACTAAAGGGACAGCAGACTGGATTTACCAGACTCTGCTGAACCTTCGCACCTGCTGTTTCAGAGCTCTCTGGGTGACTGTGAGCTTACTGTCAGAAGTGAGATCAGGGCTTTAACACGTTCCAAAACCGTCAGAGAAACAAAGACCATCATGTTGTCCTTCCACTGAGGTGACAACATGAAAATCACTAAACACAGAAAGCAGAAAGTGTCGCCTGCGGGGCCTCCAGCTTACAGAAATGTCAAGTAAACTGAAGAGCTACAAGGGTTAATACAGGTACAAAAGGTTCCAGTATGACGGGTTTTTGTCTGAGAAGAACCAAAAGGCCCTCAAACATCAAGCCGGTGTCGTACAAATGAGAAAAGTTCGTCAAACTTACCGCTCCAGGTCCTTCTGCGGCCTGAGAACAGAAACAAAACAGCACAGAAATATATAAGATCCAGCCAATCTAAGTTTAAATTGTACATTTAAACATCTTAGCACTTTCTGCTGACGAGTTCTCAAAGCAGCGCTGATATCTTTAAGGACAAATAAGTCCGTAACTGTACGTTTTTGGGACTGCACTTGGAACAAAGTTTACCTGAATTCGACGACGTGGACGTTCTTGAAGCCCGGCAACCTCTCAAAGGCGTCTTCAATCTGGAAGTTAAAGAGGAAAGAACTTTTTTTTAGCTTCAGATTACTTTTTGTTTGTGAAGCACCAAACAAACTGTAACACCAGAAGTCAAAGGGTCTAATCCTGTTCAGGTGAAGTCTGTTTTGTGTGACCGAAGCAACACTGAATCAACTCCATGAGCCCAAAACTGGACTTTTAAACTTCTAATTCAGTCATTACCATTATTATGGCTCACTGAGGCTGGTTTTCTTACGAATCTGTAAATGTGCCCGGATCACGCTTCATTTTTAGTCTTCAAATCTTTAAATTCAAAGAGAGAATGATTATTAATTACTAGTAAATAAGTCCCCATATTTAGCATTTCTAATCAGTATATAAACATGTAATAAATGTCTCTATCGAAGTGTTTATTAATGTATTTGTTAACAGCCGAACACTCGTAAGTGGAGACTGCTGTATAAACAGATAATAAATGACAATATAGCAAACACAGCTGTAATAATATAAAATACGTCTTCATAGGAGAAGTTATAGTAACAAATACTGTACTTAAATATGTCTTTATATATACTTACAACTGCATTATAGTGTGTTATAAACCATTTATTACATGTTTATATACTGCTTATAAATGATAAACAGAGGGGTTAAAGTGTTTATATTTTTATGTACTTTTATCTTTACGTTGTTTGTGTATTGTATTATTTATTTAGAGCATTAGTCCCTGTATTCTTGTTCCTGTAAAACATATATAAATAATTAAATTTGGCCACTCAAATAAAATGGCTGATAGTAAATAGAGTTCAATAGGTAGAAAACAGGAAATGATTTGATGACTTCCTGTGATTGACAGGAAGAGGAGCCAAACATAACACCAGAGATATGATGATGCATGCATGTAAAAACAATCAGAACAAGCATTGAAAGTACATTAAGTAAGACAGTAAAGACATGATTATGATGCATTCATTTAGTTTTATCTCAGTTGTTGAAATCTGCTGCTGAAGCCTTTTATTTGGAATAAAAATCAACATTTTGGGGTCTCAGAGGCCCGTGGCTGCACTCTACTGCCTCTACTCTTTTTCTCTGCTGCAGTCAAACTCCTGCTGTTCCTATTAGCCCTGTTATCCACTTCATATTCCCTCATTAATGACCCTGACCCCGACATTCAAACCATAAACTGGCTTCTCGCGTCACTAATGGTGGAGCGGAGCCTGAAAAACTCCCAGCGGTATGGGAATACACCGGCACTCTCCGCTTTCCTGGCACAGCTTGTTTTTCCACCAACTCAAAGTGAGTCACTGCTCGTATTCTGTATGTTCTCTGAAGTTTTCCAGCTCTGTTTAGCCGAGAAAACTGAGCTTTAAAGCGTGAAGATCCTTAATGCGTGAAAAACAGGCGAGGACTTTAAACCAGAGCCAAACTCCTGAGTCTGCAGTTTGTAGGAAACCACAAGCAAGTCAATTTGGTAATGAGTGTGCATCCTGGACGTCAGAGAGAGGAGAAATGACAGAAAGTAAAGAAAAGGATGAGGAGGTAGACCAACCACAGCTCAGTGCATCATCTTTTTCTCCAAAATAAGATGACGACAACAATGTGGTCAATACTGAAAAATATGAACTTCTCTGTACAGTGATAAGAATCATCTGTGTCTTTCCTGTAGATGCTCTGGTGCATGATGCTAATGTAGCTATGTTGAGAAAGACTTAGTTATAGCATTGTTCATTCACATTTAAGAACAGTTTCTATGTTTCACTTTAGAGATGCTACAAGATTTTATTTTCTAACTGTTGAAATTTTGCTACTCATTTGCCCATGTTCTATATTTCAACAAAACATATGCTAAAGAGTTAGCTCTAAGCCTCGCTATACAAAGCGTATGCTAAAGAGTTAGCTCTAAGCCTCGCTATACAAAGCGTATGCTAAAGTGTTAGCTCTGTGCCTTGATAAAAATAGGGTATACTAAATTATTAGCTTGGAGATTCACTCAACTTAAGTGGTAGTTTGGGGCCTTGTATTGGTACAGCCCTTCACTCAAGATAGCATTTGCAATGCATGTCACTAAGTATTAGCATGCAGCACCAGAGCCAATAATCTACCTGATACACAGACATGATAATAGTGTTAGTTTTCATGTGCTGCGGGTGAATATGGGTATTTCAATGATGATATGATGAATGATCAATTTTATGTTAATAAATGACAAAATCACCAAAACGTTCAAAACGTAACAACACGAGAGAAATTTCACACTAATCCTGAGGAAGTATGACTCAAATTAATGAAGGCACACAACAATAGGTAACGTTTGTACTACTGGTACATTAGCGGTTTGGGGTGAATAACCGTGGATTGCAAATTCATGATGGTTTGGAATTATTAACAAAATTAAACTACAAAAAAGTGTAAAATTGTATCTCAGAATCTAACCAAAATAGTTATTTTGACCTGATACTCAAAACCTTTAAACCTAAAAATCACCTTACCCTGCGTGTGAAGTGTTTGGCCAGCTGCTGGTAGTGGAAGCTGCTCGGGTCTCTCAGAGCGTCGTTGTAGGTTTCTCCTCTCAGCTTGATGCTCAGCTCCACCACCTGGTCCTTCAGGGGCCTCTGGGGGCGTAGCAAGGTGGCGTCTATCTCGTTACCAATCTGAATGTGCAGGAACATACAGATATTACTCTGATTCTGATAAGTTTGGTATTGGTATATCTTATCGGCACTGGGACTGAAAATTGGCAGTCGATACCCAGGTGTTCTACTACTTACCAAGTTATCGTCCTCCAACCCAAAGCCGTTGTTTCCAAGTAAGTTGTCATCTCTGTCATAAGGCCTCTCTGTTAGATCAGGGAAGTTGCCATTGTTATACTCCACTACGTACTTGGTTGTGACCTCCAAAGAGGCACCAGGGGTGGCCTCCTCAGTGGCATCCACTGAAGTACCTTGCGTACTCTCTGCAGTGACTTCCACAATAGTTTCTGGGGTGATTTCGTCAAGGGACTCCGATGAGACTTCTACGGGAGCCTCCGTCATGATTTCCTCTGCATCTTCTGCTGTTACATCTGGGGAGATACCCTCAACTTCCTCTGGGACAACCTGGACACTGTCCTCACTTGGGATTCCTTTTTCTTTAGGTTCACCCTCGAGGACATGCTCATCAGAAAACTCTTGGGTGGCCTCCCCAGCTTCAGTGGTTGCTATCCCTGTGGTAGTCACTGGATGGGCATGAGTCACAACTTCTGGAGATGTGTCACTTGGAGCCTCTGGGACAATTTCTATCTCAACTTCAGGGAAGGATACAGACTCTGGAACTTCACTTGCCGGCTCAACCACCCATGTAGTACTCTCCTTGGTGGTTTCTGGTGGTACTTCTACCTCAGACTTTCCTGGAAGTTCCACAGTTACATCTGATTCAGGTGTTTCCTCCACTTCAGTCCTGGGCGACAAACCCTCTGTATCTTCTGGAACAACAACAATAACTGGAGTGATCTCTTCATCAGACTCCGAAGGGGATTCATCAAGAGTCTCTGGGAAAACTTCCTCTGCAACTTCTAGTTCAGATCCTTCTTCTTCTGGTTGGGCAACACCAACTTCTTCCTCAGCTATCTCCTCTAAGGTCTCAGACATTGCTTCTACTCTATCCTCCAATGGTTTCCCTCCGGCTGCTTCTTGTGTTTTATCTACAGAAATTATGACTAGATCTGTTTTTTCCTTATCAGTTACTACTTCAGGTTCTGTTTCTAGTGCAGTTCCTTCTGTAGGTTCCTTCTCTTCTGCAACTCCTTCTATGAGTTCTGCTTCTTGTGCTGGTTCTCTGGTGGGGTCTGTCTCTTCTGAAATTTCTTCAACAACTTCTGTTTCTTGTGCTGGTTCTTCTGTGAGTTTTGTTTCTTCTACAGGTTCTACTTCTTGTGCTGGTACTCCTGAGGGTTCTGCTGACTCCTCTGCAATTTCTTCTATGAGTTCTGCTTCTTGTGCGGGTTCACTTGTGCGTTCTGTCTCTTTGGGAGTTTCTTTTACAAGTTCTGTTTTCTGTGCTGGGTCTCCTTTGAGTTCTTCAGCAGTTTCTTCTGTAGGTTCTGCTTTTTTTGCAGCACCCCCTGTAGGCTGTACTATTTCTACAGTTTCTTCTTTAGGTATTGGTTCTTGAACAGTTTCAACTGCAGGTTTTGCTTCTTGTGCAGTTGCAGTTACATCTGCTCCTATTTTCTCTACAGGTTCTGTAGGTGCCTCAGGTGCTTCTCCACCTTCAATTGGTTCTTCTGTAGCCTCAACTGTTCCCTCCGTCTCTTTTGTAGTCTCTTCTACAGGTTCCACTTCTTGTGCTGGTACTCCTGAGGGTTCTGCTGACTCCGCTGCAATTTCTTCTACAAGTTCTGCTTCTTGTGTTGGTTCACTTGTGCGTTCTGTCTCTTTTACAAGTTCTGTTTTCTGTGCTGGGTCTCCTTTGAGTTCTTCAGCAGTTTCTTCTGTAGGTTCTGCTTTTTTTGCAGCACCCCCTGTAGACTGTACTATTTCTACAGTTTCTTCTTTAGGTATTGGTTCTTGAACAGTTGCAGTTACATCTGCTCCTATTTTCTCTACAGGTTCTGTAGGTGCCTCAGGTGCTTCTCCACCATCTACTGGTTCTTCTGTAGCCTCAACTGTTCCCTCCGTCTCTTTTGTAGTCTCATCGACTGTCTTTACTGGCCCTTCTTCAATGATTGCTGTTTCTATTGCAGCCTGAACTGGTTCTTCTTCTGCTGTGTCTGTTGTGACATGTACCGTAGATTCTACTGCATCCTCTACCATAACTGTTGCCTCTTCTGCTTCCTCGGGTAGTTTTTCCTCTGCTGTTTCTACCATTACCCCTTCTGTCACAGTAACATCTTCTGTTTCAGCTGCTAGTTCTTCTTCTGCTGTTTCATCAACAACAGTCTCAATTAGGTCTTTTATATCTGCCTTTGTTATAATCGCCTCAGGGGACTCTTCAGCAGCAGCTTCGTTTGTTTCATCTTCAATAACAACTGAAGCTTCTTCATGTTTGACTTCTACTTTTACCTCCTCTTCTGGCTTTTCTGTTGCCTTTACTACTAGTTCTTCCTCCTCAGGTGTATCTTCCTTTGTTATCTCCATCTCACCTGTTGTAGTATGTGGTGGTGCCTTTTCAGTGACATAGGAGGTGTCTTCATCCTTGTCATCTTGTAAGATCACTACGACAGGCTCAGAAGTAACCTCAGCCATTAGTGTTGGTTTTTCTTCTGGTGCTTTGCCCTTGCCAATGTCTTTACTAACTTCTACTGCTATCTTCTCTGTTGTCGTCAGAATAGAGGTCTGGGAAGGAACCTCTGTTTCTACGTCTGAGACAAATTCTTGTTCTGGAGTCACATTTATAAATATTTCAGTTTCTTCTTGTGAATCTGGATCTGTTATGAGAAATACATTTGGTGTTGCAACTGTGCTGACTATGGTTTCATCTTGGCTAACTTCTACAACAGCCTCTGAAGGCTGTTCTACAGGTGGTTTCTGTATGTCACCTTTAGGTTCTTCAAGAATTGCTGCCTCAACTAATTCTGGCGCATCTGGTATTGTCTCATCAGTTGGCTCTGGTGAATCCTCAGAGGGTTCCTCTACAACCTCATCAATGAAGGCTGCATTTGGGGTGATATCCAAAGAATTGTATGGAATATCTTCAACTTCTGGGCCCACAATGACCTCGAAAGTTGTCTCTGGGATATTCTCCATCACGACTTCTGAATTAGCCTCAGCAGCAGGCTCTGGGGATACTTCCTGCCCTAATTCTTCCAGTGTGGCAGCTTCTGTAGCAAGTATGATAGTGGGCTTTGCAGGAACCACAACAGCAGCTTCTGTGACGACCTCTGAGGGTGGCTCCTCACCTTCTGGGGTAACTTCTTGAATCACCTCAGAATAAGGTACATCCAGATCTTCAGGAACGATCTCAAGGATCTTGTTGTCTTCCACTACAGCCTCCTCTTCTGCTTTAACTGGGGCAGTTATGTCTTCCCTCACTTCCTCAACAATCCCATCGGAGGGCTTGTGGGTAACAGAGTCAGCAAATGCTGTGGCAACCTCCACAGCATCCTCTGCAATGTCCTCAACATGTACTTCTGCAGACTCCAAGGGAACCTCAGTGTCAGTGATGACCAAAGGTGGACTTTCTGAAGTGATGCCGCCTCCAGTCTCCTGAACGTCTCTGTCCTCTGGCACGGCAGCAACTGTAGCCGCAGAGGTCAAATCCACAGGAATCTCAGTCAAGTATGTTGTAGACTCTTGAACCGACCCTTCAGTTGCAGAGAGTGGAGGGGTCCAAGCAGTGACCTCAAAGCCTGGTGGAAGGTCATCTTGGCCAGTTGCCATTGTCTCCGATCTGCTGTTGATGATGTCTTCCCCTGCAAAATGACAATATAGATATAATGACATAATTAGGATGATGGAAAAATGAATTAAAAGTTTTGCATGATACAGAATTATACAGGTATACCACATTCCTCCAACTGCCATTTGCAGCAGAATTTTTTAATTCAACAAATGTGAATGTTTGGATTGCAGTAAATGATTTGGCCTACAAGTAAAGTCACAGACTAACACACATTTTCAGATTGTCCGGGAGAAATTTAAGAAACATGTTTGAAGCAGTTCAATGGAAGCAGTGAGAATGATGCTCTTCATACTGGTGGTAAAAATAACATAAGAACAAATCAAAACGTGCCTTTCCTTCAATGTTTGGAACGATTTGAACTGGATAAGAACTGTTATCATAAAGTGACATCGTTGTGTGTTTCCCCAATTATCCAATAACATCACAAACTGGGTTCAAGGCCTCGTCATCATCAACTCATTGTTAGTCAGAGTATGATGCTTAAAAGAATCAAATCGTTCATGACTGAGAGCTGAATGTAATATTTGCAAAGAAAGCTCTACAAGTTTATACTTACAAAACCCCAGAAATGAGTCAGCGGTTTTGGGGTATTAGGGATACTGGCTAAAATTTCCAACAGGGTTTTGAGTTTATTCGGAAAAGAAGATCTGTAGTCCACCGTTTGTTATAAGGTGTAAATTATATCAATTTATTGTCTCAAGTGAGAACTCTACAGCTGTATAATGTTAGCTAAAACAACTTTACTTACTACCCAAAGCTCCAGTGAAAATCTGCCAAGGCATCCCCATGAAGAAATAAACTTGCAGGTTGGCCCACAAACAATTCATCTTTAAAAATCTACAACACCGGAACTGGCTCGTCGGTGGTACCTTGACATCAGACTCTTTTCCTTAAGGATTGTGAATGTTCTAGGCGAATATGTAAATAATTTGTCTCGTTTTTTGTTTATGCTTTTGTTTGTGTTGGTGGGCGGGTGGACCTTAAACAAAATTGTTAAAAACATAAAACAATCTGCAAACAACCTGTTTAGAGACATATGACACCCCTGCTCAGTCAGTAACTTAGTCACGTCTACATCTCTGCTGCTGGTCCTCTGCTCAGCCTCCCTCCATTGACCAGACTGCTGCCTGTAAATAGGCTTACAGATCTATTCTGAGAGCGGAGCGTGTAACGGGAATCAGCCTCCTGCACCCACTCCTCCCTCACATAAGACAGATTGGGGTGTAAGGTGAGGGACTGCAGCTGACAACAGACTTTTAAACTGGTACGAACATTTAGGTTTCTACAACCATTGTTTTTCACGATCTGGGTCCCCACGTGTCATGGGGTCATGAAAGACGTTCAAAGGGTCACTAAGAGGTCACCAACGAGACACTATTAACCACCTGTTAAAGTCCCTCAAATAGCTTATCTGCTACCTTCAAGCCGAATCTGCGAATGATTGTAAGTCTCTTAATCTCAAATTGAAATGGTTTAAATTCTGTATGTTTTCAAAATAAACATGCTAAGATGAAACGATTCAGAAGGTGAGCTTCAGGTGTGTGTTTACCTGGTAGAGTCTCTGTCACTGATTCTCCAGTCTGCACGGTTGTTGTTTCAGAGCTGCAGGAGAGACAAACAGACAGCAAAGCATTTAGAAAACAACCAAAACCAGCTGACAGACTGAGAAAGCTAGCCGCAGTTTGCTGTTGTTGGTAGATTTATCTTTCAACAACTTCAAGAAATCAAGGAAATTATTCTTAAAATGAACTGATGATGAGAATAATAATTGCAGCCCTACATGAAGTGTTCCTTTACTTCTTCTACTTCTTAAGCTAAATAAACCATTTAAAACCCCATTAGATTATATAAAAAAATGCATCAACAGAAAACTGCAAACAGGGCTGTTTCTCTTAGTTCATGAGTTTTAAAGATACATAGTTTTTACAGGACAGCAGCAATGATTAATCAGTGATATTAAAGTATAAAAATAAAGTTAGTAAGAGTCCAAATTTCTGATCAAGAGTACAGCATTTCAAACAACAGACATGATCCCTGTTGTTCTGAACAGAAACATCAGTAAAAGGAGATTCTGCACTACTGAGCAAAACCAGATTGTAGCGCTTTTTACGATATTTAAAGGGGAGTTTTCACCTATTTTAAGATTTCTTTTGTGCTTTTGCTATTTCCCAGCACAGTTCAGTTCCTGAAACTTGAAAAATCAGAGAAAATCACAGAGAAAAAGAAGCTCAGCAAAGAAAGTGTATACTTTAGGATTTCCAACATTTACCAAGAATTTATGCACAGGAACTCACACAGAAACTGAGTCAACAAACTCTGAGCATTCCCTGTCAATGACAAAACATCTGCGAATCCTTAAAATAGTTGGCACCCCCCTTTAAATTAATTAAAATGCAGCCATTGCAGCGCAGCTGGGCCGAGGCATTTTTTTACAGTGAGAATTAACAAAAAACACATGATTGTAAAAAATGCAACAAGCCAAACAAAGCAAAGACAACAAACATGCATCTCATACATAAATAAATTGGCTCTGCCGAAACACAAAACAACAAGTCATCTGGCTGAGCGTTAAGCAAAGCACTTAAACTCTTAAAGTCCTGCTTCCCCCAATTTTTTAGCAGTCTAGTGCAGTTTTAAATACATGTACATACAAGAAAAATACATATTTTAGGATGTCTTACTGTCAGTAAGAAGGTTACATATATATATATATACACAGACACACATACATACATGTATGTGTTTCTGATGTTAATAAGAGACAAATGCTGACATACAGTATATACTTCTATGTAATTTACATATATACTGATTTATTGATGACCTGACTCCAGGCCAGCTCTGGAGGTCGGTGTTTGGTGTTTGCAGGCCTACCTGCATGGAGGAGGGCCTGAGGTGATGGCCACACTGCAGCAGGTGATGAAACACAGCACAGGTGTCAATACACAACCACAGAGACTTTCAGTCTATACCTTTCATTTATAACGGCAGAGTTGTTATTGCAAAAAAGTTTAACAAGTCACTTAGCTTGGTGTCACGTCTATGAGGCGTATTCTCCTTAAAATACGTGAAAGAGTAATTTGCAAAGAGCATGAGAATATTTATCTGAAGCAAACCAACCCGTTACAAGACTTTTAGATTATCTGACGATGTACAGGTAATGGTTTGGTTTGGCTGTACAATAATAACTTTATTTTAAATGCCTTCAAAAGGTGTCGAAGTAATCTAATAAACTTTATTTATTTAGAAAATTTAACTTGCGCAGAAAACAAGTTGGAATATTTTTAAAGGACTGGCAGATTTTTTAACTTTTGTAAAGAAAAGACTATAAAGACTTAAATGATCTTGAAGGAGACTTTTGCTGTGTATAATATCGAAAGCATTGAATTGATAAATAAAAACTGCACGAAACAAAGCAGTGTCTAATGTGAAGACAGTAATCAAAAGTTAAAGGTTAGAGTTTAAGAAAAGAGGACGACAAATTTATATTAAATATTCTTAGAATCTTTTTCTTAAGATATTGTCTCACCCCACTGGCAGAGTTTGTTTTCACGCATTTAAAAAAAACACGATTCAGAGACTCGACATGTCACTTAATGACTGTTAAATCAATGTTTTTTGCATTTTTTTTTTTTTAATAGGTTCACCAGCACAAGAACATGTGACTCGCTAACAAAACACAGAATTGTAAACTGACCTGTTCATCGTAGCAGCCATGGTAACTCTCTGAAAGAAAGAAACACATCATCGGCACAGAAAAGTCTCGCAGTTTGTAACTTATAAGAACAAAAGCGCAAGCACAGTTTATTGTACCTCAGTAACATTTATGTAATGTTTAATGGACAACTTAAAAAAAGGCTAAAAGGCTAGCTAAGGCTAAAGGTTTGTTAGCTTCACATCAAATCTATGACACTGTGTCAATCATCAGTCCATGTACACATACATACTGTATGACTGAACAAAGTATTCTGACATAAACATAGAAGTACCATCGTTTGTCATGTCCATGTTCATTTTAAATGTTTATTTTTCTGTTTCCTACTTCATACAGCCTGTTTCTTGTGCTGCTGTAAAAAAAAAACTAAATAAAAACAATGGTGTACTCACACTCCTGATGAGGTTGGCGTGTTCTTCCGATTGGCTGAAGAAAATGCCGATGTCCATGACGGTGACGGAGCCGTCTATGCAGCGACTGACCCAGTCCTGGTACTCGTCCGACTCCGGCAGCCGGTCCCAGAAGATCTTAAAGGCTTCCCACACCGTCTCCTGACACACTAAAACACACACAAACATGTTACAAACAAACCTAAAACTAAATACAACTTTAAACTCAAATAAAAGTCCCTAACATGAGGACCAGATTTTAGGCGCCCATAACAGAGGAGGGTCCCCATAACGTGGTGAGTTGACGGGTTTCGGGTCCTCACAAAGTAATACAAACTTAAATCTGCCCTCAAATCCAGTTTTCTACAAACAAGTGTGTTTACAAACGCAGTAACATTCCCATAAACACTAATTCAGGAAGTTTTTCAGACAAAACACATATTGTGTGAAAAAACTAAATTAGCTTTTATGTGTCTGCTTGGATTTGAAAGCTTGGTTCAGCCGAACGCTCTCTCCCCTAACCGTGACGAAATAGACAAGGGTCTATTACGTAAGTTGACTGTGGTAGCAGCTGCTCAGTATAAAAAGCATAACTCTGTATTCAGAGCTTAACAAAATAAACAAAATATTCAAGGCTGAAGGACAGTAACGTTAACCATGATAAACAGCAGGGCTATGACTATGTACTGACTAGCTCAGCTACAACACACACAGTGACTCTCTCAAAGGGAGACATGTGCTTCTACTAATCAACATTAAAACAAAGTTGTTTTCCCCTTGAAAAGGTGGAAATCCAACTCAGGATTTGCAAATATCAGCAGATCTTGTTTATTGTTTATAGTTGGAGTCCTTTCAGCATGAAAGCCACAGGTCAGGATGTTTTCACAAAGTAAACCTTACGGTGCAACATTGCCCACAAAGTTTGACCTTACGCCCCGAAACTGAAATGTCCCAATTTGGGTCCAAAAAAGACAAACAGCTAAATTTAGACGATAATGGCAACAGAGGCTGGACAAAATGTCAGTAAACATCAGCTGTTTGGTGACTGTGTTGATCAACATCACAAAGACAAGGTCATTTAGGGTGGAAAATGCTTAAACTGATGACCAACAGATGGCTTACAATGCTCCTGTGATCTAGGGCTGCAACTACCGATTATTTTCATTATCGATTTGTTTGCAGATTATTTTCTCACTTAATCGATTAATTTTTTGGTCTATAAAATGTCAGAGAATCGTGAAGAATGCCTGTCACAATTTACACAATGTCCAGGTTGTCATTAAAATAACAATCCAAACCCCAAAAATACTCATTTTATTATAGATGAAGAAAACCAGAATATATTCCCGTTCAAGATGCTGCAAACTGTGAATTCATTGGCATTAAATAATGAATAATTGCTTTAAAAAATGACGCAATTGATTATCAAAATTCATTCGTTGGGTGCTGGTCGGTGCTCCGTTAGGCCGGTTCAGAGCAGAAGATACATCGTGCATCCAGCGATTCATGGACATGGAGGGAGTTCTGCTGGAAAAATCTAATTTGTTTCTTTAAGACAGTGAAGGTAAAGTTATGTTAAGCAGTTACGTAAACCCCAGAAATGATGGAAAGAGTGTGAATCGTTTGATGTGGCGCACTCAGGTGTTTGGGAAATGGTATGTAAAGCGTTCCCTGTAAATTGTTGGAATTTACTGTAATTTCTTTGAAGAAAGAAGCATAACAGGAAGTCGATTTCCATAAAGCTTGAACGTGAGACTAAATGACTTGTTAAGAAGGTCGTGTTTTTGCAGTGCGCCTGGCTCTGCATGACCTCTCTGGGATCGGCTGCCTTTAACGACGTCGGACTCGGAGTTTAAGTTTGTAAGTCAGTTTGGAGCTTCGGTGAAACGCCTGAAGCGTTAAAGGGAAAAACGTGAGAAAAAGGGAATTTCTGCACATCCGAAATACTCTTAAAGACAAGAACCAATAAGCTAAAGGGAATCCAAAACCAGGAAACGCCAACGTACCTCTGAGGTGAAAGTAGCTGAGGTGGTTGGCGACGGCTTGGTCATACGTCTCCTGACTGCAAAGCTTGACTCCGCTGGGAAACAAGATGTTCCTTTTTCTTCGAGTTAGAGAACGATGTTGTCTGTATAAAAGCTGATCTGAGTCCACCACCGGCTCACCCAAATACCCGCCGTGCTCCTCCGAATCCACCTTCCGGTCACGAGGGGAGTCTGTAGGCGTCAGCGAAAGCAGTGGTGGAAAGTAACTAAGTACATTTAGTCTAGGATTTCCATATTCTGCTACTTTATACTTCTACTCATTATATACACTACATTTCAGAGGGAAATGTTGTACTTTTTACTTGTAGTTACCTTACAGATTCTTTTTTCACATTAAAAAACATAAAATACAACACATTGCTGAAGATTAAACCAGTGGCTCCAAACAGTTTTGTCTCGTGACCTCCTATATAAAAAAACTGTTTGAGGCCCAAAGAGGTCAAATTGTTCAATATTCACAAAAGAAATAATCAGAGAAAAGTCCCAAAACTGAAAACAGATTTGTGTATCAGAACTTTGTTTCTTCTTCTTTCCTCTCTCATCAATCATCTCACGACCCCTCACATTTATCTGGTGACCTTTGGAGGGGCCCGACCCCTAGGTTGGGAACCACTGGACTAAACTAGCTGTGTATAAATTAGTTAAAACCAGCTAACTGTATAAAGTAGTTAAAACTGGCTAACTGTATATAAAGCAGCTAAAACTAGCTAACTGTATATAAAACAGTTAAAACTAGCTAACTGTATATAAAGCAGCTAAAACTGGCTAACTGTATATAAAGCAGTTAAAACTAGCTAACTGTATAAATTAGTTAAAACTAGCTAACTGTATATAAAGTAGTTAAAACTAGCTAACTGTATATAAAGTAGTTAAAACTAGCTAACTGTATAAATTAGTTAAAACTAGCTAACTGTATATAAAGCAGCTAAAACTAGCTAACTGTATATAAAGTAGTTAAAACTGGCTAACTGTGTATAAAGCAGTTAAAACTGGCTAACTGTGTATAAAGCAGTTAAAACTGGCTAACTGTATATAAAGCAGTTAAAACTAGCTAACTGTATATAAAGCAGTTAAAACTAGCTAACTGTGTATAAAGCAGTTAAAACTAGCTAACTGTATATAAATTAGTTAAAACCAGCTAACTGTATATAAAGCAGTTAAAACTAGCTAACTGTATATAAAGCAGTTAAAACTAGCTAACTGTATATAAAGCAGTTAAAACTAGCTAACTGTATCTAAAGCAGTTAAAACTAGCTAACTGTATAAACTAGTTAAAACTAGCTAACTGTATATAAAGCAGTTAAAACTAGCTAACTGTATATAAAGCAGTTAAAACTAGCTAACTGTATAAAGAAGTTAAAACTAGCTAACTGTATATAAAGCAGTAAAACTAGCTAACTGTATATAAAGTAGTTAAAACCAGCTAACTGTATATAAAGCAGTTAAAACTGACTAACTGTATATAAAGCAGTAAAACTAGCTAACTGTATATAAAGCAGTTAAAACTAGCTAACTGTGTATAAAGTAGTTAAAACTAGCTAACTGTATATAAAGCAGTAAAACTAGCTAACTGTATATAAAGTAGTTAAAACTGGCTAACTGTATATAAAGCAGTTAAAACTAGCGCCACCTCGAGCAGCTACAGCAGTAAAACGCTGCTCTAACGTTGATGCTTCAGTTTTAATAATCTAATAACGTCAGATAGACTCAGATATCAGTCACAGGAGACATTTCACTTTTTATACTTTGAGTACATTTAGCTGATAATACTTCCGAACCTTTACTTAATGCAATGCGGGTCTTTTACTTGTAATTGCGTATAAATGTATTGGTACTTTGACTTGAGTGAAGGGTCTGAATGCGTCTTCCTCCACTGCGTGAAAGCACAAATATCTGTTAATAATGACAGAAAAACGTCCAAACCTGTTTCCATGTATATGTATCCTGACAGCAGTGCGACCCCGAGCGCCCACAGCGCCAACCTCCCACGCTTTCCTGCCATTTCTCAAAAAGTCTCGACGTCCAGCCCCGGACTCGCTGCTTCTTATTTCCACCTGCTCAGCTCGCCAGCGGCTCCCTCCTCACAGTCGTCCATCCACCAGATCGCATGGCATTTGTCGAAACTAAATTTAAGAAGGAAAACAGGGTAGATGGATGTTCTCCAGAGCTCGGGACGGTCCTGACGTGGCGTCGCCGGGCTGCTCGTTGCTCTCTCGGGTGAGCAGATGGGACTTTGCTGCTGGGGAGGTGTAATCCTATTTGTTAAGCTGCTGGAGTGGATGACTGTCAGAGCCACTGTGCACCGGTGCAATGGGTCAGTCTTCCTCAAAGTGAATCAAACCAACAGGCAGAAAGACCAACACTCAGGGTTCGGGTTTACACACCAGCTCAGCTAAAAAAAACAAAACCAAATTCACATGAATTATTATTAATATAAGAGACTTTAGGTGTGATGGATGCGTTCCTACCTGGGCACTTCTGCAGCTCCACAACGGTTCATTTCCCATGATTCACCAGCGTGAGTGACGCTTTTAACAAGGTCGAGTCCAAAAATTGGTACAACTGATGCTGAAGGTCCAAAGTATTTTAAAAATAAATAAATCAAACCAAACAGTGAATCTTAATACAGCACTGTACATGAGTGTACGTTTTTAAAAGTTAGTCTGGGACGTCTGTTTGACCTGTACTCTGAAAAAGACTCAGGTATACCTAAAAGTGTACCTAATAAACTGGTTTCTATGTACAAAATGTGATTATTAAGTCTAGTCGAGTCCACTTTATTTGTACAGCCCAAAATCTCAAATTTCTGAGGACTTTTACGACTTTAAAATGTGTAAAATAATACAACACCCTCAGAGACCCTGGATCTGGAAGAAGTCCAGGAGGAAGGGTTAAAGAGGAGCGGAAACAGAAAATAAATACGACACATTATGTGAGGTTGTACTTACACCCAGCGAGCCCAGAATCCATCAGAGCCGGGATCTGAGCCGGGATCAGAGCCGGGATCTGAGCCGATCTGAGCCGGCGAGCCGCTCATCAGCCAGCTGCTCGCCTGAACGCGATGCAGGCTCACGTTAAAAAAAACAAGATATTTTTTTATTGAACTTTTAACTAATATTAACCTCCAAGTTTGTTAATTTTCACGTTTTCACACGTTGTTGCTGCTGTCCTGTGAAAACCACGTGAAACGTTAACTTGTCGTTAGTTAGTAAAACCTGATCCGTGTCCAGCCGGCTGTTTATCTGCTTCACTGAGACAGAAAAATATTAAATGTGTGACCAAATGTCTATATATAGACTAAATATATTAGTAATGTTATTAATAATAAAAACAATAATAAGTTGCATTTTGTATCATTTATATAATACGTTATTACTGATGGTTAAATCATCTGCATATTGTTCATATCAATTTTAATACATTATTATCCTAAAATGATTTAATAAGGCTTTTAGATCCAGTGCACACGAATAAACATGTTTAATTTGTCTGTTCAGATGTTATCTTCCAGCTAAAAATACATAAATATTATTATAATTTATTACATTTTGTGTGATATTCTTACTCTGTGCTACGGACATGCAAAGCTCACTTTGTTTATTGAGATTAACGGATCATGAAGTGAGAAGCTGAACTGCCAGTTTTCGGTGATCAGTCCCGTCCAGACTGTGACCCCCGCTGCATCACCAATGTCAACAATGGCAGACGTCTTTTATTGGATAACGGGATTAACTCGGAACGGGAGGCGAGGAAACGAGGAGGTGAAGGAAAACTCAACGAAAACACCGAAGCTCTTATTCTGCAATCGTCTGAAAGTCGCTGGGAAAGTGTTTTTGACTAATTCTAATTGTTTTACAGTATTTTTACACACTGAAGCCGTTAAAATTCCCCCCGTTTGTCAGACAGAGATGGTTTTATTTTGGAGCCGGCGTCCAGCAGAGAAGGATCAGGTTTCCGTCTTCAGGGCTCAGATTACTGTTGGGAAGCGGGATGGAGGCCTCCTGGAGGCTCTAAATCTGTCCAGGCTTAACCTCCCATCGCTCAGATTAGCCAAATCTATGGCCGCGGGGGCAAAACATGACCTCAGCGCCCTCTAGGACCACACCAGGCCAGACCAGGGCCTGATGAGGGCCTGATGAGGGCCAGACCAGGCCCTGATGTGGGCCAGACCAGGGCCTGATGAGGGCCAGACCAGGGCCTGATGAGGGCCAGACCAGGGCCTGATGAGGGCCAGACCAGGCCCTGATGTGGGCCAGACCAGGGCCAGACCAGGGCCTGATGAGGGCCAGACCAGGGCCTGATGAGGGCCAGACCAGGCCCTGATGTGGGCCAGACCAGGGCCAGACCAGGGCCTGATGAGGGCCAGACCAGGCCCTGATGTGGGCCAGACCAGGGCCAGACCAGGGCCTGATGTGGGCCAGACCAGGGCCTGATGAGGGCCAGACCAGGGCCTGATGTGGGCCAGACCAGGGCCTGATGAGGGCCTGATGTGGGCCAGACCAGGGCCTGATGTGGGCCAGACCAGGGTCTGATAAGGGCCTGATGTGGGCCAGACCAGGGCCTGATGAGGACCTGATGTGGGCCAGACCAGGGCCTGATGTGGGCCAGACCAGGGCCTGATGAGGGCCAGACCAGGGCCTGATGTGGGCCAGACCAGGGCCTGATGAGGGCCTGATGTGGGCCAGACCAGGGCCAGACCAGGGCCTGATGTGGGCCTGATGTGGGCCAGACCAGGGCCTGATGTGGGCCAGACCAGGGTCTGATAAGGGCCTGATGTGGGCCAGACCAGGGCCTGATGTGGGCCTGATGTGGGCCAGACCAGGGTCTGATAAGGGCCTGATGTGGGCCAGACCAGGGCCTGATGAGGGCCTGATGTGGGCCAGACCAGGGCCTGATGAGGGCCAGACCAGGGCCTGATGAGGGCCTGATGAGGGCCTGATGAGGGCCAGTTCAAGTTCAGCACAAACATCTCTGAACGTTTAAAACATAAACCATTTGTTTTATTCGTGTTTATGACGTAATGACTGTGTATTTTATCCATTTGTTCTCTTTTGGCTTCCAGCGGATCAGTTCAGTGTTAACATATTTGGTAAATTATTATTTAAAAATGTCTTTCTACGTAAGACGGCCAGTGGGATAAAAAGCCCGACGTACTGCTGTGATGCGGCTCGTCGATATTTACGTATATTGCAGGACTCGTACTTGAAAAGAACTGGTTTCAGGACGGTTTAAGATAATTAGCAGTTCTGCGGACTGTGTTGTAAACGAATTAAAAAATGTTTAAGTTAGTCTCGTTGTTGACGCTTTGTTTCGCAGCAGCACACACACACTTACTGACGTAGCTGTCACTGAGCCGCATCGTCACCTTTACGCTGAGGGATACAAACCGCGCACTAACGGTCGATGCTGCAGGGTTAAATAAAGCGTTTTCAGCGCTGAATTAATAATTATTATTATTCGCTCGCGTGTTAATCAAGACGAGTGGTGCGGCTGTTTCGTCTTTAAACATTTTAGATCTCCGTCAGCCTCGTACCCCCCTCCGGTCTTATCCACTTAATGAGCTGTAAGCTGATTGGTCCTCAGCGGGGGGGGGGGGCGCGGCGGCACACACACACACTGATAGTAACCCAGTGACCTCTGACCTCAGCTTACACAAACACTAAGGATGCATTCTCCTCGCTGACTAATGATTCATTAACTGATCGATTCATCATCAGCTCCAGCAGCGCTGACGCTGCGGCGGCGTGACTCGTACTGTACAGCGCATTAACTATTGATTACTTATCAGTGCTTTCACGCTCAACAGCCTCTGGATCTGCCGTGTTCAGAAACACGGACCAACTCTAACAGGCTTCATTTTGATCTCCGTATAATGATTATTAAATGTTGAACGTGTCCACAAGCGACGTACTTGACGTTTTAATGAGGAGGACGTCTGAACCCGTGCAGCTTTACGGAAGTCCGGCTGTTCCGGGTCCGTTTGAAGGTCTCGAGGGCCTCGATAGGTGGTTTTTCTCTTGTTTTACATCCTTTAACTGATTCTTGAGGCGCAGCATCGTCTGCTGCAGCTGCATTTGCCTTTCTGTCTGAAATTACATCACAGTTTCATTTACATTAAATTCCACATTTCTGGGCCGACTCGACTCTTTGCGGGACCGACAGGAAGCAAACCGCGGCGACGTTCACGTCTTCTGGACGGGTTTCAGATTAAGAGTCCCCTCTGTGGCTGAAGGTTTCAGATTAAAAAGAGAAAAGGGTTCTCGTGATTGATGGAAAGTTATTTACATGCACAAAAACTAAACAATTAAATACTTTTCGTAAGAACTTTTATTATAGCAACATTTAAAATAGTTTGACAGCAAAGTAAAAACATATTAACAACGTACAAAAACTATAAATTATTTATTGCACAGGTGATTTAACGGCTCGGTGTGTTTTGCTTTTGGTCCTTTGGTTTCAGTTCGCTTCGTTCTGGCTCTGGTGCATCCGCATGATCAGACTCCGGATCTCCTCGCGCTTCTGTCGCACTCGTTGCCGCAGAAACCAGTTGTCCAACTGCAGCGGCAGGCTGAAGTGCACCACGGGGTTCTGGTGAGCCAATCAGAGAGCTCGATTTAGTGCGAAGGCCGTCCCAATTAACTCATAACTCCAGGGTTTGAGACCGAGGTGAGCCGTGGTCTCAACACCACTTTCTAATACTAAATGTCCGCCACGCCATCCTGCCTGCGTCTAGCTGTGCCCCGTAAAACAAAACGCTTTTTAGATGTAATAACACTCAGTCTCAATATTTCTGGAGTCTGGACTCTCTTGGAAGGAGAAGATTTACAGTTAAGATTAACGATTAATGAAAATAATCATCATTTGCAGCCCTAAATACGCCTCGTGTTAATTCTACCCCCATCTGAAGACTATCTTGTAGCGCGTGAGCCGGTGCGAGCCCCTCCCAGACTCGACAGCCGGAGGCGCGAGCGTACCTGCAGGAAGCTCTCGGCGTACTGCAGCAGGTACAGACCGCAGTCGCTGCTGTTGTCCTGCTGCGGGACTCTGCAGCTGGAGCTCCTCATGCTGTCCGACGTGAAGAGACGCGGCGTCCCCCTCCGGACGTCCCACTCCACCTGCAGGTAGCTAAACACAGCAGAAATCAGTCACTTTGAATTATTTACCGTTTGTGTACTTATTTAGTCAAAACGACCAAAAAGAAGACAGTCGGGTTGGACCCCTCTGTCGTGTTTATGTCACCGTCCCCGGCTGTACTGGTAACATCCAAAGCTACAGAGCAACACATGGAGTCACAAGGTAACTGAAGACTGTGTGATACGGTTGAAAGCCCTGGAAAAAGCTAGCAAGTGGACCTTGAGTTGGGATGGTTCTGTCAAACTACGATTTCCAAGTTGAAGACGTTTGAAGACGTAAGTGTTTAAAGTACTGATGTCAACACGTGGACGACCCCTGAAGTGTCAGAGAGGAGGACGCTGGCCAAACTACACGCCATCTTGGACGGCGTCTCCCACCCGCTCCACGACGTGCTGGTCAAACAAAGGAGCGCCTTCAGCGGAAGACTCGTCCCCCCACAATGCACCACAGAGCGCAACAGGAAGTCACTCCTGCCTGTGGCCATCAGACTCTTTAACTCCTCCCTCTAAGTGTCAGTCTGTCTGACCCGAAGTCACTAAACTGGACACTGATCATTAACATCTCTGCAATACTTGAATAACTGTGCAATATTCTGTGTTAATACTCCTGTGCAATATTAGTTTCCCTTGTTAGTTTTTCTTATTTATTGTTATTGATATTATAAACCTCTATTACTCTCGACAGCACATGCACCTCTGCTTATTACTTATTCTGTTACATTGTATTATTATACTTTACTATCATCATCAACCAGTAAACCCACTTGGTCCTCGACACGTAGTTTATCTTATACTTATACCGACATGATACTTAATTATTTTCTGACCTGTTTATAGTGTTTATAATATCATATTGTTTGCTAGTACTTCCTCCTGTGTGCGCTGACGTAAAGGCGAGCTGCTGTAACAAAGAGTTTCCCTTCGAGGATCAATAAAGTATTTCTGATTCTGATTCTGACGTCAGCGCGCCACGCGGACGCTTTCTTCTTCAGCAGCTGCGGGACTGAAACTCACTCTCTGAGCAGTCGGCAGACGTTCTCGTGGTACGACAGCTTCAGTGAGTCCATGACGAGTATGCACGGCCTGGAAAGGACAAGCAAACCACCATGTTAAGAAAGCTACAAGGGCCACCTGACCCGAGACGTCTCAAGTCTCAGGTCTTGATCTAGTCTAGAGCTGGATCAGTCTCTTCACCGACGACTCACCTCTTTATCACCGTGTCCCTCCGCCAGCCCTGCTGAGTGCACACCTAAGATAACAGAGGAGCTTCATGTCATACAGGAAACAAACCAGCTGCTGAGGCCATTTCACATTAGAGTCTGACTGTGAACAGTGCGTTTACGGCGGCGGCGGCGGCGGCGGCGGCGCTCTTCCTGCTGCTCGCTCTGATCCACCTGAGACAAAACAGCAAACATCAGCTTCACCACATTGGCTCAGGTGCAACAACAGAAGAAGCTGCTGTTACGCTTCACTGTGAAACACAACAACAGCTGACTTGCTGAGGAAGAAGATCAGAGACACGTGAAGAAGAATGTCACCATCACTGCGACTTCAAACAACGAAGACGGTAAATTAATAACGTCTGAACAGATCCAAGAGGGTTTTTAAAACTTATTTCCTAATAAATAAACAAATCAAACCTCTGACTGGCTTCTTCTTCTCCACAGCAACCGAGAGGCCGAGATTCATGGGAAATGTGGTATTTAAAGACAACTTAGTGACTCTCGTTTAAAACTGCAGATTGAGATTAAAAATGTCGGCTTTGCGCCAAATTTTGGTTTGGTGATACTGATGTAATGGTCGCCAAACCGGGTGACATACTAACACTGTAATTGTGTCACAGCGCCACCTACTGATACTGTTTTAACAGCGCTGCATATTCACTACATCTGTGTTTTGCTGCGACTGTAACAAACAAACAGATTTGCTCAGTTTCCCCCGTTACATGTTATAATATATTAATATATTAAGAATCCTAAAATAAGATAAAATGTTTTTAGTTTCTTGTCAAAAGTGAACGATTTGAAACTTCTATCATTATAAAAAGACAAACTATAACGATGTTAGAAGGTGAAAAGGACTGCGTTAATATGAGAAATGCTTGTAAAGGTGGCAGATACAGTGACTTTAAATTCAGAAACATTTAAAACTGCTCTGCTGACAATCAGGAGTCAGTACGCAGTCGCTTCAACGGATCATCTACGAGCTGTTATTCCCACACAGTTTTTCCTTTCTTTGTCAGCTTATTTATAGACAAAAAAGATAAAGTGACAAAACAAGACGTCTCTAGCTCCACATGTTGCAGCTTAGTGTCTTCAGAGGAGAAGATATTTATGTCTGGAACATTTAATCCTTTAATTTTTGGTGTGAATTGATGTGCGATTCCCAGAAAGTTCTGCCAATGCCCCCAAATACCCCCAAACTGTCTCCCTGAACGACCGCGAGGACGTTAAACAACACAAACACGTCTGGTGACGATTAGAGGCGCTCTGTTAAAGACACAGAAGCAGCCAGAAGCACTGAAACAGCGGCAGCTCACCTGTCGGGCTCTGAAAGTCCTCATGCTGAACCTCCTCCAGACCCGGGAAACAAACCACCACCAGGTACCAGTGCGCTCTACCAACAGACAAAATGCAAATAAAACAGATTGTATTTTGGAGTCGTGTCCTCTGATTCTGGGGCCAAAGAAAAGACAAGTGAGCCACTCAAACATCTGCAGGAAGTGTTGAGTATAACTGACGGATAGAAGCGACTGATAGTAAAAGCTGATTTTGCGGCGCTATAACGTCACACTGCTTCCTCCTTTGTTCATGATTTAAAATGACCAGTGAAGTTTGTTTCAGGCCAATTTAAACTCAAAAGGACCAGGTTCTTCTTTCTGCCGAGGACAGTCTCGAATATTGACCAAAAATAGAAACAAAACCAGAGTTTCTATTTCTTTTCAGTGTATATACGAGTCAAAGTTGTCACAAAAATAAAACACAAGAATTACACAATTAAGGCACAAAAAATGGCCAAAACATTACACAACAATGGAACAAAAATACCTCAATGATTGCACACGTTTTATCACAAGAAAAGCTGCTGCAGACACAAAGATAAAAGCATAATCACAAAACCTGCGGGGGGAGTGATGGAGGTATTTCTCTGTGGAGGATCGGACGTCTCCTGATTTGGGGAGTTTAAGTAAAACAATAATAAAAGTGCAGAGAGAAGCAGCTCTGGTTAAGTCATTGAAAGAAGAATCACTTGAGTCAGAGAGTCTGTTACCCAGTTGGCAGGTAGAGACGGTGATGAGGTGCTTGAATTAAAGTAATATTAAACAGTTTTTGTTCAAATGTCCCGACAGAGGTCAAAACTCCCAAGTGGCGCCTTTAAATCTGGGACAAAGAGCTGAGGTCAGCTCTGACGACTCCGGGGTAAAGACTCACTTCCACCGCCAACAAAGCCCTAAAAACACCTCGTTTCTATGACAAGAAACATTAGATCCAACCTGAAATGTCTTAAATGTGAGGCTTTGTCTGTGTGTGTTTCTTACTCTTGATTGACAGGCACGAACAGGAAGTCTTTGGTGAAAATGTCGACATGGCGGGTCCACGTCTTTACCCTCTGATGCCTCATGTGGCGGTCGCTGAAAAAATACAGAAACAAGCAGAGAGCGGGGCGGGGGTCTTACACTGAGCCAATAAAAAGCCTGAACTAACAGCTAACTAGCATTACACTAACATCATGTTTACACTGGAATGAATGGAGTTAGCCATCTAACTCTGATTTGTTTCTTTCATTTTATCAGTTTTGTTTGTTTTCAGAGCGACAAAAACTGACTGTGAAAGAGGCAAAAGGTCCTGCACACTGTCCAGTTTTATAAAATCAGTTTCTGTTCAATATGAATAAGAGCTGCAACAATTAGTCGACTAATCAATTAGTCGATCTGCAGAAAATGTATCAGCAACTGTTAAGATAATCGATTCATTATTTAAGTACTTTTTAAGCTAAATTCTCTGGTTCTCGAGCTTCTCAAATGCGTTTTCTTCACTGAATCTCTTTGTGTTTTCGGACAGTTAGTCAGACTTTTTGAAAACGTCGCCTTGGAAACTGTGATGACACGTTTCACAATCAGCCGACATCTTAAAGAACAAACGACGAATCGAGAAAATAATCAGCAGATTAATCGACGAGTCAGTGGCTGCAGAACATGAACAAAATCCAAATCACAATACGTTTCATGGCACTGTCTTTAACATCTTTACGTCAGCGATGTTTTGTTTTTCTACGTTCTTACGGGACAGACGGGGCGACGTCCTCTCCGGCCGCTCTCCGTCTGCTCAGCTGTTTGTAGAAGAAACTGCTGAAGACGTGACTCCGCTCAGCCACCGAGCCCCCGACTCCCTCCAGGAGGAGATACCTGCAGGGGGAGGAGACCATTCAGGATACTGACCCCCCTACTGGTGACTGACAGGAGCTACAACTGTAAACAAGTAGTTTCTTCTTTCTTCGGGATGAACAAATCTTTATACTCTGTGTTGCAGATAACTTCCGTAAATGTATTTTACACCCAGAAATGTTTCCGAAAGCCTTTAAAAGATTTATCACATTCTGTAAACTGATCACGTGGTTTGATTAAAACAAAAGCCTGTCGTCTGCGTAAAGCGAGAGAAAGTTACAGAAGTCTGGTTTTCCAGGATGTATGGAGAGCTCCGAAAACCACGAGCTGACGTTTCAAAGTGTTTTCAGAAATAACGTCGGCGCCCCGTTAGACTTACTTGAGGTAGAAGTCGATGATGACGTCGTTGAGGAACTCGCCGCTGCCCAGACAGGCCAGGTCCTCCTTCGTCACCGTGATCCGGCCTTTACAGGGCGCCGCCGGATACTGGATCAACCTGAAGACCACATACAGAGAGCTCAATCAGAAAACTGAAACAAGTTGCTCCTTTACTTTTTTTCATGCTCCTGTGGCTTCACCAGACCTCCAGTGCAAACTTTTATTATTTTAGCTGCTGGTCGTTCAGTCTTCTATCTAACCTGGTTCAGGTTCTGTTGGTTTTACCTGGCGGGAAGCTGCTGCAGACCAGAGCTCAGGTTGGACTTCTTGTTCCTCTGGTTGTTTCTCACCTGACTGGATTTCTCCTGAAAGAGACACAAAGAAACCGTTTGTTTTGGATGATTGATGAGGGAGGACGAGGGGGGGGGGCAACAACCTCCTCCAGGAGTCACTACGTCAGCTCTGAGCCGCCGCCGCCGCCGCCAGCTAACCGCTAACAGGCTCACAAAAAGGACGAGAGAGGATGAGATAGGGAGGAAAGCAAAGGATGGAAAGGAGGTAAAAGGGAAGGAAGGAAGGAGGAGACGTGACAGAAGCAAAGGAAGCTGAAAGAGCCGGACGAGGAAAGGAAGGAAAGGAGGAAAGAGGAGTCTTACAGAGTGTCCCAGCAGTTCAAGGAGGTGCTGGTCCAGAGGAGGAGGACAACTGTGGAGGAGCAGCAGCCCGTCGGTCCACTCCAGAGGGGAGGTCGGCCCACTGGAGGAGGACGAGGCCTTCCTGTACTCCTCCATGTCCAGGATGGAGGCCAGCAGGGCGGCTTGGAGCTCCTGCAGCTGCTCCTTCAACATCAGCAGGAGGAAGGAGCATGACGGGCCTGAGGAACCAGGAGAACAAAACAGAAGACTTGAGAAACTGGTCCAGTTTGACCAGTCAATGGACAGGGTGGCCCACTTGGCTCAGTTTATGGACATATTGGCCATATTGACCAGACTCTGGCTGTTTATTGGCCCAGTTTGCCCAGTTGACAGAAACATGGCGAGTACTTCTCTCGTCTCTCCGAGCTGAAACCCCGACATGTTTCCACCCTCAGGACTCTTTGGCGGCGATCTGTCTTTTCCCTGTTCGGATGATTTCAGACCCGACATCAATCTGTGCGGACGGGCACGAAATCCGCCCTCCAACTCCCTGTGATTGGCCGCTGGCGCAGGAGAAGCCGCCTGATTGGCTGCTTGGTTCCTGCCCAACGCTGGAGGGCCGCAGAAGCTGTCAAAAGTTAATTTTCCATGAAGCTTCACAGCTCCAGTCAAGCTTTCATTCAGAAAATCCTCGTTTTTGGACTGCAGGGTACTGCAGAGACGGTCTGCGTGAGGGGGGGGGGGGATCACTACATGGTGAAACAACAGAACAGCTTGGAGCCTGTAGGCGCCTGAACTGTGTCGTCTGTGGGTGCAGTTTACATTCAGACATATCTGCTGTTTGAGTGCTGATGTAATGTTTTTATTTTTACTCAAGGTGTAATTCCGTACTTATGTTTTTAAAGTCAGGATATTTATGGTTCAAGGAACCAGCGTCAGAGTGAGACCTCTCTATGTTCTCACTGCGCTCTCAAAAACAAACCGAGCGTGTGGAAACCGTGTGATGATGGAAACTACATGAAGTTTTTCTGACCGTGCCAACATATTACTTATCTGTTTATACATCAGTGTGTGCAGGACAAACACAGCAGCTTGTGTTTGTACGTGTCCATGCTGTAAAAAGTGCAATATAACTCCAAAAAAAGCTACATTTTCTGAAGGAAGCTGAAGTGTGCTTGCGGCTGAAAATGATCAGTTGAAACATTTTCAGCGTCTTAACATGCTGAGAGTTTGTAGCTTTCGAATTATCTTTGTCAGCAGTAAGTTGAAGATATTACATAAGAAAATTAAGCACTGAAAGAAGTTGATGTGACAGTTTGTGTGTAAGCGTTGACTTGAAGCCGAGGTGTTAGCTGAACTGCAAGCGCTGAAAGGAGCGTAAGTGAAGGTGCCGAAAGAGGTACAACATTTCAACTACTTTCAGGACTTTTATCGTGTAAGCGCTAAGTTAAAGCTGAAGTGACAGTTGAAGAGAAAGTGCTGACAGGAGAGTACAGGCGTAAAATGTAAGCACTGAAAGGAGTTGAAAAGTAAGTGATAAAAGGAACCTAAAGCATCAGTGGAAGTCCTGAAAGGAGTCAGTTCGAGGGTAAAAACTGAAGGAAGCTGAAGTGACAGTTGAAATGGAAGAGCTAAAAGGGGTTGAATGAAGTGGGAATTCAGGTTCGTGCAAGCGCTGACTTGAAGCGCAAATATCACGACAAATGAAAGTGCTGATAGGAACTGAAGTGTTAAAGCTCAAGCACCGAAAGCAGCCTGAAGTTTCAGTTGAAAGTGCTAAAAAAGAGCTCAAATGTTAACAGAAGTTAAAGCGCTGAAAGGATTTAAAGTGTTAGTCGAAGTGCTGTGAAAAGTTGAAATATAATTCCAAGTGTTACCTGAGGCGGCGGTGGAGGTCTGGATGGCGGTCAGCTCCATCTGCAGCAGGTTGGCCTGAGCGTCAGTCACCCACAGGAAGATCAGTGAGGGGGCGGGGCCTTTCCAACCAGCCAAAAGAGCCCCGCCCTGAGCCACGCCCCCATCCCAAACACCATAACCCCGAACCTGAGACGCCACGATGATGACCTCCCCCTCCTCGGCGCCTGACAGAGAGTAAATGTTTTTACCTAATGCGATACATGTGATCGTTTTAGTTTGTTCTGTTTGTTTTTCATGTAAAAAAATAAATTAAAAATGTGCAAAATTTCCACATAATCTGAATATAATGTAAATAATATAAAAGTATATTTGCTCTGATGTCATCATTAGACTATTTCCAATTCGACAAACTTTCAGGAAGAATATCAGGGAATATATGTGACAATAAAGTCAAAATACTTTGAGAAAAATATTATTTTATGAACAAATAATCGTAAGAGTTTTGAGGAAATTTTACGAGAAAAAAGTTGAAACTTTAATATCTTGAAATTTAAGTCATAATATTTTGAGAATGAATAATTTAAGATGTAAAATACTGATAAGTCCAGCAGAAGTACTGTGTGTTACCTTTCAGAGGAACAGTGATGCCATTTTCAGTGATCTAGACGTAAAAAAAAAAGGGAAAAATTAAAACTGTAGAAAGAAGCGAGACGATTTCCTGGACAGCAAAGAAGACGAAACATACTTCAGTTACACAAAATCATCAATTTCTTCTGACTTGACGCTTTTCAGACGCCTAGAAATTATTATCCAAGAAGGAAAATGGCTCTTTGACTTGCGGAAGGTTTAAAATGCCTAAATAAAAACAAGCCAAACACAGAAATCCAGTGAAATACAACACACAGCGTTGTATTTTATGAGTGCGTCACAATAAAGCGAAAGCCATTCGTTTAATTGGCTAAACTAAGTGCAGAGCGGCGTTACGTTACGGGCCAGTGCGCCATTTTAATTGGTCAGAAGGTAAAAAAGTTGGGAACTCGAAGAAAACACAAATTATAAAAATAACGAATCCAAAAATGAGTTGGTCGGATTGTGTGCATGTGGTTAGTTGACATGCTGACCCACTGACCCCGCCCTCTCCCCTCCTGGTTTTTATGGCGCTCTAAGTGAAGCCGGCGCTCTGCCATCGGGCCGCATGCGGCGTCTTAATTGCTCGTTAAAACCTGAAATCTCAGCCGTTTGCAGCCTCGGCGGGGAGCTTCTCTGCCCTGCGGCCGCGAAACGACCCAAGCTGTTAAACATAACTTTGACTGGCTTCCATCACCTTCGCCAGAGGGGAAGGCTTTCTGGTGCCGTTGCCACGACAACGGTTTTATGCCAAAATGGATTAGGCGTTTTCTGATGAGACTCGCGAGCAAGTCGGAGTTGATCCAAAGTTTTTTGGCTCTTAGTTGCACTTCTTTTTTCTATTTTTCTATTATACTGAAACTGAAGTGTTAAAGTGTGGATTATAGTGCGCACACGCACACTCACACTCACACACACACACACACACACTCACACACTCACACACACACACACACACACAATAAAACAAACAACAAAAAACTGGTGCACTTTGGAAAACGTGAATTATTAAATCTACAGTACAACAGAAAGAAATTATGGGTCATTCTAATTAGTGGGAGAGTGTGTGTGTGTGTGTGTGTGTGAGTGTGAGTGTGTGTGAGAGTGTGTGAGTGTGTGTGAGTGTGAGTGTGTGTGTGTGTGTGTGTGTGAGAGTGTGTGTGTGTGTGTGTGTGTGTGTGTGAGAGTGTGTGTGAGGTGTGTGTGTGTGTGAGTGTGTGTGTGTGAGTGTGAGAGTGTGAGTGTGTGTGTGTGTGAGAGTGTGTGTGTGTGTGTGTGTGTGTGTTCATCATACAGGAAGTTCTGTGGTCGTTCCCGACGCCTCAGGCGACCAAATTAAAACAGTTATGGCGATTTATTTACTGCTTCAGTAACAGGAATGTGTTTAACTGATTGATCTTTCAGTCTCTGGCTCCTCAAACTGTCACTAAAGTCATCGACTGTCTTTATTCGATTGGTTTATAAAAATACTACATCAGATTAGAAGATCAACTAAAGGTAAACCAGCATTACGGAGACTGAAAGGCGTTTCAGATTTCCACACACAGCAGCGCTCACCAATATCTTCCCGTTGCCGTCGGCGTGCGTCAGGCCGGCGTGGAGCGAGGCGAAGTCCAGCTGCAGGAAGGAAGGTGGAGGCGGCCCGCACTCGTCCGTTTCACCTTTGGAAGAACGGGCCCGTTGACCCTGTCAGACAACACACAGGGACGCAATCAGCTCCAGCTGTCTCGGTGCGGACGGCTGACGGACCGACATCGCCACCTTTAAATCAAGGAACAGATCTGGGTCCCGTTCAGCTGACAGGACGAAAACCTCTTTTCATTAAGACTCGCAGCTGGTTTGAGGGTCGACGTCAGCAAACACAACAACAAACAGTCCGTTCAGATCTGGATCCGCTTAGACCCCCGCTCTGACGGCTGTTTACAGGCCTGCAAACCCACAAACAAGCTGCATGACTCACTCCGACCGCAAACACGCAACAGTCCTCGCAGACAGACCTCAAACTGGGTCGGTCCTCCGGCCCGGGCCGGCCGGAGGAGAACTGGAGACTCGCCACAGGGACCGGTTTCAGAGAAATGTTTCCGTCCGAGGGTTTAACAAGTTATCACAACGCTCACGAGGTAATGAGGGCGAGCCGTGTCGTCGCCTTGTTGGTAACAAATGTGCTCAGACCCGTCTGTTAAACGTCCGGAGCCTGTTGTCGCTGCAGAGTTCACATGAGTCCACCAGATGACGGCTCTGTGGTAAGAGGCGGCGTCCTCCACATCAGCGCCGGCGTGCGAGCAGCTGCAGGTGGACTCAGTAAATGAAACCCTGCTGTCATCTGACGTGACTCGCGCAGGAAACAGCCGCCTGCCGGCCCGCCGGAGCCGTTCCGACGCCCCCGGTTTGTGTGAGGAATGACCCGGCTGACTTTTATCTCCGAAAGCCGTTTCCCCAGATACAAACTGTTGTGTGCAGGCTTTAGTCCTGTCAGCGAGACATCGCGAACCCTCGGGTTCTGCGCCGGCCTAGAAGAGAAACCTGGACCCGGCAGTCCAGGTGCGTCTCCTACCTGCATCCGCTCCTCCACCCGGCCGCTGCCCTGCGACGCCCTCGTCCCTCCGTCGGCGTCGTCCTCACCCTCCTCTTCCTCCTCGCTCGACAGCACGACTGAAGGAGGAAATACATGAATCAACACCTTTAAAGGAATCGTTCGGTCACGCTGCTGAGAGCTCCGGACAGGCTCAGCCGATCGCAGATAATCAATAACTGCCGATCAGTTTGGTTTGATTTTGTTGTGAACTTACTCTAACTTCATTATTGATCTTTAAAGCGGTCGCGTGTAGCGATTTGGACAGAAAGAACAGAATTCAAGCAACAGGAAGCGTCCTGCACGCTTGCTGCGGGGCGGCGTCCGGGCGGCGGCGGCGCCCTCGCGTCACACTCACTGGGTTCTGCCGCCGTCTGTCTGGGTTTCCTCAGCCGGAGCTGCGGGACGGCCGACCTGTTGGACGTCTTCTTCTCTCTGAACTCCCTCCACCTCTCTCTCTCCTTCTCCCTCGGGTTGTTGCTGGCGGCGAGGCTGGTCGTCCTCGGCGACGGGGGTCTGCGGACCGCCGAGGGTTTGTTTCTGGTTCTGGACGGAGACAGAAAGTCGTCCTCGGACGTCTCATCCGAACCGGAGAGAGACGAGTTCTTCTTCTGCTGCTGCGAAGCCTCGTCGTTGGCTTCCTTACTCTGCACAGAAAAGGAACGTTAGCAGCGAGCGAGCTGTTCGCTCATCGACGCAGCTCAGGATTATCTGTCTTCTGCTGCTTTTCCCTGATTTACTTTTCTTTTTCCTCGTTTAAAAATACGTTTTTAATTTGTGTTTTAAGTGTCTGAAATGCCGCACTTCCCGTTTAATGTGTCAATCCTCAAAATATTCATCAAATAATATATCTAATATAATAATAATAATAATTACTCCCGAAACACGTTTGCTCTAAAAACTTTATTCTGAAAATCATCCGTCACTCTGTGCAGAACTAGTCTGAAGTCTTTCAGTCTGTAGTTCGGGAAGAATTCTAATAATAAGTAAGTTTTACTGACGCTGATGTTTCAGTCTGACCTCTGCCCAACGACGACAGCTTTAACCAAAGAAAACGCCCACTGAGCCTCGGCGTCAAACCCCGTCGGTGACCTCTGACCTTTACCTTCCCGTCAGCGGCGCCGCCGGACTCGACTCTCCTCCGCGTCGAGGAACTCAAACTCCCAGCGTGCTCCTCGGCTCGCAGCTGTGCCAGGGAGTCCAGCGACTCCACAGCGATGCCGCTGTCCGACGGACCTGGAGGTAACGAGAGTCTCAGGTTTACCTGTTTAATTGATTAATCAAACACGTTGACATGATCAGTGAATCATCAGTCTCATTGATTGACCGACATGTTTAAAGACATATCTGAAGAGCGGGACCGTTTCCTGTTCCAATAATAATATTAATAATCCCAGATATCACAGGTCTTTACCGCTGACTTCACTTTTCCTCTTCTGTGTCGGGGACAGATGCTCCGAGGTCCCGTCGGGCGGCAGCAGTCGGTCTGACGCTCTCTTGGGGCGCCATCTGGTGGACAAAACACGGAACAGCAGTTTGGTAAAACCCCTGCACAGAACCGAAAGTCTCCTCAGCTGAATGAAATAATAATTAACTTCACTGATTATTTATCTCTCTCGGGTTGGATTTCAGAAGCTCAACGTGTGATTCTGTTTCCTCCGGAGACTCTCCGTCCCGCCAGGTTTCTAACTGCAGTTTCCAGTTTCGCAGCTTAAATGATTTTTGCTGCGACGTCACGTCAAAGACGACTGACGGCAGCCGTTCAAGTAAAATCGCTGAAGAAAAGCCCTCGCGCATCAATACGGCGACAGAGAAGTCACCCGGGAGTCCCCGAAGCTGCTTCGCCTGCAACCGCGATGTCTAAACGTCCAGATAAAACATCTGACGGCTCCTTTTAACGTCTCCGCCGGCCGCTAACGGCCCGCAGAGTTAGCTACTCTGAATCCTTCTGCGACATGCAACAGGCCGCACGGGAGCCGCGTCCGATTCCTGCCAGCTCACCCGTTTGAGAAGCGGGGCGAGGACGACTCAGCTGTCGGCCCGGGCTGCGATCGGCGGCCCCAGCCCCCTGGTGCTCCGTGATTGGCTGCTGGCGCTCCTCGGCCCGGGCTGTTGAGTCCCAGCAGCGCTTTGAAGACGTCCCTGCACGGAAACAGAAACAGCAGCTTACAGTGGGACGGCTGCTATCTGCTGGGCCGAACACCGGACGCTTTACAAACCTCTGTCTGTTCGTCGAGGAGCCGAGCGCGTTCCCAGCATGCATCCTGTCGGCGCCGCCTCTGCCGGGCTGGTTCCCATAACTCTGTTCAGACAAAACCAGGCTGAAGATCAGAAAGTGAGGATACTAAAGCGTCAGACCTGATTAACACCAATAATCAATTTCAAATCATCTAAAACTGCTTACTCACAAAGATTCGTGTCTATCAAAGTAAATCCAGCTGCTCCGGCATCCAACGCAACCTTCAAACATACCACCTTAAAAGAACCAACTAATGAGCCACGCCACCTTGAAGCGACGCGTACACAGCGCGCCTTAAAAATCCTGCCAGTTACATCTGATAAAGCTTTTAAAGGGTCAGACGACATCAGATCATACCACCTTAAATGAGCGATCATACCACCTTAAGGATTAGGTACACCATGTTTTTTCCACCGCCTTCAAAACAACTATTTAATAAACCACCTTAAACAAGAACACCTATGCCACCTTAAGTCAGTAAGTATCTAATATCTAACAGAAGATCTGAATGAAGTGTGTTTAACGACGGTAAAATTACAGATTTTCTCAATGGAGTCTGGTGCGCTGCAGCGCCCATTTGTTTTGGTCTGAGCTGCTGGTGCTCTACTGCGACACCTAGTGGCGGTGAATGTCGCTCACAGCTCCTTTAAGGACTGGCAGGTCAGATCTGCAAGTCATCCCGCCTTAAAAGAGCCATTAAAGCCGATGCCTCATCTTAAAAGAGAGTTCAGTTTGGATATACCACCTTAACATATCCAGCACACCAGACATTAACAGAACCAGGTACCATACCACCTTTAAAAAAATCAATTATAGCACCTTCAACGTGTCTGGCTGATGAGTAATACCACCTTAAAGGACCCAACAGTTTGGCTATACCACCTTAAGACAGGTTGACAGATTGTAATACCACTTAAACGAATCAATAGATAAAATAGACCACCTTAGGAAATGTTAAGAGATCAGGAATACCACCTTAAATTCTGGGGCGGGGCTCTGGAGGCGGGACAGCGGTGACTGCATGTGCAGGGGGGCGGAGTCCGAACCTGCTGGTTTCTTCTTGGGGATTTTGAACGGAGACGCCATGCTGGGGACACAGAACAAACAAAATTAACAAACTCAGACCAGACCTCTAACAAAAAATACATAAAACTACTGCAACCATCCCATCGGGCTGCTGTTTGGAGATCACGCAATATGAGGAGGTCACCATACCAAACTACATAAAGAAATACGAGGTTTTTAAACAAAGTTGCTGGATCTCATGAAACATGATTCTGTTTATAAACTGGCCAGTTTGGTCTAATTAAAAGCAGCTTCGTCAACGTTTCAGAATATTAAAATAGTCCCGAACTGCCACTTTAAAGGCAACTTAACATAAATAAAGCGACATAAACCTGGACGATGGTGGATTTAACTGAAATTGATCGTGCTAAATGTGTCGGTCTCATCTTGATATAAGAAGCTCTGTACTGAGTGCTGACCTCCATAAGAGAAACGAAGACTTTAAGACAGAAAGATGACAGAAAACACTAAGGTGTGCTTGGCCCCCCACAAAACCAGATCTGAAGCGAATCGGGGAATATCACAAGGACCCTGTCGTCTTCAACCACACACCGTGATGAAAAATGGATCCACAAAATGAGGGTGCCAGGTCAACTTTAATCGGTCACTTTGTAAATGATGTTCTGAACGGCAACAGTTCCGAACCAGTAAGCAGTTTAAGGGCTTTGCTCAAAGGCTCCGGGAGTTCAGGAATTGAACCTGAGACCTTTTCATCATTGGACATTAATTCAAGGTATTATGCCAGCCGGAAATATATGACACATCTGGCTGCTGTTGGGAGATGATGTCATGAAAAGGTCGACCAACCAAACTACATTCAAAAACATGAGGTTTCTCAACGCAGCGTCACAGAATCTCCTTAAAATAATATTCTGCTATTTCAGAACTATTAGGAGTTTTTCTTATTTAGGTTTAGGCTGAAATACACCAAAAACAAGCACTTCACGTAAACTAGGTTGAAAATTATAAGTCGTTAGTTGTTGTTTATTGCTGAAATGTGTAGCTGCGGACGCTAGCTAGCTGGGAGTGCGAACCACTTATAAAAGTAGATATTTCTGCTGTGTAAATTATATTTGGCGGATTATTTGCGTGCCGAATTTACCAGTATACCTTACCGAATCATTAAAAATATTGACTTATATTCTACCGGGTATGTAAGTTTTCATTTAAGCAGTAAAATGTTAAATGGCAGGGATTCTTAGCGGCACCACCTGCTAAAGTTGCTTACGGTTTCAGCTCAGATGCCTCGCCACTGCGGCCTCAGGCAAAGCACACAGAGTTATATCATCTTCCAGTTCAGTGCTGATTTAAAATGAGTTCACTGTGGTGTTGCTAACAGGAAGCTTTCAGTTACATTTACTAACCTAATGGCAGCTGGTGGAACCAGCTAAGCTGCTAACTCGCGAGCTAGGCAGCTAACCAGTGAGCTATTTTAGCTGCTGGCTGACTTCTTGTTGTTGATAAATGTTCGTAAACTCTGCGGCCGGCTCATGTGGTCGGGAGGATGTGCCGTCCGGTTGGTAAAAAGTGGAAAAACTACTTTTAAAAACACATTTCTTTCAGCTGCCGGTCCGAGCAGAAGCTACTTTCCTCCAAACATCCAGCAGCGGAGTGACAACAGCCATTACGTAAGCGGACGTAGCGGACTTTGGCTTAACGTGATTGCGTCACTGAAAAGCACGTCCCTTTACGTTAGTCTCATTATTGTTTTTCTTTATTGGCTGAGCAGATGGTGTGTGTGTCACGTGACTAATCAATAAAAACAACACAAATAACAATAAATACATAAAAAAATAAACATGAGTTCAAGTATATCATATCGTGGTTTTATGAACAATCCAACTTTCCCCATGTTGTGAGGTGGATTTCAGTATGAATCCAAACATTCAGGTGGACCAGGACCAAACTGTGAAGCATCCAAAATAAACAAAGCCCTCTAAACCAACCGCACGTGTTGATTTTAGCTCAGAATTAATCAGATAGTTCAAATATAAACATCCACTCATAAAGAACGTACTGAAAATAAAACGAGAACTAAATAAGTAAATGAAGAATAAACTCAGGATCAGATGCTGCTTCGTCGTCTTCTGTCTGACTCATGTTCAGCATGTGACAATATTTAACTGCCGTGTGGATCATTACTATTATCATTATTATTATTATCATCATTATTAGACCTGAAGTCTGCAGAGCTGAAGTTTGTGAAGCGTTCAGTGCCGGTTAGTCGGTGAACGCTGTCGTGTGCAGCCTCAGCTCCACCGTCACACCTACAAACACCTGAACACTTCAGCTCCTTTCAGGGCTCAGACCTTCACCTTTAAGTAACAAAACAAAAACTTTTTAACTTCCGCTGTTTTGTAATTTAACTGCGTTCAGCGCTTACACTTGTAACTAACGTTTAAGAAACGTACTTTTAGCTAATATTAGCAAATTAGCATACGCTCACTTTAATATCATTATGAAGTGTTGCAGTTACTCACTCTGACCACTGGAGGGCAGTCTTCCTTCAACTGAACGCATTATTAGATTTATATTTTTAATTATTAGATGTAATACTGCAAAAAAAACACAGTGAATCCAAAACATCGGGATAAAGCCAATGTGCCAGTTTAAGATATAAAGCAAACACGGTGTAAATAAATAATGAATACAGAGACAAATGATACAAATATAAACATTTTATAATATAAATATGAACACCCCTTATCCCTTATACATGTAAACATCACGAATGTGGGATTTATTGCACGTTCACTGGTAGCAAGAGGAAGATTTTGGACAGTCTACAGCACAAAGCCACGGGTGGCCTCGGAGCTCGCGCCCATTATGCCGTTATTTTCCTGGCCAGCAGGTAAACGGACATGAAACAGAACTGACAAAAAGACTGTAGTGAAATTGCATCAGTGCAGACATCACAGGTAGACGCCCCCACAAGAACAGCAACTGTCGCGTGCTCTTGTACCAAAACAAACGAGGAATAAAGCTCAGAGTTTGGCTGAGATCCTGGATGGAGGCGCGTGTAGAACTGCAGGACCTGTAAAGCTTCTGGTAGGTCTTCGATTTAAAGTTGCAGGAGGCATTCGAACGACTGGCAGAGACTGGATCTGACGACTTCAGATTAGACTCTTCACATATCACAATGATGATTTTATCTGCCAACCGTCAACACCAGCTGACCCAGACTGGAACAGACCCGGTCGGACCACCGTCAGCCGTAACGGTGCCAGACCACGATGTGAGTTCTGCCTACGCTACTGGACTACAGCTGGCACAGAAACGCTGAGGAGTTTAACTTTACCCCATACCCAAAGCCAGGATAAAGAGGTTCGGTGAATGTGGTGTTGAAGGTGTGGAGGTGGATCAGTGTGTCGGAGGAGACTCTGTAGAAGGACAGAGTGCCAGCAGGACAGTCCACATACACTGCTACTCTGTTAGAGGAGGAAGAGGAGGGGGGAAGAGGGATGAGTGTCCCGCTGTTATTGTGCCAGGCATTGTATCCTCCATCAGTGCAGCTCAGACACCAGGACTGATCATTCCCTCCAAACTTGGAGCCATCGCTGTCTCCATTCCTTCCGATTCCTCTGTAGCTCACTGCGATATAAACCTTTCCTACCCACTCGACCTCCCAGTAACAGCGACCAGTCAGACGGCTTTCACACAGCACCTGAGGCCAGTAGTCGAATCTCTCCGGGTGATCCGGATATGGGTGCTCCTTTCTCAGATCGGTCACCTTTTTGTTGTTTTCAGACAGTTTGAGGAATTTGTGTATTGTGTTTGGGTCCAGTGTGAGTTCACAGAAATCTGATGGAGAGAACAACATAGAAAGTTGTGATTATTAAAAAATCGTTGTAAAAAAATCCAAAAAGTGAAAATTGGATAATAAAAATACCATTAGCCTTGAGGGATCGTGAGTAGAAAAAGATTAAAGGTTAGCAAAGGGACAGAGATAAAGTTTTATTAATTTACTAATGTTTTATTCACTTTATTTGAACTTATAGTGTTCAAGAGTAAATGAGTTTTAAACATTTAACTAGCATGAAGTCAATCATTTCTAATGATTTATTCACTTTGAGTAAACTGCTATGGTGTTTGGTACATCTATTTGCTTGTTGTTTTAAACATTTACTCCAGTAAATGGTTGTTGGTTCATTGACTTTTTAGGTCTAAATATTCCTATGGTTAAATCTTAATTCAGTTTATACTGCATTTGCGTGCTTAAATAAAATATACAATCCTGTAGTTAAAGTAAGGTAAATTATGTAAAATTACAGGTGGTTTTGATCTTTTTTAGGAGATGTAGGAGGGTACACAGAATTCAGCTAAAACAATGTTAAATGCCATCTGCTTTTGAAAAATACATCTGCTTTATAAGTTTTGTTTTCATGAATCAAATCAAAACACACTTACACTTCCTCAAACCTGGTTTCAACCACTGGACTCCATCAGGGTCCACGCTGAAAGAGAGAAGGGGTGAGGGTATCGTAACAAAGTCAGAAAAGTTCTTTGTTATGCTCAATATTGTGTCTACACAGTTATTGACAGTCTCTTCACACCTGAGTGTGTCCAGTCTCCAGTGTGGATCCTCCAGTCCAGCTGACAGCAGCTTCACTCCTGAGTCTCCTGGATGATTGTAGCTCAGGTCCAGCTCTCTCAGATGGGAGGGGTTGGAGCTCAGAGCTGAGGCCAGAGAAGCACAGCCTTCCTCTGTGATCAGACAGCCTGACAGCCTGCAAACACACAAAACAATTGAAGAATGATAGTCAAATATAAAAAGCATATCATCGGCATATTGTTTAACCTATTGGTATTCCAATCCCTCATTTTTTTAGCAAGTGGGATAGGGATAGGGGTTGGGTCCAGGTTACTTGTGTTTTGTAGACTCGGAGAAGGCTTAAGATCATGTCCCCCATGGAGTCTTGTGGGGAATGCTGCTGAGTATGGGGTACCAGGGCTGGTTGGTACGAGACCCCGGAGTAGACCCAGAACATGTTAGAGGGATTATATATATCTCATCTGTCTTGGGGACACCTCAGAATCCCCCAGGAGGAGCTGAAGGACGTAGCTGGGGAAAATAATGTCTGGACTACCTTGCTTATCTGCTGCCACCACCCCATCACCGTGGTGCGCGTGCCCACATCTTTACAGAGACCTGGCTCCATCACAACATCCAGGATCAAGCTATTGCACTCGATAGGTGGACCATGTTCCACACCAACATAACGCAAGACTCGACCAGATGAGGGGAGGTGGACTGTAGTCCGTGTGAAACGTAGTCAAAGTTGATGGACAATGTTTCCCAGATGTCGAGTTTAAAGTTAAGATACCGACCATATTATCAACACTATCTTGTTGCTGCTGTTTACATTCCCCCAGAAGCAAATTCAAAAAATGCACTACAGAATTTTTACTTTCTGGGTGTATATGTGTATAGGCATGAATGTAAATAACTGTATATACTGTTTCATTTATTTTATTCTATTCAAAATATGTGTTTAAATTTACATATTTGTATATATGTTCTGTGTGTGTAGCATCAATGGGCTACAACTTACATTTCATTGTGCAACCCTGTGTTGTAAAATGACAAATAAATGACCTTGATTTCTTAACCTTGATTGATTGATAAGCAGCGGAAAATGGCTGGCTGGATTGTTTTACCTACTGTATAACAAATTGTGGTATCAATGTATTCAGTAATGCTTGAAATGAAGAATGAAAAGTCAGTTTTTGTTGAATATGAAAGCATATCGTCAGCATATTGTTTTACCTATTGGTATTACAGTCACATAAGTCTCTAATTTTACAAAAAGTGGTTCCAAAATCAGAAAAAATTTAAAGTGCAGGAGTCATCCAACTGGGAAAGGACTTATTACTTAAAACATGAAACATCTTCTTGGGATTCCATAGTTCTTTTGTATGGTTGCTAATGTGGGGACGTTTGGTGTTCTTATCAACAGTTTTTAATCGACACAAGGGAGCCTTTTCGATTGTTCGGTTGTTGACTAAGTTGTTTTACCCATATGTTCAAGTATATCACCAAAGCCTTTAATTATTAGCTATGTTATAGCTTGCGCTATTAGTGAGCTAACAACATTGAAAAATGATTTTCTCAGTTGTGGATTTGAGACAAACCTACTAAAAATGAGCAAGTCCAGGCCCTGGTTCAAGCCAGATGTCTGCAGAAGTCAGATTTTAACACGTGACTGTGAACCCATTTAATATAGATAAACCAATTTAAACAATGCAGGAAAAACAGAGGCAACCGATCTGACCTGAGAGTTTCCAGTGTACAGTGCACACTCTCCAGTCCAGCAGAGAGCAGCTTCAATCCTGAATCCTGCAGGTTGTTGTTACTCAGGTCCAGCTCTCTCAGACTAGAGGACTGGGAGCTGAGAACTGAGGACAGAGCTTCACAGCTTCTCTCTGAGAGGTTACAGCCACTCAGTCTGGAGAGGAAATAATGAGCAGAAAAAGAGAAAATAGTTCCCTTTGAATCAAAAACAGCACATTTAACGCATTCTGAAATGAACAACATTTCCACACACTTACAGAGCTTTTTTGGAGGCTTTGACCACTGGCAGCAGCCTCAGAAGAGCCTCCTCTGAAGCAGAGTATTTCTTCAGGTCAAACACGTCCAGATCTTTTTCTGATGACAGTAAGATGAAGACCAGAGCTGACCACTGAGCAGGAGACAATTTGTCTGTGGAGAGGCTACCAGATCTTAAGTACTGTTGGATCTCTTCCACTAAAGAACGGTCCTTCAGCTCATTGAGACAGTGGAACAGATTGATGCTTCTTTCTGGAGGGGGATTCTCCTCAATCTTCTTCTTGATGTACTCCACTGTTTCCTGATCGGTCTGTGAACCACTTCCTGTCTGTGTCAGCAGGCCTCGTAGGAGAGTCTGATTGGTCTGCAGTGAAAGTCCCAGGAGGAAGCGGAGGAACAAGTCCAGGTGTCCATTTGGACTCTGTAAGGCCTTGTCCACAGCACTCTGATAGAACTGTGTCTCTGCAGATTCATCTTTTCTTGTTTCAGACTTCTGGGATGTTGTTTGTTCTTCTGACAGCAGATTGACACCAGAGTTGATGAATGTCAGATGGACATGAAGAGCAGCCAGAAACTCCTGAACGCTCAGATGGACGAAGCAGAACACCTTGTCCTGGTACAGCCCTCTCTCCTCTCTAAAGATCTGTGTGAACACTCCTGAGTACACTGAGGCTGCTCTGATATCGATGCCACACTCTGTCAGGTCTGATTCATAGAAGATCAGGTTGCCTTTCTGCAGCTGCTCAAAAGCCAGTTTTCCCAGAGACTCAATCATCTTCCTGCTCTCTGGATTCCAGTGTGGATCTGTCTCAGCTCCTCCATCATACTTGACGCTCTTCAGTTTGGACTGAACCACCAGGAAGTGGATGTACATCTCAGTCAGGGTCTTGGGCAGCTCTTCTCCCTCTCTGGTTTTCAACACCTCCTCCAGAACTGTAGCAGTGATCCAGCAGAAGACTGGGATGTGGCACATGATGTGGAGGCTTCGTGATGTCTTGATGTGGGAGATGATTCTGCTGGCCTGCTTCTCATCTGTGAATCTCTTCCTGAAGTACTCCTCCTTGTGTTCGTCATTAAATCCTCTAACCTCTGTCGCCATGTCAACACACCCAGGAGGGATCTGACTGGCTGCTGCAGGTCGTGTGGTTATCCAGAGGCGAGCAGAGGGAAGCAGGTTCCCCCTGATGAGGTTTGTCAGCAGCACATCCACTGAGGTGGACTCTGTAACATCAGTCAGGATCTCATTGTTGTGGAAGTCCAGAGGAAGTCGACACTCATCCAGACCGTCGAAGATGAACACAACCTGGAACTCTTCAAACCTGCAGATTCCTGCTTCTTTGGTTTCAGTAAAGAAGTGATGAACAAGTTCCACCAAGCTGTACTTTTTCTCTTTCAGCACATTCAGCTCTCTGAAAGTGAATGGAAATATGAAGTGTATGTTCTGGTTGGCTTTGTCTTCAGCCCAGTCCAGAGTGAACTTCTGTGTTAAGACTGTTTTCCCAATGCCAGCCACTCCCTTTGTCATCACTGTTCTGATTGGTTCCTCACATCCAGGTGAGGGTTTAAAGATGTCTTCTTGTCTGATTGTTGTTTTTTGTCTGTCTGGTTTCCTGGATGCTGTTTCAATCTGTCTGACCTCATGTTCATCGTTGACCTCTGCAGTCCCTCCCTCTGTGATGTAGAGCTCTGTGTAGATCTGGTTCAGAAGGGTTGGGTTTCCTGCTTTAGCGATCCCCTCAAACACACACTGGAACTTCTCCTTCAGGTTAGATTTGAGGTTAAGCTGGCACATTGCAGGAGATTCTGAAAGTACAAGTAACATCTTTGAGTATACTCTCAAATAAAAAAACACTTTATATCCTGAAAAAAAGAGCAAGTAAGTAAGGTGTATTGTTGTAAATAATTGGTTCCTCTGAGATTCATCTTCTAGATTTTGATCTTTGAGAATTTCACACTACTTCCTGCTTTGCAACAAATCACCAGTAAGTAAAGAAATATATAATTAATTAATTTGAATATAAATATGGTGCTGAATTTGGTCCAGAGGTTAAAAATGCTGCATTTGGGAATAGAACTTTCTTCTTACTTTCTTGTAGACTAGGACCAGTTGGCTCAAAGTGTTAGACGACTGAAATGCTCTAACACAAAGAAAAGATTCATGTCATTCTACTGAAATTTGGTGGTTGTTTGAAATTTAAAGCCTAATCCCCACAACAAACACTAAAAAGTCCTGAGAAATGACATTACAGTGACTCAAGGTGTAAGGTACCTTCTTTAAACTTTATAGTTTAGGGGTCACTCCTCAGGTGTGCATTTCACTTTACATTGTGAGTTTAAAGTTAAAAATCTCTGAAAAATAAAGCTCTCAGCTTCTGTGACCAAGTGGCCACATGGGCTAGAATACACTTAAGAAGTTTTGAGGTTATGGGTTCAATCCTTCAGGTGACTCATTCAAACAAAAACCCAGAATGACAAAAAATCTCTGGGGTAACCTCGTAAAAAACATCTCTCAATAGCTCAAGGTGTACATCCCAATTCCTTTAATTGCATCAACATTTCCCTCTCTTGCATCTATTCCTTGGATCTTAGTCCCTCCCAACGAGGAATTGCGTTACGGTAGTCGCGCAAGTTGAGAAGTAGTTGCCTGGTTTTTGCTATTTGCTTACTTGTCATTGTCATGACCACCCATATATTCCCAGATTTCAGATTTACATCACTGCCCACCTGTCAACAGTCCAGTCATGCTTCTCACAATAAAACCCACAATCATCCACTAATCCCATCAGAATCTTACAAACTGCTCGCACTGTGTGAATCCAGCCTCCGGGGAAAGTATTGCTAGTATTACAGTGATGTTGTTAAGTCAGCAATGTTGTACCAGTTTGTCATCTCTAGAGGCTGTGAATCAACCCATGGATGTTTGAGTTCTTCCAGGAGTTGCCAGCCTAATGCCAACTCTGCAAACCTGACTGACTGCTTGACCCAGTTTGATTTGCGCTTGCGTAGGATCAGACAGGGTTTTAAGAAAAACTGGAACAGACTTTTTGTTGAGTGGACTGAACTGACTGAATTTGGTTTTGTCATTTAATTTAATTCATGTTTTCTGGAGTTTGACTGGACTGGGACAACTAGTACATAACAAATATTTGTCAGAAGTGACTATGACTGGCAAACCTTCTAAAGAGTGATGTCAACTTTCAGTATTCAGACATATTGCCAAGATGTCAAATGAAGAAGGGGTTTGCAGCACCTCAAAAACACAGCTGTGGCCCAACTTAAAAGTTCTTGACATTTACTTCAGCATTTTCTGCAAGTGGAAGAGCAATCTATGCATTTCACAGACTGGAATAAACAATAAAATGGGGTCCTCCCATTTTATTGTTTATTCCAGTCTGCATAATTAAAAATTATGTTTATTCCAGTCTGCATAATTAAAAAATTTAAAAATATGAACCTCTCCCATTTATCCAGCATGTTGAATCTTTAGAGAAATCCTCTTACTGATCTGCAGACAGTCAGCCAGCTCCTCCTGCTTCATTCTCCTCAGGAAGTGCAGTGTGATCTTAAGAAATGCCTCTCTGCTGCTCCTCCTCTGCTCTTCCTCCTCACCGTCCAACACCTCCTCATCCTCCCTCTGACTCTCTAAGCATTCTGGGTAATCTGATCTCAGAACCGTCTGCATCTTCTTCAGCTCGTTCTTCACAAAAGTGGCAATGTTCTCCTCCAGCAGCTGGAACAGAATATTATATGAATGAAACAATCAAACTAAAATCATGGAACCAAACATCAGATCCATGTTGGACAGACTGACAATCCACTGGTCTGAAAAGTGCAGCGTGGAGATTATTGTGACCAGAATAGATGTAAAAGTAGTTGTTGTACATGTACAGACCATAAATATGGAGTCCAGGTGTGTTTGATGCTGCTGGGCAGACTGACCACTGGGAACCTCTGAGCTCTCCTGGTCGACTCTGTGGAGGAATCATGAAGAATTAGCTCACATTATGTCTGTCCACACAGAGACAAACACAAGCTAAAGGTCCTTTGAGTTAAAGTGTTGATTACAACATTGAATCAGATGGTTTCCCCTGACATTAAAGTGTTGGTCGTACTGCTGATCCCACTGTGAATCAACAGTCCTGTCTACTTATCTGTGCCGCTTTCAGTTTACTGTGTTGGTTCACCAGCTTGTCTACTTTAGTCCCTCCAGATCTTATTGACCCCTATAATACTGTGGACACCAACACACAGCTCACACGAGCTAACTGGATGCTACCTGTCCAGTGCAAATTGGTAATGAGTCACAATAAACAGTTTAGTGATATGCAATACTTTTACACTTCTAGTTTACTTTCACAAATGTACACCTTTTACACTTTTGTGAACACTTCTGTGCACTAATGTTTTATATATGTACACTTTATGTAAATGCACAATTTTGGTATGTACATTTGTTCTTTTAATAAATGTGCATTTTCTGTGTTTTTATGAATGTGCACTTTTAGTCTCCTCTAGTGTTCTTTGTTTTATAAATATACAGTTCCAGTCTTCTTTATATGATATATGACACATTTAGTCTTGTTTTTATAAATGTGTACTTTGTCTTTTTATAAATATATTAGTATTTATATAAATGTACACTTCCTTTTTTAACAGATTTCTTTGTATATGTCTTTAGGTTAGATAGGAAAACATTCTGCAACAATAAATTAAACAGCTTACATCAGTTCAAGAGAGGGGAGTACATCTTTAAACATTAGAGGTTCAGCCTTTGACTCGTCACTCCTGAAGCACACAGATCCAGGTTCAGGTTCAGGTCTCTGATGGATCCTGGTAGACAGGTTCATTTGGAGGGGGAAAAAACTAATATTACTATAATATATAATATTACTAATATTATATCAACTTCCCAAAGACAAGAGAGATGTGGCTCTGCAGACTCTGAAAGAATATTATCATGCTGCACAGCCCCGACCTATAATTTGGAGAGGGAGGTTTTTAAAGTCTAAATTCAAACCAGGGATCCTTGATAATAAAGGTTTAAACAATGGGATTATAAGGCCATTGCATCGATTAGCACTATAAGTGACAGGCATGAAATTTTAATTAAAAAAGGAATATGATTTGTATCTGCAGGTCGAGAGTATTTTGAGAAAGCGATGAAACCAGATTTCCCTTTTGAACCAAAGTGATTTGAACCATACATACTTTTACTTCCGTGAGGTTTTGAATGCAGTATTTTCACAGTGTGGTATTAGTACTTTTACTTAATATCTGATTCAGCTAGAACTAGAGATGCCCCGTTGAGCTTGAGTGTGCACTGTGTCATTTAGGTAAATACAAGTATCAGATCGGACTCGGTATCAGAAGATACTCAATATTAAAAGGGCTCAGATCTGGATCAGGACCAAAAAACTTGTTCGAGACATCTCCAGTTAAAACATGAATCTTATTAACAGCTCACCTCGGTTCAGGACTGGGGGATTCATCTTTAAACAGAATAGGTTCAGACTTTGACTGGGCACTGCTGAAGGACACACAGCTGGGCTCAGGAACAGGTTCGGGTTCAGGTTTAGGGGAGTCTGGTCTTTGATAGATCCTTTTAGACCAGGGAGAGATAATCAGTTTTTAGTCTTTAACACATTAACTGAGATCAACAAGAGAAGTCACTTCCTGAAGATCTCTGCAGACTTTCACAATAAAATACATCAACACAAGTTGATCCTTAGAGAAAATGTGGAATTTCTTTCCTGCCAACGTGTTTTAAAAATGAATTAGCAGGAAGAAAAGATGACATATATGAACTGAAAGAGTCATAAACTTTATAATGTAAAACTGAGTTTGAGATGTTGTGGCTCAGTTTCTTTTAAATCTGATGGTCGACTGACAGGATTCAGATCTGTTACTTCAGTAAAAGTACTAATGCCACTCTGGTTGTTACAGTGCTTTTACTGCGGTAACGGATGTGAGTGCTTCCTCCAGTACAGCAACACTTTGTGCTGTGACACATTGACTCCTTTAAGCACATGTTGGTTTGTGACTCTGCTCACATCAGAAAGAAACTGAGCGCTGACTCACGTGCTCTTTAGAGAAAGTCCTCTCTTATATAAAAGCGGTGGACTCATGGCGGCTCTTCATGGACACACAGATCAACATCCTGTCACAGACACAACAACAAGTACTGGTCATTTATGGTGATGTGGCGCCTCCTGGTGGTGGGAAGACGAACTGCACGATGTCAGTTTGAATGACAGATAATGGTTTTAATGTTTAATAACTAAAGATGAGTAATGTTTCCTTTTCTAATTCATTTTCTACTTCAGTGGATATTCTGATTCTAGTATTTTCTACAACTTTTAAACCGATAAATAAATAAATACATTCTTTTTATCATTATTATTTATATTTCACTCCTGAAATTACTTCCACTGTATTATTAGAGTTGCAACAATCGATGAGTCGATCGATAGAAAACTTTTTTGATAATCGATGAATCGCTCAGTCATAATATTTTACTGTTCCAGCTTCTCCACAGTCAAGTGAATATTTTGGGGTTTAAGGAGACGTCGGCTTGTTGTTGTTTCCTGACGCTTTACAGACCAAACAATGAATCGATTAATGGAGAAAACGGTCGTTAGTTGTATTTGTAACAGACTGTGAAACTGAAGAAACCAACCTCATTGTGACGAACTGGTCACGGACAATAAATCACAATGATAGAGCTCATTCGTTTTAATTCATCTTTAAAAACCTAATCTGTTTAAAGGATTTATTGATCTTTAGTCGTTAACTTTCGGTCACGCAGCGCAGAAACAATAAACTCCCATGATTCATCTTTTTAAACGGTCTGTTTATTTCCAGCCAACAGTCCAAACCTCCAAACGTATTAACGATCAATTCAAGTCATTCACAGGAAAGAAGCCAACCTTCGCACCTGAGAAGCAGGAAATGCTTTCACAGGAAAACGAGCAAAATAGATGCCGATTCATTTTCGACTAATTGATTAATCGACTGTACTTGTGTAAACTGCTGGGAGTTTCTTTGATAACCATATTTTATAAACTCTTCGTGTGTTTTCTGTAAAGTAACTCCAGCCGTCAGATAAAAGTACGATACTCTGAGAAGTAAAGAACAAACGTGAACTAAAGGAAGTTTAGTTCGATGGTGTTAATAATAAAATCTTCCTCCGTACAGAAATGTTTTCCTCTTGTTGCCTCCAGGCTGCTTTGTTTATCAGCTGATCTGGTTTCTCTTCTCTCTCCGCTGGTTATTAATCTAATATTCAATAAAGTGGGATTTCAGCTCGAGAGGGACGAAAACTTTTAAAGCACAGAACAACTCAACTCATCCAAACCCTGAACCAGGACAGATTTGTTCTGCTGATAACAAGCTGCGTAAATATATAATCATGTATAAAAATATTTAAAGTAGAATTTGTTTAATTATTGTTTTAGTGTCAGCATGTTCACATTTCATCTGTTTATTAATGACTGTTTTCTGTAAATATTCAGGCAGCAGCGTTTTCCTCCACAGACACGCAGACTCACCTGCACAGGTGACCGCAGCTCTGACCGGAGGAGGATTTCAAGCTGCTGGTGAACTTGTTTCTGCTGAAAACAAACTGACCTGAGATCAGAGACGAACAAAGACTCATTAAAGTGTAAAAAATGGGAAAACGTCACCTTTTAACCGGAGAGAAGCTGCGACGCGACGCGGAAACGCCAGAATAAAAACCAGGAAACCACCCGAGATCACGGGTCTGAACACCACGCATGCGTCAGTTCTGGAGAGTCCCTAGTGTGATGCGTTTCCGGTAACTGCCACAGTGTTTATCAGAGCAGAGAAGAGAAGGGTGACATCATGATGACATCACGTTTTGACATCACAAGACGCTACACAAACTGGCTGTGCGCCCCGCGCCCTGCCTCTCAGGCTACAGACAGTCTGCCCTGCACTCTGCCTCTCAGGTTACAAACAATCTGCCCTGCGCTCTGCCTCTCAGGCTACACACAGTCTGCCCTGCACTCTGCCTCTCAGGTTACAAACAATCTGCCCTGCGCTCTGCCTCTCAGGTTACAAATAGTCTGCCCTGTCTGGCTGCCTCTCAGGTTACACACAGTCTGCCCTGCGCTCTGTCTCTCAGGCAACACACAGTCTGCCCTGCGCTCTGCCTCTCAGGCTACACACAATCTGCATAAAAAATCATGTAAAGTCTTATCTTTATTTAGTACAGCTAGTATTCTCTTAAAAAGATAACTGAGCATCAATCAAATCAGTAAAGCAAAGTGCCTTTGTGTTAAACATGCAAATGCAATATTATTTATCATAAACTGTCAAAAACCATTCAACAGTATTTTAAGAAGGGTTGACGTAGCAGGTTCGTTATACTTCCATTATTACAGAAAGCACAATAAACTATTTCATTATTGTTGTTTTACTTCATTCTCTGGTGGAAACAGACGCTCCTTCCAGCTGCAGAACCTGCCTGAGAATCCTGCTGTTTCTAAGTTTCCTTCAGTCTCACAGTGATCCAGAGACGGCTGTCCGTCCACGGGTCCACTGCAGACAGGAGCTGCTGACTGCTGGTTCGGCTGCTCTGATGGTGAAAGTACAGAAGTATTGCATCTCCTTTAAACGAGGAGCGTTTCTCCTCATTGGTGACAAGATGAAGTGCAGGACGTCAGTTTCATCAACACAGACGACATGAAGCGTTTTAAATGATACAAGACTGAAATATAGTTATTAGAATTGTATTGATGACTGCTGTTAACCACACTGACACCAGCAGCGATGTGATCAATACAAACATTGATCTGGATGGAACTGGACTGTTAATGTGACTCACAGAGAAACTATCGTGATCACTGCCCTCCAGTGGCCACAGCCAGTAACTGCAACACTGACATTATTACACATTTATCGCTAATGTTCATCAGGCTGATAATGCCGCTCTGTGTGTGAACACAGATATTATTAAACTGCTGTAAACTCTGATGTTGTTTCCAAACTGACTGATGGACTCGTGGAGGAATGATCAGAGTGTTTACTGCCCTCCAGTGGCCACACGGAGTCACTGCAACACTGCGTTACACTGATGTGTCCAACAGGATCCACACTTACTATAAGGATCAATATGTACCGATCAGTACTGGTGACGTGATGAGGACTGGTGATACAGTGCATATCAGAGTGTCAGTATCAATATGTGTATTCATGTGAACAGTGTCCTGCAGCTACTCCCTCTGACCTCTGGAGGGCGCTGATCACACACATCTTTTATTAAAGCAATATCACACGAGAGGCTGCAGTTTGATTTCTTATTTAATCATTTATTTGGCTCCGCCAGCACAAACAGTTCTGCTACTGAACTGGGGCCGGACTGTTGCCAAGCAACACAAACATTTTCCTGCACATTAGCTCGCTACTTTGTGTCTATACATGTTACCGCAGGCCAGCTCCTTTGTATGGTGTACATTTAAGAAACACAAGCGTGCAGACAGTCGCGTTGGTGGCATGTGACTCCAGTGAGTTAGCAGCTCGAGCAGACAGTACGTCGCCCCACCGTTTCCTGCTCGGATGGTCTCCAGTAACGTTTTAGCGAGCTTTCAGACCTGCAAGACAAACAGGTTTTTTGTTTAGATTTTTTATGTTCCGTGACTCATTAAGCTAGAAATCACAATCTCTGTATGTTTCTATAAAGAATCGCACCTGTGCCCGCTCACTGCCATGACCTGCCTTGCCTCGAGTCCCGCATCAGACCGTTTCTGTATAGCGGCGGCGGCTCTCGGGCTGGTTGGTGTAAGCCGTGCGTGTCCCTGGCTCTTTCACATCCTGGCTAACATCTGTGACAGCTGGTTTACTGCCAGTGGTCCCCAAGTTTACCAGACGCTGTCTGTCGTCGCTGTTACCCTCCTGGGCTGCAGATGGAGCGCTTTTGCACTAGGCGAAATTTTGCTCAGATATTTAGACGGATTTTAGTAATTTTGGAACAGGTTTACAGTGGAAACGAGCGGCCATCCTTAAAGGACTGGAAGTGGAACAAGTTTACAGTGGAAATGAGCGGCCATCTTTAAAGGACAGGAAGTGGAACAAGTTTACAGTGGAAATGAGCGGCCATCTTTAAAGGCCTGGAAGTGGAACAAGTTTACAGTGGAAATGAGGAATCTTTGAAAATCACTTTGAATTCTTTCGTACAAAGTTCATTTATGAATTTATTACAATAACGTGAAAGATTTCTGTAACTATGATCCTGTACAGACTCAACTGTTCTGTTCAGGAGTGAGAATGTTTCTTTATAGCGATTCTCAACTGGGGCGGTACTGCCCCAAAGGGGGCCCTAGTGCTGACCAAGACCAGAACGAGAGAACACATTAAACCTATTTTAAAGTCCTTACATTGGTTGCCTGTTAGTTTCCGTTCATTTCACTGTCTGGATATCTGTTTCACATGCTTACAGCATACGAACCGGTACAACCCCTCAGGTCCTCTGGCATGAGTCTGTTAGTTGCAGGACTAAAACTTTTGGTGAGGCAACTTTTAGTAGTTATGCCCCGAGCCGCTGGAACAGTTTGCTGGAGGATCTGAGAGCAGATGGAAGTGTTGAAATTGTTGATTAAGACTGGTTTGTAGACAGTATGTACTTGATTTTCTTTTCTTTTATTGTATTTATGTTGTAAAAATTGAATTTTATCTTTATTTTAGAATAGAATTTTTTTTTAAATAGTAGAATAGTAATGGTAGTGTTAATATTAATAAATTAGTAATAATAGGAATGACAGCTATAGGAAGAATAATGTCAGTATTAGTAACAGAGCCAATAACAACAACTGTAGCAGCAGTTGTCGAGCAGGAACACGGGGCAGCAGGTGGCCCACAACCACAGATCCAGACTCTGCAGGAACACGGGGGCAGCAGGTGGCCCACAACCACAGATCCAGACTCTGCAGCTCCGGAGGCAGAAATACCTGCTGAAAGCGACAGAAGGAGAGAGGAGAGAAACGAGAAAGCACAGAACTACGGGAGAGAGAAGATGTCGAGTTAGTAACATGCAGTAATGGGATAAAAATGCATACAGACGGAGAGGGAGAGGAGGAGAGAGGAAAGAGGTGCATCATGGGAAGTCTCCCGGCAGTCTAGGCCTATAGCAGCATAACTGAGGGATGGTTCAGGACTCACCCAAGCAAGCCCTAACTATAAGCTTTATCAAAGAGGAAAGACTTAAGCCTACTCTTAAATGTGGAGATGGTGTCTGCCTCCCGAACCCAAACTGGGACCTGATTCCACAGGAGAGGAGCTTGATAACTGAAGGCTCTCGCTTCCGGTCTACTTTTGGAGACTCTAGCAACCACAAGTAACCCTGCATCCTGGGAGCGCAGTGATCTAGTCGGATAATATGGTATTATGAGGTCTTTAAGATACGATGGTGCCTGACCATTAAGAGCTTTGTAGGTGAGGAGAAGGATTTTAAATTCTATTCTGGATTTTACAGGGAGCCAGTGCAGAGAAGCTAATATTGGAGAAATATGATCTCTTTTCCTAGTTCCTGTCAGTACACGTGCCGCAGCATTCTGGATCAATTGGAGAGTCTTAAGGGACTTATTCAGGCAGCCGGATAATAAGGAATTGCAGTAGTCCAGCCTAGAAGTAACAAATGCATGCACTAATTTTTTGGCATCATTTTGAGACAGGATGTGCACTTCTGTCTTATAATCATCTTGTCAGTCATCTGTGAAGTACTGCACTAACCTGTATGAAAGGTGCAATACAAATAAAGTTTGATTGATTGATTGGTTCAGAGAATGGGGGGTGTAAAATTTTTGAAAGGGGCTGCATTGAGGTGTTCTTGTGGGCGTTTGTTTCAGGGAGTTTACACCAAAAATTGACAAGAGGGTTATTCCGCTCTCGGACTTCCCATGAAAGCAACTTAGCGTCTTTCTAGCTTCCAGACACACACTACAACACTATTCAGTTCAAATGGCTTTATTGGCATGACTGCATACAATACAATGTTGCCAAAGCATATTAACACAAACTATACAATCCTAATAAACATAAATAATTTCCTAAAACAATATTCTAAAACCAGACACCTGCAACCTGACAAGCTGAGACACAGCAATGCCATCAGCCGGCTGATTTACACCGCTGTAACTTATGTCTGCAGCGTTCATTAAACATATTTAATAAGTCTAGGAATAAAAGCAAATGTGATATCCCCAAACATGGGACATTTACCAGGTTTAATTTGCACTAAACAATGTCTGACCAAACTCCATTCAAAAATCTAAGGCCTATATATAAATATAAAGAAACATTTATTAGTAGACTTATTACAGATCCAGCCAGCTGGGCCATGTTAGCGCCCAGGGTCTCTACTGGGTACTTGGCTGAAATTAAAATCCCCTCATATACATGTATATGTGTGAATGTCTTTTCATGCACTGTCTCACGCTGACACCCTACAACTGAATGAATGGGCGTTTACAATCTTTACAATCAAGCCTTCGGGTGGTAGTGGCTGCCACTGTAGCAATAAAATAACAAGTGCTGGTTATACTCATTACAGCTGTCAGGGGAATGACCTAATTCTATTTGTTCAACACTCAAATATGATTTCTAGTCACATGGCTTTTTTGCTCCCTGGGAAACTAATGATAAAGAAATTCCAACTGTCCAGTTAAATCAAATCTGTTATTTAGCATTCAATGACATGCTTTTTTATTGACATAACACAGAAAAATACTCAATAATAATAATAATAATATAATTAATAGATATATAATATAAATATTATAATATAAATAATAATCACAATAACAATAATCATAATAGTAGAAAAGGTTTCAGTCGTAGTCATCTGGACACTGTTTTCAGAATCAAGACGTTTCGGCTCCCATCCGGAAGTCATTCTCGATTGTGAAAAAATTGTTCAGAATGCACTCTCAGCCTGTGGTTATCCTACTTGGGCTATCAACAAAGTTAAAAGAGCGAAAAAACAGGACAAAAGTGTAACAGAACCAAGAAGTAACGGTGTCTCCATCCCTTATGTATCTGGACTGTCTGAAAAACTACAAAGGATCTTTAGACAGCACGATGTTCCTGTCTTCTTTAAACCAGGCAACACTTTAAGACAGAAACTCGTTCACCCTAAGGACAAGATGCCCACACAAAAACAGAGCAATGTTGTCTACTCCATTCAGTGCAGTGAGGAAAACTGCAACGAACGGTACATAGGCGAGACCAAACAGCCACTTCACAAAAGACTTTATCAGCACAGACGACACGCTAACTCAGGATTACAGAGTGCTGTGCATTTGCATCTAAAAGCTACAAACCGCACGTTTGAAGACAGCGAGGTGAAGATTCTGAGTAGAGAGAAGAGTTGGTTTGAACGGGGCGTCAAGGAAGCCATTTTTGTGAAAAAAGAAAACCCCTCTTTGAACAGAAATGGTGGTCTGAGATTCAATCTGCCCAAAGTTTACCACAGTGTATTAACACCATGGTCAAGCCAATCACATGCTAATCAGGTACTTAACAGTGATGAGGTAGATGCAGCCAGAAAACAAAAGGCCTGATTACTGATTACTGGGCCATCTTGGAAACAATTAGGTCAGTTTCAGGTGAAACTAGCTAATCAACAGATACTCAGGCAGATTCCTTCTGGAACTAGAAATTTAAGCTACTCTGTGTTACATAAGCCCCGCCCTCAGGAAGGAGTCTACTTGAGTATCTGTTGATTAGCTAGTGTCACCTGAAACTGACCTAATTGTTTCCATGACGGCCCAGTAATCAGTAATTATTATTACTATTTGTAAAAGTTTTCCCTACCTTGTAGGCCTATACATTCTTTATGTTGTTGTTATTGCTTTTGGTATTATTTCTTTTTTCCTCTAATGTTGCTTCACTTGTAAACACAGTGCAGTGGTCTCCGTGGGTTTCCCCTGTATAAATCCCAGTAGCACACAGGAGTACCGGCACGGAAGCTAAGAAACCCACTGCTGTGGACTGGGGCAGCAACAAAATGTATTTTAGCCACCTGAGAAAAATCTGTATTTAGAATATTTTCAGCGCTTTACCTTGCCGTCAGACAACCCTTTCCGACGGGAAACTGAAGTCGTTATATCCATCTGTGCTCTCTTCAAAGCCACCACACCACACTGACAAAAACAGTAATTTTACCTCACAAAACACGGGAGTTGCTGGTCCACCGCTGCCTTGATCGGTTAGTTTGTTTGTGTTATTGTGTGACTTTGGTGTTTTAACACATTAGTTGCTGCGGGTCGAGGCAGCGGTAGAGAGATAAGGCTTCAGTTTCCCGTCGGAAAGCCTGTCTGACAGCAAGGTAAGGTGGTGAAAATATTCTAAATATAGCGTATACTTAAACAGATTTTTTTGGTGGCTAAAATACATTTTGCTGCTGCCCAGGGCCACAGCAGTGCATTGCTTAGCTTCCATGCTGGTCCTGTGTGCTTCTCCAAACTAGGGGGCGCCGACCACCGTCTAAAGATTGTAGATCTGTTTTCTTTGAATAGCTTCGGTACTCTCAGTACTATTGAATGTAATATTAACGGAGATTGTATCGTTTAAAAATACGTGGTATCGAAAAAGTATCAAAGTATCGTTACTTTTTACAACCTTACTCCCTCCTACAGAGAACACAGAGACACTGAGGAACCAGGTGTGGGCTTGGACCAGAACCCAAACCCAATACCAGGATAAAGAGGTGCAGTGAATGCGGTGTTGACGGTGTGGAGGTGGATTAGTGTGTCAGAGGAGACTCTGTAGAAGGACAGAGTGCCAGCAGGACAGTCCACATACACTGCTACTCTGTTAGAGACAGAGGAGGAGGAGGAGGAGGGAAGACGGATGGATGTTTCTCTGTTATTGTGACGGACAGCATAACCACTAACATCACAGCAGCTCAGACTCCAGGACTGATCATTCCATCCAAACCTGCAGTCATATCTGTCTCCTCTCCTTCTGATTCCTCTGTAAGTCACTGATATATATATCCATCCTCTCCACTCGACCTCCCAGTAGCAGCGACCAGTCAGACCATTTCTACACAGCAGCTGAGGACACCAGTCGTCAAACCTGTCTGGATGATCAGGATATGACTGATCCTCCTCCACCAGAGTCACCTTACTGTTGTCGTCAGACAGTTGGATGTTTCTGTTCACTGTGTTTGTGTCGAGTGTGAGTTCACAGGAATCTGATGGAGAGAACGAGACACAACACAGCTGCAGTTATTAATCTATCATCTGTTTGATGACGACATCAGAGACGTGAATGAGTGATGTCACAGTTTGAAGATGGCTGAATGTGTGCGGCTTTGTTTTCATGAATCAAAGTAAAAACACACTTACACTTCCTCAGACCTGGTCTCAGCCATCGGACTCCACCGGGCTCCACCCTGAAAGGAGGAGGGGGGTCAGACCAGCACATCCTCTTTGAGCATGCAGACATGGACATTACATTACTCTCATATAGGGCTGGAGCGACTCGTTAATGTAATCGACGTCATTAATTACAGAAATACGTCGATTTGCATAACGTGTGTCTGCGCGTCACAATGAATTATGGCCACACCCGGTCAAAGCATGGATTCCACCAGAGAACAAGCTGCAGCTAAAAAACCTCACCCACGATCATCCGACGTACCACATTGATTTTGATCGTTTCGATCGACGTCATTAACAACAAGCCTCCTCCACACGCGGCTCACCTGCTCTCGGGTCAAAAAAATCCAAAATGCGAGTCGTGTTTTTTGGACGACTTTATAAAACATACTGCTGACGAAGAAAGTCAACAGAGCAGAAACATACAGGGAGAGAGAAACAGAAAGAGGCAGGGCAGGGCAAGGAGAGACAGAGGGGTAAAAGAGAGCTGAAGGGAAAAGCAAGGTGAGCAGATTAAAGTCATTTGTGAGTAAACACTAAAATAAGGTGGAGAACTAAGTAGAATTAAAATGGTGACATAAGAATAACAGAAATAGGGTAATGTCTTAATGTATTCTTTCAAATACTATAATATTTTCAATAGACAAATATATTATTTGTTGCAGAACATACTTTGTTTCTTGTTACATTTGTTTGTTTTTAAGAGAAAAGTATCCTTCAGTATCCAAATCCATTTGAATCCCTTATTGAATCTAATCAGGTTTAACTTCTTATATTTGCAGATAACTAAAGTTATAAATAACAAAGATCTTTCACCAGCTTTGACAAAGAAAATGTTTCCAGCTCTTCCTCCTCTATCAGATTGCAGGCGTCTTCATACCTGAGAGTGTCCAGTCTCCAGTGTGGATCCTCCAGTCCAGCTGACAGCAGCTTCACTCCTGAGTCTCCAGGATGATTGTAGCTCAGGTCCAGCTCCCTCAGATGGGAGGGGTTGGAGCTCAGAGCTGAGGCCAGAGAAGCACAGCCTTCCTCTGTGATCAGACAGCCTGACAGCCTGCAAACACACAAAACAACACACATGGCAGATCATCCGAGGGTCCTGCTGTGTCCATCAGATACAGGAAGAGACTGTCTCTAAATATACTGAATCAGGGAGTTAACAGTAACCACGTCATTATGATCTAAATGTTAAAGAATCTATAGTCTAGAAACTACTGCTGAAATTTAGTTAGTCCTTTGATGAATCATATTAGCAGACACAATCCTACACAGGTTAGCTGTTTATCAACTAATGTAAATCAGATTTAAAATGGTCACCAGTTGAATGGGTTAATGAATCCTGACCTGAGTGTTTTCAGTGTACAGTGTGGATTCTCCAGTCCAGCAGACAGCAGCTTCACTCCTGAATCCTGCAGGTTGTTGTTACTCAGGTCCAGCTCTCTCAGATTAGAGGACTGGGAGCTGAGAACTGAGGACAAAGCTTCACAGCTTCTCTCTGAGAGGTTACAGTCACTCAGTCTGCAGAGACAACAGTAAGGAAAGAAGTCAAAAGTTTTTTAACTAACTTTCTTCTGTTGAAAGATAACAGCGTATTTAATCATGAATAAATCCCACTATGTATCTACTTACAGAGCTTTGTTGGAGGCTTTGACCACTGGCAGCAGCCTCAGAAGAGCCTCCTCTGAAGCAGAGTATTTCTTCAGGTCAAACACGTCCAGATCTGTTTCTGATGAGAGTAAGATGAAGACCAGAGCTGACCACTGAGCAGGAGACAGTTTATCTGCGGAGAGACTTCCTGAACTTAGGGACTGTTGGATATGATTCACCACAGAATGATCATTCAGTTCATTTAGACAGTAGAACAGATTGATGCTTTCCTCTGCAGAGGGAGTCTCTTCGATCTTCTTCATGATGTACTGGACTGTTACCGGATTGGCTTTTGAGCCACTTCCTGTCTGTGTCAGCAGGCCTCGTAGGAGAGTCTGATTGGTCTGCAGTGAAAGTCCCAGGAGGAAGCGGAGGAACAAGTCCAAGTGTCCATTTGGACTCTGTAAGGCCTTGTCGACAGCACACTGGTACACATGTGTCACTGCAGATTCATGGTAGGTTGATTGTTCTTCTGACAGCAGATTGACACCAGAGTTGATGAATGTCAGATGGACATGAAGAGCAGCCAGAAACTCCTGAACGCTCAGATGGACGAAGCAGAACACCTTGTCCTGGTACAGTCCTCTCTCTTGTCTAAAGATCTGTGTGAACACCCCCGAGTACACTGAGGCTTCTCTGATATCAATGCCACACTCTGTCAGGTCTGATTCGTAGAAGATCAGGTTGCCTTTCTGCAGCTGCTCAAAAGCCAGTTTTCCCAGAGACTCAATCATCTTCCTGCTCTCTGGACTCCAGTGTGGATCTGTCTCAGCTCCTCCATCATACTTGACGTTCTTCAGTTTGGACTGAACCACCAGGAAGTGGATGTACATCTCAGTCAGGGTCTTGGGCAGCACTCCCCTCTTTCTGGTTTTCACCATATCCTCCAGAACTGTAGCAGTGATCCAGCAGAAGACTGGGATGTGGCACATGATGTGGAGGCTTCGTGATGTCTTGATGTGGGAGATGATTCTGCTGGCCTGATCCTCATCTCTGAATCTCTTCCTGAAGTACTCCTCCTTCTGTGGGTCAGTGAACCCTCTGACCTCTGTCGCCATGTCAACACACTCAGGAGGGATCTGATTGGCTGCTGCAGGTCGTGTGGTTATCCAGAGGCGAGCAGAGGGAAGCAGGTTCCCCCCGATGAGGTTTGTCAGCAACACATCTACTGAGGTGGACTCTGTAACATCAGTCAGGACCTCATTGTTGTGGAAGTCCAGAGGAAGTCGACACTCGTCCAGACCATCAAAGATGAAGACAACCTGGAACTCGTTAAACCTGTAGATTCCTGCTTCTTTGGTTTCAGTAAAGAAGTGATGAACAAGTTCCACCAAGCTGTACTTTTTCTCTTTCAGCACATTCAGCTCTCTGAAAGTGAATGGGAATGTGAACTGTATGTCCTGGTTGGCTTTGTCTTCAGCCCAGTCCAGAGTGAACTTCTGTGTTAAGACTGTTTTCCCAATGCCAGCCACTCCCTTTGTCATCACCGTTCTGATTGGTTCATCTCTTCCAGGTGAGGGTTTAAAGATGTCTTCTTGTCTGATTGTTGTTTCTGGTCTGTCTGGTTTCCTGGATGCTGTTTCAATCTGTCTGACCTCATGTTCATCATTGACCTCTGCTGTCCCTCCCTCTGTGATGTAGAGCTCTGTGTAGATCTGGTTCAGAAGGGTTGGGTTTCCTGCTGTAGCGATCCCCTCAAACACACACTGGAACTTCTTCTTCAGGTTAGATTTAAGTTTACGCTGACAAACTGCAGATTGACCTCCTGAATGAATACACAACAAAGAAGATAAACAGGTGATTTATAAATAAAATGTGACAATTTAACAATTTAATTCCCCTAAAGAATGCATATCGAAACACATTTTCCCTCCATCTTTTGAGACATCAATAAATGTCCCATTTATCCAGCATGTTGAATCTTTAGAGAAATCCTCTTACCAATCTCCAGACAGTCAGCCAGCTCCTCCTGCTTCATTCTCCTGAGGAAGTGCAGTGTGATCTTAAGAAATGCCTCTCTGCTGCTCCTCCTCTGCTCTTCCTCCTCATCGTCCAACACCTCCTCATCCTCCCTCTGACTCTCTAAGCATTCTGGGTAATCTGAACTCAGAACCTTCTGCATCTTCTTCAGTTCGTTCTTCACAAAAGTGACAATGTTCTCCTCCAGCAGCTGGAACAGAATATTATATGAATGACACAATCAAACTAAAAACATGGAACCAAAGCATCAGATCCATGTTGGACAGACTGACAATCCCCTGGTCTGAAAAGTGCAGCGTGGAGATTATTGTGAACAGAATAGATGTAAAAGTAGTTGTTGTACATGTACAAACCATAAATACGGAGTCCAGCTGTGTTTGATGCTGCTGGGCAGACTGACCACTGGGAACCTCTGAGCTCTCCTGGTCGACTCTGTGGAGGAATCATGAAGAATTAGCTCACGTTATGTCTGTCCACACAGAGACAAACACAAGCTGAAGGTCCTTTGAGTTAAAGTGTGTTGATTACAACATTGAATCAGATGGTTTCCCCTGACATTAAAGTGTTGGTCGTACTGCTGATCCCACTGTGAATCAACAGTCCTGTCTGCTTCTCTGTGCCGCTACCAGCTGTCTGTGATGGTTTGCCAGCTTGTCGGGTTTAGTCCCTCCATGCCTTAGGCTCACCCTGACACTTAGCAACCTTTCCCATTCATGGGTTAGGGAAGTCGTGTTACCAAATGGACGGCCCACCCTGACATTCTGAGGTAAGCCAAAAGTGTGGATTCCTTATATTCTGACTTTTGGCATGCTGTTGAATGGAGTAGTCAGTGTTCCCAAATGTCACCTTTTCATTTGGCCATATTTTCACAAAATCTGGCACAATTGACTTTAACGTTGCATCAATCACCTTGTCTCGGGTCATTCTTCTAGCAATTCGAGTGCCAACTCTGTAGGCCCTCTGGTTAGCTAACTTCTTTCCAGAACATTCTGCAGAGTTAAGTCAGTCTTAAAGATCAGACGGGAACATTTCTGACACAGCAGGCTGTCCACATGGGAACACAGACTGTTCCATTCTGAGGTGTGCCAAATTTTGAATGTCCTATTTTGAGGAATATACCCTTACATTTTTACATTTGGGTTTCCAAATGTCACGTGGACAAATGGGAACGTTTTAAAAATTTGGGAACACCCCCACTGTTCTTTCAAAATGTCAACAATGTTCCCAAGTGGACCCAGACCTGTGGGAACCTGAGGCCTCAAAAGGCATGTCACTGGATCTTGACCCTTTATACTCGAGCTAGAAACTTGCAACCTTTTCCAGATGAAAGATGGTCTTGCAGTGAAGAGCTGACGTGAATTTGGTGGCCCTAGGTGCATGTTAAGGTGCCTAAAAACCTGCACAAAGGTCAAGAGGTCGCAAAGTTCCCTAATGTTTTATATTATTCATATTTCAAATATTCATATTTTCTCATAGAAACATCACAGAGACCCCATATTTTGCACACACAGTGTGGGTGGGGCCTAGAACATGCCCAAATCCCCTCTGGGGCATCTAGAAAAATAGGTATATTTGAACAATAAAGGGAGGACTGGGTGATACATGATGAATCTTAGACCCTCTGTCGAAGTTGGGAAGGTTGGAGAGATTTTTTTTCTAAACATGCCAGAGCTCTGATTTTTTAGCATGTTGTGGGCCACACCCATCTTTGTCTGGCCCCTCTAGCATGTAGCATAGCTGTGTGCGACGCATGACACCTCTCATACATTTGAATGGGAAATTTCGAAAGGACAAATGAATGGCAGGTTATACCCAAATGTCAACCCGAGTGTCAGGAATGTTCCCAAATGGCAATTTTCATATGGCCATATTTTCATGAATAGTGGCCCTATTGACTTGACAATTGCACCAAGCACCTTGTCCCGGAACCTTCTTTTAGCATGTGGAGGGCTGACTCTGTAGGCCCTCTGGTTAGCTATCTTTCTTCAGGAACATCCTTTGGAGTTGGAACTAAGTCAGATTAAAGAGCAATTCTGACAGGGGCACTGCTGTTTCCTAAGGTTTGGCTACAAGGGAAAAAAACAAGACATTCCCTCAATGCATGGATGCAGTCCTTGCACCCATAAGGTGGCGGGGCTCAGGATTCTCAACTACCTCAACAATTGTCAGGTGGTCTTGCTCTTGAAGAACATACATGGCATGGGCTTACGCCTGATAACAAGAAGAGCAAGCTTCAGCCTTCCCAGGTGCCAACTGTACTGAACCCGGAGAGCCAGAGGCCTTTGAAGCCTGCCTCTGCCATTTTCAGTTGCGATCTCAGGTCAGCTGGGGTTCTGCCTTTGCCTCATGGGTTTAATGACAGCCATGATACTGGCTCAGGCGAGTGAACGTTTCAGTCAAAGGACCATCATCAGCACAACTTACAGACCATGAGATTCTAGAGACATAAATACGCTGTCTGATCTGTCGATCTACGTAACTGTCAGTAATTGTCTGGACAGAAATGTGAGTGACTAAAACTCGACTCTCCCTCTGCTCATAGAACTTGCATGTGAATCAGTAAAGGTTTAAAAACTGGAGATCTCACAACTGAGAATATGATACAAACACATTGTTAATGTGTTAATAAGTTGTTTTTCTTATCAGTTTTAAATCCTCACCTTTGTTGTTTAATACACATGTCACTCTTCATGGACACACAGCTGGGTTCTGGTTTTTCCAGCACCCTCCTGATAGAAACACATAAAATATAATCTGCACTGCACCCAGAACACAGACTAACAATGTGTTGTGGAGACATTTGACAGTCCAGCTGTTATCACCGACATGTTTCCATTTCTGTTGTCACGTGACTGAAAACTAGAAAATGTTGATTTGATGGAGGAACTCAGTGGAATCAGGGTTAGCTTTCGTTAGCAGCTAGCATCTGTTAGCCTCAATAAAATCACTGATTTATTCTCATGCAGTCATCAGACAACAGTCAGAACGTGTGGAGAAAATGTTAAACTGAAGTCAAGAGTTGAAGACTGGTTATACTGGTTATACTGGGCAGCTTTCACATGTGAGAATATAAATGTATGTGAAGAAGAACGATGCTGAAAATAAACAAACAGGTTTAATAAAACTTCTCTGGATAAATAACAGTTAAAACATGAATCAGTGATATTTTAAAGTTTTAACAGATTACCTCTTTGCAGCAGAGGGTTGTCGTCGTTTAAAATCCATGAAGCGACCCTTTGACTGGTCACTCTTGAAGGACACACAGCTGGGCTCAGGTCCAGGTTCGGGTTCAGGTTCAGATCCAGGTCCCCCATAGATCCTGGTAGACAGAGAGGAAGACAACCAGGAATAGAAAATCACTTTTTAGTCTCCAGACACAGAAGCTGCTGGAGAAACTAGCAGCTATCAGCAAGAAAAGGATCAACACACCAAAGTTCAATAAAACATGAAGCTGAATGATTTCAGTCTGTGTATCATCGCTTCATTTTCCTATAAAATATCGGACCAAACCAGGTCAAGTTTAAAACTGAAGTCAAGAGTTGAAGACTGGTTATACTGGGCAGCTTTCACTTGTCAGAATATAAATGTATGTGAAGAAGAACGATGCTGAAAATAAACAAACAGGTTTAATAAAACTTCTCTGGATAAATAACAGTTAAAACATGAATCAGTGATATTTTAATGTTTTAACAGATTACCTCTTTGCAGCAGAGGGCTGTCGTCCTTTAAACTCAATGAAGTGACCCTTTGACTGGTCACTCTTGAAGGACACACAGCTGGGCTCAGGTCCAGGTTCAGGTCCAGGTCCAGGTCCAGCAGAGTCTGGTCTCTGCTGCTCTGGCCTTGAACACAACACACACAGAGCTTTGAGTGTGAATAATGATGGTGCAGTGATCTGAGTGCTGAGCTCTGACATGGAGAAGAGTCATGGACAGTTAGAGATCCTCATCTCACCTCTGAGCTCTGGTCTGGCTGCCATGTTCCCCACACAGACTGGTTTTAGAGGGAGGGGCTCCCTCCTCTCTGTCCTCACACTGATTCATGCTGCTGAACTCACATCCACATCAGCTCACACACACTTTGATCTGGAGAGGAAACACAAATCCTTCATCTGCACATCAACTGAAATCCTCCTTTCCATCATTTCTCCTGTAAGATCAGCTGCTCCTCCAGTGATTGGCTGTTACTTTCTGTTTCATATCAGTGTCAGCTGAATGCAGTCAGACAGCAGTGAGGCAGAGGAAGCTGCCATCAGCTGCTGGACTTCTACTATCAGGCCACTAGATGGCGTCATGAAGCTGCAGTGAAGTGCAGATTTACCTTCACTGACACACGCTGATTGAATTTGACTCACCGCTCACGGAGCTGATTAAGAGCCTGAATATCACACAGCTCCTTCTGCGAGTCAAACCTGAACACAGACATGAATCATGTTTTTAGATTCAGTGTGACTTTCACTTCAGAGGATATCGTTATCTCATGTGGTCTGACAGAATCTCTCCATCTACACTTGTCACAGGGTCTGCAAGGTTTGGGTAGGTGATGTTGAAGAAACTAGCACGAGACAGCTAGACATACCTTCAGGCCTTCCTACAAAGCCCCTCCCCCCACACACATTTCCATGTGCAGCGAGTGCACAGGCAGGTAGGCAGGCAGTCATTACAGGCCTGCGACAGCAACAGATGCCGGTTTTGACAGATTTTTTCCAGAGCATTTGATTTAGAGATTGCTGTCAGGATGAACACACTAAAGACAACTGCTGGACAGGGAGGAAACGAGCAGGAAAAAGAGAGAAATAGAAATGATGAATGATGACGCAGACAAATGGACTCTGGTGCCTGTTTGGTTCCGTTCATCTCAGCTGTCTGAACTGTGTGTGTCCTAAATAAGGCATTGAGTTCATAAATATGTAGAAAAACCGTATTTAACGGGAGTTATTTCGGCTCGCATTAATTAGTGGTCATGGCAACCAACCACAGTGAAACATATCAACGTACAAAACATGCGGGAAACAAACCTGCGATTACGGCTCCAATATAATATGCAACCTGCTGAGCTTTCTGCTGTTTCTGTGGAGCTAAGCTGCCGACAGCTTGTGTTAACGAGTCAAACACTTTAGACGGGTTACATTACCTTCAGCTGCAGCTTCAGAGGAGAAAACTATCTGCGACTCGACGTTCAGAGAAAGTGAAAGTAAACATTGAACAGGATACAGTTTGGGAGGGGTGCGCGCGCGTGTGCTGGCGTTCAGCCATTGGAGGAGACACTTTGTTTCCGCTGTGTGACATCATTTCTTTCTTCCTGTAAGCGGCGCAGTAGACCACATTACAATAAATCACACATACAAGCAGAATGAGCTGATGCTCCAGATAAAGACATTCTGTGTGTTTACTGGAAATATGGGCCTGATTCCACAAACTGATGGAAGAAATGAAAGTCGAACAGAAAACATGATCTCGCTTTGATTTCGTGCTGGAAAGAATAATAACTCAGGAAATCGAAAGGATTTCTGGTTTTGCTGTAAATTCTCCTGAAGCGGAAGATAAATGTTTAAAACATTCACCGTCTCTCTTCTTTCAACATCTTGTCAACATCAAAACTTTCTGCACCTGTTTGTAAAACCTCCATCAGATTCAGAGGAGCGTGACGTTAAATATTCATCAGATATGTTTGTTTATATTTCTGTCTGACTGAAATAAAGTTCTGTCTTTTAATCTATTATATTTCACTCTATTACGGTCTACACTTCAATTAAATTCAATTCAATTTTATTTATATAGCACCAATTCATAACAGAAGTTATCTCATTGCACTTTTCCTACAGAGCAGGTCTAGACCGAACTCTTTATAATATTAATTACAGAGACCCAACAAATCCCACCATGAGCGAGCACTTGGCGACAGTGGCAAGGAAGAACTTCCTTTAACAGGCAGAAACCTCGAGCAGAACCAGACTCAATGGTGGGCGGCCATCCACCGCTGCCATGTTAGGTTTTGAGAGAGAAAGGAGAGAGAGAGAGAGAGAGAGAGAGGGTTTTGGGGAGAGGAGGCACAATGCAAATACCACCTAGAATTTTTTTTTAAATAGTAGAACAGTAATTGTAGTGTTAATATTAATAAATTAGTAATAATAGGAATGACAGCTATAGGAAGAATAATGTCAGCATCAGTAACAGAGCCAATAACAACAACTGTAGTAGCAGTTGTCGAGCAGGAACACGGGGGCAGCAGGTGGCCCACAACCACAGATCCAGACTCTGCAGGAACACGGGGGCAGCAGATGGCCCACAACCACAGATCCAGACTCTGCAGGAACACGGGGGCAGCAGGTGGCCCACAACCACAGATCCAGACTCTGCAGCTCCGGAGGCAGAAATACCTGCTGAAAGCGACAGAATGAGAGAGGAGAGAGGTGCATCATGGGAAGTCTCCCGGCAGTCTAGGCCTATAGTAGCATAACTAAGGGATGGTTCACGGCTCACCCAAGCCAGCCCTAACTATAAGCTTTATCAAAGTCTTAAGCCTACTCTTAAATGTGGAGATGGTGTCTGCCTCCCGAACCCAAACTGGGATCTGATTCCACAGGAGAGGAGCTTGATAACCGAAGGCTCTGGTTCCCAGTCTACTTTTGGAGGCTCTAGGAACCACAAGTAACCCTGCATCCTTGGAGCGCAGTGTTCTAGTCTAGATAATATGGTATTATGAGCTCTTTAAGATACGATGGTGCCTGACCATTAAGAGCTTTGTAGGTGAGGAGAAGGATTTTAAATTCTATTCTGAATTTTACAGGGAGCCAGTGCAGAGAAGCTAATATTGGAGAGATATGATCTCTTTTCCTAGTTCTTGTCAGTACACGTGCCGCTGCATTCTGGATCAACTGGAGAGTCTTAAGGGACTTATTCGGGCAGCCGGATAATAAGGAATTGCAGTAGTCCAGCCTAGAAGTAACAAATGCATGCACTAAAGTTTCGCATCATTTTGAGACAGGATGTGCACTTCTGTCTTATAATCATCTTGTCAGTCATCTGTGAAGTACTGCCTGTATGAAAGGTGCAATACAAATAAAGTTTGATTGATTGATTGGTTCAGAGAACGCCGGGCAGTGTAATATTTTTGAAAGGGGCCACGTTGAGGTGTTCTTGTGGGCGTTTGTTTCAGGAGTTTACACCAAAGATTCACCACAAGACGAGTTGAAACTTGCAACTACTTAAAAAAGAATGTGGTCTGAAAATATTCTAAAACCTGCCAGTTTACACCATTGCGACTAGACGAGATGGTGTATCGTTTCTATAGCAACAACTCATTACTTCAGTGTTTCTGTCAGCTTTCTATAGCACAGCTCCATGCTGCCTTCAGGGAATGGGACGTCAGAGTATCATCTATAACCAACATGGCGTTGTGTCAACTCTCTTCCTTGGTATTCCCCGTGGAGGAAATATCCTTGGTTACAAATTGACAAGAGAGATATTCCGCTCTCGGACTTCCCATGAAAGCAACTTAGCGTCTTTCTAGCTTCCAGACACACACTACAACACTATTCAGTTCAAATGGCTTTATTGGCATGACTGCATACAATACAACGTTGCCAAAGCAGATTAACACAAACTATACAATCCTAATAAACATAAATAATTTCCTAAAACAATATTCTAAAACCAGACACCTGCAACCTGACAAGCTGAGACACAGCAATGCCATCAGCCGGCTGATTTACACCGCTGTAACTTATGTCTGCAGCGTTCATTAAACATATTTAATAAGTCTAGGAATAAAAGCAAATGTGAAATCCCAAAACATGGAACATTTACCAGGTTTAATTTGCACTAAACAATGTCTGACCAAACTCCATTCAAAAATCTAAATGAATTTTGCCCTATTTAATGCCAAAAGCTAGGCTATATTGACTTGTGTGAAAATATAGGCCTATATATAAATATAAAGAAACATTTATTAGTAGACTTATTACAGATCCAGCCAGCTGGGCCATGTTAGCGCCCAGGGTCTCTGCTGGGTATTGGCTGAAATTAAAATCCCCTCATATACGTGTATACAGTGGTGTGAAAAAGCATTTGCCCACTTCCTGATTTCTTATTTTTTTGCATGTTTGTCACACTTAAATGTTTCAGATCATCAAACAAATTAAAATATTAATCAAAGATAACACAAGTAAACACAAAATGCAGTTTATAAATGAAGGTTGTTATTATTAAGGGAAAACAAAATCCAAACCTACATGGCCCTGTGTGAAATAGTGATTGCCCCCTAAACCTAATAACTGGTTGGGCCACCCTTAGCAGCAACAACTGCAATCAAGCGTTTGCGATCACTTGCAATGAGTCTTTTACAGCGCTGTGGAGGAGTTTTGGCCCACTCATCTTTGCAGAATTGTTGTAATTCAGCCACATTGGAGGGTTTTCGAGCATGAACTGCCTTTTTAAGGTCATGCCGCAGCATCTCAATAGGATTCAGGTCAGGACTTTGACTAGGCCACTCCAAAACCCAGAGCCCAAGTTCGCTTCAGCTTGAGGTCATGAACACATGGCCGGACGTTCTCCTTCAGGAGTTTTTGGTAGACAGCAGAATTCATGGTTCCATTTATCACAGCAAGTCTTCCAGGTCCTGAAGCAGCAAAACAGCCTCAGACCATCACACTACCACCACCATATTTTACTGTTGGTATGATGTTCTTTTTCTGAAATGCGGTGTTACTTTTACACCAGATGTAATGGGACACACACCTTCCAAAAAGTTCAACTTTTGTCTCGTCAGTCCACATTTTCCCAAAAGTCTTGGGGATCATCAAGACTTTTGGGAAAATACTCTGAGGACAAAAATTGAACTTTTCGGAAGGTGTGTGTGACCCATTACATCTGCTGGGTACCTGGCTGAAATCAAAATCCCCTCATATACGTGTACATGTGTGAATGTGTTTTCGTGCACCGTCTCACGCTGACACCCTACAACTGAATGAATGGGCGTTTACAATCTCGACACGCCCTGTCAGGCCTTCAGGTGGTAGTGGCTGCCACTGTAGCAATAAAATAACAAGTGCTGGTTATACTCATTACAGCTGTCTGGGGAATGACCTAATTCTATTTGTTCAACACTCAAATATAATTTCTAGTCACATGGCTTTTTTGCTCCCTGGGAAACTAATGATAACGAAATTCCAACTGTCCAGTTAAATCAAATCTGTTATTTAGCATTCAATGACATGCTTTTTTTATGATATAACACAGAATAATACTCATAATAATAATAATAATAATAATACATACATACATACATAATAAACAAATATATAATATAATATAAATAATAATAATAATGATAAGGATAATAATCACAATAACAATAATCATAATAATTATTAAAGGAGCTCAACCTATTACTTAAGCTACTGAGGTGTTTTGCACGGCGTGACCTGGTTGACGCACTTTGCTTCAGTTTGATACCTTGTTGTTGTGTTCAGAAAGAAATCTGCAGGTTGTTCCTCGGTTGCAGAATAAACAAACCATCTCTCTGCTGTGTCCAGTTTCCATTGAAGAGAAACTTACAGCATGACAAACTTTCAGCGCCACAGTGGACAAAAAATGTTTGCCCTTCCAGGGTCAAAAACACCAGACTACAACAGTGACTTCCTACCTTTATAGAGTCGCGCCCAAGATAACAGCACAGCGACAACCAGCACAGAATAATAATCAACATTAATATTCAGGGAAGGCAATTAGTCTACATTTTATTTGATGGGGGAGCGGAACGGGACCTGGATAATGGATATGGGGTTGCTTGCCCAAAAAAGGCTGAGAACCAGAGGAGCAGGAGGAGACTCTCACTCCTACGATTGTCACGATAACAGAATTGTAAACTTTGATTCAAAACAGTAAAAAAAAAACAATACTTGATACCTCTTTCGATACCACGGTATGTACAACAACCTGCACACTGGTACAGAAAAAGTCACTGAACACAAACCAATACATTTGTAATAATGTTAATAGTAATTAACAAATTTTCCCTACCTTGTAGGCCTACACATTCTTTATGTTGTTGTTATTGCTTTTGGTGTTATTTCTTTTTTCCTCTAATGTTGCTTCACTTGTAAACACAGTGCAGTGGTCTCAGTGGGTTTCCCCTGTATAAATCCCAGTAGCACACAGGAGTACCGGCACGGAAGCTAAGAAACCCACTGCTGTGGACTGGGGCAGCAACAAAATGTATTTTAGCCACCTGAGAAAAATCTGTATTTAGAATATTTTCAGCGCTTTACCTTGCCGTCAGACAACCCTTTCCGATGGGAAACTGAAGTCGTTATATCCATCTGTGCTCTCTTCAAAGCCACCATACCACACTGACAAAAACAGTAATTTTACCTTGCAAAACACTGGAGTTGCTGGTCCACCGCTGCCTTGATCGGTTAGTTTGTTTGTGTTATTGTGTGACTTTGGTGTTTTAACACATTAGTTTCTGCAGGTTGAGGCAGTGGTAGAGATATAAGGCTTCAGTTTCCCGTCGGAAAGCCTGTCTGACAGCAAGATAAGGTGGTGAAAATATTCTAAATATAGCGTATACTTAAACAGATTTTTTTGGTGGCTAAAATACATTTTGCTGCTGCCCAGGGCCACAGCAGTGCATTGCTTAGCTTCCATGCTGGTCCTGTGTGCTTCTCCAAACTAGGGGGCGCCGACCACCGTCTAGAGATTGTAGATCTGTTTTCTTTTAACAGCTTCGGTACCTTCAGTACTATTGAATGTAATATTAACGGAGATTGTATCGTTTAAAAATACGTGGTATCGAAAAAGTATCAAAGTATCGTTACTTTTTACAACCTTACTCCCTCCTACAGAGAACACAGAGACACTGAGGAACCAGGTGTGGGCTTGGACCAGAACCCAAACCCAATACCAGGATAAAGAGGTTCAGTGAATGTGGTGTTGAAGGTGTGGAGATGGATCAGTGTGTCAGAGGAGACTCTGTAGAAGGACAGAGTGCCAGCAGGACAGTCCACATACACTGCTACTCTGTGAGAGACAGAGGAGGAGGAGGAGGAGGGAAGACGGATGGATGTTTCTCTGTTATTGTGACGGACAGCGTAACCACTAACATCACAGCAGCTCAGACTCCAGGACTGATCATTCCATCCAAACCTGCAGTCATATCTGTCTCCTCTCCTTCTGATTCCTCTGTAACTCACTGATATATTAACTCTTCCTCCCCACTCGACCTCCCAGTAACAGCGACCAGTCAGACCATTTCTACACAGCAGCTGTTCCCATTCGTCAAACCTGTCTGGATGATCAGGATATGGCTGATCCTCCTCCACCAGAGTCACCTTCCTGTTGTCGTCAGACAGTTTGATGTTTCTGTTCACTGTGTTTGTGTCGAGTGTGAGTTCACAGGAATCTGATGGAGAGAACGAGACACAACACAGCTGCAGTTATTAATCTATCATCTGTTTGATGACGACATCAGAGACGTGAATGAGTGATGTCACAGTTTGAAGATGGCTGAATGTGTGCTGCTTTGTTTTCATGAATCAAAGTAAAAACACACTTACACTTCCTCAGACCTGGTGTCAGCCATCGGACTCCACCGGGCTCCACCCTGAAAGGAGGAGGGGGGTCAGACCAGCACATCCTCTTTGAGCATGCAGACATGGACATTACATTACTCTCATATAGGGCTGGAGCGACTCGTTAATGTAATCGACGTCATTAATTACAGAAATACGTCGATTTGCATAACGTGTGTCTGCGCGTCACAATGAATTATGGCCACACCCGGTCAAAGCATGGATCCCACCAGAGAACAAGCTGCAGCTAAAAAACCTCACCCACGATCATCCGACGTACCACATTGATTTTGATCGTTTCGATCGACGTCATTAACAACAAGCCTCCTCCACACGCGGCTCACCTGCTCTCGGGTCAAAAAATATCCAAAACACGAGTCGTGTTTTTTGGACGACTTTATAAAACATACTGCTGACGAAGAAAGTCAACAGAGCAGAAACATACAGGGAGAGAGAAACAGAAAGAGGCGGGGCAGGGCAAGGCGAGACAGAGGGGGAAAAGAGAGCTGAAGGGAAAAGCAAGGTGAGCAGATTAAAGTCATTTGTGAGTAAACACTAAAATAAGGTGGAGAACTAAGTAGAATTAAAATGGTGACATAAGAAATAACATATTAGAAATAGGGTAATGTCTTAATGTATTCTTTCAAATATTATAATATTTTCAATAGACAAATATACTATTTGTTGCAGAACATACTTTGTTTCTTGTTACGTTTGTTTGTTTGTAAAAGAAAAGTATCTTTCAGTATCCAAATCCATTTGAATCCCTTATTGAATCTAATCAGGTTTAACTTTCAATATTTGCGGATAACTAAAGTTATAGACAGATAAAATAAGAGATTTTTCACCAGCTTTGACAAAGAAAATGTTTCCAGCACTTCCTCCTCTATCAGACTGACTGTCTGTGGCTGCCGCAGGCCTCTTCATACCTGAGAGTGTCCAGTCTCCAGTGTGGATCTTCCAGACCTGCAGACAGCAGCTTCACTCCTGAGTCTCCAGGATGATTGTAGCTCAGGTCCAGCTCTCTCAGATGGGAGGGGTTGGAGCTCAGAGCTGAGGCCAGAGAAGCACAGCCTTCCTCTGTGATCAGACAGCCTGACAGCCTGCAAACACACAAAACAACACACATGGCAGATCATCTGAGGGTCCTGCTGCGTCAGTCAGATACAGGAAGAGACTGTCTCCAGATATTTAAATCAAAAATACACTGACTGAATCAGGGAAATAACAGTACTTGCAGTACTTAACAACTAATTAAAATCAGATTAAAAATGGTCACCAGATGAATGGGTTAATGAATCCTGACCTGAGTGTTTTCACTGTACATTGTGGATTCTCCAGTCCAGCAGACAGCAGCTTCACTCCTGAATCCTGCAGGTCATTGTTACTCAGGTCCATCTCTCTCAGACTAGAGGACTGGGAGCTGAGAACTGAGGACAAAGCTTCACAGCTTCTCTCTGAGAGGTTACAGTAACTCAGTCTGCAGACACAACAGTAAGGAAACAAGTAAAAAGTTTTTTTTAACTAACTTACTCCTGTTGAAATATAACAGTGTATTTAATCATGAATAAATCCCACTATGTTTCTACTTACAGAGCTTTGTTGGAGGCTTTGACCACTGGCAGCAGCCTCAGAAGAGCCTTCTCTGAAGCAGAGTATTTCTTCAGGTCAAACACATCTAGATCTTTTTCTGATGACAGTAAGATGAAGACCAGAGCTGACCACTGAGCAGGAGACAGTTTATCTGCGGAGAGACTTCCTGAACTCAGGGACTGTTGGATCTGATTCACCACGGAATGATCATTCAATTCATTCAGACAGTGGAACAGATTGATGCTTTTCTCTGCAGAGGGAGTCTCTTCGATATTTTTCATGATGTACTGGACTGTTACCGGATTGTTTTTTGAGCAACTTCCTGTCTGTGTCAGCAGGCCTCGTAGGAGAGTCTGATTGGTCTGCAGTGAAAGTCCCAGGAGGAAGCGGAGGAACAAGTCCAAGTGTCCATTTGGACTCTGTAAGGCCTTGTCCACAGCACTCTGGTAGAGATGTATCACGGCAGATTCATCTTTTCTTGTTTCAGACTTCTGGGGAGTTGATTGTTCTTCTGCCATCAGATTGACACCAGAGTTGATGAACATCAGATGGACATGAAGAGCAGCCAGAAACTCCTGAACGCTCAGATGGACGAAGCAGAACACCTTGTTCTGGTACAGCCCTCTCTCCTCTCTAAAGATCTGTGTGAACACTCCTGAGCACACTGAGGCTGCTCTGATATCGATGCCACACTCTGTCAGGTCTGATTCATAGAAGATCAGGTTGCCTTTCTGCAGCTGCTCAAAAGCCAGTTTTCCCAGAGACTCAATCATCTTCCTGCTCTCTGGATTCCAGTGTGGCTCTGTCTCAGCTCCTCCATCATACTTGATGTTCTTCATTTTGGTCTGAACCGCCAGGAAGTGGATGTACATCTCAGTCAGGGTCTTGGGCAGCACTCCCCTCTTTCTGGTTTTCAACACATCCTCCAGAACCGTAGCAGTGATCCAGCAGAAGACTGGGATGTGGCACATGATGTGGAGGCTTCGTGATGTCTTGATGTGGGAGATGATTCTGCTGGCCTGATCCTCATCTCTGAATCTCTTCCTGAAGTACTCCTCCTTCTGTGGGTCAGTGAACCCTCTGACCTCTGTCGCCATGTCAACACACTCAGGAGGGATCTGATTGGCTGCTGCAGGTCGTGTGGTTATCCAGAGGCGAGCAGAGGGAAGCAGGTTCCCCCTGATGAGGTTTGTTAGCAACACATCCACTGAGGTGGACTTTGTAACATCAGTCAGGAACTCATTGTTGTGGAAGTCCAGAGGAAGTCGACACTCGTCCAGACCGTCAAAGATGAACACAACCTGGAACTCTTCAAACCTGCAGATTCCTGCTTCTTTGGTTTCAGTAAAGAAGTGATGAACAAGTTTCACCAAGCTGTACTTTTCTTCTTTCAGCACATTCAGCTCTCTGAAAGTGAATGGAAATGTGAAGTGTATGTCCTGGTTGGCTTTGTCTTCAGCCCAGTCCAGAGTGAACTTCTGTGTTAGGACTGTTTTCCCAATGCCAGCCACTCCCTTTGTCATCACTGTTCTGATTGGTTCATCTCTTCCAGGTAAGGGTTTAAAGATGTCTTCTTGTCTGATTGTTGTTTCTGGTCTGTCTGGTTTCCTGGATGCTGTTTCAATCTGTCTGACCTCATGTTCATCATTGACCTCTGCAGTCCCTCCCTCTGTGATGTAGAGCTCTGTGTAGATCTGGTTCAGAAGGGTTGGGTTTCCTGCTGTAGCTATCCCCTCAAACACACACTGGAACTTCTCCTTCAGTTTAGATTTAAGTATACGCTGACAAACTCCAGAATCACTTCCTGAATGAATACACAAAAAATCAGATCAATAATATTTCCCTCCATCTCTTGAGACATCAGTAAATGTCCCATTTATCCAGCATGTTAAATCTTTAGAGAAATCCTCTTACTACTCTCCAAACGGTCAGCCAGCTCCTCCTGCTTCATTCTCCTCAGGAAGTGCAGTGTGATCTTCAGAAATGCCTCTCTGCTGCTCCTCCTCTGCTCTTCCTCCTCACCGTCCAACACCTCCTCATCCTTCCTCTGACTTTCTAAGCATTCTGGGTAATCTGAACTCAGAACCTTCTGCATCTTCTTCAGTTCGTTCTTCACAAAAGTGACAATGTTCTCCTCCAGCAGCTGGAACAGAATATTATATGAATGACACAATCAAACTAAAATCATGGAAACAAACATCAGATCCATGTTGGACAGACTGACAATCCACTGGTCTAAAAAGTGCAGCGTGGAGATTATTGTGACCAGAATAGATGTAAAAGTAGTTGTTGTACATGTACAGACCATAAATATGGAGTCCAGCTGTGTTTGATGCTGCTGGGCAGACTGACCACTGGGAACCTCTGAGCTCTCCTGGTCGACTCTGTGGAGGAATCATGAAGAATTAGCTCACATTATGTCTGTCCACACAGAGACAAGCACATGCTGAAGGTCCTTTGAGTTAAAGTGTTGATTACAACATTGAATCAGATGGTTTCCTCTGACATTAAAGTGTTGGTCGTACTGCTGATCCCACTGTGACTCAACAGTCCTGTCTGCATTTCTGTGCAGCTTTCAGTTTACTGTGTTGGTTCACCAGCTTGTCTGGTTTAGTCCCTCCAGCTCTTATTGACCTCTATAATACTGTGGACAGTAACGCACAACTCACACAAGCAAACGTGGTCATTCATTTGGACTGATGTTTTTGTCCACCTGAAGAATGTAAGTCCAACATAGAGAGTGAGTCTAAATAGTAAAGCTGCAGGCGACACGTTTTGATCAAACCACCAAGCACAGGTGCTTTATGGGTAAACCATAGAAAAACACACTTACTTGCTGTTTGAGAGTTCCAGGTGAACTTGTGGAAGCCATTGCCATACTGCTGTGATGCCAGAGTATGGCATTTAATTTGTCTCAAAACCCGCGCACATAACAACCAGGCGCGTGCACGTCATACGAGTGCACACAACAGTATCTGCGGGCGAAAAACCATCCTCGCAATGGAACATTTCTGCACAGCATGCACAAATGCAGTCCCGCGAGCATGGGGCTGTGACAAGTGCTCGCTCAAACTTCCCTACACGCTTGCAACTGCTCAACACTCGCTCGCTCTGCAAGTTCACTTTTGAGATTTTGCAGGCGGAGACTCAACTTTCTTCTGATTAGTTGGTGGGGGCCGCTTGTCTTGCCAACCGTCATGTCTGCAAAAGATTACATTTCGTCATGGCCGTGCACAGATCCAGCTGTTGTAGGTGAGTCTGGTTGGTTTTTCCCTCTAAATGCGCATTGCATGCACACAAGTGTGTCCATCATTTAGCCGGTAACCAATGTATTGTAGTTACAAAGAGCTGTAAAGGTGACCATCCTTTGTCCTTTACAGTCTACAGTTAAAGTGTTGATTACAACATTGAATCAGATGGTTTCCCCTGACATTAAAGTGTTGGTCTTACTGCTGATCCCACTGTGAATCAACAGTCCTGTCTGCTTCTCTGTGCAGCTACCAGCTTTCTGTGATGGTTTGCCAGCTTGTCGGGTTTAGTCCCTCCATGCCTTAGGCTCACCCTGACACTTAGCAACCTTACCCATTCATGGGTTAGGGAAGTCGTATTACCAAATGGATGGCCCGCCCTGACATTCTGAGGTAAGCCAAAAGTGTGGATTCCTTATATTCTGACATTTGGCATGCTGTTGAATGGAGTAGTCAGTATTCCCAAATGTCACCTTTTCATTTGGCCATATTTTCACAAAATCTGGCACAATTGACTTTAACGTTGCATCAATCACCTTGTCTCGGGTCATTCTTTTAGCAATTCAAGCGCCAACTCTGTAGGCCCTCTGTTTAGCTAACTTCTTTCCAGAACATTCTGCAGAGTTAAGTCAGTCTTAAAGATCAGACGGGAACATTTCTGACACAGCAGGCTGTCCACATGGGAACACAGACTGTTCCATTCTGAGGTGTGCCAAATGTCTAATTTTGAGGAATATAACCCTTACTTTTTTACATTTGGGTTTCCAAATGTCACATGGACAAATGGGAACATTTTTAAATTTGGGAACACCCCCACTGTTCATCCGAAATGTCAACAATGTTCCCAAGTGGACCCAGACCTGAGGGAACCTGAGGCCTCAAAAGGTCTCGTGAGTGCATTTCACTGGATCTTGACCCTTTATACTCAAGCTAGAAACTTGCAACCTTTTCCAGATGAAAGTTGGTCTTGCAGTGAAGAGCTGACGTGAATTTGGTGGCCCTGGGTGCATGTTAAGGTGCCTAAAAGACCTGCAAAAAGGTCAAGAGGTCGCAAAGTTCCCTAATGTTTTATATTATTCATATTTCAAATATTCATATTTTCTCATAGAAACGTCCCAGAGACCCCAGATTTTGCACATACAGTGTGGGTGGGGCCTAGAACATGCCCAAATCCCCTTCTGGGGCATATAGAAAAATAGGTATATTTGAACAATCAAGGGAGGACTGGGTGATACATGACGAATCTTAGACCCTCTGTCGAAGTTGGGAAGGTTGGAGAGATTTTTTTTCTAAACATGCCAGAGCTCTGATTTTTTAGCATGTTGTGGGCCACACCCATCTTTGTCCAGCCCCTCTAGCATGTAGCATAGCTGTGTGCGACACGTGACACCTCTCATACATTTGAATGGGACATTTCAAAAGGACAAATGAATGGCAGGTTATACCCAAATGTCAACCCGAGTGTCAGGAATGTTCCCAAATGGCAATTTTCATATGGCCATATTTTCATGAATAATGGCCCTATTGACTTGACAATTGCACCAAGCACCTTGTCCCGGAACCTTCTTTTAGCATGTGGAGGGCTGACTCTGTAGGCCCTCTGGTTAGCTATCTTCCGTCGGGGACATCCTTTGGAGTTGGAACCAAGTCAGATTAAAGAGCAGTTCTGACAGGGGCACTGCTGTTTGGCTACAAGGGAAAAAAAATAAGACATTCCCTCAATGCATGGATGCAGTCCTTGCACCCATAAGGTGGCGGGGCTCAGGATTCTCAACTACCTCAACGATTGTCAGGTGGTTTTGCTCTTGAAGAACACACATGGCTTGGGCTTATGCCTGATAACAAGGAGAGCAAGCTTTGGCCTTCCCAGGTGACAACATTCTTGGCAGGATTCTGGACTCAGGGTTAGCCTTCGTTAGCAGCTAGCATCTGTTAGCCTCAATAAAATCACTGTTTTATTCTCGTGCAGTCATCAGACAACAGTCAGAACGTGTGTGTGAGAAAATGTTAAACTGAAGTCAAGAGTTGAAGACTGGTTATACTGGTTATGCTGGACAGCTTTCACACGTGAGAATATAAATGTATGTGAAGAAGGACGATGCTGAAAATAAACAAACAGGTTTAACAAAACTTCTCTGGATAAATAACAGCTAAAACATGAATCAGTGATTTTTAATGTTTTAACAGATTACCTCTTTGCAGCAGAGGGCTGTCGTCCTTTAAACTCAATGAAGTGACCCTTTGACTGGTCACTCTTGAAGGACACACAGCTGGGCTCAGGTCCAGGTCCAGGTCCAGGTCCAGGTCCCCATAGATCCTGGTAGACAGAGAGGAAGACCACCAGGGATAGAAAATCACTTTTTAGTCTCCAGACATAGAAACTGCTGGAGAAACTAGCAGCTATCAGCAAGAAAAGGATCAACACACCAAAGTTCAATAAGACATAAGGCTGAATGATTTCAGTCTGTGCATCAATGCTTCATTTTCCTATAAAATATTAGACCATACCAGGTCAAGTTTAAAACTGAAGTCAAGAGCTGAAGACTGGTTATACTGGGCAGCTTTCACATGTGAGAATATAAATGTATGTGAAGAAGAACGATGCTGAAAATAAACAAACAGGTTTAATAAAACTTCTCTGGATAAATAACAGTTAAAACATGAATCAGTGATATTTTAATGTTTTAACAGATTACCTCTTTGCAGCAGAGGGTTGTCGTCCTTTAAACTCAATGAAGTGATCCTTTGACTGGTCACTCTTGAAGGACACACAACTGGGCTCAGGTCCAGGTTCAGGTTCAGACTCAGGTCCAGGTCCGGCAGAGTCTGGTCTCTGCTGCTCTGGCCTTGAACACAACACACACAGAGCTTTGAGTGTGAATAATGATGGTGCAGTGATCTGAGTGCTGAGCTCTGACATGGAGAAGAGTCATGGACAGTTAGAGATCCTCATCTCACCTCTGAGCTCTGGTCTGGCTGCCATGTTCCCCACACAGACTGGTTTTAGAGGAGGGCTCCTCCTCTCTGTCCTCACACTGATTCATGCTGCTGAACTCACATCCACATCAGCTCACACACACTTTGATCTGGAGAGGAAACACAAATCCTTCATCTGCACATCAACTGAAATCCTCCTTTCCATCATTTCTCCTGTAAGAAGATCAGCTGCTCCTCCAGTGATTGGCTGTTACTTTCTGTTTCATATCAGTGTCAGCTGAATGCAGTCAGACAGCAGTGAGGCAGAGGAAGCTGCCATCAGCTGCTGGACTTCTACTATCAGGCCACTAGATGGCGTCATGAAGCTGCAGTGAAGTGCAGATTAACCTTCACCGACACACACTGATTGAATTTGACGGGAAGCTTCAGTTTCTTTAATATTAAGTAAATTCAAAACTAAAACTTTCAATTACGCCTGAATGATTGTTATTAAACCTGTCCGAGTGCGTTTGACACAAAGTGTCGCCCAAATGATTGTAATGGACCTCAGCTCTACATGTTCGAGACCGCACACTGTTCTGTACATTAAACTGCTTCTGAGAGTTATTCTGTTACGTTGCTCTTCGTATTCATTTAGTTTTCCGTTTGATTTCTTCCTTTAGTGACACTTTTATATACTTTGTTCTGTTTCGTTTCGTTCTCATCTAAAATATTGTGAATATTTGTTCAGACCTGTTCTGTGTGTGCAGTGTGGAGGAGCTACAGCTGTATTGTATTGTGCCATCCTGTGTTGTATAAAGACAATAAAGCTGAACCTTCAACCTTGATAAGGAGCCCAAAGTCCACAGAGAACCTGAACTTCAGACAAACTAATGTGGCAGCAACAAATATTCTACTTCATCTCTGAGACCAAAGTGTATCTGAACGGCTGCTGTCACTGTTATATTATTACTTTATTATTGTGTCACTGATGTGTAACTACAACTCTGTGTTGTAGCTGGCTGAGGTGGAGCCACTTTGAACTGTTTTATACACTTTGAGGAAGTTTAATGTTTAATAGTGAATCTGAATCTGAAAAGTAACAACACGCAGTGAAGTAAAAAGTAAAATATAGGCAGATACAGAGCAGAACTATAAAGCAGCAGAAATATTCAAGGAAAGTACAAGAACTTCAAGATTGTTCTGAAATGTACTCAGTTACTTTCAACGACTGGAGGTTACACGCGCACACAGATCCTTCCAAAATAAAAGACTGGCAGGCTCAATAAAGCCCTTCCAGAAAATATTACAACAACAACATTCATTTAAAGGAAATCTTTGATTTGATTATTGATCACGTTTACATTCAAACTGACATCATTTATGATGAACTGATTATTAATTAATTATAGTTTCATAATGTATTTATTTAATCAAACCAAAGCTTGTGAACTCCTGTGCGCCCTCTGAATGCTCCTTCCTGCTGTCTGCACATCAGTCCTGTGGTGGAAATCTAACGACACAAACAGCTGTTCTCCAGCGGCTGTCCGGCCGAGCGAGGCCGCATTTAGTGGCTCAGACAGCGGGAGAGCAGCGGCTCGTCTCCGCCTCCTCCACAGGCTGATTCAGGCAGGAAAAGCTGCCTTCAGCCATCAGTCAGTGGAGCTACACAGTAATAACGACTCTGTGTCCAGCTGCTGAGGATCCGCTGACTCTGCTGCTGCTCTTATTCCGCCGCTTACACTCCCAGACACCGACACAACTACTTCTACTACATGTACTTTTCTGCTGTTTCTGTGGAGCTAAGCTGCTGACAGCTTGTGTTAATGAGTCAAACAGTTCAGACAGGTTACATTACCTTCAGCTGCAGCTTCAGAGGAGAAAACTATATGCGACACGACGTTCAGAGAAAGTGAAAGTAAACATTGAACAGGAAACAGTTTGGGAGGGGTGCGCGCGCGTGTGTTCTTGCCGTTCAGTCATAGGAGGAAACACTTTGTTTCCGCTGTGTGACATCATTTCTTTCTTCCTGTAAGCGGCGCAGTAGACCACATTACAATAAATCACACATACAAGCAGAATGAGCTGATGCTCCAGATAAAGACATTCTGTGTGTTTACTGGAAATATGGGCCTGATTCCACAAACTGATGGAAGAAATGAAAGTCGAACAGAAAACATGATCTCGCTTTGATTTCGTGCTGGAAAGAATAATAACTCAGGAAATCGAAAGGATTTCTGGTTTTGCTGTAAATTCTCCTGAAGCGGAAGATAAATGTTTAAAACATTCACCGTCTCTCTTCTTTCAACATCTTGTCAACATCAAAACTTTCTGCACCTGTTTGTAAAACCTCCATCAGATTCAGAGGAGCGTGACGTTAAATATTCATCAGATATGTTTGTTTATATTTCTGTCTGACTGAAATAAAGTTCTGTCTTTTAATCTATTATATTTCACTCTATTACGGTCTACACTTCAATTAAATTCAATTAAATTTTATTTATATAGCGCCAATTCATAACAGAAGTTATCTCATTGCACTTTTCCTACAGAGCAGGTCTAGACCGAACTCTTTATAATATTAATTACAGAGACCCAACAAATCCCACCATGAGCGAGCACTTGGCGACAGTGGCAAGGAAGAACTTCCTTTAACAGGCAGAAACCTCGAGCAGAACCAGACTCAATGGTGGGCGGCCATCCACCGCTGCCATGTTAGGTTTTGAGAGAGAGAAAGGGAGAGAGAGAGAGAGAGAGAGAAAGAGGGGTTTTGGGGGAGAGGGAGGCACAATGCAAATACCACCTAGAATTTTTTTTTAAATAGTAGAACAGTAATTGTAGTGTTAATATTAATAAATTAGTAATAATAGGAATGACAGCTATAGGAAGAATAATGTCAGCATCAGTAACAGAGCCAATAACAACAACTGTAGTAGCAGTTGTCGAGCAGGAACACGGGGGCAGCAGATGGCCCACATCCACAGATCCAGACTCTGCAGCTCCGGAGGCAGAAATACCTGCTGAAAGCGACAGAATGAGAGGTGCATCATGGGAAGTCTCCCGGCAGTCTAGGCCTATAGTAGCATAACTAAGGGATGGTTCAGGGCTCACCCAAGCCAGCCCTAACTATAAGCTTTATCAAAGTCTTAAGCCTACTCTTAAATGTGGAGATGGTGTCTGCCTCCCGAACCCAAACTGGGATCTGATTCCACAGGAGAGTAGCTTGATAACTGAAGGCTCTGGCTCCCAGTCTACTTTTGGAGACTCAAGGAACCACAAGTAACCCTGCATGCTGGGAGTGCAGGGTTCAAGTCGGGTAATAAGATACTATGAGCTCTTTAAGATACGATGATGCCTGACCATTAAGAGCTTTGTAGGTGAGGAGAAGGATTTTAAATTCTATTCTGAATTTTACAGGGAGCCAGTGCAGAGAAGCTAATATTGGAGAGATATGATCTCTTTTCCTAGTTCTTGTCAGTACACGTGCCGCTGCATTCTGGATCAACTGGAGAGTCTTAAGGGACTTATTCGGGCAGCCGGATAATAAGGAATTGCAGTAGTCCAGCCTAGAAGTAACAAATGCATGCACTAAAGTTTCGGCATCATTTTGAGACAGGATGTGCACTTCTGTCTTATAATCATCTTGTCAGTCATCTGTGAAGTACTGCCTGTATGAAAGGTGCAATACAAATAAAGTTTGATTGATTGATTGGTTCAGAGAACGTCGGGCAGTGTAATATTTTTGAAAGGGGCCACGTTGAGGTGTTCTTGTGGGCGTTTGTTTCAGGGAGTTTACACCAAAGATTCACCACAAGACGAGTTGAAACTTGCAACTACTTAAAAAAGAATGTGGTCTGAAAATATTCTAAAACCTGCCAGTTTACACCATTGCGACTAGACGAGATGGTGTATCGTTTCTATAGCAACAACTCATTACTTCAGTGTTTCTGTCAGCTTTCTATAGCACAGCTCCATGCTGCCTTCAGGGAATGGGACATCAGAGTATCATCTATAACCAACATGGCATATTCCGCTCTCGGACTTCCCATGAAAGCAACTTAGCGTCTTTCTAGCTTCCAGACACACACTACAACACTATTCAGTTCAAATGGCTTTATTGGCATGACTGCATACAATACAACGTTGCCAAAGCATATTAACACAAACTATACAATCCTAATAAACATAAATAATTTCCTAAAACAATATTCTAAAACCAGACACCTGCAACCTGACAAGCTGAGACACAGCAATGCCATCAGCCGGCTGATTTACACCGCTGTAACTTATGTCTGCAGCGTTCATTAAACATATTTAATAAGTCTAGGAATAAAAGCAAATGTGAAATCCCAAAACATGGAACATTTACCAGGTTTAATTTGCACTAAACAATGTCTGACCAAACTCCATTCAAAAATCTAAATGAATTTTGCCCTATTTAATGCCAAAAGCTAGGCTATATTGAAAATATAGGCCTATATATAAATATAAAGAAATATTTATTAGTAGACTTATTACAGATCCAGCCAGCTGGGCCATGTTAGCGCCCAGGGTCTCTACTTGGTACTTGGCTGAAATTAAAATCCCCTCATATACGTGTATACAGTGGTGTGAAAAAGTTTTTGTGATTTCTTATTTTCTTGCATGTTTGTCACACTTAAATGTTTCAGATCATCAAACAAATTTAAATATTAGTCAAAGATAAGACAAGTAAACACAAAATGCAGTTTTTAAATGAAGGTTGTTATTATTAAAGGAAAACAAAATCCAAACCTACATGGCCCTGTGTGAAAAAGTGATTGCCCCCTAAACCTAATAACTGGTTGGGCCACCCGTTGTGGTAGTTTAGGTGTTGTCACTTCCTGTTTTATTTTGTAGTGTGTTCCTTCCCCGGTGTCGCTTGTGGTTTTACTCCCTGTCTTTGTTTTCCCTCCAGTTTTGATTGTTGGTCCTTCCTTGATTGTTTGCACCTCCCCTAGGGTATTTAGTCCATGTCTCTGTCTTTGTTCAGTGTTGGGTCATCGTTGTTACACATGGTGTTGTTCCTGTCTTGTGAGTGTTCCTGACCTTTGTGTGTGTCGCCGTTTGGTGAACTTTTTGTTGCACCTGGTTCCAGTGTTGTAACTGGTTCAACTCAGTTCCCCGGCAGTTTTACCGTGAGTTCTGTTTTTTGGATTATTTGTCTCCCTTGGACCTTGGCTGGATGCTGTATTTTGTAACTTGCCTGCTCCCTATTTGAACTGATTTACCACCTTGGACTCACTTCCGTGCTTCCATCACTACCAGCCAGTAACCGATCTGCCTTTTGCCTGTTTGTTTACCTGTCTGCTTACCGGTCTGCCTGTACCTGCCTGTCAACCACATCACCCTCAATAAACACTGTAGCCATCCGGCTACTTCACTCCATTACACTTCCTGGTCATCTGCATTTGGGTCCATATACACACATCATACGACACCCTTAGCAGCAAAAACTGCAATCAAGCGTTTGCGATAACTTGCAATGAGTCTTTTACAGCGCTGTGGAGGAATTTTGGCCCACTCATCTTTGCAGAATTGTTGTAATTCAGCCACATTGGAGGGTTTTCGAGCATGAACTGCCTTTTTAAGGTCATGCCACAGTATCTCAATAGGATTCAGGTCAGGACTTTGACTAGGCCACTCCAAAGTCTCAATTTTGTTCTTCTTCAGCCATTCAGAGGTGGACTTGCTGGTGTGTTTTGAATCATTGTCCTGCTGCAGAACCCAAGTTCACTTCAGCTTGAGGTCACGAACAGATGGCCGGACATTCTCCTTCAGGAGTTTTTGGTAGACAGCAGAATTCATGGTTCCATTTATCACAGCAAGTCTTCCAGGTCCTGAAGCAGCAAAACAGCCCCAGACCATCACACTACCACCACCATATTTTACTGTTGGTATGATGTTCTTTTTCTGAAATGCGGTGTTACTTTTACACCAGATGTAATGGGACACACACCTTCCAAAAAGTTCAACTTTTGTCTCGTCAGTTCACAGAGTATTTTCTCAAAAGTCTTGGGGATCATCAAGATGATTTCTGGCAAAAATGAGACGATCCTTAATGTTCTTTTTGCTCAGCAGTGGTTTTCGTCTTGGAACCATTTTTGCCCAGTCTCTTTCTTATGGTGGAGTCATGAACATTGACCTTAACTGAGGCAAGTGAGGACTGCAGTTCTTTGGATGTTGTTGTGGGGTCTTTTGTGACCTCTTGGATGAGTCGTCGCTGCGCTCTTGGGGTAATTTTGGTTGGCCGGCCACTCCTGGGAAGGTTCACCACTGATCCATGTTTTCGCCATTTGTGGATAATGGCTCTCACTGTGGTTCGCTGGAGTCCCAAAGCTTTAGAAATGGCTTTCCAAAGCCAAACATGCAAAAAAAAAAACAGGAAGGGGGCAAACACTTTTTCACACCACTGTATACAGCGTCTTTCTAGTCTTTCTGACTACTCAAGCGCTTCAACTACATATCTCATTCACCCCATTCACACACATTCATACACTGATGGCAGAACTGCTCATCAATGTAAATAATCACAATTTGGGGTGCAGTGTCTTGCCCAAGGACACTTCGACATGTGGGCTGGGGGGAAGCCGGGATCGAACCGCTGACCTTCCGATTGGTGGACGACCTGCTCTACCACTAAATTGAAGACAAACACATATACTTTACTGCAGTCTTTATACTACATATACTTTATACTATATGTACTTTTTCTGTAGTACTTTATACTACATATACTTTACTGCAGTACAACATATACTTTACTGCAGTACTTTATACTACATATACTTTATACTACATATACTTTACTGCAGTACTATACTACATATACTTTATGCTACATGTACTTTACTGCAGAACTTTATACTACATGTACTTCATCCGTCTGTCTGAAGCTGACACATCAGGTTTCCTCATGTCACCTTCTGTCATGTTTATTATACACAGAGCACTTTGCCTGTGATACAGATTATGATCAATATAAATCTAAATACAACAACAGACACTGGAAACGTGTATAAGAACAGAGAGGACTCTGAGTAACTGTGACGGCATTTCTCACTGTTTTCTTAATTACAAACCAAATGATCAATAATCAGCAGATGGATCCAGAATAAAAATCATCATCAGCTGCAGTCCGATACAAAATGAGCTTCAGCTCAACAGCTACAGCAGTAAAATGCTGCTTTTACATGAATTCTTGCCACCAGTCTGTTTCTGTCTGGAATCTGTGATGCAGTTTATCAAATATACAAAATACTTTTTAATTAAATTGATCCGTCTTAATTGAATTTGTTCCTGCTGTTTATTGATGAATATGTAATTTCACATTCACTGACACACAAACTGACACCCTGCAGTTCATCTTGTCACCAGCAGAGGGCGCCGCGTCATCACCAGTGAGGAGAAACACTCCTTGTTTAAAGGAGATAAGCTGCAATACTTCTGTACTTTTACCATTAGAGCAGCTGAACCAGCAGTCAGCAGCTCCTGTCTGCAGTGGACCCGTGGACGGACAGACAGCTGTCTCTGGATCACTGTGAGACTGAAGGAAACTTAGAAACAGCAGGATTCTCAGGCAGGTTCTGCAGCTAGAAGGAGCGTCTGTTAGAGGAGTCCTTTCATTTGTATCCACAAAGGATCTTATGTTCCCACCAGGAGTTCCTCCTAAATGATGATCTCCTTTAAACGAGGAGCGTTTCTCCTCATTGGTGATGACGCAAGATGAAGTGCAGGACATCAGTTTCATCAACACAGATGACATGAACCGTTTTAAATGATACAAGACTGAAATATAGTTATTAGAATTGTATTGATGACTGCTGTTAACCACACTGACACCAGCAGCGATGTGATCAATACAAACATTGATCTGGATGGAACTGGACTGTCAATATGACTCACAGAGAAACTATCGTGATCACTGCCCTCCAGTGGCCACAGCCAGTAACTGCAACACTGACATTATTACACATTTATCGCTAATGTTCATCAGGCTGATAATGCCGCTCTGTGTGTGAACACAGATATTATTAAACTGCTGTAAACTCTGATGTTGTATCCAAACTGACTGATGGACTCGTGGAGGAATGATCAGAGTGTTTACTGCCCTCCAGTGGCCACACGGAGTCACTGCAACACTGCGTTACACTGATGTGTCCAACAGGATCCACACTTACTATAAGGATCAATATGTACCGATCAGTACTGGTGACGTGATGAGGACTGGTGATACAGTGCATATCAGAGTGTCAGTATCAATATTTTTTTTTTGATTCTCTGCGTTCTGTGAATTCATGATATTTACAGAAAACACAACACAAACACAGATTCAGGTCGCTCAGATATATGTGATGTTTTATAGGTCAATGCTTCCAAAGGGAAGCTGTCTGAAGGTTGAGAGGAAGCTTGGTCAGCGCTTGTCTGTCACAGGTCATGAGGAAACTGAGTCAAAGGGAAAGTGTTTGAGGCGTGTGTGCACATTCACTGTGTGTCAACAATGAAACAGTGAAAATAAATCAGACATGTTCACACACAGTAACTGATCCAACAGACACACCAAACCTGCCAGTCAACAGAAAGAACATTTCCTAAAGTGCTTAAGGACAGTTTTAAGGTACTTGTACTTTACTTATTCTTTAAGTACATTTTGCTGTTAATACTTTTACTTAAGTAGGATTCTGATTCTGATTCTGAATGCAGGACTGTGACTTGTAATTGTTGTTTTGCTGCTATTAAATTAAGTGATTCACACTCACGTGCCTCTCTGGGTGTTTCCTGTTTAAAGTTTAGTTTCACTTCCTCTGTACAGCTTCTTCTTCTTCTTTTGTTGCAGTAAAAACAGCAGAAATCTGCCGCTCGGTGACAACAGTTAACTCAGAAGCAGCAGGTTTCTCTGCCATTTTGGGAGTGTACTTTTGTGTACTTAAAAAGTGCTACTTTTTACTTACACTGCACATTTTAGAGGTAAATATTGTATTTTTTTACTGCACTGCATTTAGCTGACAGGTGTAGTTACTTTTAAGACTGAGACTGTTTATGAAAAAACATTTGACGAACGACTGATGTGCAGACAGTTTGGGAGTCAGAGGGTCTCCCAGCTGTCTGAAGGATCAGCAGGTTGCATATTATATTGGAGCCGTAATCGCAGGTTTGTTTCCCGCATGTTTTGTATGTTGATATGTTTCACTGTGGTTGGTTGCCATGACCACTAATTAATGCGAGCCGAAATAACTCCCGTTAAATACGGTTTTTCTACATATTTATGAACTCAATGCCTTATTTAGGACACAACACAGTTCAGACAGCTGAGATGAACGGAAGCAAACAGGCACCAGAGTCCATTTGTCTGCGTCATCATTCATCATTTCTATTTCTCTCTTTTTCCTGCTCGTTTCCTCCCTGTCCAGCAGTTGTCTTTAGTGTGTTCATCCTGACAGCAATCTCTAAATCAAATGCTCTGGAAAAGATCTGTCAAAACCGGCATCTGTGGCTGTCGCAGGCCTGTAATGACTGCCTGCCTACCTGCCTGTGCACTCGCTGCACATGGAAATGTGTGTGGGGGGAGGGGCTTTGTAGGAAGGCCTGAAGGTATGTCTAGCTGTCTCGTGTTTCTTCAACATCACCTACCCAAACCTTGCAGACCCTGTGACAAGTGTAGATGGAGAGATTCTGTCAGACCACATGAGATAACGATATCCTCTGAAGTGAAAGTCACACTGAATCTAAAAACATGATTCATGTCTGTGTTCAGGTTTGACTCGCAGAAGGAGCTGTGTGATAATCAGGCTCTTAATCAGCTCCGTGAGCGGTGAGTCAAATTCAATCAGCGTGTGTCGGTGAAGGTAAATCTGCACTTCACTGCAGCTTCATGACACCATCTAGTGGCCTGATAGTAGAAGTCCAGCAGCTGATGGCAGCTTCCTCTGCCTCACTGCTGTCTGACTGCATTCAGCTGACACTGATATGAAACAGAAAGTAACAGCCAATCACTGGAGGAGCAGCTGATCTTCTTACAGGAGAAATGATGGAAAGGAGGATTTCAGTTGATGTGCAGATGAAGGATTTGTGTTTCCTCTCCAGATCAAAGTGTGTGTGAGCTGATGTGGATGTGAGTTCAGCAGCATGAATCAGTGTGAGGACAGAGAGGAGGAGCCCTCCTCTAAAACCAGTCTGTGTGGGGAACATGGCAGCCAGACCAGAGCTCAGAGGTGAGATGAGGATCTCTAACTGTCCATGACTCTTCTCCATGTCAGAGCTCAGCACTCAGATCACTGCACCATCATTATTCACACTCAAAGCTCTGTGTGTGTTGTGTTCAAGGCCAGAGCAGCAGAGACCAGACTCTGCTGGACCTGGACCTGGACCTGGACCTGAGCCCAGCTGTGTGTCCTTCAAGAGTGACCAGTCAAATCCTTGCTTACTTAATTTTAAACAAGCACATTTATCTGACGGACAGTAAGTTGTTATTAGTATTCAGTTTGTAATAATTACATATATTTAGTATTATTATTATATTTTTCTAATTATTTTATGGAGGGAGATTTTTACTGAACATGTGAGCTTCAATGAATTTGTTTTCTATCAGGATCCATCAGAGACCAGACTTTCCTGGTGCTGGACCTGGACCTGAACCTGAACCTGGACCTGAGCCCAGCTGTGTGTCCTTGAAGAGCAACCAGTCCATGGAGCCACCACTACTTTTCAAAGGACAAGCTTCACCACTGACAGAGTGAGTCAGCATCAAGTTACTTTATAATGTCAGCAACATTACAAAACATGTGAAAGAACAAATTCCTCCTGAAGAGCAGTAACATCTTATTAAAGTAGAAACTTTATTAATGCTAAAGTAGAAAAGTGTCGTCCAACATGTCACAGGACAGAAAAGATATAAAGACGAAAGTTTTACAGTTCAACATATACAGCCATCTTCTTGATATCTGAGTCTGGACCAGCTGAGTGTCCTTCAGGAGTCAAAGGTCAAAGGATTTATATATTGAGTTTAAACGAGGACATTTCTCTGCCAGACAGTAAGTAGTTGTCAGCATTAAAAGTGTTGGACAGTCTGACCTAAAATGTTCATATTTCCCTCCTCATGTTGCTCACTGCTGATGTTTGTCCTCATTAAATCCAGTCTGACCAGTTGTCCTTATAATGTTCCTGTTCTCCTAGAATGATGATGGGCGCTTTGGGAGCAAAATTAAGATGCTATATCTATGAAGAATTTTGTGCTCTAGTAAACAATTTAATCATTCAGGGTTTTACCTGGTTTCTGGGGGGCTTAGTTGCTGTGGTTGCAGTGGGGGGGTCGTAGGGTTGGGGAGCCATACTCCTTCACATAATTTCAATAATATGTTTTTTATTGGCCAAAAACATGTACAAAATCAAAGGCTGCGTCTGCCTAAGACTGTAAAGGACAAAGGATGGTCACCTTTACAGCTTGTTGTAACTACAATATATTGGTTACCGGCTAAATGATGGACACACTTGTGTGCATGCAATGTGCATTTAGAGGGAAAAACCAACCAGACTCACCTACAACAGCTGGATCTGTGCACGGCCATGACGAAATGTAATCTTTTGCAGACATGACGGTTGGCAAGACAAGCGGCCCCACCAACCAATCAGAAGAAAGTTGAGTCTCCGCCTGCAAAATCTCAAAAGTGAACTTGCAGAGCGAGCGAGTGTTGAGCAGTTGCAAGCGTGTAGGGAAGTTCGAGCGAGCGCTCGTCACAGCCCCATGCTCGCGGGACTGCATTTGTGCATGCTGTACAGAAATGTTCCATTGCGAGGATGGTTTTTCGCCCGCAGATACTGTTGTGTGCACTCGTATGACGTGCACGCGCCTGGGTGTTATGTGCGCGGGTTTTGAGACAAATTAAATGCCATACTCTGGCATCACAGCAGTATGGCAAGTTCACCTGGAACTCTCAAACAGCAAGTAAGTCTGTTTTTCTATGGCTTACCCATAAAGCACCTGTGCTTGGTGGTTTGATCAAAATGTGTTGCCCGCAGCTTTACTATTTAGACTCACTCTCTATGTTGGACTTACATTCTTCAGGTGGACAAAAACATCAGTCCAAATGAATGACCACGTTTGCTTGTGTGAGCTACGCGTTACTGTCCACAGTATTATAGAGGTCAATAAGAGCTGGAGGGACTAAACCAGACAAGCTGGTGAACCAACACAGTAAACTGAAAGCTGCACAGAAATGCAGACAGGACTGTTGAGTCACAGTGGGATCAGCAGTACGACCAACACTTTGTCAGAGGAAACCATCTGATTCAATGTTGTAATCAACACTTCAACTCAAAGGACCTTCAGCATGTGTTTGTCTCTGTGTGGACAGACATAATGTGAGCTAATTCTTCATGATTCCTCCACAGATTCGACCAGGAGAGCTCAGAGATTCCCAGTGGTCAATCTGCCCAGCAGCATCAAACACAGCTGGACTCCATATTTATGGTCTGTACATGTACAACAACTACTTTTACATCTATTCTGGTCACAATAATCTCCACGCTGCACTTTTTAGACCAGTGGATTGTCAGTCTGTCCAAGATGGATCTGATGTTTGGTTCCATGATTTTAGTTTGATTGTTTCATTAATATAATATTCTGTTCCAGCTGCTGGAGGAGAACATTGTCACTTTTGTGAAGAACGAACTGAAGAAGATCCAGAAGGTTCTGAGTTCAGATTACCCAGAATGCTTAGAGAGGCAGAGGGAGGATGAGGAGGTGTTTGACGGTGAGGAGGAAGAGCAGAGGAGGAGCAGCAGAGAGGCATTTCTGAAGATCACACTGCACTTCCTGAGGAGAATGAAGCAGGAGGAGCTGGCTGACCGTCTGCAGAGCAGTAAGAGGATTTCTCTAAAGATTCAACATGCTGGATAAATGGGACATTTACTGATGTCTTAAGAGATGGAGGGAAATATTATTGATCTGATTTTTTGTGTGTTCATTCAGGAAGTCATTCTGCAGTTTGTCAGCGTAAACTTAAATCTAACCTGAAGGAGAAGTTCCAGTGTGTGTTTGAGGGGATCGCTAAAGCAGGAAACCCAACCCTTCTGAACCAGATCTACACAGAGCTCTACATCACAGAGGGAGGGACTGCAGGGGTCAATGATGAGCATGAGGTCAGACAGATTGAAACTGCATCCAGGAAACCAGACAGACCAGAAACAACAATCAGACGTGAAGATATCTTTAAACCCTCACCTGGAAGAAATGAACCAATCAGAACAGTGATGACAAAGGGAGTGGCTGGCATTGGGAAAACAGTCTTAACACAGAAGTTCACTCTGGACTGGGCTGAAGACAAAGCCAACCAGGACATACACTTCACATTTCCATTCACTTTCAGAGAGCTGAATGTGCTGAAAGAGAAAACGTACAGCTTGGTGGAACTTGTTCATCACTTCTTTACTGAAACCAAAGAAGCAGGAATCTGCAGGTTTGAAGAGTTCCAGGTTTTGTTCATCTTAGACGGTCTGGATGAGTGTCGACTTCCTCTGGACTTCCACAACAATGAGTTCCTGACTGATGTTACAGAGTCCACCTCAGTGGATGTGTTGCTGACAAACCTCATCAGGGGGAACCTGCTTCCCTCTGCTCGCCTCTGGATAACCACACGACCTGCAGCAGCCAATCAGATCCCTCCTGAGTGTGTTGACATGGCGACAGAGGTCAGAGGGTTCACTGACCCACAGAAGGAGGAGTACTTCAGGAAGAGATTCAGAGATGAGGATCAGGCCAGCAGAATCATCTCCCACATCAAGACATCACGAAGCCTCCACATCATGTGCCACATCCCAGTCTTCTGCTGGATCACTGCTACAGTTCTGGAGGAGGTGTTGAAGACCAGAGAGGGAGGAGCGCTGCCCAAGACCCTGACTGAGATGTACATCTACTTCCTGGTGGTTCAATCCAAACTGAAGAACATTAAGTATGATGGAGGAGTTGAGACAGATCCACACTGGAGTCCAGAGAGCAGGAAGATGCTTGAGTCTCTGGAAAAACTGGCTTTTGAGCAGCTGCAGAAAGGCAACCTAATATTCTATGAATCAGACCTGACAGAGTGTGGCATCGATATCAGAGCAGCCTCAGTGTACTCAGGAGTGTTCACACAGATCTTTAGAGAGGAGAGAGGGCTGTACCAGAACGAGGTGTTCTGCTTCGTCCATCTGAGTGTTCAGGAGTTTCTGGCTGCTCTTCATGTCCATCTGACATTCATCAGCTCTGGTGTCAATCTGATGGCAGAAGAACAATCAACTCCCCAGAAGTCTGAAAAAATAAAAGATGAATCTGCAGTGACACATCTCTACCAGAGTGCTGTGGACAAGGCCTTACAGAGTCCAAATGGACACTTGGACTTGTTCCTCCGCTTCTTCCTGGGACTCTCACTGCAGACCAATCAGACTGTCTTACGAGGCCTGCTGACACAGACAGGAAGTGTCTCAAAGACCAGTCAGGAAACAGTCAAGTACATCAAGGAGAAGATCGAAGAGACTCCCTCTGCAGAGAAAAGCATCAATCTGTTCCACTGTCTGAATGAACTGAATGATCGTTCTCTAGTCAATCAGATCCAACAGTCCCTGAGTTCAGGAAGAATGTCCACAGATAAACTGTCTCCTGCTCAGTGGTCAGCTCTGGTCTTCATCTTACTGTCATCAGAAACAGATCTGGACGTGTTTGACCTGAAGAAATACTCTGCTTCAGAGGAGGCTCTTCTGAGGCTGCTGCCAGTGGTCAAAGCCTCCAACAAAGCTCTGTAAGTAGATACATAGTGTGGTTTATTCATCCTAAAATACTGTGCTATCATTCAACTGGAGAAAAAAATAAATACTTATTGTTTCCTTACTGTTGTCTCTCCAGACTGAGTGGCTGTAACCTCTCAGAGAGAAGCTGTGAAGCTCTTTCCTCGGTTCTCAGCTCCCAGTCCTCTAGTCTGAGAGAGCTGGACCTGAGTAACAACGACCTGCAGGATTCAGGAGTGAAGCTGCTGTCTGCTGGACTGGAGAGTCCACACTGTACACTAGAAACTCTCAGGTCAGGTCAAGTTACTTTTTGTTGTAAAACTTTTTGTTGTAAAACTTTTTGTTCAAATATTTCTCTGAACTTTAAACTCAATGCTGTTTAAACAGTCTAATGAAAAAATTTAAATGTATAGAAAATCTAGAAATCTAGGTCAGTTTCTAGTGATTTATCCTCATAAATTGTTCAGCACTATGAACTCTGGCTGAATAGAGAAACCGATCAATGCTTTGATATAACGTGATTAAATAATGCATGTTTTTTTATTGTTTTAGTTATGACTAAATGTTACATCTCCAACTTGTTTAGAATAGAGAAGCAATGAAAAAACAATATGATACCAAAATTAACTTGACACTAGATGAATTTTGGTTTCACTGAGCAAATTTAAATATGTCTTATTCTTTGGCCCAGAGTCAAAATGTAGTTCTTTTTGTCTTTTTGTGAGCTGTAGAGCAAGCTGAGGTCTTTGTTATCTCTGATTGTCCTTTAGTCCATACTCAACATTTTAACACAAATGTTGTTTGTCTTGTTGTTCATTATTTCCTCTCCAGACTGAGTGGCTGTAACCTCTCAGAGAGAAGCTGTGAAGCTCTGTCCTCGGTTCTCAGCTCCCAGTCCTCTAGTCTGAGAGAGCTGGACCTGAGTAACAACGACCTGCAGGATTCAGGAGTGAAGCTGCTGTCTGCTGGACTGGAGAGTCCACACTGTACACTAGACACTCTCAGGTCAGGATTCATTTTAACTCATTCAACTGATGACCATATAATATCAGATTTACAATAGTGGATGAACAGCTAACCTGTGTAGCACTCTGCTTAAAGTAAATGTATCAGAAGCTTCACTCTTTGTAAACACATTTAAATATTTTTAGCTGTGGGCATCAATGTGGATCTGTCAGTTGGTCCACCACCTTGGTCCAGACTGAAGTATCTCAACAACTAATGCATGGTTTATGACTAAATACCTGCAAAACTAATGATATTCCCATCAGCCTCAACTGTACTTTGTGTTTAGTGTTGATTAGTAAATTAGCAAAAACTAAGATGGTGAACATGCTGAACATTATACCTGCTGAACATGAAGGCTAAACATGATTGTGAGTATATTAGCATGCTGATTTTGCTCAAGTACAGCCTCATATGGCTGTAGACTCTTTGACATTTAGATCACAATGACAGGGTTACTGTTAGCTCCCTGATTCAGTATTTATTTATTTGCTGAGAGTCTCCTATTGTATCTGTTGGACACAGCAGGACCCTCAGATGATCTGCTATGTGTGTTGTTTTGTGTGTTTGCAGGTTGTCAGGCTGTCTGATCACAGAGGAAGGCTGTGCTTCTCTGGCCTCAGCTCTGAGCTCCACCCTCTCCCATCTGAGAGAGCTGGACCTGAGCTACAATCATCCAGGAGACTCAGGAGTGAAGCTGCTGTCTGCTGGACTGGAGGATCCACACTGGAGACTGGACACTCTCAGGTATGAAGAGGCCTGCTGCAGCCACAGACAATCAGTCTGATAGAGGAGGTCTTTTTGGATAATGGTGGATATGAGTGTTATATGAATAATTATACATGTAGGAAGCCTTTTTCCTTTGCTCAGAACAAAAACTGGTTGAACATGAAAAGGAGATATTTGTGTAGGAGGTCTCCAAGGAGAACATCTCCAGGAACAAACAGGATAATTGCCTGTTGGTAATAACTGATGCAGTAACTGATCTCTGCATGTTAAAGGACCTGTCTTATATTCTGAGAAATATCCTTTTTGGCCTTTTACCCAGGATCGAATCAGTTTCATCTCTGTACAGAGACAGGTCCATGACATGTTTAGCCTAGCTTAGCACAAAGACTGGAAGCAGGGGGAAACTGCTAGCCTAGCTCCATCAAAAGAGAAAAAATAAACCATCCAATAACTCCAAAGCACTTATATTTAGTTAAACTGTGCTCAGCCTGATGACCACAGGACAGGACTTCTGAGATGCTACATTCAAGTGTATTTCTCCAAATCCTGGACTGTGACTTTATCAGTGTATAATAATTGTAGTAAACATAGTCTTCACAGAAAACATGGATTGCAAATATACAAAAGTACAAGTTGCTCTTCTACTTCTTGGGAACTTGAGGGACTTTGATATTAAAAGATTTACACACAAAAGTCATGAGGACTAATATATTTACAATATTTACAGTTTTCTGACACTTATGAGGGTTTGGAGGGAAACAGTCTGGGAGTCTCTGTCACCTGGTTTATGGCAGAGGTCTGGAACCAAGGAGGGCTGTTGAAGTGGTACTCTTAATGGAGACGGGACGATCCAAAATGAGGTTTGTGTGTGTGATCAGATGTTGTCCTCCTCTTTCACACACACCAACATCCTGTGGGTCACTCTCAGTGTCTGAGGAGAGAGGCAGAGGTGAAGAGGAGCAGGGGGGGCAGGGAGAAGCAGGCCGGAGGCACAGATTGTGTAGATGTGTATGAGAGTAATGTAATGTCCATGTCTGCATGCTGAAAGAGGATGTGCTGGTCTGACCCCCCTCCTCCTTTCAGGGTGGAGCCCGGTGGAGTCCGATGGCTGAGACCAGGTCTGAGGAAGTGTAAGTGTGTTTTTACTTTGATTCATGAAAACAAAGCAGCACACATTCAGCCATCTTCAAACTGTGACATCACTCATTCACGTCTCTGATGTCGTCATCAAACAGATGATAGATTAATAACTGCAGCTGTGTTGTGTCTCGTTCTCTCCATCAGATTCCTGTGAACTCACACTCGACACAAACACAGTGAACAGAAAGATCCAACTGTCTGACGACAACAGGAAGGCGACATATGTGAGAAACAATCAGCCATATCCTGATCATCCAGACAGGTTTAACCACTGGTCTCAACTGCTGTGTAGAAATGGTCTGACTGGTCGCTGTTACTGGGAGGTCGAGTGGAGAGGAAGAGTTGATATCTCAGTGAGTTACAGAGGAATCAGCAGGAGAGGAGGCAGAGATGACTGTGTGTTTGGAGAGAATGATCAGTCCTGGAGACTGGAGTGCTCTGGTGGTGGTCATTACTCTGTCTGTCACAATAACAGAGAAACATCCATCTCCTCCTCCTCTGTCTCTGACAGAGTAGCAGTGTATGTGGACTGTCCTGCTGGCACTCTGTCCTTCTACAGAGTCTCCTCTGACACACTGATCCACCTCCACACCTTCAACACCACATTCACTGAACCTCTTTATCCTGGCTTTGGGTTTGGGTTTGGGTTCTGGCTCAGGTTTGGTTCCTCAGTGTCTCTGTGTTCTCTGTAGGAGGGAGAGTCTCCTCCTGTTAGAGAAACACATCAGTTGAGTCTGTACAGGATCACAGCTACAGAAATCTTTCAGGTTATTGTCATAAATTCATCAATGAATTCTGTACGAAATAATTCAAAGTGATTTTCAAAGGTTCCTCATTTCCACTGTAAACTTGTTCCTCTTCCACTTGTTCCACTTTGATCCGGACCTGATCACCAACATCAGTGTTGGACCTCACTGATGCTCTGGAGTCTGAATGGGAGCAAACCCCTGCTTCAGATTCAACATCTGCTGGAAAGACTGAAACCAGAAGAGTGGACATTGTGTCACAGTCACATGTCAGCTGTCCACATACTTTTGGCCATATAGTATCACAGCCAGAGACAAACCTGCTCTCTTTACATTTAGTGAATGTGCCCTTAAAGGTTTTGTGCAGCCTACACCTTTATGAAAATGTTCAGATTGTTGAATTCTTCCAGTCCAGCAGAGGGCAGCAGCATCCCACTGATGAAGAGGAAGGCGAGTTGGAGGCTGCATGGACAACAAGGTTAGAGTCATCAGATTGTTAACACTCCAACATTGTTATCACTCATCTAAACACTACACTGATCTCACTCTCTGAAAACAAGACAAACCTTTGAAGGTCGACGTCAAGAGGAACACAACGGTTCTGAGTAGTTATGGGGGAAACGAAGCTTTCTGAAGCACAGAATCACTGTGAAGCAGTTGTGTTGAAAGTGTTTCCGTTAGGATTTGCAGATTTGTACCCAGAAGCAGACTCAGAGACAAACCGTGATAAAAGGGGCAGTTATTGTAAAGGGCAGCGGGGAATGGAGATGGAGAGGGTTGAGGGATCCGAGGGAGTCGGAGTGGCAGTGGCTGAGGGAGACTGAGGCAGGCTGATGGGTGGATGAATCCATTGTGGCTTGCTGGAGACGGCGTGGAGTGTCAGGTGAGAGCAGGCAGGCAGGTGAGCCTGGTCTGAAGCACAAAGACCGACTGAATTAGGCAGAGGTAAATCAAACAGGGACATCACTAAGCTTGCAAGCTTGAGACAGACAAAACACACAAGGGGAAACAGGAAGGGGAAGAACACGGGGAAACTTGTAGTCACGGTGATCCTGGCAGATTTGATTCAGTCAGTATGGCGACATCTGCTGGCCAAACCGTTGGTTTTGCATTTGTACGGATGGATTAAATCTGAAACCACGATGAAGCAGTTACAATTAGCGTTAGTTAGCGCTACATGGCTGAAAGCAGTCAGTAAACAGTAAAATAAGGCTGATATGTGAAAGTGCAAACAGGAAAACAGGAGTGAAACTAACTTTTAGAAACAGAGCGTTCTCTCTGGTCTCAGACTCACATCAGTTTATTTGCTGAGAACTCAGCTGAGGGGAGGAGACCGTCACAGGTTGGTTGTGCTTTAAAATGTGAACATCTACAAGCCACTGACAGATAAATGTTCAAATTCACCGGCCACACCAGGTTTTGTGTTTGATCCTGAATTTTGAAGACAGAGACCTCAAATCAAAACTGAAAGGTCTGAGAAAAGACAAAGACAGTTGATGAAAATGGTCCTGTGGCCTTTCAAAGGTCTTGAGGTTATGGCTTGAGAGTTCAATCTGAAGGTTTCTGTCCAGAGGAAAGATTGAAGTGCTCTTAGAAAGGCGACTTGTTCTTGATTGGAAGGAGACATGACCTCGGTTGTAATTTATTTTTACAGTGAATCCCCTTGTTGAAACATTTTACAGTGCGCCCCTCGTTTGTTGCCCTGGTTACGTGTTATTACACCGCAGCACTTGGTTGCCTTTTTTATAAAGTTGAACACCTGATGCTAACTTTATACAGCGCATCTCCTGCTCTGGTGTTTTAACAGTACTTCCTTTACAGTCATTTCTTACAGTGTATGTCCTGGCTGACTACTTAGTTATTCTGTCATCATGTTTTTAGTTGTAATTCCTCACTGTGGCCATCTGAGGGCAGTAAACACTAATCGGTGCAGGATCAATAACGTGCTCAGTAACATTGGTGTTGATGTGAAATAGAAAATAAAAGATGTGTGTGATCAGCGCCCTCCAGAGGTCAGAGGGAGTAGCTGCAGGACACTGTTCACATGAATACACATATTGATACTGACACTCTGATATGCACTGTATCACCAGTCCTCATCACGTCACCAGTACTGATTAGTACGTATTGATCCTTAAAGTAAGTGTGGATCCTGTTGGACACATCAGTGTAACGTAGAAAAGGTTTCAGTCGTAGTCATCTGGACACTGTTTTCAGAAGCAAGACGTTTCGGTTCCCATCCGGAAGTCATTCTCAATTGTGAAAAAATTGGACGGGAACTGAAAATTTAAGATAATCTGAGTTACATAAGCCCCGCCCTCAAGAAGGAATCTGCCTGAGTATCTGTTAATAGCTAGTTTCACCTGAAACTGACCTAATAGTTTCAAGATGGCCCAGTAATCAGTAATCAGGCCTATTGTTTTCTGGCTGCACCTCCCTCATCACTGTTAAGTGCCTGATTAGCATGTGATTGGCGTGACCAAGGTGTTAATACACTGTGGTAAACTTTGGGCAGATTAAATCTCAGACCACCATTTCTGTTCAAAGAGGGGTTCTCTTTCTTCACAAAAATGGCTTCCTTGACGCCCCGTTCAAACCAACTCTTCTCTCTACTAAGACTCTTCACCTCGCTGTCTTCAAATGTGCGGTTTGTAGCTTTTAAATGCAAATGCACAGCACTCTGTAATCCTGAGTTAGCGTGTCGTCTGTGCTGATAAAGTCTTTTGTGAAGTGGCTGTTTGGTTTCGCCTATGTACCGCTCTTTGCAGTTTTCCTCACTGCACTGAATGGAGTAGACAACATTGCTCTGTTTTTGTGTGGGAAACTTGTCCTAAGGGTGAACGAGTTTCTGTCTTAAAGTGTTGCCTGGTTTAAAGAAAACAGGAACATCGTGCTGTCTAAAGATCCTTTGTAGTTTTTCAGACAGTCCAGATACATAAGGAATGGAGACACCGTTCCTTCTCGGTTCAGTTACAAGGAACGGAGACACCGTTCCTTGTAACTGAACCGAGAACTCAGGATTACAGAGTGCTGTGCATTTGCATTTAAAAGCTACAAACCGCACATTTGAAGACAGCGAGGTGAAGATTCTAAGTAGAGAGAAGAGTTGGTTTGAACGGGGCGTGAAGGAAGCCATTTTTGTGAAGAAAGAGAACCCCTCTTTGAACAGAAATGGTGGTCTGAGATTTAATCTGCCCAAAGTCTATCAGAGTGTATTATCACCTTGGTCACGCCTATCACATGCTAATCAGGCACTTAGCAGTGATGAAGTAGATGCAGCCAGAGAACAATAGGCCTGATTACTGATCACTGGGCCATCTTGAAACTATTAGGTCAGTTTCAGGTGAAACTAGCTATCAACAGATACTCAGATTCCCTCCTGAGGGCGGGGTTTATGTAACTCAGATTAGCTTAAATTTCCAGTTCCCGTCCAATTTTTTCACAATTGAGAATGACTTCCGGATGGGAGCCGAAACGTCTTGCTTCTGAAAACAGTGTCCAGATGACTACGACTGAAACCTTTTCTACGATAGAACACTCCTGGACGAATGAGGGACTACACCGTCACATCAGTGTAACACAGTGTTGCAGTGACTCCGTGTGGCCACTGGAGGGCAGTAAACACTCTGATCATTCCTCCACGAGTCCATTAGTCAGTTTGGAAACAATATCAGAGTTTACAGCAGTTTAATAATATCTGTGTTCACACACAGAGTGGCATTATCAGCCTGATGAACATTAGCGATAAATGTGTAATAATGTCAGTGTTGCAGTTACTGGTTGTGGCCACTGGAGGGCAGTGATCACGATAGTTTCTCTGTGAGTCACATTAACAGTCCAGTTCCATCTAGATCAATGTTTGTATTGATCACATCGCTGCTGGTGTCAGTGTGGTTAACAGCAGTCATCAATACAATTCTAATAGAGTTTCCCCTCGGGGGATCAATAAAGTATTTCTGATTCTGATAACTATATTTCAGTCTTGTATCATTTAAAACGCTTCATGTGCATCAAAACTGTACTCGAACCTGAAGACCACAGGACAGGACAATTATAGTGAACATAGTCTCCACAGCAAAAATGTGTGAATACATTAAGTTTGCATATTTCTAAGTCGCTCTTCTAGTTTTTGGGAACTTCTGGGACTTAGATATTAAAAGATTTTCACACAAAAGACTCATGACGACTTCTTCCAGATATATGGTAATTTATTCACCATATTTACACTGATAACAAACTCAGAGAGAAGATAACATGATGCACAGTCACATATGGGATATGAGGAGAACATGTCTCATAATAAACAATTAAAGCTACGATGGTTTGTTTAGTCAAGACACTGTAAGACTGATTATTAATAATCACAGGTGGGAGAGCAAGAGATCAATGACTGAAGCAACTTAGAATATAAATAGGCAACAGATTCAAATAAGGAAATGACATGTTGAAGCAAGACTGAGCTGAAGGAGTCGGGCTCACACAGGAGAGGAGAGACAGGCTCTGGGTCTCTGCTGTAGATGGTTCAGTGTCAGGAGGCCCGGTTCGTTTGGCAGACTGGCCGAGAGGCCGACACGCCGAAGTTCCAGCAAGTCTTTGCTGTTTCAGTCCTCCATCTGCAGTTCTTCAGTTCAGTTCAGGAGGAAAGGCAGCACAAAGCCAAGAGTCACGAGAGAAGAGAGCACAAAGGACGTCCAACCACTTCTCGTTTTGGGCGGCGACCTGGGGAGTCTGGGCTCCAACACTGAAGTTCCACCTCTTTTTACAAATGTTCCTGTACTCACATCTGGACACGTCACGTTTGTCCAGCAGATTTAAATCTGAGAGGAGTTTTCCCCAAACTGTCGTTATTTCTGCATTGAGTGACGACGAACATGACGTGTGCAGCACAGTGAGACAGAAGTGATCCTGACAGGAATTATTACTGCTGTAATATACATCACAGATATCAGTTCAGCACCAGACCACAGTAACATGAACAAAACATCCAGCACATGAAACGATGCTGTTTCTGTCAGAAAGAGGTTTTCTGACACTCGTGAGGGTTTGGAGGGAAACAGTCTGGGAGTCTCTGTCACCTGGTTTATGGCAGAGGTCTGGAACCAAGGAGGGCTGTTGAAGTAGGTCCAAAAAGAGGTTTGTGTGTGTGATCAGATGTTGTTCTCCTCTTTCACACACACCAACATCCTGTGGGTCACTCTCAGTGTCTGAGGAGAGAGGCAGAGCTATCAAAAGAATCTGTTACATTCACCTGTTAGGTGAACTTTGTCATGTTCTTAATGTCTTAATTGTGTGAGTTGAAGCCGTGGTGGGCGTTAACTTAATCATCCATTTTCTTCAATGTCTAATTTTGCTCATGATCCCTAACTACAAACTCCATTTAAATGCTTCAGAGTATGTTATACATGTTACCTTAAAAGTAAAAATCATTCACTTTTACTCGAGTGTTTTTTAATATGAGGATTTAAAGGAGCAGTGTATAAGATTTAGGGGCCTCGTTTAGGGATTTGTGACGCTCAAGCAAAAGTCTTTTTGGGCTCCTGTGCATCACCCGACAGACCTGGAAGTTTGACCACTATATCAAATTGGCTTCAAAGCCCAGCACACTTCCTGGGGGAAGCTACAGTAGCCCAGAACGGACAGGGCCTTTCACGGTATTCAAGATATAATCGGTACTGGTTGAGGGCAGGACATGCTGAACTTTTTCTCTAATAGTTAAAATTGTATCATTAAAGAAGCTCATGAAGTCGTTACTACTGAGGGCTATAGGAATACATGGCTCAATAGAGCTGTGACTGTCAGCCTGGCTACAGTGCTGAAAAGAAACATGGGGTTGTTCTTATTTTCCTCTATTAATGATGAGTAATAGGCTGCGCTGGTCAGTAATAGGAGTTCAAAAGTTATTAAATAGTGAAGGATTCTGTGGATTCTATTAAATGTCAACATGAAAAAATCATTTCTAAAAAACGTTTTTAGTATTTTCATAACAAAATTAACTGTATTATTAACTGTATTATTAAATTGTTACCTAAGCATCTTGGCCTACTACAGCGTTAGCTAAGTTACTTAGTTATGAAACTTTCAATAATACAGTTAGACTCTCCAACCAGACCTCGATCACACAGCTGAACGGTTTCTCTTCATTAAATCGCTCTGAAAGATATCATTTTGAAATCTATTTGACTTTTTTTCATTCACTTGTTTATTATGTCACTATAGATACAATTAGATGATGGACTACGACCTTTTTTCTCATCATTAGAAACACATGAAACATTTTACTTTACGTCCTGCATGATGATTATTTACAGTCAAGTCATTTCATTTATATATCATTTATAAATAACATGTCGACCATAGTGCTGTACAGGTGACATAAAATACTTCTATACAATCTTAAATCAATTTTAAATCAACAAATACATACAAAAAAGAACAATTCCCAGACAAATACCAAATAATGTAGACACAAATAAAAACAGAATTAAAATGATCAAATGGCTTCATCTCAGCTGAAAAGATGAAGCACAACTTATTTTGGAGTCTGTATCACAGTTTTGAACTGATCAGTGTTGAGCCAAGTCTTGCCCTCAGTACTTCAAATCCTGCTGGAAGTTATTGCAGCTTAATTTTCTTTCACTGCTCTCACCAGCACAGTTGTGTTTTTTCAAATTATAAATCTGAGTAAATCTTTTATCACAAATGCTGGAACTAAATGGTTTCTCCCCTGTGTGGATTCTCATGTGTGATGACAAACTGGTTCTGAAACTGAAACTTGTTTTACAAACTGAGCACGTGAAAGGTTTTTCTCCTGTATGAACTCGTAAATGTTTGGTCAAAGTTGAGCTTTGTGCGAATACTTTACCACAGACAGAACAACCAAAGGGTTTCTCCCCTGTGTGGATTCTCATGTGCATCACAACAGCTCCTCTCCATGGAAAAGTTTTTTTACAAACTGAGCAGCTGAAACGTTCTCCTTCTGAATGAAGTCTCATATGAGTCCTTAAGGAGTTCTTCCTGAGGTATCTTTTACCACAAACTGAGCCAACATTTAACCATGAGAACTCTAGGTTAGCTGAGCAGTGTCTCCTAACAATAACAGAGTTCTTGCACCGAGCTCTGTTAACGTAAATGCACAATCGTCCGCCTCTAGTACCGGATTCATCTGCCGTCCTATCTGCACGGAGCTCAGTAGCATTGTCCATAATATTCTGGTGTACACTGTTATATCTGACAGCATCATATTACTCTTACAGGGCTTAAAATTCTTCGGCACTGTGCCGTTTTAGATTCAAAAATACATAATTATATGTCTGTGGAAAATAACAGCCAAGTATTCACAGGGGGTTCCTCAAGCTCTGGTTGCAGCTAATGTTTATAATGTTTATTTGGTTCAAACATTCATGTTCCCCTTAGAATAAACTGTAAATGCTTTCGTGATCCTACATATTTCCCTCCATCTCTTCAGACGTCAGTAAATGTCCCATTTATCCAGCATGTTGAGTCTTTAGAGAAATCCTCTGAGTCAGCGTGTGGACGTACCACGAGAACCTGGCCTACATTCAGACGGCCAAATGGCTATACTCCCGGTGGACCCTCTCCTACAGTCCAGGGTTCGGAAACCAAACGCCAGATAGTCTCTGCTGGCAGTTCACCACCGACGTGTTCTCTGACCGTGAGACCGTTCTCCTGCTTCCTGTGTGGTAGGAGCAGCGACTTGGGAGGTCGAGTCCCTGACTCTGTCCGCTTCCAGGTCCTGCAGAGGGCACACACGTCTCGGGTTTCCTGTCACCCTGGCGTCAGTCGCACCCTGTCACTCCTGAAGCAGCGTTTTTGGTGGCCCACCATGGTTGTAGAAACCCGTGCCTTCGTCTAGACCTGTACTGTTTGTGCTCGTGCCAAGGCCTCCCACCAACCTAGTAGTAAATCATAACAATAATAATGACTTATTGTTCCATAACTATTTGGTTTTCCAAATGATAAATCAACACACTTATTCAAGAATTACACATTTATTAGTAATTTCTAATGGCTTACAAAAATTTACAATGGATTCACATCATAAATTGACAGAAAATTAATCATTAACCTCAGATAAATCAATGTCATGTAATTTAATTTATAAATCACATTTTAAAACAAATGTTGACCACAGTAATGTACAGGTGACATGAAATACTTTTAGACAATTTTAATCAATGATTCCTGACAATCACTTCTAAATCAATAAATACAATTTCTCCTGTATGAACTCATAAGTGTTTGGTCAAAGCTGACTTTTCTGTGATTCCTCTATCACTGTGTGGATTCTCATGTGTTTTCTCAGAACTTCCTTTCGTGCAAATCCTTTACCACAAACTGAACAACTAAATGGTTTCTCCCCTGTGTGGATTCTCATGTGTGATGACAAATTGCTTCTGAGACTGAAACTTTTTTTACAGACAGAGCATGTGAAGGGTTTTTCACCTGTATGAACTCTTAAGTGTTTGGTCAAAGCTGACTTTTCTGTGAATCCTTTACCACAGACAGAACAACTGAAGGGTTTCTCCCCTGTGTGGATTCTCATGTGCACCACAACAGCTCCTCTCCATGAAAAACTCTTTTTACAAACTGAACAGCTAAAACATTTTCCTTCTGAATGAAGTCTCATATGAGTTGTTAACGAGTTCTTCGCGAGGTATCTTTTACCACAAACTGAACAACTAAATGGTTTCTCTCCTGTTTGGAGTCCATCTTGTTCCTGCAGATGTCCCTTGTGGCCAAAGCTTGTAGCACATTCAGAGGAGCTACTTGATGTTTTTCCAGTATTACATTCCTGATCACTTACAGGTACTTCTTTGTTTTGCAGAGGGTTTAAACCTGACTGAGGTTTCCTGGTCTCCTCCCAATCACAACTGTCATCAGTCTCAGATTCAGAGGAATCTGACGTCTTGTCATAAGTAGCTGGTTGTAAACGTCTATCTGGATCTGAGTTCCTGGCTGGTTCTGGTGCTCCACAGTCCTCTCCATCAGCTTCTGTTTTAATATGTTTACTTAGTCTTTGATGAAGCTGTGAGGCCTGAGGTTTCTCTTCATCGTCTTCTTCACTCTTCACAGGGACAGGAGTGAATGTGAACTTGGTGATATCGGCCTCCTCCAGCCCTCGAAGCTGCTCTCCCTCCTGACTGGTCCAGAGCTCCTCCTGTTCCTCTTTAATATGTGGGGGCTCTGGTGGGTCCTCCTGGTCCAGACTGGGGCTCCAGTCCTGCTGCTCAGGGGGATCCTCTTCTTTACTCACCGACAGCAGCTGGACGTCTGTGGAGAATAATGAAATACAGACACACGTTTTAGAAAACTGTCATTTCCTGTTAACATTTAAACCACTGACAGCACTACTTTCTTAAACGTGTGGAGAAATGATGCACATTTTGTACAACGTATCTGGAAATCATTCAAACTAAAACAAACTACAAACATATCACATGCTTTGCGTTTCGTCAGAGCAGAAATGCCATAAAATGACTGCGATCAAGGCGGCTGCGACTCCACGCTCATGTTACGTGCACATGTAAACCCGCTAGTCCTGAGTTCAAATAAACCTCTCAGCTGAAGACAGAAAAGTGTTTTACTGCTGAAGAATGTGAAGATGTGATTTTGCTGCATATAGTCCAGGTCTGATGTTCTGCTGTCAATCGTGTACATTGTTTCATGTGATCTTGTGTGGGGGGAGGTTCAGAAATTTCTTTAGCATTTTTCCACCTTAGAAACATAGCTAAAGTACGACCATTTATAAATCAAAAAGATTCTGAAAAACTGATTCATGTCTTTATTTCAAGCCGACTCGATTACTGGCATTTTTTACTGGCCTTCTGAAAAAACCCCACAGAGAGACTTCAGCTCATTCAAAACTCACCAGAACCAGGAAGAGCGAGCACATTAGTCCAGTTTCAGCGGCTCTGCACTGGCTTCCTGTAACATTTATTTTATGTTTTGAAAAACTGATTCATGCCTTTATTTCAATCCGACTCGATTACTGTAACGCACTTTTTACTGGCCCTGCTGGTTCTTTGGTTCACACCAGACTTTGGAGCGGCCTAGTCAAAGTCCTGACCTGAATCCTATTGAGATGCTGTGGCATGACCTTAAAAAGGCAGTTCATGCTCGAAAACCCTCCAATGTGGCTGAATTACAACAATTCTGCAAAGATGAGTGGGCCAAAATTCCTCCACAGCGCTGTAAAAGACTCACTGCAAGTTATCACAAACACTTGATTGCAATTGTTGCTGCTAAGGGTGGAGCAACCAGTTATTAGGTTTAGGGGGCGATCACTTTTTCACACAGGGTCATGTAGGTTTGGATTTTGTTTTCCCTTAATAATAACAACCTTCATTTAAAAACTGCATTTTATGTTTACTTGTGTTATCTTTGACTAATATTTAAATTTGTTTGATGATCTGAAACATTTAAGTGTGACAAACATTCAAAAGAATAAGAAATCAGGAAGTGGGCAAACCGTTGGTCTCATCCTTCGAGCTCGGGTCCTCTACCAGAGGCCTGGGAGCTTGAGGGTTCTGCGCACTATCTTTGCTGTTCCTACTACTGCACTGTTCTGGACCGAGATGTCTGGTGTTCTTCCAGGGATCTGCTGTAGCCACTCCTCCAGTTTGGGTGTCACTGCCCCGAGTGCTCCGATGACCACGGGCACCACTGTCGCCTTCACCTTCCAGGCCTTCTCCAGCTCTTCTCTGAGCCCTTGGTATTTCTCTAGTTTCTCATGCTCCTTTTTCCTGACGTTGCTATCACTTGGTATTGCCACGTCCACCACAACTGCTTTCCTCTGCTGTTTGTCCACCACCACAATGTCTGGCTGGTTCGCCATTACCATTCTGTCAGTCTGAATCTGCAAGTCCCACAGGTGGTCCCATGATGGTCCCTCCTCCAGCACCTCTTCCTCTCTTCCCTGTTGCCTGAGACATTCGCTGAGCACGTCATCTGTTGGGGCCTTATCCTTGATGTAGTTGTGGATCTTGGATGTCTCATCCTGGATAGTGGCTCTCACACTCACTAGTCCATGGCCGCCTTCCTTACGGCTAGCGTACAGTCTCAGGGTGCTGGTTTTGGGATGGAACCCTCCATGCATGGTGAGGAGCTTTCGTGTCTTAACGTCTGTGGTCTGTATCTCTTCCTTTGGCCACCTTATTATTCCCGCAGGGTATCTGATCAGTGGCAGGGCGTAGCTGTTTATTGCCTGGGCCTTGTTCTTGCCATTGAGCTGACTTCTTAGGACTTGCCTTACTCTGAGGTATTTGGCAGTTGCTGTCTTCCTTGTTACCTCTTCGAGGTTGCCATTTGCCTGTGGTATTCCAAGGTACTTGTAACCATCCTCAATGTCTGCTATTGTTCCTTCTGGGAGTGAGACCCCTTCTGTGTGGACTACCTTCCCTCTCTTTGTCACCATTCGACTGCACTTCTCAAGCCCGAATGACATCCCGATGTCAGAGCTGTAGATCCTGGTGGTGTGGATCAGTGAGTCGATGTCCCGCTCGCTCTTAGCGTATAGCTTGATGTCATCCATGTAGAGGTGGTGGCCCCGTTCCTGAGTCGGTATCCATAGCCAGTCTTGTTGATTATTTGGCTGAGGGGGTTCAGACCTATGCAGAACAGCAGTGGGGACAGAGCATCTCCTTGGTATATGCCACATTTGATGGATACTTGTGCAAGTGGCTTGCCATTGGCCTCAAGGGTGGTTTTCCACAGCCTCATCGAGTTTGCAATGAAGTCTCTTAGAGTCCTGTTGATGTTGTACATCTCCAAGCATTCAGTGATCCATGTGTGCGGCATTGAGTCATATGCTTTCTTGTAATCAATCCAGGCAGTGCACAGGTTGGTGTGTCGGGTTCTGCAGTCTTGGGTGACTGTTCTGTCAACCAGGAGTTGGAGTTTGGCTCCTCTGGTTTCTTTGCCGACGCCCTTCTGTGCTTTGCTCACGTATTGATCCATGTGCCCACTTATCTTAGCCGCGATGATGCCTGACATGAGCTTCCATGTTGTGGAGAGACAGGTTATTGGCAGATAGTTGGATGGGACTGTACCCTTTGAGGGATCCTTCAGGATCAGGATTGTACGCCCTTCAGTAAGCCATTCAGGGTGCATCCCATCCCTTAGCAGCTGGTTCATTTGTGCTGCTAGGCGCTCGTGGAGTGCAGTGAGCTTCTTTAGCCAGTAGGTGTGGATCCTGTCTTGGATGTCTGCCACTGTGATGGTAACTGGATTCTGTTCAGGGAGGTTGCTGTGGTCCTTTCTCAGAGCCACCAGCCACTGTGCATCGCTGTTGATGCCTCCCTCTCCCATATACTTTTCCAGTACTGCTCCATTTCCAGCCTTGGTGGGTCTGCTCTGCTGTTATTACCCTGCCATTGAGCGTACACTTTCGCAGGTTGAGTTGCGAACAGCCGGTTTATTCTTCTGGCTTCATTATCTCTCGTGTATCTCTTTAGGCGGCTGGCCAAGGCTTGGAGCCTTTGCTTGGCAGTTTCGAGTGCTTCAGGTATGGGCATCTGGTTGTACTTCTTGGGTACTTGCTTTCTCATTGCACCTCTCTCAGCCTCTGTCAGTTGGCTCACTTCTCTCCCGGCCTCCTTGATTTTTGCCTCCAGCCTTCGTTTCCATGGTGGGTACTGTCTCTCATGGCTCCCATGGTTGCTCTTGTAGCCAAGCATCTCTAGGATAACTGCTGCTGAGGCGTATATCAGCTCATCGGTTTCAGTGATGGTTGTGGTAGGGATCGCACTCAATGCTGCATTCACATCTTCTAGGAGACTTTCTGATGGTTCTTCAGCCGTACTTAGCCATTGTAATTGGCGTCGGGGTTGCCTTGCATTCATCCTCGCCATGATCTTATCTTTCAGGTCAGTCGCTGCCTCGTTCAGCGTGATTGCACTTGGGGATTCGTACCCAATCTCTGGTTGGGGAGCCACCGCTGGCCGTAGCATTTGTGTTGTACCTCGTCAATCCCAAGTTGTGATAGCAGTTGCCGCTTGTGGATGTTGGAACACTGAGCTACTAGTTGCTTCGCCGTAAGCCTCGATTGTGGGTTTCGAAGTAACCATTCATCCCACATCCTGTGCATGTAACCCCTCTGACTAGGGTTACTGGAGTAGTAGCATTCCAACAGAGACTTATTATCGCATCTCGGCCATCTCCGTCTTGTTCCAGTAGCCCATTTGTCATCTCGGTGCTCTGGTTCCCCCACACCTGACGCAGACCTTTGGCCGGGCGACGTCTGAGCCGGCATGTCATGTATTTCATTGTCACTCATCATCATGAGGTAGGCAGCAGCGTGAAGGGTCTTGCCTAAGGACCCACACTGGATGGCGGCTGGATAGCTCAACTACTAAAAACTTGAGGTAATTAATTTTAACCAAATAACGCACGATGCGGTTTTATGGCCAGTAAATTTTCCATTTGGCAGATGAGCCAAAAACTAAAGTCTGGACCCTCATCTTATAGACCATGATGCATTGCTGCAGATGGAACCACCCAACAGGATATAAAGCAGTTAAAATGAGCTCAGCCTGAAACATCTGCAGCAGTAAAATGCAACACACACATGAATGCAGCAGGAATATGAATCCAGAAACATCAGATATAATAAAACACTGACAGGAAGCGTTTTACTGCACAGGGACGACTCTCACTGTCACACTTTAAGTTCATGTTGCTGATAAAACTCACAGACTTTTACTGCAGTAAAGGATGTGAACACTTCTTCCCCCGCAGCTGGTTTCCCAGCAGTTTAAAGTGAAACAACAAGTAAAGCGCACAAACCTGCTCTGTGCAGCCGGACTTCAGGCTGGAAAACAGCGTCCAGTAGTTTGCGTTGTCCACAAAGTTCCTCCTCGTACTCTGCTATCGTTCTTTCAAACAGCTCAAATATCTCTTCAGCAGCCGCACTTAGTCGCTGGCTGACAAAAGCTCTCAGCGTTTGGACTTTAAACATTTTCACAGCTTCGCAGCAGCTTTTCCTCCAGACTCACTCCGTTAAAAACTGTCTGCTCACTCTGATGCGCGCTGTGTTGCTAAGTTACATCACGTTCGCGTCCGTCTACTTCCTGCTAGCAAGCTAAGCTAACTTCCTTTAGCATTCTTGGCTAACAAGAGATGAGTCTGCGGTGAAACATCCCGAAAGTTCACACAAAGTCCAACAGGTTTATCCAAACATACAGGCTCTGCTGGTTCACTCCGACTGGACTTATGGTAACGCACGTGGTCCGTTACGGAAAGAGTTAGCATGTTAGCCTCGGTGAGTACAACCGCTTCCGGTACCTCATCTTCGCTGATTTTCAAAATAAAAGTAATCACAACTTCATTTACAAACCCATATGTCTTTGTTAAGAATTAAAATGGTAGAAATACTCAGATCCTTCACTTCAGTAAATATAGTAAAAGTAAACAGTGCAAAAACATAATGTCAGCATGTTATGTAATTATTATTATATTTATTAATGTGTGTATACATATTAATACAGACAAGTCTAAGTATAATTATATAATCGTACTATATAATAGATTAGATTAGATTAGATTAAACTCTATTGTCATTACACATGTAATTACACAAGTACAAGGCAACGAAATGCAGTTAACCAGAAGAGCAATAAGCAAGTGCAGGATATAAAGTGTGTGCATAAATGCAGGATAGAGCAGGATTATGAAAATATTTTACAAGTGGTGCTATGGACATTAAATACAGATGGCATTACTATAAACAGAAGTATACTGATGGATATGTACAATAATGAACTGGACTGGGCAGAACAGCAGTGCAATGAATATAAAGTAGTGCAGTTTATGAAATAGTTAACAGTGGATGAGTTATATATAGTACTGGAGTGCAAAATATATGTATAAATAAATAGTCAGGTAGTCCAAATGAACATGTGGTACATGTAGCAAAAACAATATAGCAGCATTTAAGTTAAGGTATGTGAGGGAACAGTGGAATCAGCGGGGGCAGAGTTCAGTAATAATAATAATAATAATAATAAAACTTTATCAAAACAAAGTACAAAGTGCTTCACAACAAGAGAAATAAAATACCACAGTGAATGATTAAATATAAAGAAATAAAATACATAAAATACACAAAAGCAATAAAATAAACAGCCAGTTCAGGTAAAATACAAGGTCTAAAATATAGTCTGGAGCCAGGTATGAAGAGCCTTAAAAGTAATCAACAAGATCCTAAAATCAATCCTAAAACAAACAGGGAGCCAATGTAAAGAGGCTGAACCAGGTGTTATATGGGTGTACTTCTTGGTCCTGGTTTACAGCCTAGCAACTGAGTTCTGTACAGTCTTTAGTCGTTTCAGAGTTTTTAGATTAAGACGAGTGAACAGGCTGTTACAGTAATCGAGGCGTGAGGAGATAAAAGCATGCACAACAGTTTCTGCATCACTAAGATTTAAAATAGGTCGGATTGTTGTTTCTGAGGTGATAGAAACATGATTGGACAAGCTTAGTGATATGTTGCTCAAAACACAAATTGCTATCAAACAGGACACCAAGATTTCTTGCAACAGGCTTGATATGTTGTGACAGGTTACCAGTAGATGGCAGTATTTGTTTAGTGATGTGTTGGGGCCCAATAACAAGGATTTCAGTTTTATTTCAGTTGAGCTGAAGAAAATTTATCGACATCCAGTTTTTTATGTCAGACAGGCAGTCCTGCAGAGAACTCAGCATACTAAGGTCAGTGGGCTCGACAGGGAGGTACAACTGTGTGTCATCCGCATAACAATGAAAAGAAATACCATGTCTGCGGTTTACATCACCCAAAGGAAGCATGTATAAGGAGAACAGTACTGGTCCCAGAATTGAACCTTGAGGCACACCGTACTTGATATGGGAAAAGGATGACATGAAGTTATTAATGCTGACACAGAATTTCCTATTGGACAGATAAGATGAGAACCAGTCTAGTGCAGTGCCAGATATGCCCCCCCAGTGCCTCAGTCTATCTAAAAGATGATAATGATCAATAGAGTCAAAGGCAGCACTTAAGTCCAACAGCACAAGAACTGAACACATGCCTGCGTCAGCATTCATTAAAAGGTCATTGGTGACTTTGAGAAGGGCTGTCTCAGTGCTGTGGTGCTGACGAAAGCCAGATTGGAACTTTTCAAAGGTATTATTGTTTTCCACAGCAGCAAGAAGCGACAGGTTGTGGAAGTTGCTGATGGTTGCTTCAGCGATGAAGTTGATTTCAGGCACGTGACCTCCGAAGCGAAGACAGGCTTGTTGGACAATTTCTAACATTTTTTCATTATTAAACAAAAACGCTAAGACAGCAACTGTCTCAAATTTACATTGTAGTTTGATTTTATGCTGATAATAATGCTGAAAATAAAAATTATTAATTATAATAATAATTAGCCGGTAGACAGCGAGCTGTTAAAAATAATTTGTAAAAGGGCGCAATACAATCCGTAACTTCCAATAAAAACCTAGTTGGGATTTTGTCCAGAGGGCTGGAGGACACTCTCATAAGAGACATGATGTCTGCGAGTTCAGGCAGCGTAACAGCAGAAAAATTGCTCAAAGAATCCCTGAGCAGCAGGGTGGCAATATATAATAGCAAATATGACCGGGAGGGGGCCACCAAGTTTAAACATGAGCACTTCAAAGGAGGAAAAATCATTGCAAGCTATGAGGTTACACTTAAAATACTTCCTATAGACAGTAACGAGGCCCCCACCTCGACCACAGACCCTAGGGCAACTAAAGCAGTCATAATCAGGAGGGCACAGTTCAGCCAGCTGACTGTGATCACCAGGACGTAACCAGGATTCAGTTAAAAACATAAAATCTAAATCAGTAGAAGAGATAAAATCATTTAAAATAAACGTTTTGTTAGAGAAGGATCTTAGATTGAGAAGAGCCGTCTTAAAAAGTCTGTGCTGCTTCAGTTTTGAGGTTGAGACTGGAGGTAGGGTTCTGGCCCGGATCTTTATTAAGTTATTATTATTGCTGTGTCGGCTGTGTCTGTTTCGCATTAAGGACCTATCCGAAATTACCACAGGAATTTTAAAAGTGGCACTAGAGGCATCCGGGCTCCAGATAGCAGCACTATGATCAGTCCACAAGGGGGCGGTAGTGACAGCAGAGAGTACATGGCTGTTTTTGGTGGGCAGAGAAGAGGAAGAAGAAGAGCGAGGGGAAACAGGTGATGTAAATAGTCAACTACGTGAGGAGGACAGCACAGCGTGCTGCAGGTTCGCCGCCAGCATGCGACTACCTGACTTGTTTGGGTGAAGACCATCTCGTGCAAACAAGGAAGAACGATCCCAGAATTTGAAGTAAAAGTTGTGAATAAAACCAACGTCATGGGTGCTGCAGACAGACTGGAGCCAGGTGTGAAGGCTGAGGATCCTGCTAAAACGGCCAATTCCCCGACACAGTGTAGGAATTGGACCCGAAATGAAAGCATGCTTTCCGGTGCTGTTGAGCAGGTCAAAGAGGCGGATGAAGTCTGCTTTCGTCAGATCTGATTGACGGGCGGTGTTATTGCTGCCAACATGGACTATGATTTTCGTGATAGACGATCAAGGATGTCGGGGGTCGTTGCTCCGGGAAAGCAGCGTGTGACCGCATTAGCGAAGCGGATATTCCTCACTATGGAATCTCCAACTATCAGCGTAGCTGGGGGGATGAGAGGAGGCAGAGTCGGTGATCATGGAGACCGCCGAGTTCCATCAGCCGTCCCTGGGATAGTTGTGGCGAGGGGGCGGCCTCCTCCTTAGCAGAGGTGTTCTCTGCAGTCTCAGGACGAATGAGACCCCCAGAGCTTCTCCTGATCACGGCCTCTTTCAGCAACTTGCGGCGAGAGGAGGAAGACTTGACCGCTGGAAAAAAGAAGCGTCCCTCCAGTGGAGGAAAGTCCTGCGTATCCAGGATGTCAAACCTGTTGGCCAGCAGGAGGTCCCGATGTGAAGGTGGAGGAGGCAGGTGCTTTGCACCATGTCTGTCCTTACAGGCTACAGTCCAGTGCTCTGGTTGGCATAGAGTCGAACTCACCGGAGCCTTCTTACCACCCCCGCCGACGAGTAACTCTGCATCCACTGGGGCTCGGCAAGGAGTAGAAATGGCCATTGCTTTGGACTTTGCACCCATGAGGAGCCACGGATCTTCAGGCTTAACTGAAATGGCTTCATGCTCCGGGGTGCCAGTGATGATGGAGCCGAGCCACGGAAGAGTGGGATCATTGTCCAGTGCTGGAGTGGAGCAGTCAGGGGAGTGAGAAGGGATGGTCGCAGTCCGGCTTGCGCAGCCAGAGGAGCTGAGGACTGCAAGGTGTTTTACCTGGGCCGAGGCGACAGTGGAGAACTCCAGGATGAGCTTGTCTTTTTCTCTGAGTTTGGCTTCCAGACAGGCGATACTTTTCTTCAGCTTTGAGACGGGGGGTGACAAGATCCACACTCAGCCATCAGGCTATCACTTAGTCCGTGAGAGTGCTTCAAAGCTTAAAATCCTTGGTAAAAGCGACCGGAGCAGCCCTGCAGTCGAGTGTGAAGAGGGAGTAGAGGAGGGGGCTCAGCACACAGCCCTGTGGTACGCCAGTGTTGAGTGTGATGGTGGAGGAGCAATTGTGGCTGACCTAACAAGCTGAGGTCTGTTTGTCAGGAAGTCCATAATCCAATTGCAAATGGAGGTGTTAATGCCCAGTTTTCCAAGTTTGGTGATTAACTTGCAAGGGATGACAGTGTTGAATGCAGAGCTGAAGTCAACAAACAGCATTCGTGCATAAGTGTTCTTATTGTCCAAGTGTGTGAATACAGAGTGCAGTGCCATGGAGACCGCATCCTCTGTGCTCCTATTGTAGGCAAACTGGTATGGGTCCAGTGTGGATGGGAGGAAGTCCTTTAGGTGTGCCAGGACCAGCCGCTCAAAGCAATTCATTACAATGGGTGTGAGTGCTACCGGGCGGTAGTTGTTCAGGCACGTTGGACTAGAGTGTTTTGGCACTGGCACAATGGAGGTGGACTTAAAGCATGCCGGCACAGCTGCTTGGGTGAGGGACTGGTTGAAAATATCTGTAAAGACCCCAGTGAGTACGCGACCGGGGATGCCGTCTGGTCCAGCAGCCATGCGCGCATTGATCCGGCTCAGTGCAGTGTAGACATCTGTGGAGGGGAGTGTGATGGTCGGGTGGTCAGCTGAGGGTGTTAACTTGGTGGCGGTTTCCCTATTGTCTCTCTCGAAGCGAGCATAGAAGTCGATAAGCTTGTTCAGGAAGGAGACGTCTGTGGCTGCGGGGGTGGAGTGTCTGGGTTTGTAGTTGCTGATGGCCTGGATGCCCTGCCACATGCGTTGAGGGTCGGAGTTGGAAAAGTGCTCCTCTAACTTTAGCTTGTAGCAGTGCTTGGCCTTTTTGATGCCCCCTTTCAGATTTGCCCTGGAAGTGCTGTAGGCCTGTGCGTCACCTGATCTGATGTCCTTGTTGCGTGCCTTCAACAGGAGGTGCACCTCCTTGTTCATCCATGGCTTCTGATTTGGGTACGTGGTGATCTGCTTCTGAGTTGTAACACTGTCTATGGTGATGTTGATGTAGTCCAGTACAGAGGAGGTGTAGCTGTCTATGTCTGAATGAGAGCCACAGGTGGCCTGAGAGGCAAACATACTCCAGTCTGTGTGTTGAAACCTGTCCTGGAGTGTGGAGTCTACCCCCGCAGGCCACACTTTGATGGTCCTTACTGATGGCTTCACATGATTGATGAGAGGTGAATACTTGGGAGTGAGGAACAAAGAAAGGTGATCAGATGACCCAGGTGGGGGAGGGGGGTCACAGTGCAAGCCTCAGCCATGTTTGTGTAGACATGGTCCAAAGTTTTGTTTCCTCTGGTGTGACAGGAAACATGCTGGTGAAATTTGGGGAGCATTGCCTTTAAGTTATTAAAATCTCCCGCAACAATAAATGCAGCCTCAGGGTGAGCAGTCTGTTGTTTACTGATGGCCGCATGAAGTTCGCTCATTGCAAGCTTGGCATCAGCATCCGGAGGAATATAAGCTGCCGTTATAATGGTGGAAGTGAACTCCCGTGGTAGATAAAGCGGTCTACATTTAACCATGAGAAACTCTAGGTTAGCTGAGCAGTGTCTCCTAACAATAACAGAGTTCATGCACCAAGCTTTGTTAACGTAAATGCAAAATCGTCCACCTCTGGTCTTACCGGATTCATCTGCCGTCCTATCTGCCCGGAGCTCAGTAGCATTGTCCACAATATTCTGGTGTACACTGTTATATCTGACAGCATCATATTACTCTTACAGGGCTTAAAGTTCGTCGGCACTGTGCTGTTTTAGATTCGAAAATACATAATTATATGTCTGTGGAAAATAACAGCCAAGTGTTCACAGGGGGTTCCTCAAGCTCTGGTTGCAGCTAATGTTTTTAATGTTTATTTGGTTCAAACATTCATGTTCCCCTCAGAATAAACTGTAATAGCTTTCGTGATCCTACATATTTCCCTCCATCTCTTCAGACGTCAGTAAATGTCCCATTTATCCAGCATGTTGAGTCGTTAGAGAAATCCTCTCAGTCAGCGTGTGGACGTACCACGAGAACCTGGCCTACATTCAGATGGCCGAATGGCTATACTCCCGGCGAACCCTCTCCTCCCGTCCAGGCTCCCGAAACCAAACGCCAGATAGTCTCTGCTGGCAGTTCACCACCGACGTGTTCTCTGACCGTGAGACCGTTCTCCTGCTTCCTGTGTGGTAGGAGCAGCGACTTGGGAGGTCGAGTCCCTGACTCTGTCCGCTTCCAGGTCCTGCAGTGGGCACACACGTCTCGGGTTTCCTGTCACCCTGGCGTCAGTCGCACCCTGTCGCTCCTGAAGCAGCGTTTTTGGTGGCCCACCATGGTTGCAGACACCCGTGCCTTCATCTACACCTGTACTGTTTGTGCTCGTGCCAAGGCCTCCCACCAACCTTGTAGTAAATCATAACAATAATAATGACTTATTGTTCCATAACTATTTGGTTTTCCAAATGATAAATCAACACACTTATTCAAGAATTACACATTTATTAGTAATTTCTAATGGTTTACAAAAAGTTTACAATGGATTCACATCATAAATTGACAGAAAATTAATCATTAACCTCAGATAAATCAATGTCATGTAATTTAATTTATAAATCACATTTTAAAACAACTGTTGACCACAGTAATGTACAGGTGACATGAAATACTTTTAGACAATTTTAATCAATGATTCCTAACAATCACTTCTAAATCAATAAATACAATTTCTCCTGTATGAACTCTTAAGTGTTTGGTCAAAATGGACTTTTCTGTGAATCCTCTGTCACTATGTGGATTCTCATGTGTTTTCTCAGAACTTCCTTTCGTGCAAATCCTTTACCACAAACTGAACAACTAAATGGTTTCTCCCCTGTGTGGATTCTCATGTGTGATGACAAATTGCTTCTGAGACTGAAACTTGTTTTACAAACTGAGCATGTGAAGGGTTTTTCACCTGTATGAACTCTTAAGTGTTTGGTCAAAGCCGACCTTTCTGTGAATCCTTTACCACAGACAGAACAACTGAAGGGTTTCTCCCCTGTGTGAACCGTCAAGTGTCGTCTCAGAACTTCCTTTCGTGCAAATCCTTTACCACAGATAGAACAACTGAAGGGTTTCTCCCTGTGTGGACTCTCATGTGCCTCACAAACTCTGCTCTCCATGAAAAACTCTTTTCACAAACTGAGCAGCTGAAACACTTTCCTTCTGAATGAAGTCTCATATGAGTCATTAAGGATTTCTTCGCGAGGTATCTTTTACCACAAACTGAACAACTAAATGGTTTCTCTCCTGTTTGGAGTCCATCTTGTTCCTGCAGATGTCCATTGTGGCCAAAGCTTGTAGCACATTCAGAGGAGCTACTTGATGTTTTTCCAGTATTACATTCCTGATCACTTACAGGTACTTCTTTGTTTTGCAGAGGGTTTAAACCTGACTGAGGTTTCCTGGTCTCCAACCAATCACAACTGTCATCAGTCTCAGGTTCAGAGGAGTCTGACGTCTTGTCATTAGTATCTGGATCTGAGTTCCTGGCTGGTTCTGGTCCTCCACAGTCCTCTCCATCAGCTTCTGTTTTCATCTGTTCAGTGAGTCTTAGATGAAGCTGTGAGGACTGAGGTTTCTCTTCATCGTCTTCTTCACTCTTCACAGGGACAGGAGTGAATGTGAACTTGGTGATATCGGCCTCCTCCAGCCCTCGAAGCTGCTCTCCCTCCTGACCGGTCCAGAGCTCCTCCTGTTCCTCTTTAATGTGTGGGGGCTCTGGTGGGTCCTCCTGGTCCAGACTGGGGCTCCAGTCCTGCTGCTCAGGAGGATCCTCTTCTTTACTCGCCGACAGCAGCTGGACGTCTGTGGAGAATAATGAAATACATACACACGTTTTAGAAAACTGTCGTTTCCTGTTAACATTTAAACCACTGACAGCACTACTTTCTTAAACGTGTGGAGAAATGATGCACATTTTGTACAACGTATTTGGAAATTATCCATCCATCCATCCATCCATTTTCTACCGCTTGGTCCCCGTTAGGGGGTCGCGGGTGACTGGAGCCTATCCCAGTGACTTTGGGCCTTAGGCAGGGCACACCCTGGACAGTGGCCAACTCGTCGCAGGTATTTGGAAATTATTCAAACTAAAACAAACTACAAGCATATCATGCGCTTTGCGTTTCGTCAGAGCAGAAATGCAATAAAATGACTGCGATCAAGGCAGCTGCGACTCCATGCTCATGTTACGTGCACATGTAAACCCGCTAGTCCTGAGTTCAAATAAACCTCTCAGCTGAAGACAGAAAAGTGTTTTACTGCTGAAGAATGTGAAGATGTGATGTGATTTTGCTGCATATAGTCCAGGTCTGATGTTCTGCTGTTAGTCGTGTACATTGTTTCATGTGATCTTGTGTGGGGGGAGGGTTCAGAACCTTAGAAACATAGCTAAAAGTTTCAGCGGCTCTACACTGGCTTCCTGTAACATTTATAATTTTATATTTCTTATATACAGAGCCTTAACGGGCTAGGATGAAGCTAACTCCCACTGCGATCATCTGCTGCTGGTTTATGGGAGGTTCCCAGCAACCGCCGAAAGCAAATCTGTGGAGCACACTACCTGTAGATATCAGAGAAGCAGCTCGCTAAATATGTTTAAAAGAAAGGCAAAAACTTACCTTTCACTTTAGCCTTTAACTAGATATGATTTTCCTGATGCAGGCACGAAACTCTTGTTGCTCTTTGCTTCTAACCCTGTTTTTATGTTCATTCTGTCATTTTAACGTGAAGCGCTTGGTGCATGTAATTTATTTGCTGTAAAGAGCTGAGCTGAGCGACCGGCTAGAAAGCTGGTGAATCGGAGAATAATATTATTTTCTGATTGTTTCACAGCAACGCGCCCACCCCACCGCCGCACAACCCTGCGTTACTCGCCTGGTTCTGAATGGAGCGGCGAAACACCACACTTCGCAGCCCTGTTAACCAATAAGCTGCAACTAACGACCATTTTGACTGTTGTGAATGTCTGTGTGTTCTTGTTGTCATTTGTCATTTGACGTCTGAACCAATCTCTTTGCACTTTTCGTGAAATTCAACAATCAGTAAGGATATCGTTGTTAAAATCAGGTTTGGGTTTCCTAAATTTAGTTAGCTAAATAGACTAAAAACAAAGTCATAGAAATAGCTTACACTTTATCAGTCAATTTATCTTTATTTATTTTTATATATATATATATATATATATATATATATATATATATATATATATATATATATATATATATATATATGGACTATTTATATCCTACCGTTCAAACAAATTTTTTAACCGTGAAATAAACAGAATAACAGTGTCTGTAATTTAAAGCCATAACGTTTCGGCTCCCATCCGGAAGTCATTCTCAATTGTGAAAATGGTCTGAGAACTCAGAAATTTAAGCTACTCGGTGTTGCTTAGCAGGTCATGATGATGGCCCTGCCTAGTTTCACCTGAAACTGACCTAATAGTTTCCATGATGGCCCAGTAATCAGTAATCAGGCTTATTGTCTTCTGGCTGCACCTCCCTCATCACTGTTCAGTACCTGATTAGCATTTGATTGGTTCAGTGTATTAACACCATGGTCAAGCCAATCATATTTGATTGAAATTTGATTATGATTGGCTTGACCATGGTGCTAATACACTGAACCAATCACATGCTAATCAGGTACTTAACAGTGATGAGGGAGGTGCAGCCAGAAAACAACAGGCCTGATTACTGATTACTGGGCCATCATGGAAACTATTAGATCAGTTTCAGGTGAAACTAGGCAGAGTAATCAGCAGACACTCAGGTAGACTCCTCCCTGAGGGCGGGGCTTAAGCAACACAGAGTAGCTTAAATTTCTGAGTTCTCAGACCATTTTCACAATTGAGAATGACTCGGATGGGAGCCAAACGCCTTGATTCTGAAAACAGCGTCCAGACGACTACGACTGAAACCTTTTCTACGATGCTTTATATACTGTTTCATCTGCAGCAATGCATCATGGTCTATAAGATCATCAGGTGTTTGCAGCGTCGCTGTCCTGCGAGAACCACGTATCTCTAAAAAGTCTTCATGAGCTCAGAAAAACAGCCTGTTTTCAGCTTTGACGGTGCAAGAGGAGAGGGAGCGACACTGCTGCCTGAAGACCCGCTGACTCTTGTCTGTCCGTCAGTGCCCTCTTTTCGTGCCGTTATCAGTTTATAAATTGGTTTTTCAGCCTGTGAAAAGTGTCAGTTGAGTGAGTCTCACGGTCAGTGCTTGAGAGTTGACAGTCCTGTGGCTAACGCTAGTAAAAATGCTAAACTAATGTCAACCAAGACAGTGAAAAAAGTCCAGTTATCTCCAACAACAACTTATCTAACTTGTTAATTAATTACCCAAAGATATCGATGAAGTTGTCGATGCCTCGATTAAAGTTTCGTCGTCCTTGGAGGGTTCAACCTCTTCGGAGCCGGGCGCAGGCGTGCTAACGCGGCTGCATTAAAATCCGAAGGGACGCAGCAAACTCACTGTTGACGCGTCACTGACAGTGTTGAATGCAGAGGTGAAGTCAACAAACAGCATTCGTGTGGAGTATTTTCACAGAGTGCTGTCAGGACTTTTACTGCAGTAAAGGATGTGAACACTTCTTCCCCCGCAGCTGGTTTCCCAGCAGTTTAAAGTGAAACAACAAGTAAAGCGCACAAACCTGCTCTGTGCAGCCGGACTTCAGGCTGGAAAACAGCGTCCAGCAGTTTGCGTTGTCCACAAAGTTCCTCCTCGTACTCTGCTATCGTTCTTTCAAACAGCTCAAATATCTCTTCAGCAGCCGCACTTAGTCTCTGGCTGACAAAAGCTCTCAGCGTTTGGACTTTAGACATTTTCACAGCTTCACAGCAGCAGATTCCGTGAAAAATACAGTTTGGTCTCTATCGAAGCTACTCCGACTAGCACTGTGAGGCCGAGCTCCGGCTCCGTCTACTTCCTGCTAGCAAGCTGCGCTAACTTCCTTTAGCATTCTTGGCTAACAGGAGATGAGTCTGCGGTGAAACATCCCGAAAGTTCACACAAAGTCCGCTTCAACAGGTTTATCCAAACATACAGGCTCTGCTGGTTCACTCCGACTGGATCTTATGCTAACGGAAAGAGTTAGCATGTTAGCCTCGGTAAGTACAATCGCTTCCGGTAGTAGTCTTCTTCTTCCTTGGTTTTCTTGGCGGACTACCGGAAGTAAATCTGTTTACAGAATATTATATAGTATGACTATATAATATGTATACACACATTAATATATGTAATATAAATGGTCTATATTTACTAAAGTCAAGGATCTGAGTATTTCTCCCATTTTAATTCTTAATAAAGACATATGGGTTGGTAAATAAAGTTGTGATTACTTTTATTTTGAAAATCAGCGAAGATGAGGTACCGGAAGCGGTTGTACTCACCGAGGCTAACATGCTAACTCTTTCCGTTAGCATAAGATCCAGTCGGAGTGAAGCAGCAGAGCCTGTATGTTTGGATAAACCTGTTGAAGCGGACTTTAGCTTCGATAGAGACAAAATGTTTAAAATCCAGAACGAGGAGGAACTTTGTGGACAACGCAAACTGCTGGACGCTGTTTTCCAGCCTGAAGTCCGGCTGCACAGAGCAGGTTTGTGCACTTTTCCTGGTCTCAGCGGTGAAATGTAACTCGGTACATGTTTATTAAAGTTCTGTACTTCAGATTTGAGTCCTTCTACCTCAGAGGGAAATATTGTCCTTTTTACATCGCTCCACTTATTTGACAGCTTTAAGCACATTTCATGAAGTCTTTAATTTACTCTGTTGGTGTCCACAAGGGGAACATTTATTTCAGCTTCACTTTACTGTCACCTTGGCAACAGCGCTGAAATCTACCTGAGAGGTGAGTACGAAGTGAGTTTATAGACGCGTCGCTCCATCTGTTTGTGTTGTCCGAAATAATGAAGTTTTACTGTAACAGTACAGGCTTTTCCTTCCAGTGGCAGAGCACAAAATTCTTCAGATATAGCATCTTAATTGTGCTCTCAAAGTGCACCAGATTGATGCATTTAACTTTAAATTGTGCAAATTTTTCTCTTTTCAGCAAAGTCACGTCTGTGCAGAATCAAAGCAATACGAAAGTCTTTAAAATCCAACTAAGAGTCTACAGCCATGCTAGCAGCTCTGTGAGGCTGTTCTTGCTAAATGCTAACATTAGCATGCTAACATGCTCATAGTGTCATGCTAATGTTTAGCATGTTCTCTGTCTGAGTTTAGCGTTAACAGAAGTTATCTCATTGCATGGGTGGGCAGCCATTTGCCGCTGCCGGTTGGGTTGAGACAAATACCACCTAGAATTTTAGAATAATAATAATAATGTAATGGTAGTGGTAATATTAATATTAATAAAGTTAAAGCAATAATAAATTAATAATAATAATAATAATAGGAATGACAGCTATAGGAAGAATAATGTCAGTATCAGTAACAGAGCCAATAACAACAACTGTAGTAGCCGTTTTCGAGCAGGAACACGGGGGCAGCAGGTGGCCCACAACCACAGATCCAGACTCTGCAGGAACACGGGGGCGGCAGGTGGCCCACAACCACAGATCCAGACTCTGCAGGAACACGGGGCAGCATGTGGCCCACAACCACAGATCCAGACTCTGCAGGAACACGGGGGCAGCAGGTGGCCCACAACCACAGATCCAGACTCTGCAGCTCTGGAGGCAGAAATACCTGCTGAAAGCGACAGAAGGAGAGAGGAGAGAAACGAGAAAGCACAGAACTACGGGAGAGAGAAGATGTTGAGTTAGTAACATGCAGTAATGGGATAAAAATGCATACAGACGGAGAGGGAGAGGAGGAGAGAGGAAAGAGGTGCATCATGGGAAGTCTCCCGGCAGTCTAGACCTATAGCAGCATAACTAAGGGATGGTTCAGGACTCACCTGAGCCAGCCCTAACTATAAGCTTTATCAAAGAGGAAAGTCTTAAGCCTGCTCTTAAATGTGGAGATGGTGTCTGCCTCCCGAACCCAAACTGGGACCTGGTTCCACACGAGAGGAGTTTGATAACTGAAGGCTCTGGCTCCCGGTCTACTTTTGGAGACTCTAGGAACCACAAGTAACCCTGCATCCTGGGAGCTCAGTGTTCTAGTCGGGTAATATGGTATAATGAGCTCTTTTAGATGCTAGACCATTAAGAGCTTTGTAGTCGGTGCAGAGAAGCTAATATTGGAGAAATGTGATCTCTTTTCCTAGTTCTTGTCAGTACACGTGGCGCAGCATTCTGGATCAACTGGAGAGTCTTAAGGGATTTATTCGGGGCAGCCGGATAATAAGGAATTGAAATAATCCATCTTAGAAGTAACTAATGCATGGGCTAGTTTTTCGGCATCATTTTGAGACAAGATGTGCCTGATTGTTGCAATGTTGCGTAGGTGAAAGAAGGCAGTCCTTGAAGTTTGTTTAATGTGGGAGTTAAAGGATGAATCCTGATCAAAGAAAGTAGTGCTGTCAGTGGTTTAAATGTTAACAGGAAACGACAGTTTTCTAAAACGTGTGTCTGTATTTCATTATTCTCCACAGACGTCCAGCTGCTGTTGGTGAGTAAAGAAGAGGATCCCCCTGAGCAGCAGGACTGGAGCCCCAGTCTGGACCAGGAGGACCCACCAGAGCCCCCACACATTAAAGAGGAACCGGAGGAGCTCTGGACCAGTCAGGAGGGAGGGCAGCTTCGAGGGCTGGAGGAGGCCGATATCACCAAGTTCAAATTCACTCCTGTCCCTGTGAAGAGTGAAGAAGATGATGAAGAGAAACCTCAGTCCTCACAGCTTCATCAAAGACTCACTGAACAGATGAAAACAGAAGCTGATGGAGAGGACTGTGGAGGACCAGGACCAGCCAGGAACTCAGATCCAGATACACATTTACAACCAGCTACTTATGACAAGACGTCAGACTCCTCTGAACCTGAGACTGATGACAGTTGTGATTGGGAGGAGACCAGGGAACCTCAGTCAGGTTTAAACCCTCTGCAAAACAATGAAGTACCTGTAAGTGATCAGGAATGTAATACTGGAAAAACATCAAGTAGCTCCTCTGAATGTGCTACAAGCTTTGCCCACAAGGGACATCTGCAGAAACAAGATGGACTCCAAACAGGAGAGAAACCATTTAGTTGTTCAGATTGTGGTAAAGGATTCACACGAAGGTCACATTTGACCTCACACTTAAGAGTTCACACAGGAGAAAAACCTTTCAGCTGCTCAGTTTGTAAAACAAGTTTCAGTGTCAGAAGCAATTTGTCCAAACACATGAGGACCCACACGGGGGAGAAACCGTTTAGTTGTTCGGTTTGTCGTAAAATATTTGCACATAAGGAAACTCTTAGACAACACTCGACTGTCCACACAGGGGAGAAACCCTTCAGTTGTTCTGTCTGTGGTAGAAGGTTCGCAGATAGTTCAAGTTTGACCAGACACTTGAGAGTTCACACAGGAGAAAAACCTTTCAGCTGCTCAGTTTGTGAAACAAGTTTCAGTGTCAGAAGCAATTTGTCCCAACACATGAGAATCCACACAGGGGAGAAACCGTTTAGTTGTTCAGTTTGTGGTAAAGGATTTTCACAAAACTCAAATTTGACCACACATTTAAGAGTTCATACAGGAGAAAAACCTTTCAGCTGCTCAGTTTGTAAAACAAGTTTCAGTCTCAGAAGCAATTTGTCCAAACACATGAGAGTCCACACAGGGGAGAAACCGTTTAGTTGTTCTGTTTGTGATAGAAGTTTCACTCTGCTCACGCATATAAAAAAACACAAGTGTGCTGGTGAGAGCAGCGGCAGTAAATGAAGCTGCAGAGATGCTTGTTGAGCCGATTCCTTCCTGCAGGATTTGAAGTACTGAGGGCAAGACTCGGCTCAACACTGATCAGTTCAAAACTGTGATACAGATTCCATCTTTTCAGCTAAGATGAATGTCCATCACAGTCTGTAAAGTTTTCTTTTCATCTAATTGTGTCTATAGTGACATAATAAACAGGTGAATGAAAGAACTCGTATAGGAAATGTTTGTGTGATTATGCTGTTGTTCAGTAACTCAGGGTGTTGGTGGACCGCTTGGAGGTTTTGTGGATTTGACGAGGAAGACGAAATAAAAAGACAATACCTCTGGTTCTGCTGCATTAATTTGAACTGTCCATCGTGAGACCCACTGTGTTGTAGTACTCTTTTAATAGAAAATATGCTTTGATCATTTTTGTAGCTGTAGTTTTTTGGAAGTGTTTAACCAATTGAACCTTAAGTGTGCATGTCCAGGGGCAAGCCCACTCAACATGAGCCATCTTCTACAAAGAAAGGATTGTCCTTTCCCTGTCCTCTGCACTGTCTCCAGGATCCAGGGTTAGACTTGGTGGTTTTCCGGTTGTGTGGGATCTGATGCAGTTTTCTAAAGATAGTTTCAGAAATGTTCAAATGAATATTGGATCGATTGATAGGCAGAGAGCAACGAGTTATTGCAATAAATGATGTCATGTTTAAATGATGTAATGGAGGAGGGATGTAGATCAACTATCAGGAACAGGCACTTAGCCTTGAGGTGGCCCTCGCTGACTCACTCTCCTGTCGTCAACGTGCTCACAAATCTACCTTGACTTCACGTTTGGAGGAACAATTTCTTTTTGAGGCCCTAAAGAATAAAGTATGGACGCTTTATATTACATTTGTGTTGCTACTCTGTTGTGTTGTGATTTGTCGGTCTGTTTATCGTTTTAAATAAAAAATTTAAACAGGAATCTAAGAAACCGTAAAATATTGTAATGTTAGTAATTCGATTAGATATGAGTAGTGGAGGCAGAAATTGTAAGACCTGAATGTCAGTGTGTACTTTCCAACGTGTGGAGAGTGCAGTGTCGTGGATGATTTCATTAAACGAACTGTGTTATGGATTTATCATATAACCAGCCTGTGCACTTAGTAAAGTGATTAACACCAATTTTGTTGTGGCGTATAACACCACTAAAGAAATGACATGTAGTGGAATATATGATATGTAAAGATATTTAAGTTTAAAATATATTCGAAACACCCTAGAAAGTCTTCAGCACTTTCCAGAGCGCATTTAAAAAATAAATCATGGAAGATTGTTGGTACTTTCCAGAAGCATGACACCTTTGTTTCTTGGAAAAGTTGGATTATTCTTAGAAAAATAGGTGGAGAATCTACCAGAGAAGGAGGGACGTCTTGGGCTATAAAAAACAACACGCAGAGCTTGGTAGTTAGTTCATTACAGCTTTCAGGCTCGGGTTGATCGTTCGGGGAAGACTAAACTCTATTGCACTGAACTCTGATCTTCTCCGGTGAGCGTCTCCAGATTTTGTTAATCTGAGTTATTGGGAAAGGAAGCCAGTGCATCTTCTCCACCACCAAGACTCCTGCAGTGCCTCCCCACGGCAGCACATGGTAACTGGGTGTCACGCGGGGCTCGACTGCATGGGGATCAAAGAGCAGGCCCACCGGTGAATGGATTCACCCTGGCGTCCGCCAACCAGTGCCCCACCTGTGGGTCAAACAGCACCTGCTGCCTTGTGGATATCCTCTGAAACAGAAAGGGCTAGAAAAAACTAAAATACTGACACAGTTTAAAGTACCAAAAATAAAAAGACTGTACGGACAAAATATTGGATTTGCAGAATTGTGCGAAATAATGGAGTGGCCGATCAGATTTCAGGGGTGGCCAGTGCCAATCCCTGGACACGCCCCTGTGCAGGACACAGCAGTGGGGTTTAGTTCCAGACAGGTTTCAAGTCATCTTAAACTGCAGCTAATGGCAGAGTGGTGGGGAAGTTACTAAAATATTCAGTCAGCGTGTGTCAGTGAAGGTAAATCTGCACTTCACTGCAGCTTCATGACGCCATCTAGTGGCCTGATAGTAGAAGTCCAGCAGCTGATGGCAGCTTCCTCTGCCTCACTGCTGTCTGACTGCATTCAGCTGACACTGATATGAAACAGAAAGTAACAGCCAATCACTGGAGGAGCAGCTGATCTTCTTACAGGAGAAATGATGGAAAGGAGGATTTCAGTTGATGTGCAGGCCCCTATAAAATAATTATACTTAGAGTTGTCTGTATTCATTTGTATACACATTAATATGTATAATAATAAATACATTTTGCTGACATTATACTTTTGTACTGTTTACTTTTACTTTACTTTGTGGTATTTCTATATTTAAGTGAAGGATCTGAGTATTTCTACCATTTTAATTCTTAGATATATGGGCCTGTAAATAAAAGTTTGGTCGCTTTTATTGTGAAAATCAGCGAGGAAGAGGTACCGGAAGCAGTGTAACCGAGGCTAACATGCTAACTCTTTCCGTTAGCATAAGATCCAGTCGGAGTGAGCCAGCAGAGCCTGTATGTTTGGATAAACCTGTTGAAGCGGACTTTGTGTGAACTTTCGGGATGTTTCACCGCAGACTCATCTCCTGTTAGCCAAGAATGCTAAAGGAAGTTAGCGCAGCTTGCTAGCAGGAAGTAGACGGAGACGGAGCTCGGCCTCACAGTGCTAGTCGGAGTAGCTTCGATAGAGACCAAACTGTATTTTTCACGGAGCCAAAGTGTCCAAATGTCCAGACAGACCTGTCTGAAGAGACTCTGCGCTGTTCGCTTTATTTGAAAACGTTTAGCATCTGAATTATCTCCCGGCGTCCTACGGAGCTAATGGAGTTAGCTTAGCTTGCTAGCAGGAAGTAGACGGAGGCGAACGTGATGTAACTTAGCAACACAGCGCGCATCAGAGTGAGCAGACAGTTTTTAACGGAGTGAGTCTGGAGGAAAAGCTGCTGTGAAGCTGTGAAAATGTTTAAAATCCAGAACGAGGAGGAACTTTGTGGACAACGCAAACTACTGGACGCTGTTTTCCAGCCTGAAGTCCGGCTGCACAGAGCAGGTTTGTGCGCTTTACCTGGTCTCAGCGGTGAAGTGTGACTCGGTAGTTTAAATACTGTAGTTAAGTATAAATCTGAGGTACTTGAGTCTCTTCTTTTCACGCCACTTTCTGCTTTTACTACATCTCAGAATTAAATATTGTACTTTTTACTTAATCACAGATATTTGGCAGCTTTAGTTACATAAAACAGTTGATTCTGTTTCGCACTGGACATAGAAACTCTTTAGAGTCGAGATATGTAGAAAAGTGTGAAATTCCAACGATGCTGCGTTTCTTGATGTGTTAACATTAACGTTACTGCAGCTCGGTAGGTACATAAACCTTTTCCCTGCTGAACTCAGTCTGGAGCCGTTTGAACCCCCTAAACCAGCTGGGTGACAGCGAGCAGGCAGTTTGAACCAGGAAAATGAAGCTTTATAAAGCAAAACGTTCTTTTAAACGTTGCACTCGCACACAGTGAACTTGTGTCGGGGGAATGGGCGGTCATTACGCACTGCGACAGTCAGAAGTTATCTCATTGCACTTTTCATATAGAGCAGACCGAACTCTTTATAATATTATTATTATTACTGACAGCAGAACATCAGACCTGGACTATATGCAGCAAAATGGCTTCTTCACGTTCTTCGGCAGTAAAACACTTTTCTGTCTTCAGCTGAGAGGTTTATTTGAACTCAGGACTAGCGGGTTTACATGTGCACGTAACATGAGCGTGGAGTCGCAGCCGCCTTGATCGCAGTCATTTTATGGCGTTTCTGCTTTGATGAAACGCAAAGCGCATGATATGCTTGTAGTTTGTTTTAGTTTGAATGATTTCCAGATACGTTTTACAAAATGTGCATCATTTCTCCACACGTTTAAGAAAGTAGTGCTGTCAGTGGTTTAAATGTTAACAGGAAACGACAGTTTTCTAAAACGTGTGTCTGTATTTCATTATTCTCCACAGACGTCCAGCTGCTGTCGGTGAGTAAAGAAGAGGATCCCCCTGAGCAGCAGGACTGGAGCCCCAGTCTGGACCAGGAGGACCCACCAGAGCCCCCACACATTAAAGAGGAACAGGAGGAGCTCTGGACCAGTCAGGAGGGAGAGCAGCTTCGAGGGCTGGAGGAGGCCGATATCACCAAGTTCACATTCACTCCTGTCCCTGTGAAGAGTGAAGAAGACGATGAAGAGAAACCTCAGTCCTCACGGCTTCATCAAAGACTAACTGAACAGATGAAAACAGAAGCTGATGGAGAGGACTGTGGAGGACCAGAACCAGGCAGGAACTCAGATCCAGATACTAATGACAAGACGTCAGACTCCTCTGAACCTGAGACTGATGACAGTTGTGATTGGGAGGAGACCAGGAAACCTCAGTCAGGTTTAAACCCTCTGCAAAACAATGAAGTACCTGTAAGTGATCAGGAATGTAATACTGGAAAAACATCAAGTAGCTCCTCTGAATGTGCTACAAGCTTTGGCCACAAGGGACATCAGCAGGAACAAGATGGACTCCAAACAGGAGAGAAACCATTTAGTTGTTCAGTTTGTGGTAAAAAATACCTCCGGAAGAACTCCTTAAGGACTCATATGAGACTTCATTCAGAAGGAAAACGTTTCAGCTGCTCAGTTTGTGAAAAAACTTTTCAGTGGAGACGAGATGTTATGAGGCACATGAGAATCCACACAGGAGAGAAACCCTACAGTTGTTCTGTCTGTGGTAAAGGATTCACACAAAAGGAACATCTGAGACCACACATGACAAGCCACACAGGGGAGAAACCATTTCATTGTTCTGTCTGTGGTAAAGGATTCACACAAAGCTCAGCTTTGACCAAACATTTAAGAGTTCATACAGGAGAAAAATCTTTCAGCTGCTCGGTTTGTAAAACAAGTTTCAGTCTTAGAAGCAATTTGTCCAAACACATGAGAGTCCACACGGGGGAGAAACCGTTTAGTTGTTCAGTTTGTGGAAAAGGAGTCAAACAAAAGGGAACTCTGAGAAGACACATGAGAATACACACAGGGGAGAAATCCTTCACTTGTGTTGTTTGTGCTAGACGATTCACACGAAGTTCAACTTTGAACTCACACTTAAGAGTTCATACAGGAGAAAAACCTTTCACATGCTCAGTTTGTAAAATAAGTTTCGGTGACCGAAGCAATTTGTCGACACACATGAGAATTCACACGGGGGAGAAACCGTTTAGTTGTTCAGTTTGTGGTAAAGGATTCACTCAAAGCTCAAATTTGACCTCACACTTAAAGGTTCACACAGAAGAAAAACCTTTCGCATGCTCAGTTTGTAAAGCAAGTTTCCGGCGCAGAAGCAGTTTGTCCCAACACATGATAATCCACACAGGAGAGAAACCATTTAGTTGTTCAGTTTGTGGTAAAGGATTTGGAAATAAGGGAAATCTGAGAAGACACCTGACTGTCCACACAGGGCAGAAACCTTTCACATGCTCAATTTGTAAAGCAAGTTTCAGTCACAGAAGCGATTTGTCATCACACGTGAGAATCCACACAGGGGAGAAACCATTTAGTTGCAGCGTTTGTGATAAAAGATTTACTCAGCTTCATAATTTGAAAAAACACAAGTGTGCTGGTGAGAGCAGCGGCAGTAAATGAAGCTGCAGAGATGCTTGTTGAGCCGATTCCTTCCTGCAGGATTTGAAGTACTGAGGGCAAGACTTGGCTCAACACTGATCAGTTCAAAACTGTGATACAGACTCCAAAATAAGTTGTGCTTCATCTTTTCAGCTAAGATGAAGCTATGCGATCATTTTAATTCTGTCTTTATTTGTGTCTGCATTATTTGGTTGTTTTCCAGGAACTGTGCTTTTTGGTTTTACATGTATTCATTGATTGAAATTGATTTCAAATTGTCTAAAACTATTTCATGTCGCCTATACAGCACTATGGTCAACATGTTTTAAAATGTGATTTATAAACGAAATGACTAGACTTACCTCCCAATAACACAGTTTACTTCTAATTTAATGGACTCTCCCGGTCTTGAATTGATCTCTCATTATGTGTAAAACATGAACAGTTGATTCTTAAACTGCTCATACTGTATTTGTGTTATTTCGGTCACATCACAAGTCTTGAGACAAACTTTGCTTTGACACAGTTGGACGGCTGATGTGTTGGATTTACCCAGTTGCCTTTAAAGCAGAGCTTCAGATGTTTCCGGCCTGTTTCCGTACAGTACTCTGTTTCTAATGATGAGAAAAAAGGTCGTAGTCCACCATGATGATCATGTTAATAAACTCAATAAACGGATGAATGAAAAAACTCAGGAAATGTTTGTGTGATTATGCTCAGGGTGTGGGTGGACTGCTTGGAGGTTTTGTGGATCGTTGTGGAGCCAAGTAGCTCAGGGTGATTGAGTGTTGCTTGGAAGGTTTGAGGTTGTGGGTTCGGTCCTTATCGAGGCTCAGTGAATTTTGAAGTGTCTCCCCCCCGGCCTTTCAGAGAGAGAAGCAGGGGGTTATGGGAGGGAAAACCACGAGCAGCTGAAATTTCACTGAAATACAATGGCTAGGCATATTATAGCACTTTAACTTAGCTATCAAGAGAATCTCTTAAATGTTAATGTCAATATATTCCCGACACAAATCCTCTGATGACGCTACAAATGTGATTCGTATGAAATTCAGTTTGCACAACTTTGGGTCATGACTCAAATTTGGTAATGATTGACTAAGGTGGTCGTGGCTTATTACAACAAATGTAAATTTGGCTCAGTAGTTTTTCATGCCCCACCGAGGCTCTGTGCAAAATGTGTTGCCAATCGGCCACTAGGTGGCAGTGTTGTTGCAAAATCATGAAATATTCTAACCCACTATTAGGAACTCCTCCTAGAGCCTGATCTGCATGCAAGTGTGCACATCGAATCTGTGGACGCTCATGATCAAAAGTTATTAAAAGAATTTTGATACTTCAAAAAACGCATTAGTTATAAAACAAAAAATTCTTCTGGGTTGCAGTCAAAACAGGAAGTGATGCTGTATCTTCATATAGAATTAACACGAAAGTAGTTTCCCCACTGAGGCTGTGTACAGATTTTGGTGCCTATCACTGCTGCTCTCCACCTGTGACATGCTCGAAGGTCTGACTTGCATTGCCTCCATCAGCCGCATGTTGTGACTTGCACTGGAGGCTTGGACCCTGTTAATACTTGCTTGGTCTAGTTAGTCTTATAATTTAAACTATGCTCTTTACGAAAATGAGGGTAGAAAGTGTTTTTGTACTTTTTTTCGCCGTGAAACTTCTTTTTCTGCTACTCGGTCGGGGCACCGCTGCAGATCAGCTGTTTGGCCGCATTGTTTACACCAGGGAACAGCTGATCGCGCTGAAGCCGAGCGGCATGGCGCCCAGGACAACCGATGTCCCCACTGAGATCTGGAGGAGGAAACACCGAGGATGCAGAGGTGGAACAAAGCAGCGAGGGAGGAGAGGGGTCCAGAGAAAAGAGACTTAAGAACGAGATTTAAGCCGTGTCTGCCTTCTCTCGTCAACGTAAGATCGCTGGCGAATAAAATGGACGAGCTAACGGCGTTAGCCCGGAGTCAGACGGAGTTCCGTGAGTGTAGCTTGATGTGCTTCTCTGAGACATGGCTACACCAGGATATCCCGGATCATAACGTTTCCATCGACGGCTTTCAGACTGTTCGGGTCGACAGGGATCACACCGGGAGCGGTAAGCGGAAAGGCGGCGGGCTTGCTGTTCTGGTCAACAACAGATGGTGTAACCCTGGTCACGTTACCATCAAGCAGAGTATCTGTAGCCCGGACATTGAACTGTTAGCTGTGGGACTCCGGCCATATTATCTGCCACGTGAATTTTCACATGCCTTTGTTGTGGCTGTTTACATCCCCCCCTCTGCTAACCCGGCATCGGCGTGCAACGCCATTCACACCGCCATAGCACATCTCCAGACTCAACACCCGAGTGCACTCATTTTAATCTCGGGTGACTTCAACCATGTCAGTGTTTCAACAACACTGACTAATTTCACCCAGTATGTGAGCTGTCCTACTAGAGAGGAGAGGACACGCTGTATGCTAACGTGAAGGATGCATACAGCTCTTCCCCCTCCCCCCTCTGGGTAGGTCAGACCACAACCTGGTTCACCTCAAACCCTGTTATATACCTCTGGTTAGAAGGCAGCCCGCGACCACAAGGACAGTGAGGAGATGGTCAGAGGACACCTATGAGACACTGCAGGAATGTTTTAAGGTGACAAATTGGGATGCATTCTGTGAGCCTCATGGAGAGGACACTGACGGGCTCACTGAGTGCATCACTGGCTACATTAACTTCTGTGTGGACTGCAATGTCCCAACCAAGACGGTCCATTGTTATCCAAATAACAAACTGTGGGTAACAAAGGACATCAAGGACATCCTGAATGCCAAGAGGAGGGCCTTTACTGATGGTAATAGGGAGGAGGTGAGGGCAATCCAGGCCGACCTGAAGGTGAAGATCAGGGAGGCCAAGGAGAAGTACAGGAGGAAGCTGGAGTGGAAACTCCAGCAGAACAACACGAGGGAGGTCTGGAGCGGCATGAAGACCATCACTGGCCTCAGACCGACTGGCAGCAGAGGAGTTGAAGGCAGCTTGGACAGGGCCAATGAACTTAATCTGTTCTTTAACAGATTCGACACACCGGCTCCTGCTCATCCCCCCTCTAACTCAGCTGCTGTCGGCCCTCAAGCTCCTCTGAGTACTCTGCTCCCCCCTACCCATCAGGCTAACAGCCCTCTTCACACATGTTAATATATCAGTGAGTTACAGAGGAATCAGCAGGAGAGGAGGCAGTGAAGACTGTGTGTTTGGAAGGAATGATCAGTCCTGGAGACTGAGCTGCTGTGATGATGGTCGTTACTCTGTCTATCACAATAAGAGAGAAACATACATCTCCTACTCCTCCTCCTCCTCTGTCTCTCACAGAGTAGCAGTGTATGTGGACTGTCCTGCTGGCACTCTGTCCTTCTACAGAGTCTCCTCTGACACACTGATCCACCTCCACACCTTCAACACCACATTCACTGAACCTCTTTATCCTGGCTTTGGGTTTGGGTCCTGGTTCTGGTCTGGTTCCTCAGTGTCTCTGTGTTCTCTGTAGGAGGGAGAGTCTCCTCCTGTTAGAGAAACACATCAGTTGAGTCTGTACAGGATCACAGCTACAGAAATCTTTCAGGTTATTGTCATAAATTCATCAATGAACTCAAAGTGATTTTCAAAGCTTCTCCATCTAACAGCTGGAAATAAAGCCCAACATTTTCATGCTCACGGTTGATGAGATCACACATATTTTATCATAAAAATAATAAGAGCTCCAAATATAAGTCGATTAAACTTGTAATCGACTTATAAAAACTTGTAAACAGTTTTTTAACCTTAATTTAAAAACTGCATTTTGTGTTTACTTGTGTTATCTTTGACTAATATTTGAATTTGTTTGATGATCTGAAGCATTTAAGTGTGACAAACATGCAGACAGCGTGGTCAGCGACACTGGGGCCCCTCAGGGGACCGTCCTCTCTCCCTTCCTCTTCACCATCTACACCACGGACTTCAGCCACCACACAGAGTCCTGCCACCTTCAGGACCTTTTCTGATGACTCTGCTGTGGTGGGATGTATCAGCGGTGGTGATGAGTCTGAGTACAGGGCTGTGGTGGGGAACTTTGTCTCATGGTGTGAGCAGAACCATCTGCAGCTCAATGCGACAAAGTCTAAGGAGCTGGTTATGGATCTACGGAGGGCCAAGGCACCAGTGACCCCGGTTTCCATCCAGGGGGTCAGTGTCGACATTGTGGAGGATTACAAGTACCTGGGAGTACACTTAGACAATAAACTGGACTGGGCCAAGAACACTCAGGCTGTTTACAGGAAGGGCCAGAGCTGCCTCTGTTTTCTGAGGAGGCTGAGGTCCTTCAACATCTGCCGGACAATGCTGAAAATGTTTTATGAGTCTGTGGTGGCCAGTGCTGTCCTGTATGCTGTTACATGCTGGGGCAGCAGGCTGAGGGTAGCGGATGCTAACAGGCTCAACAAACTGATCCATAAGGCCGGTGACATTGTGGGGGTGGAGCTGGACTCTCTGGCGGTGGTGTCAAAGAGGAGGATGCTGGCCAAACTACACGCCATCTTGGAAAGTGTCTCCCACCCGCTCCATGACGTGCTGGTCAAACAAAGGATCCTGTGTGCACTGACGTAAAGACGAGCTGCTGTAACAAAGGGATTCCCTTCGGGGATCAATAAAGTATTTCTGATTCTGATATGTTGTCTGCTGGAAACACGAATCTTGGACCACTAAAGTCTGCCTAACTAGATTTTACGCCATTTTTAATTTTCTGATACACATTTTCAAAAATGTTTTTATCAAAACATTTCTCCTAAATCATACGTCCGATTACTACCAAATTTTCGGTTGATCATCATTGGACAAACCTGATGACAAGTTGTTAAAGCTTGTTTACCTATTTAGTTTTCAAGACATTGATCAATGAACTTCAAAAGGGACGTGGCTCAGCACACAAAAAGACCAAAGTCAACAACCGTTGGACCAAAACTCACAGGATCTGTCCACATAAGTACCTGAAACACACCCTGATAGTTTAATTCAAATAAACCATTAGGGGATACTACAAATACAAAAAGTGTGCACGAATCAGACTATGAATCAAATTGTTTGTTTTCTTAATTTTATTTGTGAACATTTATCTCTGTGACATTTTACAGATAAGTACATGTAGAAACTGCTGCTGCTGCTTGAAGAGTCTGAAGAGGTCTTCATTGATCCAAAAGTCTGGACCCGGTCTAAAACAGACCTCAGGTAAATCAATGTCACGACCCGATCCGAACAGACCCGATGGTACCTGGAACAAATGCATTGTGAAGTTCAGGGGACGTTAATCTGAGGTTTCAGCAGTCTGAGTTCGACACATCAAGTGGGGATCTTCCAAACTTCGTCTTTTTTCTACAGAACTCCCTCTTTATGTTTCCACAGACTGTTTCCTTGCTGAGCCGGGGCGGAGGGATATGTCTATAACAAGACAACTGCAAGAAACATCCACACGAGTCCCGGGACAAAGATACCCAGTTGAAGAACGATTACAGCAACCAACAACTCTCTCAACACACATATGGCATCTGAGTACTGTACGGAAACAGGCCGGAAACATCTGAAGCTCTGCTTTAAAGGCAACTGGGTAAATCCAACACATCAGCTGTCCAACTGTGTCAAAGCAAAGTTTGTCTCAAGACTTGTGAAATAACACAAATACAGTATGAGCAGTTTAAGAATCAACTGTTCATGTTTTACACATAATTAGAGATCAATTCAAGACCAGGAGAGTCCATTAAATTAGAAGTAAACTGTGTTATTGGGAGTTAAGTCAAGTCATTTAATTCAGAAATCACATTTTAAAACAACACATGTTGACCATAGTGCTGTACAGGTGATATGAAATACTTTCAGACAATTTGAATCAATTTGAAATCAATGAATACAAGTAAAACCAAAAACCACAGTTCCCAGAAAACGACCAAATAATGTAGATACAAATAAAAACTATTTAATTTAAATGATGGCGTAGCTTCATCTCAGCTGAGAAGATGAAGCACAACTTATTTTGGAGTCTCTATCACAGTTTTGAACTGATCAGTGTTGAGCCAAGTCTTGCCCTCAGTACTTCAAATCCTGCAGGAAGGAATCGGCTCAACAAGCATCTCTGCAGCTTCATTTACTGCCGCTGCTCTCACCAGCACACTTGTGTTTTTTCATGTGAGTGAGCTGAGTGAACCTTTTATCACAAACGCTGCAACTATATGGTTTCTCCCCTGTGTGGATTCTCATGTGTCTGGTCAAATTGCTTCTCTCTCTGAAACTTCTTTTACAAATTAAGCACGTGAAAGGTTTTTCCCCTGTATGAACTCGTAAGTGTTGGGCCAAAGTTGAACTTAGTGCGAATCCTTTACCACAGACTGAACAACTGAAGGGTTTCTCCCCTGTGTGGACAGTCAAGTGTTGTCTCAGAACTTCATTTCGTACAAATCCTTTACCACAGACTGAACAACTAAAGGGTTTCTCCCCTGTGTGGACAGTCACGTGTCGTCTCAGAGTTTCCATTCGTCTGAATCTTGTACCACAGACAGAACAACTAAAGGGTTTCTCTCCTGTGTGGACTCTCATGTGCCTCACAAACTCTGCTCTCCATGAAAAACTCTTTTCACAAACTGAGCAACTGAAACATTTTCCTTCTGAATGAAGTCTCATATGATTCCTTAAGGAGTTCTTCCCTAAGTATCTTTTACCACAAACTGAACAACTATATGGTTTCTCTCCTGTTTGGAGTCCATCTTGTTCCTGCAGATGTTCCTTGTGGCCAAAGCTTGTAGCACATTCAGAGAAGCTACTTGATGTTTTTCCAGTATTACATTCCTGATCAATTACAGGTACTTCATTGTTTTGCAGAGGGTTTAAACCTGACTGAGGTTCCCTGGTCTCCAACCAATCACAACTGTCATCAGTCTCAGATTCAGAGGAGTCGGACGTCTTGTCATAAGTAGCTGGTTGTAAACGTCTATCTGGCTCTGAGTTCCTGGCTGGTTCTGGTCCTCCACAGTCCTCTCCATCAGCTTCTGTTTTCATCTGTTCAGTGAGTCTTTGATGAAGCTGTGAGGACTGAGGTTTCTCTTCATCATCTTCTTCACTCTTCACAGGGACAGGAGTGAATGTGAACTTGGTGATATCGGCCTCCTCCAGCCCTCAAGCTGCTCTCCTCCTGACTGGTCCAGAGTTCCTCTGGTTCCTCTTTAATGTGTGGGGCTCTGGTGGGTCCTCCTGGTCCAGACTGGGGCTCCAGTCCTGCTGCTCAGGGGATCCTCTTCTTTACTCACCGACAGCAGCTGGACGTCTGTGGAGAATAATGAAATACAGACACACGTTTCAGAAAACTGTCGTTTCCTGTTAACATTTAAACCACTGACAGCACTACTTTCTTAAACGTGTGGAGAAATGATGCACATTTTGTACAACGTATTTGGAAATCATTCAAACTAAAACAAACTACAAACATATCACATGCTTTGCGTTTCGTGAGAGCAGAAACGCCATAAAATGACTGCGATCAAGGCGGCTGCGACTCCACGCTCATGTTACGTGCACATGTAAACCCGCTAGTCCTGAGTTCAAATAAACCTCTCAGCTGAAGACAGAAAAGTGTTTTACTGCTGAAGAACGTGAAGAAGCCATTTTGCTGCATATAGTCCAGGTCTGATGTTCTGCTGTCAGTCATGAACATTGTGATCTTGTGTGGGGGGAGGGTTCAGCATTTGTCTTTAGCATTCTTCCACCTTAGAAACATAGCTAAAGTACGACCAATTATAAATCAAAAAGATTCTGGAAAAACTGATTCATGTCTTTATTTCAGGCCGACTCGATTACTGTAACGCACTTTTTACTGGCCTCCTGAAAAACCCCCACAGAGAGACTTACTTTAACACACCAGGACTCTGACGACGAAGACACTGTTACATTACTCGCTCCTCTACCGCTTGACACCCCTCCTGAACCCACCATGTGTTCGTCAGAGTCAGAATCCTGGTCGGAGCCGCTGTAAATCACCTCCATTTCGGGCATGAAAACCTCCTCCTCTAGGCGATCCAAAGCTCCTGTGCTAACGGTGTAAACAACAACACTCAGCCGGTGCTCTGCGCTCCCATTGTGAGCCGAGTCAGCTAATATGGCAGCTGACTAGTTACTGTTGCAACAAGTAAAGCTGTCTGTTCCTACAGAAACTCCGTAAGTCACCGAGAGTCGAGGCAGAGCAGCCGGAGGGCATCAGAGGGAAAACCAGAAAATATTTTCTCCATAAATTATGATCTCTGTGATGTTGCAAATGGAGCTGCTGTGATGCAAGAAACATTTCAGACTCAATCTGACAAACGATCATCATCATCCAGCGAATAAAGTTATAAAAGTTGTACAGTAATCTGTGAGGCTCCGCCCCCAGAAACCACGCGGCGTCTATTGTTTTTCAAACCATTTGTGGTCTGATACACAGTAAATTCATCAAATTCAGGGCCCCATACTGCTAGTTTCACCAAAAATCAGTGACTACAGAAGCTAAAGACAAGAAAGTTGTGTTTTTGTACAGGAGTCAGCGAGGCCGCCTTCTCGCCTTTCTGCCACAAATGGACTACGCCCATGAGCAAAGCAGCGGGTGTTCAAGCAAATGCCGTCCGAACTGAAGATCGTCCTTGACGAGCGCACTGACAGATTACATTTACATATTAATATCCTACCGATCAAACTCGTGTTTTAAATCACAGTATCTTTTCTGTCACAAACCGTGAAATAAACAGAATAACAGCGTCTGTAATTAAAAGCCATAGCGTGCAGGCGCTGATCAGTTCACCCGGGCTGCAAGCACCTCGAGACCGCTTGGCTGTTCAGGCTGCGTCTTCAGTTCAGGATCCAGCTTTCCTCACGGGGAGCGCGAGGAGACGACAGAAGTTTAAAGCTGAACTGACACAGACAAATGTTTTGTCAGGTGAGCAATCGGCATAATTTTGGCACAAGAGGAAACCTCCTGCCGGTTGTGTAGACGTCAGCGTCGACGGTAAATGTGATATACTGACAGAGAAATCTGAATTCTCCTCGGCAGCACGTGCCTACATGTACCAGGATGCATTGCACGCTCAGGCTGCACTTCTGCCGTGAATATATCACCACAATAACTGCTTCTAAACTAAAACCACTCGAGATCCAAGCTGACGTGGTCTCCAGTGGCGTCACTGTATGCAGGAAGAACTACTCGGCAAACTTTTTTCTGTCAATGCAGCACTCACCGAGGAATGTTTTGCTTCAACTGACGACTTTTACCGTCGACGCTGACCGGACAGCCGCATAAAGACGCTGAATTTTCCCTTTAAAGCGACGCTAAAGATGAGTTTGCATACTAAAAACTTGAGGTAATTAGTAGTAAATTTTCCATTTGGCAGATGAGCCAAAAACTAAAGTCTGGACCCTCATCTTATAGACCATGATGCATTGCTGCAGATGAAACCACCCAACAGGATATAAAGCAGTTAAAATGAGCTCAGCCTGAAACATCTGCAGCAGTAAAATGCAACACACACTAATGCAGCAGGAAGATGAATCCAGAAACATCAGATATAATAAACACTGACAGGAAGCGTTTTACTGCACAGGGACGACTCTCACTGTCACACTTTAAGTTCCTGTTGCTGATAAAACTCACAGACTTTTACTGCAGTAAAGGATGTGAACACTTCTTCCCCCGCAGCTGGTTTCCCAGCAGTTTAAAGTGAAACAACAAGTAAAGCGCACAAACCTGCTCTGTGCAGCCGGACTTCAGGCTGGAAAACAGCGTCCAGTAGTTTGCGTTGTCCACAAAGTTCCTCCTCGTACTCTGCTATCGTTCTTTCAAACAGCTCAAATATCTCTTCAGCAGCCGCACTTAGTCGCTGGCTGACAAAAGCTCTCAGCGTTTGGACTTTAGACATTTTCACAGCTTCACAGCAGCTTTTCCTCCAGACTCACTCCGTTAAAAACTGTCTGCTCACTCTGATGCGCGCTGTGTTGCTAAGTTACATCACGTTCGGCTCCGTCTACTTCCTGCTAGCAAGCTAAGCTAACTCCATTAGCTCCGTAGGACGCCGGGAGATGATTCAGATGCTAAACATGTTCAAATAAAGCGAACAGCGCAGAGTCTCTTCAGACAGGTCTGTCTGGACATTTGGACACTTTGGCTCCGTGAAAAACACAGTTTGGTCTCTATCGAAGCTACTCCGACTAGCACTGTGAGGCCGAGCTCCGGCTCCGTCTACTTCCTGCTAGCAAGCTGCGCTAACTTCCTTTAGCATTCTTGGCTAACAGGAGATGAGTCTGCGGTGAAACATCCCGAAAGTTCACACAAAGTCCGCTTCAACAGGTTTATCCAAACATACAGGCTCTGCTGGTTCACTCCGACTGGATCTTATGCTAACGGAAAGAGTTAGCATGTTAGCCTCGGTTACACTGCTTCCGGTACCTCTTCCTCGCTGATTTTCACAATAAAAGTGACCACCGTTTTTCTTTTTTACAGGCTAATAGCTATTTGTTAAACAATGGTAAAAATACCCAGATCCTTGACTTCAGTAAATATAAAAATACCACAAAGTAAAAGTAAACAGTACAAAAGCATAATGTCAGCAAAATGTATTTATTGTTCTACATAATATATGTATAGAAGTTAATACAGACAACTCTAAGTAAAATTATTTTATATATTAGTCTTACAGGGCTTAAAGTTCTCCGGCACTGTGCCATTTTAGATTTGAAAAGTATTATATGTCTGTGGAAAACCTTCTTACGTTGTTTTGTAGTAAGAACATGTATGTATGTATGTTTTAATAAATAAGACTTTATTAATAAAAACCTTTGTTTTATGTTTGTCGTGTATGTTTTTCTTTTGTTGTAGAATTATTAAATGCAACAGATGATTTTAAAGAATTATTCTAAATTTGTATCTGAACCAAAATGTACCCGAAGAAACGACAAACAAAAACAAACAGCCAAGTGTTCACAGGGGGGAGAAGCTGCTGTCTGCTGGACTGGAGAGTCCACATTGTAAACTGGAAACTCCCAGATCCGGATTCATTAACCCTTTCACAGGAGGGTTCCTCAAGCTCTGGTCAGGTAGCGATGGTGTTGTGAAATTCAACCACTATTAAAACATCTCAACACAGCCAGCCTAACACAGGCAATAGCCCACCATTAAGCCTAACAACTAGCTAACTAGTCCGGCGTAAAATGGCGTCATAAGTGACCTCCGTTAGGCTAGTTAGTTCCTTTATCAGGCCGATTTAGATTTGAAAATACATAATTATACATCTGTGGAAAATATTGTTGCTTAACTGTTGCGTAGCAAGAATACGTACAAAAACAAACAGCCAAGTGTTCACAAGCTCTGGTTGCAGCTAAAGAGCAGACTAGTTTCCTCTGTCTGGCTACTTCTTCTACACATATTATATATACACACAGTTCATATGCATATTCTAATACTCATTGCACATTTCTGCTCTGGTCTGGCTGCCATGTTCCCCACACAGACTGGTTTTAGAGGGAGGGGCTCCCTCCTCTCTGTCCTCACACCGATTCATACCGCCCACAGACCAACGGTCAAGCGGAGCGAGCCAACCAAGACCTCGGCGCTGCCCTTCGCTGCACCCACAACTTGCTGTCCAGTGTGGCCACAGGTACGTCGTGGGTTTTCAACCTCCCTTGTTCCCAGCCCAGGAACATGACGTCTCGGTTCCCTCCGTCCAAGCCCACCTTTGTTGTTGCTGTGAGATCCGGAAGGATGCTCGGGCAGCCCTGCTCCGCTCCACTGACCGTAACCACTGCATGGCGGACCGCCACCGGACTTCAGCCTTTGCTCCAGAGATCTCCCATTAAAAACGGAGTCCAAAAAGCTGTCTCATCATTATATTGCTCCATACGTCATCGAATCTGTCATTAACCGCTCCCAGTTAAAACCTACCTCTCCAGCTGACCCCCGCCCCACCGTATCATTGACGACCACCAGGTCTACACCATCCCGCGGCTGCCGGACGTGCACCGTCGAGGGCGGGGCTACCCTTCACACCCCTTGCCTGAGTCCCGTGTTTGAGTCCAGCCTTGTAGTAAATCGTAACATGAATGACTTTTTGTTCCATAACCATTTGGTTTTCCAAATAATAAATCAACTCACTTCTTCCAGCATTACACGTTTTTATTAGCAACTTCTAATGATTTACAGAAAGTTTACAATGGATTCGTATCATAAATTGACAGAAAATTAATCATTAAAAAAAACATTGTATTTACTCATTTATACGTTATTGAGCTTTGAAAATCATTTTCTTAAAACAAATGAAAATAAAATTAATCTTTATCCTGAAACAAGACAGAAGAAATCAGGTCGCTGCGCTGAAACAAGAAAAATCACACTGGATTTTAGAAAATACCTGAAACAAGTCAAAATATTCTTTATTCACTGGAAGATTTCTGAGGAGAAAACTTTACAGACTCTTTTACAGTAATGACCTGGTAGGAAGGAGATGTTCTGCAGAGAAACCTGTTTGTTAATGATAAGTTATCATCATTTACTTATTTCTTACAGATGACTTCTAGCTGATCGTTCAAGTTAATGTTTAGTGGAGTTGAAATGAGGCTTCAAAGCTTCACTCTGAAGTATAAAACTAAAGAGGAAGGAAGACTGGGACAGACTGAGATGGACCTGAAACCCTCCTGGTTGGATCAGGAGGGAAATAAAGACACGTGAACCATGAAGCTACTAAATAAAGCTGCAGCCACAAGTTTGAATCAATGACGTGTTAGTGAGCGGTGGAGAGCAACACGTCTTTTTACATTTATCTCTGCGACATTTTACAGATAAGCACATGTAGAAGCTGCTGCTGCTGCTTGAAGAGAGTCTGAAGAGGTCTTCATAGGTCCAAAAGTCTGGACCCGGTCTAAAACAGACCTCAGGTAAATCAATGTCGCGACCCGATCCGAACAGACCCGATGGTACCTGGAACAAATGCATTGTGAAGTTCAGGGGACGTTAATCTGAGGCTTCAGCAGTCTGAGTTCGACACGTCAAGTGGGGATCTTCCCAACTTCGTCTTTTTTCTACAGAACTCCCTCTTTATGTTTCCACAGACTGTTTCCTTGCTGAGCCGGGGCGGAGGGATATGTCTATAACAAGACAACTGCAATAAACATCCACACGAGTCCCGAGACGAAGATCAACCAAGTTGAAGAACAATTACAGTAACCAACAACTCTCTCAACACACATATGGCATCTGAGTACTGTACGGAAACAGGCCGGAAACATCTGAAGCTCTGCTTTAAAGGCAACTGGGTAAATCCAACACATCAGCCGTCCAACTGTGTCAAAGCAAAGTTTGTCTCAAGACTTGTGATTTGACCGAAATAACACAAATACAGTATGAGCAGTTTAAGAATCAACTGTTCGTGTTTTACACATAATTAGAGATCAATTCAAGCCCGGGAGAGTCCATTAAATTAGAAATAAACTGTGTTATTGGGAGGTAAGTCAAGTCATTTCATTCAGAAATCACAGTGCTGTACAGGCGACATGAAATACCTTTACACAATTTGAAATCAATGAATACATGTAAAACCAAAAAGCACAATTCCCAGAAAACGACCAAATAATGTAGAAACAAATAAAAACTGAATTTAAATGATCGCGTGGCTTCATCTCAGCTGAGAAGATGAAGCTAGACTTATTTTGGAGTCTCTATCACAGTTTTGAACTGATCAGTGTTGAGCCAAGTCTTGCCTCAGTACTTCAAATCCTGCTGGAAGGAATCGGCTCAACAAGCATCTCTGCAGCTTCATTTACTGCCGCTGCTCTCACCAGCACATTTGTGTTTTTTCAAATTATGAAGCTGAGTAAATCTTTTATCACAAACGCTGCAACTAAATGGTTTCTCCCCTGTGTGGATTCTCATGTGTGATGACAAATGGCTTCTGCGACTGAAACTTGTTTCACAAACTGAGCATGTGAAAGGTTTTTCTCCTGTGTGAACTCTTAAGTGTTTAGTCAAAGTTGACTTTTCTGTGAATCCTGTACCACAGACAGAACAATTAAAGGGTTTCTCCCCTGTGTGGATTCTCATGTGTCTCACAACCTCTGCTCTACATGGAAAAGTTTTTTTACAAACTGAGCAGCTGAAACGTTCTCCTTCTGAATGAAGTCTCATATGAGTCCTTAACGAGTTCTTCCCGAAGTATCTTTTACTACAAACTGAGCAGCTGAAAGGTTTTTCTCCTGTATGAACTCTTAAGTGTTTGGTCAAACTTGAACTATTTGCGAACCTTCTACCACAGACAGAACAACTAAATGGTTTCTCTCCTGTGTGGATTCTCATGTGTTGTGTCCAAATTCCCTTTTGTGCGAATCCTTTACCACAGACTGAACAACTAAATGGTTTCTCTCCTGTGTGGATTCTCATGTGTTGTCTCTGATTTGCCTTTTCTGCAAACCCTTTACCACAGATAGAACAACTGTAGGGTTTCTCTCCTGTGTGGATTCTCATGTGCACCACAACAGCTCCTCTCCATGGAAAAGTTTTTTTACAAACTGAGCAGCTAAAACACTTTCCTTCTGAATGAAGTCTCATATGAGTCCTTAAGGAGTTCTTCCTGAGGTATCTTTTATCACAAACTGAGCAACTAAATGGTTTCTCTCCTGTTTGGAGTCCATCTTGTTCCTGCAGATGTCCTTGTGGCCAAAGCTTGTAGCACATTCAGAGGAGCTACCTGATGTTTTTCCAGTATTACATTCCTGATCACTTACAGGTACTTCATTGTTTTGCAGAGGGTTTAAACCTGACTGAGGTTCCCTGGTCTCCTCCCAATCACAACTGTCATCAGTCTCAGGTTCAGAGGAGTCGGACGTCTTGTCATGAGTAGGTGGCTCTGAGTTCCTGGCTGGTTCTGGTCCTCCACAGTCCTCTCCATCAGCTTCTGTTTTCATCTGTTCAGTGAGTCTTGATGAAGCTGTGAGGACTGAGGTTTCTCTTCATCGTCTTCTTCACTCTTCACAGGGACAGGAGTGAATGTGAACTTGGTGATATCTGCCTCCTCCAGCCCTCGAAGCTGCCCTCCCTCCTGACTGGTCCAGAGTTCCTCTGGTTCCTCTTTAATGTGTGGGGGCTCTGGTAGGTCCTCCTGGTCCAGACTGGGGCTCCAGTCCTGCTGCTCAGGAGGATCCTCTTCTTTACTCACCAACAGCAGCTGGACGTCTGTGGAGAATAATGAAATACAGACACACTGTTAACCTGTTAACCACTGACACCTAGGGTTGGGTACCGTTCATATTTGAACCTGGAATTCGGTAGCGGTACCCAATGGAACCTTTTTCCGGCACTTTACTCTCAATGTAATAACAAAAATGTACTTTCAGTAGTAAAAAATGAGCACAAACTTCTCAATTTCAACATTTATTTAGAACATTTTACCTCACTGCCTCACTTAAAGTTTGGTCGTCCATGGAGGGTAAGTTAGCTTCTTCCTGCTGGCTGCAGGCGTGCTAATGTTAGCTGCAGCTGCTACGGGGGACTTGGCTTTTAGGCTATCAAACAAGGTACCCTCTTCAGCTTTTAGATATATTTTGTTTGACCAGGTGATTCCTCAGGTTAGACTTGTTGCCTTGGCCAGCTTATACAGCGAGTGTTGTCTGCCTCTAAAAGTGTAACCACACTCAGCTCGCCATTGCCCTGACTCAGGAACCCTGTTTACACTGAGATCCCGCAATACTGTAACGAAGAGATGTCATTACGCCTGCTTTGCTTTTTTATTTATTTTTTTTACACTGAACCAAACAACGGCGACATAATGCCGCCCCAGTGTGTGATTTAGATAGCAGAAAGTACACCCTCAACGTAGGCGGAGCTGATCGTCAAAGCGACACTATTCCAGCAGTTAGGAAACAACACATGGGAGCTTAACTTGGGTCTTGAGAAGTTGCACCACTTGCATTCATCGTCACTCTGTCGCTCTCTCTCGTTCAACTCAGCAGTGGTGATGCGCTCTTAGGTACCGAAATTTGGTACGATTGATTCAACATGAATCGGTACTCATTAGTACCGACATAATTTGGTGCCGAGTTCAGTACCCAACCCTACTGATATCACTACTTTCTTAAATGTGTGAAGAAATGATGCACATTTTGAAACATATCTGGACCTAAGAAACTATGGGGGACACCAGAGCTCGACCCCCTTGATGAGCGGCTTACAGGAGTGGAGTAGTGACGGAGCTGGAGGTGGACACAGATGTGCAAGACGCACCGGACGATCCAGGTGAAAAGAGAGTAAACCAAATGCATTGAAGTTGTGTTTGAACATTTACACAAACAAATGTTTTCCAGCGTGGTCGGTGCTGCTGCAGCTGAGCTGGAGCTGAGTGCCCCAGCCCCGGCGTCTCCACTGCACCTACTGCATCTCACCCAGCAGTCCTGTCCGGACAGATGCAGTCCTACGAACGCAGAGACTCCATTGACTCAATTAACACGGTTTCCAAGGAGTTAAAAGAAATAAGACCCGTTTAATGTGACATAAGCTGTACACTGAAAGATCTACTTAATGAATTACCTGATTGTAACTGACAAAGGGCCATTATCTCTCTGACAGTTCTGCACCACGAACATGTGATAATATATGAAACTATGCACTCGCATCTGCCCAACTGAGGCATCTCAAACGGCATCAGTTTAAACACAAGTTGTCCAACTGTTCACCTCATTATTTATGAGAATACATTTCACAAACATGCAAGTATTTTTTAACAATTACAGATCCAATTAAATATGATATCGGATTAACATATTTGAGGGGTTCTTTTGCAAAAACATCTCAGTTTGTATTATCCTACTATTTTTTTTACTGTGCACTTAAGGGAATATGAATCTAACTGATGTTTATTTATTTTAAGAATACCTTTTACCTTTTATATTTAGAGAGTTGAGGTGGGTAACGTTACGCTGTTCTGGGAAGCGGCGCTCGGTGTGGATGGCCAAACCTAGCAGAGCATCCGTTGCTTGGGGTGGGTGCCGTTCGCATGCTGGTTAGGGCAGCCGGCGGTGAAGACAAGTAGCTGGACTACTGAGTGAGTGAGTGAGGTTTCTGAGTTAGGTAAGGTTAAATGAGTAGTATTTGGACACGTGAGGGCCCCCTGCTTAGTCTACTTGTGTGTGTGCTTTGTCATTAACTGTGTCTACGCATGTTGTCTTTTGAGGTGCCAGAGAGCTGATTGCAGTATCCAGATCTGGAGCACCTGGGCCCAGTGCTCTACAGGATAAAAAAAAAAACGTCACAGCTTCCAGTGTGGCTCCCTCACTTCCCTGTCAGCACCTGCACCCTATTGCTTTGCATTTTGTTTTACTTTTACTCCAGAAAATAGCGTAATAAATGCTTCAGATAATGAAAAATATAAAGCTAACTATAAAGGGTGGCTCAGTTTTTAATGTTTACAATACTATTATGTCACATCTGTAGGAGAAAATGTAACAAGGGAGCAACACTTCAAAATATAGATGACAGTGAAGACAGACAATGTAAAATCAGCTGTCTAAAGTCAAGTAGCCAAGACTGGTACTTACAGTTTATGCTGTTTGTAGCAGGCGTGGCGGAGGAATCACAGGTGGCCATGACCTCATCAAATAAAAAGTGCTTTTCTTTCTCAACAGTCATATCTCGCACAGCGCTGTCGGTAGCAGTACACAAATCAAAATAGCAGTGCGGGGAATTACAATCTGTCTGTAAGCCGTAATGCACCGACGCATCCGCACTGAGAATCTAACTGCAGATTTTCTTGTTTGGTATAATTCCTTAATAGGCAAAAAAAAAAAAAAAAAGCACAGATAATAATTACGACTATGCAACTTAACGTTAGCTTATTACCGATAACTGTAAAGTAATGTTATAGTCAAATGACATCCAAATAAATGGCTCGCAACTAAAGTTATGTGAAAATTTAATTTCTGGTTAATTGAATTGTTCGTTAGACATGTAATTCACGGAAACACTGACCAAATTTTTGCAAGTCTCGACATGATTACAAATTATCATAGTTATATATTTTAAAAATGTTGTGGCATTTAAAATCTTGTGCAGTAGAATCGCAATAAGTTTTGTTGTATAGTTTCAGGTTAACTTACCTAAAGTAGGCAGCTAACTGAGTAGGGCCGAGTGACGCACTGCCAAGATGGCGACGGCCGGCGCAGCCCACTTTGAGCTTCAAAACTGCTTTTCAGAAACCTATGGGTGACGTCACGGACACTAAGTCCATGTTTAGTACAGTCTCTGGCACATAACCAGGAAGAAGCTGCCATCCATAGAGGACCTCTACACCCAGCAGTGCTGGAAGAAGGCTAACAGGATCATCAAAGACCCCAATCACCCCAGCCACAAACTGTTCTGCCTGCTAACCCATTTAATTACAATAATTACATAACATTTGGACTAGGGCTGAAACGATTCCTCAAATAACTTGATTACTAAATATCATCTTTGTTTAATCCATCTATCTAGGCACTGTGTTTCGCACGGATGATCATTACTGTCGCACAATGTGCTGACGCTGAGCGTGATCAGAGACGGTTCAGAGCGTCTTTGGTGCGATTTGACAGCGCGGATTACAAAAAAGGAAGAAGAGAGATAATATATCTCCATAACCAAGTGGCTGGCATAGTGTACAGGAACATCTGCACTGAGTATGGACTGGAAACCCCGAGGTCAAAGTGGGAAACACCTCCAAAGGTGGTAGAGAACGACCGAGCCAAGATCCTGTGGGACTTCCAGATCCAGACTGATAGAATGGTAATGGCGAACCAGCCTGACATCGTGGTGGTGGACAAACAGCAGAGGAAAGCCGTCGTGGTTGACGTGGCGATACCAAGTGATGGCAACATCAGGAAAAAGGAACATGAGAAACTAGAGAAGTACCAAGGGCTCAGAGAAGAGCTGGAGAAGGCCTGGAAGGTGAAGGCAACAGTGGTGCCCGTGGTCATCGGAGGACTCGGGGCAGCGACCCCCAAACTGGAGGAGCGGCTACAGCAGATCCCTGGAAGAACACCAGGCATCTCGGTCCAGAAGAGTGCAGGACTGGGAACAGCAAAGATACTGCGCAGAACCCTCAAGCTCCCAGGCCTCTGGTAGAGGACCCGAGCTCGAAGGACGAGACCCCCCGCGGAGGGTGAAGGACGAAGTTTTATATATATAATTATTAAATTATATATCTTGATAAATATCAATCAATATGGAAAAGATTATCTTTACCTATTCTGCCTCTGATTGGCTAGTGTTCGCTGCCTTCGTGGTTAGGGTTAGCCAATCAAAGGCAGAGTTATCATGGAATATGTGTGGGGGGAAACAACGCGTGCGGAGGGGCGTAGCTCCGCCCTCTGTAAGGGGAGGGGCGTAGCTCCGCCCTCTGTAAAACACAGAGCAGAGAAACTAAAAACCGTAAATGACAGCAAAACAAGGTAAAGACTCTCACACTGAGCTGAAATGAAACACATAAAATAGGTAAATAAAATTTTTATATTTCGTTCACTTAGACAGGCCGCGCCATCCCGGAAATACAGGTAGGCTACTGTTGAGACAGGTATCCGTGTTTGTGCACTTTGCAATAACAAAACAAAACAAAACCCTGAACCTGCAAAGTAACTAAAGTTATCAAATAAATGTAGTGGCGTATAAAGTAGTATACAATGAAAACACTCAAGTATACAAGTACCTGAGTAAATGTACCTAGTTACATTCCACCACTACTTATTCTCAATTTTCACATTAACATTTTTATTGCAGATTTATATCAGATCCAAATATCGGTTATCAGTCTCCTCGATTACTAATAATCGGTATCGGCCCAGCACAACAGTGGATCTCTAGCCTTCTGTACACCGACCTACCACAGTATTACATGTATTATATCTGTATTATACTACTTTATGTTTTCAAGTGGTATTGGTGCTTTTAGTAACAGTAATTTTACTTAAGTAAAGGATCTGAATACTTCTTCCACAAAGTGAAACAACAAGTAAAGCGCACAAACCTGCTCTGTGCAGCCGGACTTCAGGCTGGAAAACAGCGTCCAGTAGTTTGCGTTGTCCACAAAGTTCCTCCTCGTTCTGGATTTTAAACATTTTCACAGCTTCACAGCAGCTTTTCCTCCAGACTCACTCCGTTAAAAACTGTCTGCTCACTCTGATGCGCGCTGTGTTGCTAAGTTACATCACGTTCGCGTCCGTCTACTTCCTGCTAGCAAGCTAAGCTAACTCCATTAGCTCCGTAGGACGCCGGGAGATAATTCAGATGCTAAACATGTTCAAATAAAGCGAACAGCGCAGAGTCTCTTCAGACAGGTCTGTCTGGACATTTGGACACTTTGGCTCCGTGAAAAATACAGTTTGGTCTCTATCGAAGCTACTCCGACTAGCACTGTGAGGCCGAGCTCCGGCTCCGTCTACTTCCTGCTAGCAAGCTGCGCTAACTTCCTTTAGCATTCTTGGCTAACAGGAGATGAGTCTGCGGTGAAACATCCCGAAAGTTCACACAAAGTCCGCTTCAACAGGTTTATCCAAACATACAGGCTCTGCTGGTTCACTCCGACTGGATCTTATGGTAAGACACGTGGTCCGTAACGGAAAAAGTTAGCATGTTAGCCTCGGTAAGCACAAACGCTTCCGGCACCTCTTCTTCGCTGATTTTCAAAATAAAAGTGACCAAACGTTTATTTACGTTTACATGCCCATACCTCTTTGTTAAGAATTAAAATGGTAGAAATACTCAGATCCTTGACTTCAGTAAATATAGAAATGCTACAAAGTAAAGTAAAATTAAACTGTACAAAAGCATAATGCCAGCAATAAGTATTTATTACTAGACAAGTATGTATACGTATTAATCAAGACAACTCTAAGTATAATTGTTTTATATTCTGGTGTACACTGTTACATTAAAAAATGTCTATGGAAAATATTCTTGCATGTTTTTTTAACTGTCACGCAGCAAGAATATGGGACCCTATATTTTGTATTAATAAAAACCTACTTTACTAAACATTTGTCTGTTTTTCTGTTTGTTTCTGAATTATTAAATGCAACAGATGATTTTAAAGATGTATCCTAAATTTGTATCTGAACCAAAATGTACCTGAACTAAAAAAAATAAATTTTGCTGAGCCAGTCTAGATTGGCAGATTCAGACTGAGCTGCTGTCTTAGAGGCCGGGATAACTACTGGTTAGGTTTTTGGGCCTGCAGCAGAGGCAGCCTTGGATGAGGTCCAGAAGGTCAGGCTGCACAAACAGTCCATCCACCTTCCTGGACAGTCGAGGCCTGTGGCTCAGGGAGCTCTACAGAGGTGCGGAAGTCTCCAACGGCCTTGTTTTGCAAAATAGAGCTCCCGGGATTCTGGGAATATGAGGCAGGGTTTCCCCTGCAGCAGGTGCGAGGCCACCAGTGTTTTCGCCCCCACTCTCGGGAGTGCACTGACCATGGGTCTGCCAAGCCCTGCCAGCACCCCTGATGGTGCACACCCCCTGATGCCAGGTTTTTCCATCACCCACCTCAGTGCTTGGCATCAGTGCACCTCTTCCTTCCGTGGGTGATCGGTACTATGGAGTTTGGGTACCACCTGCAGTTCAAGGTCTGCCCCCCTCGCTTTCGAGGGGCTTTGGAGACAAAGGTAAGGGACGAATCCCGTTCTGCCGTTCTGGCCAACAAGATTTCTGCCTTACTGGGAAAGGGTGCAACATGGCATCTGTCTCCAGAAGAAGTAAGACAGGGGTTTTATTCCAACTACTTTCTCGTCCCCAAACGGACAGTTCTGCCCAATTCTAGATTTGAGGCAGCTGCTACCTCAGATGGTCAGGTTGGGGGTTTTGTTTCAAGCCATAAAGGCAGTCGATTGGCTCACAACGGTGAACCTTCGCAATGCCTATTTTTACATTGCCATCAGTCCAGATCACAGGTGATTCATCAGGTTTGGTTTTCAGAGCAGGGCCTTTGAGTACAACGTCACCGTTAACGTTCATGAAATGCATGGATGCTGCACGTATGCAGCTGAAGGGCATTCGGGTATTCAACTGTCTGGACGACTGGCTGGTGTGCGCTACATCAGAGAGTCTGGGACAGAGCCATAAAGAAGCTGTGTTGGCACATATGGCTCTTCTCGGGTTTTGTCTGAAAGCAGAAAAGTGTTGTTTGGCCCAAGCCAGGTCAGTCGAGTATTTGGGACTTATTCTGGATTCAGTCACCATGAAGGCATGCTTGACCCAGAAGAGAAGAGAGGCTATCATGGAATGCATCACGGGCTACATTTCATTCAGGACAGTGTCGGTGTTGCAGTGCCAGAGGATGTTGGGCCTCTTTGCGGCAGCTTCCCAGGTTGTTCCACTGGGCCTGTTGCACACACGCCGACTCCAATTCTGGTTTGGATGCCAAAAGGTCAGAGACAGGTCGAGAACACTTACCCTATCTCATGGAGGCCTCAGGGTCCTCATGTGGTGGAGGCCAGGGGGGCTGTGAGTAACCATAACAGCCGATGCCTCCCTCCCAGGCTGGGGCGCTCTCTAGTGGGGGCAGGTCTGTTTGGGGTCATAGGGGCCCTGCACAGCAGGGGAGGCATGTAAACCCCCTTGAGACAGGGTTAGGGATACAACAGAGACACACTGACTTGTTGTTGTTGCTGCTCTTTATTCATGGTATTGTTCTGGAAAACTTTCTGCAGCTGAACTTCAGAGACCACAACATCAACACTTTGGAATAGACCTTCCTGGTCACCCAGACCACCTGGGTATAAACCAGGAACTCGACCACTGGACCATAACAGTGCAGGAACAACACGCGAATCTTGACTTGATGCGACTCAACAGGCAGAAAGTCCATCTGTTGATTCCTGCATGAACCTGCACATCACTGAAAGCTCCCACCAGGGTCCACATGGAACAATGTAGCTTTTAGCTACAACTGGTGCAGTATTGGTCCTGATCCAGGACCCAGGTCATTCTGCTCATCATGTTTGGACTTTTTGTAAAGTTGTTTTTATGCAGGTTGATGAAGGTTAATTTCTGCAGATTCTTCCTTCCTTCAGTCTGATTTTCTTTCTTCTCTGAACTCCAAATTGAATTATCTTCTGATCTGATGTAGCTCAGAAAGTTCTGGTCGCTCTGCTGGTTCAGAAGCAGGTTTGGTAACAGAGAAGTTGTGGATTCAAATCCTTTCTTCTTCCCTTGGAATAAAAAGAGAGAAAGAGCAGCTACACTACCTTCTACCAACCTGGATTTGAACCCAGACCACCTGGGTGGAAAACAGAAGACCTGACCACTCAACCATTAAGGCCAACAGGACAGGGAGATCTGGTTTTACTTGTAAATAATGAGACAAGCAGCTCAACAACAAAGCGATTCTAAACCAGAAACCAGAGAGTCCATCCAAGTTTTCTCTCCAGACTGATGGAGGTGAATCTTCTGCAGGTTCCTCCCTCAGTCTGATCATCTTTCTCTCTCTGGTTGTTTGTGCACTTCAGCGCTGAAGATGGTGCAATGGGGAAAGACTCTGACCAGCAAAGTGGAGATGTGGGATCAAACCCCGGCTCAGACCACCTGAGGTACATTATAAATGTATGTGTGTGTTCAACAAAACAAAAATGCTTCTAAAAAAACCTAAAATGCTTCTAACAAACCAAAATGCCAAAATCAACTAAAACCGTCCGAAATCACGTTGCGTACATTTCCCGTCGTGAATCTCCGCTATCGTCCGACTGCAACACAACCGACCATCAAGGGAACAAGAACAGCTAAGTCCAGGTGGGTCGAGCTAGCTGGCTTGATGAAAGCCAGCTAGTGAAACCAGTTTTTGTGTCTCGTTTCATTCTCGACTTATTATTTTTTATTTATACCAAACGAAGTACGTAAGAAAAAAATAATGAATGTACAAGTAAATTCAAAATGAAACAACTCTAAAACCAGGAACAACAAAAGCAGGAAAGTGTTGGAAAGTACACGCTGACATTCTTGCGATTCACTTGCAAAGGCCTGGCGTCCAGTGGCGTGCACGCTCTGGCACAGGCCACCACCTGGACACACCCCTGCCCCCATGACATATTAAAGTGTAAAGGCACTGCTGGGATTCCAAACCAGGATCTCCTGTTTACTGGACAGGCACTTTGACCAACTAATCACGGCATCACCTCCTCCTTTCAAATGAGGCTGTTAACATCTTTCATTCCTTTTTCTGTAAAATCCATGACAATGAAAGCAAAGTTGCATTAATGAAAAAAGACTTGCTGTTCAGCTCTGGGATGGCATGTAGTAGTGGAAAAGGCAACACCTTTGAGGCCTCTGGAGCCACAAGACGAAAGAGGGATGACATCTGGGAGTCCAGTAAGGTCAAGGGACAAAGTGGCACTAGTCCTATATGTTCCTGTTTGACAAGCTGGACATATACTATAAGTTAAAAGAGCAGCCGTAGCCTGCATGCTTCAGAAGAAGAGGTAATTGTCCCAGGGTGGGTTTGAACCACCAACCTCTCAGTTACTACCCAAGTGCACTGGCAGTTTGTGCCACAGAGACATGCCTGTATACAGTTATTCAAAACACGATGTGTACTGTCGTCCAATCTCTGTTCCATGACGCTCGAAAGCTGTGTCCTTTTGATGTAATTATAGTGTCGCCTCTATGGGGACTCATCCTACAAACCCGTAGATATCTATCAAGCCTACCTGAAAAACAAACCGCCTTCATTGTGCTGTAGAAGTGCTTACCAACCCATCTACGCAACCATTTGTTTTCTGATCAAACACGTTTCTGTGCTCTCCCAGAGGATATTCATTATGCATTGAGGTGGCTATAATAGGAACCAGCAGGTTTCTGTGTACCAAGGCCACAATTTTGTACCAATTATTTTTGGAGAACATAGGTCAAAAGACCATTAAAGCCAGTCCATATTCCAAGATGCAGAAATGTTTGTTTTAAGGTAGCGTCTCTCCTGCGTCGTGAATAGTTTCAAACACACTGCACAGCTTTTCGTTGTGTTTCAGCAGAGGTTTTCAACTCTCACGCGGGCCCAACAGCAGCAGCACTTGTTTATACTCCATGGTTTAGAAGATGCACAGCAGTCTCTGGTGAGATCACCAGAACTGAAGTCAGACAGGAAGCATACATCAAAGGACAGATTTTAGAAACACCGAGCTGATTAATTCATAGGGCGTTTAAATTAACTAACTGAAACATGGTCCAGTTTACTGCTCCCACAATAGATTGAGTAGAGGATCCCATGGACACATTAAGGTACTGCTGGGATTTGAACCCAGGATCTCCTGTTTACAAGACAGGCGCTTTCACCTACTAAGCCACAGCACCCACTGGTTGCAAGATGTTTCAGAGTAGTCTCTTGTGGTTCACGTAGCTCGTCGCATTCTGTCGTTTGTTACTCAGCGTTCATGTTTTCTAACTGCTGCTTTAGTCTGTGCAACGTCCAACAAGCCAAAGGGATTCAACTGACCCCGAGAGGAAACAGAGAGAAGCAGCCAATCAGAGGAGGAGCAGCTGATATTTGGCTTTTTTCCAGGAGAAATTATGGAAAGATGAATGAGTGATGATGGGTTTTCAGTTTTCTAGCTGCCACTGCATGCTCTGACTGGATATAGTAGACTTGGAAAAAGAGGAACATTTCAAATGTTGCAGAGCTGAAGTCAGCCAGATAGAAGTGAAAAGTGATGTCATCCCCAAAGAAAGAAACAGCAACATGAAGTGTATTCCTCGAATCTTCAATCAGTCAAGACTGAAGAGCGTTGTGATGTCATTTCTTAGCTGTGACTCTGCCATGGAAACTGTCAGATAGTAATGAGGCGAATGAGCTGTTTCCTCCAGTCAGAGCTCTGTGTGTTTGTCATGTGACCGAGAGGAATGATGAGGAATAACACAGCGCACTGTAAGAAATGGACGACACAATCTTCATTCTGTGTAAAAATGACTTCTGCAGTTGAGCTGAAGATAAGATGAAGCGTCAGCTGTCGGAGTTACACAAGTCAAGTTACAGCCTGTTTTCGAGCAGAGTTCCCTCTTTGTGTTTGCAGTCGTGTTAGGAAGGCATCACTTCACCGTCAGTGTGGACAGGAGGAATGATTACAGCCTGCAGCCGCTCCGTCAGCCTACACCTGGGGTTTGTATTGAGATATTAAGACTTGAAAACATGTGAACCGATCCTTTAAATTCAGCCACCAAACACTGATGGTGTTGTTAAATTAATGCAGAGCAAATATTTGAAAGAGACAGTTCTGCTGTAAATGTGTGTCAGACATGTGCAGGTTAGTTTCAGTCGACCTCTCTGTCTCTTTGTCGATGCGGTTTGTGTTTGTCACATGTTGTCATGAGTTTACAGGCTGTTCTCCCTCCACCTTCAGTAACTAACCTGGTTCTTCTTCTTCTCTGTCAGCGTCTGCAGCTGCTGTGAAAGCTCTCCATCAGAGCGCTGACTGACACACCTTCTGTAACACTGCCACCTGCTGTTGACTGGCAGCTCTGCAGCTCACACTGGGTTTCTGCTCTCTGACGTGTCTGGATTTGTACTTGAAGGTATAAGGATGTGACGGCTGTCGGTCAGATGAACACAGACACCAGCAGCGTCTGTCAGCGTCTGCAGACGAAGGTACAAAGTCTCTTTGACCTCATGTGGACGTGACTTCAGCAGGTGAGAGCCCTGACAGGTAACATGACTCACCTCTGATGAAGAAACTCTGCTGTCAGTCGTTAGATTTTGGGGCTACATAATATACTTGTAGATGAGAGCAGTGACTCATTCTTTCAGCGCTGTTATTGGCTGTTTGTAGATCTGAATATTCGTAACTTCATTCACTAATTATTCTATGATACGTGACTTTTTGGCCAAAATGAGCCTTTTCATGTTGAGTTTAGTCGGATTTAATCAGCAACAGGAAACAAGTTAGACTTTAATCTGAGCTGACTTCACTGCTGAGGAACGAGGGAGAGTCAGAACTGGTCTGACAGCCTGAAACCTTTGATTCTCTGACTCTCCCTGATCAGCTGTTTATTCTCTGACTGTACAAAACTACACACACAACAGTGAATCAAAGAACACCACTACACAGTAGTGGTATGTCGGCTGTATAGATACAGGGGAAAAAGTCACGAGTAAAAAGACAACTGAGAGGCCGCCTGAGTTGTAACTGATGACTGATGCCATTAATAGCTAATATAATTTACAGATTTGTCAAATTTACAAATCTAAATATACTTGAAAATCTGAATATAGATTTGGAGGTTTTGTTTACACATTTACAAATCGGATTGAGATACAGTTAGACAACTCTCCACTCACATTTGTAAATAGTTCTGCTACAATAATAGCCCCATAGTTGCCATGGTTTCAGTGACTTAAGCCCTGATTTTTAGCCTATATTTGTTTACATTTTGGCAAACTGTCCCCATTAAAGCAGCTGAAGCAGCAGTCAGCAGCTCCTGTCTGCAGTGGACCCATGGACATACTGTCACTGGATTACTGTGAGACTGAAGGAGACTTAGAAACAGCAGGATTCTCAGGCAGGTTCTGCAGTTATAAGGAGCGTCTAATGACATGGTATGATAACGATATCCTCTGAAGTGAAAGTCACACTGAATCTAAAAACATGTTTCATGTCTGTGTTCAGGTTTGACTCGCAGAAGGAGTTGTGTGATTTTTAAAATAACTTGATCAGATGTGAGTCGCTGTGTTGCTGAGCGGCTCATTTATGTAGAGCTGAAATGTTGTTTAGTGGTGGGGAAGTTACTAAAATATTCAATCAGCGTGTGTCAGTGAAGGTAAATCTGCACTTCACTGCAGCTTCATGACGCCATCTAGTGGCCTGATAGTAGAAGTCCAGCAGCTGATGGCAGCTTCCTCTGCCTCACTGCTGTCTGACTGCATTCAGCTGACACTGATATGAAACAGAAAGTAACAGCCAATCACTGGAGGAGCAGCTGATCTTCTTACAGGAGAAATGATGGAAAGGAGGATTTCAGTTGATGTGCAGATGAAGGATTTGTGTTTCCTCCAGTCAGAGCTCTGTGTGTTTGTCATGTGACCGAGAGGAATGATGAGGAATAACACAGCGCACTGTAAGAAATGGACGACACAATCTTCATTCTGTGTAAAAATGACTTCTACAGTTGAGCTGAAGATAAGATGAAGCGTCAGATGTCAGAGTTACACAAGTCAAGTTACAGCCTGTTTTCGAGCAGAGTTCCCTCTTTGTGTTTGCAGTCGTGTTAGGAAGGCACCACGTCACCGTCAGTGTGGACAGGAGGAATGATTACAGCCTGCAGCCGCTCCGTCAGCCTACACCTGGGGTTTGTATTGAGATATTAAGACTTGAAAACATGTGAACCGATCCTTCAAATTCAGCCACCAAACACTGATGGTGTTGTTGAATTAATGCAGAGCAAATATTTGAAAGAGACAGTTCTGCTGTAAATGTGTGTCAGACATGTGCAGGTTAGTTTCAGTCGACCTCTCGGTCTCTTTGTCGATGCGGTTTGTGTTTGTCACATGTTGTCATGAGTTTAAAGGCTGTTCTCCCTCCACCTTCAGTAACTAACCTGGTTCTTCTTCTTCTCTGTCAGCGTCTGCAGCTGCTGTGAAAACTCTCCATCAGAGCGCTGACTGACACACCTTCTGTAACACTGCCACCTGCTGCTGACTGGCAGCTCTGCAGCTCACACTGGGTTTCTGCTCTCTGACGTGTCTGGATTTGTACTTGAAGGTATGAGGATGTGACGGCTGTCGGTCAGATGAACACAGACACCAGCAGCGTCTGTCAGCGTCTGCAGACGAAGGTACAAAGTCTCTTTGACTTCATCTGGACGTGACTTCAGCAGGTGAGAGCCCTGACAGGTAACATGACTCACCTCTGATGAAGAAACTCTGCTGTCAGTCGTTAGATTTTGGGGCTACATAATATACTTGTAGATGAGAGCAGTGACTCATTCTTTCAGCGCTGTTATTGGCTGTTTGTAGATCTGAATATTTGTGACTTAATTCGCTAATTATTCTATGATACGTGACTTTTTGGCCAAAATGAGCCTTTTCATGTCGAGTTTAGTCGGATTTAATCAGCAGCAGGAAACAAGTTAGACTTTAATCTGAGCTGACGTCACTGCTGAGGAACGAGGGAGAGTCAGAACTGGTCTGACAGCCTGAAACCTTTGATTCTCTGACTCTCCCTGATCAGCTGTTTATTCTCTGACTGTACAAAACTACACACACAACAGTGAATCAAAGAACACCACTACACAGTAGTGTGTCGGCTGTATAGATCCAGAGGAAAAAGTCACGAATAAAAAGACAACTGAGAGGCCGCCTGAGTTGTAACTGATGACTTGTCTGTATTTCCAAAAGACTTTTCAGCCATTAATATCTAATATCTGTACACATTTACAAATCTCAATATACTTGAAAATCTGAATATAGATTTGGAGGTTTTGTTTACACATTTACAAATCGGATTGAGATACAGTTAGACAACTCTCCACTCACATTTGTAAATAGTTCTGCTACAATAATAGCCCCATAGTTGCCATGGTTTCAGTGACTTAAGCCCTGATTTTTAGCCTATATTTGTTTACATTTTGGCAAACTGTCCCCATTAAAGCAGCTGAAGCAGCAGTCAGCAGCTCCTGTCTGCAGTGGACCCATGGACATACTGTCACTGGATTACTGTGAGACTGAAGGAGACTTAGAAACAGCAGGATTCTCAGGCAGGTTCTGCAGTTATAAGGAGATATCCTCTGAAGTGAAAGTCACACTGAATCTAAAACATGTTTCATGTCTGTGTTCAGGTTAGGTAAATCTGCACTTCACTGCAGCTTCATGACGCCATCTAGTGGCCTGATAGTAGAAGTCCAGCAGCTGATGGCAGCTTCCTCTGCCTCACTGCTGTCTGACTGCATTCAGCTGACACTGATATGAAACAGAAAGTAACAGCCAATCACTGGAGGAGCAGCTGATCTTCTTACAGGAGAAATGATGGAAAGGAGGATTTCAGTTGATGTGCAGATGAAGGATTTGTGTTTCCTCTCCAGATCAAAGTGTGTGTGAGCTGATGTGGATGTGAGTTCAGCAGCATGAATCAGTGTGAGGACAGAGAGGAGGAGCCCCTCCTCTAAAACCAGTCTGTGTGGGGAACATGGCAGCCAGACCAGAGCTCAGAGGTGAGATGAGGATCTCTAACTGTCCATGACTCTTCTCCATGTCAGAGCTCAGCACTCAGATCACTGCACCATCATTATTCACACTCAAAGCTCTGTGTGTGTTGTGTTCAAGGCCAGAGCAGCAGAGACCAGACTCTGCTGGACCTGGACCTGGACCTGAGCCCAGCTGTGTGTCCTTCAAGAGTGACCAGTCAAAAAATTATATTGATTTTTAAACCCTCACCTGGAAGAGATGAACCAATCAGAACAGTGATGACAAAGGGAGTGGCTGGCATTGGGAAAACAGTCTTAACACAGAAGTTCACTCTGGACTGGGCTGAAGACAAAGCCAACCAACATACACATTTCCATTCACTTTCAGAGCTGAATGAAAGAGGAAAAGTACAGCTTGGTGGAACTTGTTCATCCCTTTACTGAAACCAAAGAAGCAGGAATCTGCAGGTTTGAAGAGTTCCAGGAGAGCTCAGAGGTGAGATGAGGATCTCTAACTGTCCATGACTCTTCTCCATGTCAGAGCTCAGCACTCAGATCACTGCACCATCATTATTCACACTCAAAGCTCTGTGTGTGTTGTGTTCAAGGCCAGAGCAGCAGAGACCAGACTCTGCTGGACCTGGACCTGAACCTGGACCTGAACCTGGACCTGAACCTGGACCTGAACCTGGACCTGAACCTGGACCTGGACCTGGACCTGAACCTGGACCTGGACCTGGACCTGGACCTGGACCTGAACCTGGACCTGAACCTGGACCTGAACCTGGACCTGGACCTGGACCTGGACCTGGACCTGAACCTGGACCTGAACCTGGACCTGGACCTGAACCTGGACCTGGACTTGAACTCAGCTGTGTGTCCTTCAAGAGTGACCAATCAATGGGTTGCCTCTATGATTTTAAAGGACGAGAACCCTCTGCTGTAAAGAGGTAATCTGTTAATGACATTAAAATATCACTGATTCATGTTTTAACTGTTATTTATCCAGAGAAGTTTTATTAAACCTGTTTTTTTTTCAGCATCGTTCTTCTTCACATACATTTATATTCTCACGTGTGAAAGCTGCCCAGTATAACCAGTATAACCAGTCTTCAACTCTTGACTTCAGATTAACATTTTGTGAACAACACCTGTACCTGTTTGCTTACTTTTAGCCCAGAGAAGTACGTTCTAGCTTTCATTTGACACACAGTTCAGTGTAAAATCACCCTCAGCTTTGGTTTGATCCAGTATTCTCTGGTTTTCTCTTTGGTGTTCCTGATGTTTCACTCACTTCACCTGCTACAAGTCTATTGTGACTCACTACCAATTTGCACTGGACAGGTAGCATCCAGTTAGCTTGTGTGATCTGTGCGTTGGTGTCCACAGTATTATAGAGGTCAATAAGAGCTGGAGGGACTAAACCAGACAAGCTGGTGAACCAACACAATAAACTGAAAGCTGCACAGAAATGCAGACAGGACTGTTGATTCACAGTGGGATCAGCAGTACGACGAAAACATTAATGTTAGGGGAAACCATCTGATTCAATGTTGTAATCAACACTTTAACTCAAAGGACTTTTAGCTCGTGTTTGTCTCTGTGTGGACAGACATAATGTGAGCTAATTCTTCATGATTCTTCCACAGAGTCGACCAGGAGAGCTCAGAGGTTCCCAGTGGTCAGTCTGCCCAGCAGCATCAAACACACCTGGACTCCATATTTATGGTCTGTACATGTACAACAACTACTTTTACATCTATTCTGTTCACAGTAATCTCCACGCTGCACTTTTCAGACCAGTGGATTGTCAGTCTGTGCAACATGGATCTGATGTTTGGTTGCATGTTTTTAGTTTGATTGTTTCATTCATATAATATTCTGTTCCAGCTGCTGGAGGAGAACATTGTCACTTTTGTGAAGAACGAGCTGAAGAAGATCCAGAAGGTTCTGAGTCCAGATTACCCAGAATGCTTAGAGAGTCAGAGGGAGGATGAAGAGGTGTTGGACGGTGAGGAGGAAGAGCAGAGGAGGAGCAGCAGAGAGGCATTTCTGAAGATCACACTGCACTTCCTGAGGAGAATGAAGCAGGAGGAGCTGGCTGACTGTCTGCAGAGCAGTAAGAGGATTTCTCTAAAGATTCAACATGCTGGATAAACGGGACATTTACTGATGTTTCAAGAGATGGAGGGAAATATTATTCATCAGATTTTTTTGTGTATTCATTCAGGAAGTCATTCTGGAGTTTGTCAGCGTAAACTTAAATCTCACCTGAAGGAGAAGTTTCAGTGTGTGTTTGAGGGGATCGCTAAAGCAGGAAACCCAACCCTTCTGAACCAGATCTACACAGAGCTCTACATCACAGAGGAGGGACTGCAAAGGTCAACGATGAACATGAGGTCAGACAGATTGAAACAGCATCCAGGAAACCAGACAGACCAGAAACAACAATCAGACAAGAAGACATCTTTAAACCCTCACCTGGAAGAGATGAACCAATCAGAACGGTGATGACAAAGGGAGTGGCTGGCATTGGGAAAACAGTCTTAACACAGAAGTTCACTCTGGACTGGGCTGAAGACAAAGCCAACCAGGACATACAGTTCACATTTCCATTCACTTTCAGAGAGCTGAATGTGCTGAAAGAGGAAAAGTACAGCTTGGTGGAACTTGTTCATCACTTCTTTACTGAAACCAAAGAAGCAGGAATCTGCAGGTTTGAAGAGTTCCAGGTTGTGTTCATCTTGACGGTCTGGATGAGTGTCGACTTCCTCTGGACTTCCACAACACAAAATCCTGACTGATGTTACAAAGTCCACCTCAGTGGATGTGCTGCTGACAAACCTCATCAGGGGAACCTGCTTCCTCTGCTCGCCTCTGGATGTTAGTTACAAAGAAGAGTAATGTCCGCAAACTTCGTGAGCTTGACACCTACGGCAAAACCTGCCCCTCTAGAGGTTTAATACCACTCGCAGGGGTGTTTATGCAAGGCCGAAGCACCCGAGCAACGGGTACCCCGCCACCCCAACCGCGGCCCGTGCTGAGGGTGGTATAGACCATGACTTTAACCAGTTCCAGGCTAGGCTGCATCGTCGTGGCGAGGGCCCATCGTACCTGTTCCCTGATAGGGCGATCCTAAGGGAGCATTAGGGGTCCCAGAGATTCCCTCAGGAGGTTTGGATACAGATAGTTTGTCCGCCTAGTGGGCGCAGACGTCAATCTGACGGATCAACAGTCCCTAAGTCCCGTAAAACATGCACCGGGTGTCCTGACGCTATCATCACAACTTTACGCATTAATATATGAGCCCGACTGGAGAATTTAAAAAGCTTGAATGTCCACTAACGTCAGTTAAGGCATAACTGCGGTCCGATTCGCTATGGACCAAGATGACTTCGTATTACGTTAGACAGTGTATCGGTTCAGGGCCTGGTTAGTCGTTGCCGGCAATATGCGCAAGACCACCGGGTGAACCACACCATCAAGTAAAAGAACTCCACTGCGTAATCAGTTCCCTGGACGGTATATTAGTCCTGATATTATATTCGTCAAGTTTATTATGAGGCCTTGGAGACAAGCTCCCGTTAGGATACCGGCAGATGTTTTACGCAGCCATGCACTGTGCCACAGAAGACCTAACAGGCTAGCCATTGCCCTATGCTAACAGAAAAGTCCCGGTGCGTCCCAGAAATCAAACTGCTAAAGCCCTCGAGAATCCCGGACTCAGTTTGTGCAGATGAAGTGCAGCAAGACTAAGTTTTAGCCTAGAAGTTTAACTTTGCCAACTGTACAGACTGCCATGTCCTTTTAACTACTCCCTTAATCGTGGAACGCACAGCTTTCACCCTGCTACATTTCGCCGGACAGGTATTGCTAGCTGGCTGAGAAAGCCCCCAGTTTTTGATACTGGTTAAAATCAATGACTTGAAGCTAAACACGCCATAGAGTAGCAATTAGTCCACGGAATTGTATTATTTACCGTTGTTTGATCGAAAACGTCAAGTGGACCCCTCTGAATAAGCCTTTAAGGTTTAACATGAACTAGAGATTTGTCGGGTTAAGTGCGCCGCCATGAAAAATCCTGTAGGCAGAACATCCTTTGTGGTATCCGAAATCCTCAATGGAGTTTCTAATAGTTCATTTGCTAACTGTCCTGGTTATGGAAAACACATTGTAAAGTTCAGCTGAGGATAATATGAGGCTTCAGCAGTCTGACTTACACAAATCAAGTGGGATCTTCCAAAGTGTCTTTAGTCTGAAACTGCTCTTTGAATTTTGTCCCAAAAAGCTTCACCTACCAAAGTCTGTAAAAACAGTCAGGATATTTGTGGAGAGTCTAGTAATGCAAACGTTAGAATACAGGCCAACAGTGTTGACGGACCCACAGTTCAGTTTGTTGTCTGTCAGTAACAGTAAAATCTGCTCAGAGATCAGGACATTTAGTCCTGGTTTGGTCCAATATTTTATAGGAAATGAGCGATGTGACTGAAATCATTCAGCTTCATGTTTTATTGAACTTTGTGTGTTGATCCTTTTCTTGCTGATAGCTAGTTTCTCCAGCAGCTTCTCTGAAGACTGTGATTTTACATCCCTGGTGGTTCTCTTCTCCCAGTATCTATGGGAGACCTGGACCTGAACCTGGACCTGAACCAGCTGTGTGTCCTGAAGAGTGACCGGTCAAATCTCACCTCATTGATTTTTAAAGGACAACAACCCTCAAAGAGGTGAGCTGTTACATTAAAATATTACTGATTCATGTTTGAACCGTTATACTTAGACAGATATATATAGAGACAACAATATAAAGTTCAAATATGTGTCAAAATGCTGAAAAGAAAACACATACATATTGTACAAGTATAAAAGAAACAGCTGTACCACCTTCTGAAACAACACCTGTACCTGTTTGCTTACCTGTAGCCCAGAGAAGTATGTTCTAGCTTTCATTTGACACACAGTTCAGTGTGAAATCACCTCAGCTTTGGTTTGATCCAGTATTCTCTGGTTTCTCTTTGGTGTTCCTGATGTTTCACTTCACCTGCTACAAGTTTATTGTGACTCACTACCAATTTGCACTGGACAGGTAGCATCCAGTTAGCTTGTGTGAGCTGTGCTGCTGTCCACAGAATTATAGGGTCAATAAGAGCTGGAGGGACTAAACCAGACAAGCTGGTGAACCAACACATTAAACTGAAAGCTGCACAGAAATGCAGACAGGACTGTTGATTCACAGTGGGATCAGCAGTACGACCAACACTTTAATGTCAGGGAAACCATCTGATTCAATGTTGTAATCAACACTTTAACTCAAAGGACCTTAGCTTGTGTTTGTCTCTGTGTGGACAGACATAATGTGAGCTAATTCTTCATGATTCCTCCACAGAGTCGACCAGGAGAGCTCAGAGGTTCCCAGTGGTCAGTCTGCCCAGCAGCATCAAACACACCAGGACTCCATATTTATGGTCTGTACATGTACAACAACTACTTTTACATCTATTCTGGTCACAATAATCTCACGCTGCACTTTTCAGACCAGTGGATTGTCAGTCTGTCCAACATGGATCTGATGTTTGGTTCCATGATTTTAGTTTGATTGTTTCATTCATATAATCTGTTCCAGCTGCTGGAGGAGAACATTGTCACTTTTGTGAAGAACGAGCTGAAGAAGATCCAGAAGGTTCTGAGTCAGATTACCCAGAATGCTTAGAGAGTCAGAGGGAGGATGAGGAGGTGTTGGACGGTGAGGAGGAAGAGCAGAGGAGGAGCAGCAGAGAGGCATTTCTGAAGATCACACTGCACTTCCTGAGGAGAATGAAGCAGGAGGATGGCTGACTGTCTGCAGAGCAGTAAGAGGATTTCTAAAGATTCAACATGCTGGATAAATGGGACATTTACTGATGTCTCAAGAGCTGGAGGAATATTATTGATCTGATTTTTGTGTGTTTATTCAGGAAGTCATTCTGGGTTTGTCAGCGTAAACTTAAAACTAACCTGAAGCAGAAGTTCCAGTGTGTGTTTGAGGGATCGCTAAAGCAGGAAACCCAACCCTTCTGAACCAGATCTACACAGAGCTCTACATCACAGAGGGAGGGACTGCAGAGGTCAATGATGAACATGAGGTCAGACAGATTGAAACAGCATCCAGGAAACCAGACAGACCAGAAACAACAATCAGACAAGAAGACATCTTTAAACCCTCACCTGGAAGAGATGAACCAATCAGAACAGTGATGACAAAGGGAGTGGCTGGCATTGGGAAAACAGTCTTAACACAGAAGTTCACTCTGGACTGGGCTGAAGACAAAGCCAACCAGGACATACACTTCACATTTCCATTCACTTTCAGAGAGCTGAATGTGCTGAAAGAGGAAAAGTTCAGCTTGGTGGAACTTGTTCATCACTTCTTTACTGAAACCAAAGAAGCAGGAATCTGCAGGTTTGAAGAGTTCCAGGTTGTGCTTTGACGGTCTGGATGAGTGTCGACTTCCTCTGGACTTCCACAACAATGAGATCCTGACTGATACAGAGTCCACCTCAGTGGATGTTGGCAAGATACCTAGAACATTTAAATCATATACAAGGAAAGAAAGACAAAGGCATTAACAAGTTTTACTCGAGGAGAGTAAGCATAGATGCATTCAGTTACATCTCCTACCACTCTGAAGTGCATCCATGCAGCCTCCTCATTCAGTTTAGAGATTCCCTGTTACATAGTTTTCTATGGGGGAAGTATCTACCAACACAAGAAAAGAAACAAAGTGATGTTGCAGGTCATCTCGTGAGAGCGGCCTTGAGCAGCCACTCACCCCAGACCATCTGGTGTGGTGTCAGCCTGCCCTGTCGGTGCAGGAGTGCATTCCTGTTATTCTCACAGACAAGTTTAATAACTATACACACAGCTCTGACTTTAAAGGCTACAAGAACAAAACATAAATGGGGGTACATTTTTATTCTAACATTCCCTCCTGTTTATACATTTTGTTCTCAAATTTCATATCACTCAATCAGTCTCTTCGCTAGATTTTCGACTGCAAGATCATTTTATGAGTCTGGCAAAATGTTACACTCAGAGTGTGTGTTAGGTTACTTGCGACTCAGTCACCTGGATCAGGGAACAAATCAGGCCAATATTCTGGTTTCACCTGTCATCATCTCGGTTTTGTTGCAGGAACATCTGAGTTAAGCTGCTCCATAGGTGCAATTGCTGTGATGAGACATTCAGAGTTTTCAACCCTTCTATGGCCTTGTGAGACTGCCATCCGCTGCAGTGTTGTTAGAATGAAGGTGCAGCATTGCTGAACATAGCACACACCCTCCTTTCCTGCAAGCAACATGTGAGCTATGCACCCTGAAGGCCATCAGTGACGAGAGGAAAGCTGTCCATGAACAGCCTCAAACCCACTCTGTGTCCAATTGCCCAATTTCTGTATTAATGGATGTAATTGATTCGGTCTCAGGTTAATCTCACCACCAACAGAACAGGGACTCAAACTCTGCAGCCACCTGATCTGCTATCTTGTACTGGAGCCCGAGGAACATAGCGCCTATATATGTAGGATCAGTTTCAGAGCCAGGAGGAGCTTTCTGTTCCACCACTGGACATTGTACTGGTATTTGTATACAGAGTCAGCTGATATGGGGTACATTTACTGGTAGCAATAGGGTTACCATGCACACAATCCTGTATTACCTTTAGGCAATTTGTCAAATTCATCCCCACACCACCACCATGTCAGCCCGAGACACTGGGGTGAAGTGCAAAAACAGGAAGTGTAACTGGACATGCTATCTCTGCAAGGCAACGAGGTCCCCTGTCAGGTTAATACATGAGAAGTTTCCTGGTGCTACATGTTTAGAGAATAGAGGTTTGATTTCACGCCTTTTTGTTACTGGAAAGATACCGTCCCAATAACTGCAATTTATCCTGAACTTCTTGCTGTTCATGACAGTCAACAGGCATTCAGCTGAATAGGAGGAACTATTTGTAGTAAGCGGGGCCCATACACACAACACAGTCGGCTTTAGTTGCATTTGCTGCCTGCTCTACCATTAACAGCCAAGATTTTTCCTGAGACTCCAGTGGTTACTGAAACCACTGCAGTGTCAGGTCTTATTGAGGATCTTTATCTTTACTTTAGTTAGGACCAGCCCCAACGCCAGTCCTGGCACAGGTTGCAACTGAGTCTGTTCCAGTGTTTCTGTAATGTTACACAGTGCCACATAAGTGCATGGGTCTGTATGACTTGGCCAATAGGCACACAGATCTAAATGTAACAAGGTGGATTTGGATAGTTAGGCATCACGGTTTTTCCAATAATGGATTGATCAGTGGTATTAAATCTTAAACCAAGGAGGGTGAGTTTCCAAGTTTTATCTTTTCTAGAGTTAACAGGACAATATTGTGCCCATGGTGCCAGCCATAGAATCGGACCTCCAGGTTTTATCAGTGGTGGCGAAAACCCATCCAGTCTATACCTGTTTGTTTAAAACCCACTGAGTTTAAATAGAATGTCCAATCATACCACTCACTTCCTACATAACTGCAACTGAAAGGAGTTCATAGGGATGATTACGGATAAAGGTAGTGGTATTGTAGCAAATATAGGTCCTAGACGAAGTCGACACATGGATTTTTGAGTCGTCAGAACGCTAGTGGGCCAGACACCCTACTCCGTGTTCAGCATGTGGTTGGGTGATACCTGGGATGAAGTGGGCGGAACATGCTTATTTAGGAAGTTCCAGGAGCTCCCATAAGTCAGGTAAAAAATTAATATGAATACAATTGTCACTCCCAGCACCCAATTGCAGCTTATCCATCAGTCGCCATCTTCCCGAGAGTGTCCTATGAGTCTGGTGTCTTGAAATACACTGACTTTCGAGTCTACCAGGTTCTACACCCTGAGTCCACTCTATTATCAGACTGTGAGTCACTTTTCTTCAGGAACTGTCAGGAGATGACCTTTTGCAATGAGTAAGATGTATCCACGTGATCTTTCAGCTATTTTTATGGCTGTGGGACAACACCTGATAAGGCCCTTCCACTTGGGAGAGTGCCAATGTTTTCTCTTAATGCTGTATCAGCACCCAGTGGTCCCACTAATTGATCCCTGTTGAGAAACAGAAGGATTTAATCAGCTTGTTTTCCTTTTTGTTTTTCTAACATTTTTCTCATATAGTCTGCTGTTGGTTTCTTCACTCCCATTGATTTTTAAATAGAATGTCCAATCACCACTTCCTATATGCCCAACTGAAAGGAGTTCAGGATGATTACTGTTGATAAAGGTAGTGGTATTGTAGCAAATATAGGTCCTAGACGCTGTTCTCCTCGCACATGGATTTTGAGTCGCCAGAACGCAGTGGGCCGATAATACCCTACTCCGTTTTACTCTAGCATGTTGGATACCTCAGATGAAGTGAACATGAGTGCTATTTAGGAAGTTCAGGAGCTTCCTTACCAGGTAAAAAATTAATATGAATACAATTGTCACTCAGCACCTAACATCGCTTATCCATCTAGTCGCCATCTTCCCGAGTGTCCTCTATGAGTCTGGTGTCTTGGAACCACTGATTTCGAGTCTACTCAGGTTCTACACCTGAGTCCACTATTATCAGACTGTGACACTTTTCTGCGGAACTGTCAGGAGATGACCTTTTGCAATGAGTAAGATGTATCCACTGGATCTTTCAGCCATTTTTATGGCTGTGGAGGTTCAACAATACCTGATAGGCCCTTCCACTTGGGAGAGTGCCATGTTTTAATGCTTCGTATCAGCACCCAATCGCCTGGTCCCACTAATTGGATCTCCTGTTGAGAAGGATTTATCGCTTGTTTTCCTTTTTGTTTTTCTAACATTTTTCTCATATAGTCTGCTAGGTGGTTTCTTCACTCCCATTGATTTTAAACTGTGGCATTAAGGTCTACCAAACAACATTTCAGGAGTTAAACCTGAAGTTGCTGTTATGTTGATACATTTCACTAAATCATGCACTGAGTCAAGGTTTGTTCTAATACATTCTTTAAACTGTTTTATAGTGCCATTCATTGTCCACTAACCTGCACTTTGAGGGTGATATCATTTTTAGATTAATGTGAAACATTATTCATCTTTTGATCAATTATTTACAAAATGTATTATCACTATAAAGTTTTTGAATTCCATAACGGGTATTATGTCTTTACATAACGCTTGCCACTGAGGCCTGGGTGTTTGTTGAAACAGCTCTACCCATTTAGAGAAGGCATCTATTGACCAGACAATATTTTTCTTCACTGATTTAACTATAAAATCCATATGATTTGAAACGGATATTGTGGTGAAAACATCTTCTAGGTCTTAACCTGAGAATTGTGCTTAGCTGATAAGCATGCTCTAAACTTTCTGTTTTGAATAAGAGTTAAATCCATAGGTTGTGAATGTTGTTTTATCTGACCATCCTCCTGTTGACATGAACACATGGCTCAATATTGCAGTATAGGTTGTGTAAGGATTGCTCACATAAGATGTCATTTTGTAGTTGTGCTGTTTTACCCACAAATCCTCTTTCTGTGGTGCTTGTTGTTTGTCCGTCTTGAGTGTTGTATCAGATATGTCCTGGTCAAGCCCTTTATGTCCTGCTGCTTGTTTAGCTGTTTTGTCTGCAAAGGCATTCAGTGATTTTTGATCTGTCCCTGAGGTATGAGCTGTGATTACAAACTCAGGTGTTTTGGTAATACTGCCTTGAGCAGGTTAGATAAAAAAGGTCTGCATGTGTTACTGGTTTCCTGTGGATGTGATCATTCCTCTATTTTGCCAATACTGTGCAAAAGTATGGACTGAGTAAAAAAGATATTGACTATCTGTATAGATAGTAGCTTTTATTCTCATTAATTTACACGCCTGTTAGAGCCACTATCTCTGTGGCTTTCTGAAAGCTTAGGTCTTTTGAGTTTTCATTTTTGTACAGCGAAATATGGGATGGAAGCACAACCTGTTTAGTGGTTTTAAATTCATATGATTACACCTGCAACGGCAGTATTTTCTGCATCCGAATAAATGTAATCTATTGTGATTTTAACAGGTGTTGCTCTGTCTAATTTTGCTTCATACTCTGTGTCCGGTCCTGGAGTGATTTTGAACCATAGAGTGACATGCAAATTTCCTGAAGTCTTGTGGTCTGAAATTTGTCTTCCTCTGTCAGTTGCAGTGTTTGGGTTTATTTGGGACATCTAAAGAATAGTGTAATTCACCTTTTAAGACAAAGATGTCTTCCTTTAGTTCTGCTTTTCTTTACCTCTATCCTTCCCTGTGATGTAGGAACAAGAGCTAATCCAACAAAATAAAGATCAACAGATTGGACAGGGATCAAGACAGATATCTGACATGACTGTCTGGATCTCAACCAGACTGGCTCAGATTCTTCCATAGTAATTTGCCATCTGCTGCTCAACTGCAATACTGTATTACAGATTTAGCAGAAACTTTCCAAGTTGTTCTGCATGCTCCTGTGTCACAAAGAAAATCAATTGGTTTTCCATTTACACATAAAGTCACCATCGGTTTCTCAAAATGTACTGCAAGCAAGTCCTGGTAGTTTATTAGAACTTCATGATCACTGACGTCATCTAATCTTGGTGTCTGAGTAGCATTAGCTTCTAGTCATGCTTGTTGTTTATTCTCTGGACAATCTACAGCAAAGTGTCCATCTTTCCCACAGTTCCAACACCCTGCTTCTCTCTGTCTGTTTCTCTGTCCAAAACCTTGCCTCTGTCCTGTCCTTTGAAATCCAGTATTGTTTCTCCCTCTCTATTCTGGTCATGGTAAATCACTTCCTCAGTCTCTACCTCACCAAAAACGTTCCTACTGTCTTTTCTTTTTCTTTAGCAACTTTTCTGCGTGCAAAGCATGATTAATGTACTCATCAAGAGTTCCCCCTGCTGACAAACCTCATCAGGGGGAACCTGCTTCCCTCTTCTCACCTCTGGATAACCACACGACCTGCAGCAGCCAATCAGATCCCTCCTGAGTGTGTTGACATGGTGACAGAGGTCAGAGGGTTCACTGACCTACAGAAGGAGGACTACTTCAGGAAGAGATTCAGAGATGAGAAGCAGGCCGGCAGAATCATCTCCCACATCAAGACATCACGAAGCCTCCACATCATGTGCCACATCCCAGTCTTCTGCTGGATCACTGCTACAGTTCTGGAGGATGTGTTGAAAACCAGAGAGGGAGGAGAGCTGCCCAAGACCCTGACTGAGATGTACATCCACTTCCTGGTGGTTCAGTCCAAACTGAAGAACATCAAGTATGATGGAGGAGTTGAGACAGATCCACACTGGACTCCAGAGAGCAGGAAGATGATTGAGTCTCTGGGAAAACTGGCTTTTGAGCAGCTGCAGGAAGGCAACCTGATCTTCTATGAATCAGACCTGACAGAGTGTGGCATCGATATCAGAGCAGCCTCAGTGTACTCAGGAGTGTTCACACAGATCTTTAGAGAGGAGAACTGTACCAGGACAAGGTGTTCTGCTTCGTCCATCTGAGCGTTCAGGAGTTTCTGGCTGCTCTTCATGTCCATCTGACATTCATCAACTCTGGTGTAAATCTGCTGTCAGAAGAACAATCAACATCCCAGATGTCTGAAAAAGTAAAAGATGAATCTGCAAAGGCACACTTCTATCAGAGTGCTGTGGACCAGGCCTTACAGAGTCCAAATGGACACCTGGACTTGTTCCTCCGCTTCCTCCTGGGTCTTTCACTGCAGACCAATCAGACTCTCCTACGAGGTCTGCTAACACAGACAGGAAGTGGCTCACAAACCAGTCAGGTAACAGTCGAGTACATCAAGAAGAAGATCGAAGCGACTCCCTCTGCAGAGAAAAGCATCAATCTGTTCCACTGTCTGAATGAACTGAAAGATCGTTCTCTAGTGGAGGAGATCCAACGGTCCCTGCGTTCAGAAAGTCTCTCCACAGATTATCTCTCTTCTGCTCAGTGGTCAGCTCTGGTCTTCATCTTACTGTCATCAGAAAAAGATCTGGATGTGTTTGACCTGAAGAAATACTCTGCTTCAGAGAAGGCTCTTCTGAGGCTGCTGCCATTGGTCAAAGCATCCAACAAAGCTCTGTAAGTAGATACATAGTGGGGTTTATTCATCCTAAAATACACTGTTTTGTTTCGACAAGAGAGAAAAAAATAAATACAAATGTTGTTTGTCTTCTTGTTCATTATTTCCTCTCCAGACTGAGTGGTTGTAACCTCTTAGAGACTAGCTGTGAAGCTCTGTCCTCGGTTCTCAGCTCCCAGTCCTCTAGTCTGAGAGAGCTGGATCTGAGTAACAACGACCTGCAGGATTCGGGAGTGAAGCGACTGTCTGCTGGACTGGAGAGTCCACATTGTACACTGGAAACTCTCAGGTCAGGTCTTCATTGTAAAAGTTCAAATATTTAACTTTAAACCCATGCTATAGTCTCATGAAACAATCTCAGAATTTTGCCAGCAGGATTTTAAATGTATAGAAAATCGAGAATTATCTAGCTAGCTGTTTCTAGTGATTTATCCTCCTAAATTGTTCAGCACTATGAACTCTGGCTGAATACCTGCTTTGATGTAACTTAATTAAATACATATGCACGTTTTTAAAATTGTTTTAGTTATGATTAAATGTTACATCTCCAACTTTTAGAATAGAGAAACAAGGAAGTAACAATATATCACCAAGATTAACTTCTTTTAGATCAGAATCAGAATCAGAATCAGAAATACTATTGATCCTCAGGGAAACTCTGTTACAGAGTGCCTGTGAGACAGGAGAAACAGACATACACTATAAACAGGTGAAATAAATAAATTGTAATATGTTGGTATCATAAGATAAACATGTGAGTCCATGTTTACTGGTAGATGGTGAATACAGTATAACAATGTCACTAATTGTAAATATAAGATAGATTTGAGAAATCTGGGAAAATTTACATGTATTCTTTCCCAGAGTCAAATGTATCTTTGTATGTGAGCTGTAGACACTGATCTTTTGTTATCTCTGATTGTCTTTAACAGACTCAACATTTTAACACAAATGTTGTTTGTCTTCTTGTTCATTATTTCCTCTCCAGACTGAGTGGCTGTAACCTCTCAGAGAGAAGCTGTGCTCTGTCCTCGTTCTCAGCTCCCAGTCCTCTAGTCTGAGAGAGCTGGACCTGAGTAACAACAACCTGCAGGATTCAGGAGTGAAGCTGCTGTCTGCTGGACTGGAGAGTCCAATGTACACTGGAAACTCTCAGGTCAGGATTAATTTTAACAACTGATGACCACATAATATCAGATTTATCTTAGTGGAAAAACAGTACTGTGTAGAACTCTGCTTAGAGTAAATGAATTTATCATTATAAACACATTTTAATGTTTTCATGCTACATGTCCCATGGGTGAATGTTCTGTCATTGGTACTCTTGGTCCAGACTGAAGCTCAACAACTAATGCAGGAGTGAGCTTTTGTTCAGACATGGAACTCTTTTCATCTAGCTGTCAGGTGGTTTTAATTTTTCCAATTCTTTGGTTTATGACTAAATATCTGCAAAACAATGTTTCATCAATCAAGATTTCAGTGGATTAGTAAAACTAAGATGGTGAACATTATACTTGCTGAACATTTATGCTAAACATGATTGTGAGCATGTTAGAATGTAGCTCAAAACACCCCTGTGTCTACAGAGCTGCTAGCATGGCAGACTCTTTGACATTAGATCCAATCAGTTTACTGAACTTGGGCATATCCAGATTAAACCATCCAGCCTCAGAGTATGGCTGAGAATAACATTTATATCACAATGACTGTTAATGATCACTCATTGTATTTTTTTATTTATTTGCTTTTGTGTTTGCAGCAGGATCAATATCAATGTGTGTTGTTTTGTGTGTTTGCAGGCTGTCAGGCTGTCTGATCACAGAGGAAGGCTGTGCTCTGTCCTCGGTTCTCAGCTCCCAGTCCTCTAGTCTGAGAGAGCTGGACCTGAGCTACAATCATCCAGGAGACTCAGGAGTGAAGCTGCTGTCTGCTGGACTGGAGGATCCACACTGAGTCTGGAAACCTCAGGTATGAAGAGGTCTGCAGAGACTCAGACTGTGAGGGGTCTTATGATCCAAAAAGAGGGTGTGTGTGATCAGATGTCGTCCTCCTTTCACAACACCAACATCCTGTGGGTCACTCTCAGTGTCTGAGGAGAGAGGCAGAGGTGAAGAGGAGCAGGGGCAGGGAGAAAAGGCCGGAGGCACAGATTGTGTAGATGTGGATGAGAGTAATGTAATGTCCATGTCTGCATGCTGAAAGAGGACGTGCTGGTCTGACCCTCCTCCTTTCAGGGTGGAGCCGGTGGAGTCCGATGGCTGAGACCAGGTCTGAGGAAGTGTAAGTGTGTTTTTACTTTGATTCATGAAAACAAAGCAGCACACATTCAGCCATCTTCAAACTGTGACATCACTCATTCACGTCTCTGATGTCGTCATCAAACAGATGATAGATTAATAACTGCAGCTGTGTTGTGTCTCGTTCTCTCCATCAGATTCCTGTGAACTCACACTCGACACAAACACAGTGAACAGAAAGATCAAACTGTCTGACGACAACAGGAAGGCGACACAAGTGGAGGAGGATCAGCCATATCCTGATCATCCAGACAGGTTCGACTGCTGGGAACAGCTGCTGTGTAGAAATGGTCTGACTGGTCGCTGTTACTGGGAGGTCGAGTGGAGAGGAAGAGTTGATATATCAGTGAGTTACAGAGGAATCAGCAGGAGAGGAGACAGATATGACTGTTTGTTTGGAGGGAATGATCAGTCCTGGAGTCTTTTCTGCTCTGATCATGATGGTCGTTACTCTGTCTGTCACAATAAGAGACAAACATCTTCCTCCTCCTCCTCATTCTCTGACAGAGTAGCAGTGTATGTGGACTGTCCTGCTGGCACTCTGTCTTTCTACAGAGTCTCCTCTGACACACTGATCCACCTCCACACCTTCAACACCACATTCACTGAACCTCTTTATCCTGGCTTTGGGCTCTGGTCCTGGTCCAGGTCTGGTTCCTCAGTGTCTCTGTGTTCTCTGTAGGAGGGAGAGTCTCCTGTTAGAGAAACACATCAGTTGAGTCTGTACAGGATCACAGTTACAGAAATCTTTCAGGTTATTGTCATAAATTCATCAATGAACTTTCCACTGTAAACTTGTTCCACTTCCAGTCCTATAAAGATGGCCGCTCTGATCATTAAATGGTGGAAATGCCGTTGACTTGTTCTTTCTGTCATGCGTTGTTTTGAATTCTGGCTCTTGTTCCAATAAAAGCAGAATGTTACTGTGAGTGTGTTTGTTGTCTTTCTCAGGTCAGGACTACTGACTGATTCAGGTGAAAGATATAGTATGTGGCCAAAAGTCTGTGGATGCCGTTGTCCATAAAGAAACGTTTTTTTTCTTAGATTGGTGTGGAAGAACTTGGCTGGCCTGCACAGAGCCCTGACCTGAACCCCATCCAACACCTTTGGGATGAACTGGAACGCCGACTTTGATCCAGATCTGATCACCAATATCAGTGTTGGACCTCACTGATGCTCTGGAGTCTGAATGGGAGCAAACCCCTGCAGCAGGCTCAACATCTGCTGGAAAGACTGAAACCAGAAGAGTGGACATGATGTCACAGTCACATGTTACTCTGTCCACATACTTTTGGCCATATAGTGTATCACAGCCTGACAAACCTTCTCTCTTACATTTAGTGAATGTGTTTGTGGCCGACACCTTCATGAAACTGTGCAGAATGTTGAATGCTGGTGTTTTGCAGCTGTAATAAAACACTGTTACTAAAGTATTCATCAATGCTGCTGTCTAGTACATTCTAACTGCAGCCTGTAGGGGGCAGTGTCTCTGCTCTGCTGCTTTTTTAAAGACAATAACATTTGTCCTCCAGCAGGAAGGAAAGCCACATTGAGCCGGTCACATGTTTCCCTCCTCAGCAGCTCCTCCTGTTTTTCATCTCTTTATCTCTGCAAGTGTTCACACTGCTGAGAGGAAGCTCACAGAAAGAGAGAGAAAGCAGAGGCTTGATCCAGTGACCTTTAACATGTCATTAAAGCTGCAGGTTACAGTGTCGTCTCAACTTCAAGGTTTTCCACCTTGTCAACATTTTTGAGGATGAAAATTGAAACTGTGAAGTTTGAAGCAGCAGTTCTCTGTATTAAAGCTCTCTTTGTATCTCGCTGAGCCCCATTGCTGCTTATTATGTTTGTGGTTTGATTTCAGCTTCTGTCACAACAATTCGGTTCGGGAGGCAGACACCATCTCCACATTTAAGAGCAGCCTTAAGTCTTTCCTCTTTGATAAAACTTATAGTTAGGGTTGGCTTGGGTGAGTCCTGAACCATCCCTTAGTTATGCTGCTATAGACCTAGGCTGCTGGGAGACTTCCCATGATGCACCAATTTCTCTCTCCTCCTCTCCCTCTCCATCTGTATGCATTTTATCCCTACTGCATGTTACTAACTCGACATCTTCTCTCTGTAGTTCTGTGCTTTCGTTTCTCCTCTCTCCTTCTGTTGATTTCAGCAGGTATTTCTGCCTCCGGAGCTGCAGAGTCTGGATCTGTGGTTGTGGGCCACCTGCTGCCCCCGGTTCCTGAGTCTGGATCTGTGGTTGTGGGCCACCTGCTGCCTCTGTGCCTGCTTGACAACTGCTGCACAGTTGTTGTTATTGGCTCTGTTACTAATACTGTCATTATTATTCCTATAGCTGTCATTCCTATTATTACTAATTTATTAATATTAACACAACAATTACTATTCTACTATTTTTTTAATTCATGTATTTGCATTGTGCTTTGCCTCCCAAAATTTTCTCTCTTCTCTCTCTCTCTCTCTCTCTCTCTCTCTCTCTCTCTCTCTCAAAACCTAAAATGGCAGCGGCAGATGGCCGCCCACCATTGACTCTGCTCGAGTTTCTGCCTCTTAAAGGAAGTTTTTTCTTGCCGCTGTCACCAAACGCTTGCTCATGGTATTTGTTGGGTCTCTGTAAATAATATTATAAAGAGTTCGGTCTGGACCTGCTCTATAGGAACAGATAAGAGATAACTTCTGTTATGAATTGGCGCTATATAAATATAATTGAATTGAATTCAATTCAATAAGAGAAGTAAAGAGAGGAGGAACTGGGACTTCAACCACCAACTCCAGACCTTTGTTTTGTTTTTAGAGTGTAGCTGGTATTCCCTGTTTACAGTGTATTCCCTGGTTGTAATATTTTACAGTGTATTTCCTGGTTGTCAAATTTACAGTGTATTCCCCATGCTGTCACGTTTTACAGTGTACATGGTCAGAGAGGTCACATGACGTGATGTTTGTAGCAGCACAGAGGATTTCAGTGACACATCGGTGGATATAAAACAAAGATTTGTAGTTTGGGGTTTTCCCAGTGATTGTGTGGAGGAAGATTATCATATGGCCTTACAGAAATCAAGAAATGAATTGTAACAAAAGAATCCCCCCCAGAAAAAGAAATGTTTAGTAGCTACACCCTCTACCTCCACCTGCCATAGACTGGGTTCGATCATTAACAACAGCTGGCACATATATAGCAGCCTCGTACATGATAATTGCTGTGTACCTCATGCGTTGGCGTTCAAGCCACCAGAACCTGTCTGCACTTGTTATTCGCGAAGTGACTTAACAACTTCTGTTGGGACTGTCTGGACTTGCCACCAGTTCCTGTGAGCGTTTGTATCTTTTCTTTAGTTAATGAATCACTGAACTGTCGCTGCCTGCCTCTAGTGTCTGCATTTGGGTCCTATTTCTCGCTGCCTCGCACTCACCAGCTGTGACAATAACCCTGAAACACTAAAACATCCACTTACCTACACATCAGAAATGATACTTTGAACACACACTGTCATATACAGTATATTAACATGTATACATGCATATACTGTACATCACCACACACTGCATGTACTTAAAGTAATCTCTTACATTCTTGTTTACAACTTACTGAAACTGACTTGTGGACACTGTTGTATTGTTTATATATACTTTTTATATGTTTGTCTTTTTTCACCTCCCTGTATGAACATAACGGTTAAATGTTTATCTTTGTTGTCCTTGTTTTTAGCTGTTTGTCTGTCTGTGTGCAACACTGAGAGCAACTTAAAACCGGAGTCACATTTCTTGTGTGTGTTCACATACTTTGCCAATGAAGCTGATTCAGATTCTGATTGTAAATAAAAGTAAAAACAGTAGAAACAGTTCCTCTCCTTCATTCTGCTGCTACACATCAAATTAAAAAACCTTCTTCCTGAAAACAATCTGAGTCACTTCTGAAGAAGACATTCAGTCTGAATACAAAAGAAAAGTTTCATCAAACAAAACGCAGCTTTGTTTGATTCGACACGCTCAGATGTTTTCAGCCCGACGTGGTCTGGTATCACCAGGAGCTAATGGCAGCTAACTTTAGCTAACTCAGTAGAAACTGTTGTGTTTGTTACATCACTGACTCTTCTCTAAAGACATTAAGTAAACACATAATTCTGTGTATCTTTATCCTGTAATTACCATGTGTGGCCACAGAGGTCGCTGTTCAGTCACAGTTACACTTTAGGACTTTTTCTCGCTTTAAACTTCAGAACAAAAATTATGTTTTCGAACTTAAAGTTTGATTGTTCTTCTGACTTCGCTGCTCTGCTTTCATACATTTATGTGATGCTTTCATCGTCAAACAGCGGCTGTTTATTATAGCAGCTGAAGACAGAAAGATGCTGTCGAGAGAGCAACGAACAGGAGGATGAAGTCACCTCAGCTGTGTGCAGCCGATCACTTTATACTGTGACAGGATTTACTACAGTATGTATGAGTCAGCGGAGTGTGTGAATGAAGTATTTAAAGGTTCAAATACACACAAACAGTCACAAACATATCTGATGTTTCTGGATTAATATTCCTTTAAAGATAGATTCAGATTTGATCAAATGATATCAGTCCATCTCTGTTGTCTGTTTGTCAACATGTTGTCAACATCAACTATTTAAAATGACGCCATAAAATATTCTGAACATTTTGTAATTTTACAAACATGCTCATCCAATCAGCTGAGACCCATGAATGGTCAGAGTATCACATGACGTCACTGCATACGTGTCCGTTTCTAACAATTCTTAAAAAGAACTGAATATCACAATGAAATCCAAAGTTTCCTGACGATGTGTTTCAGGTCGGCAGGTGAAGATGAGTGTGAGCTGAAACGTTACAGACTTCTTCTTGACTTGTACCTGCAGGTAAGCTGGACACCTGATATAAACCATGCCCACTGAGACCGAAGACAAATATTCCTGTCTCATAGATTCACAGCAGCTGCAAACACTAATGGAACTGTCCCTTTAAGTCCACTTCACTTCATTTCCTTTGCAGAAGGAAGACAGAAACGTGACGTCCCTAACTGGGCAATGACCTCCTCCGACTCCTCCGGCCGGGTGGAGGAAACACGCCGGCTACGACCGAATCCGAGACCCGGCCAGAGCCTTCCGGGCTCATTTTCTACATCCTGGTCCTTTCTGGCCATAACCTTGACCTTCTTCTTGACCTCTGTGGACAATAAGTGCCTCAGTGTGTGATACATGTGCTACAACTGGCCACAAAGTCTGACTAATAGAATTGTGAATGGCTTTGTTTCCTGTAACACAGATTTTCCTTCTGCGATTTTTAAAGACACAGAGGAACATTTCCGCTCTGAATGCTGGAAAGCGTTTGTTGTGCTGGCTGGAAATTCTTCTTTCAGCAGAAAATGACTTTTGAATGAATTTTATTGTCTCCCCATTGGCATTATATTAGTTTTTATTTTAATCTTATTTTTTACAATTTAAACATTTAGATCTTTCAGCTACTTAGCTCACTCAAAAAATATTGTTTTATTTTGTCCCAAGGAAAAAATCAAACAAAACAAAAAGTTAAAATATAAATGTAAAAAGAGAAAGAAACAACGGCGTAAATCATCATAGCGCAGAAGTCTCAGCGGTGGATATCTGGCCCTTTAAAAGAGAACAAGATCCATGATGTCAGACCCATGAAGGCCTGAGAACGTGGGGTCGCTGCTTCCACCCCCTCAGCTGGGGTTTGAACTTTAAAGGCAGACGTTAGACATCAGTTCCACGTAAGGAACGAGTGTGTTTCTTTTCCAACAGATCTCCAGATCCAGATCCAAATGCCAGACCCGTCAGCTGCTTATCTCGCTGAGCTGCTCCTGAAGTTGGTCCCATGCTCGTTGTTGTATTTCTTGTTGACACCTCTGAGGAGAAAATCAGCTTTGAGAATTAAAGACAGGAGCAGCTCGAAGCAGCAGCTTTAGACCTGACTAATCTTCCTTCACGTCCCTGAGCTCCAGCTCTGAACAGCCACAACTCACTTGCTCCTCTTTTGAGAACCAACATGTTCCTGTATTTACAGTCTGAACTACTGCAGCTGCTTCTGTTTGGGACAACAGTGAAGAAGAAGAAATGTGACATGATGACCATCACTTCACCTGTCAGCGCTCTGACTCAGCATGCAGACTGATGGAGACAGTGGGAGTCTTGTTGCTCCTAAAATCTCCGTCAGCTGATTGGTTCTGCTGACGCTGAGCAGCAGGTTGCTCTCTGAGCTCCACCTGCAACATGATTCATTTCCTCCCGAGTCCGGGAGTCTGAACCTGGTGTACTTGTCCTGAGGAAGGCCTCCTGAGTCTGCTTCTCCTGCTGCATGCTGGGAAGCTTCCCTACTCACCTAACGACGTGAACTCACACAAAACTCCAGTTTGTCGTCTGATATGAAGTTTAACGTGTTGAGTTCAGAGTCAGACTGCAGCAGAAATCACTGCTTTTAGTCTCTTTAGGAAAAATCTACATTGAAGAAAAGGATTGTTTCACTTTTCTTTGATTAAACCAGATTTAAACTGACCGACTAAGTTACCATAGTAACCAACACCCAAGTAACTACAAGTGAGCATGTCCTCAGCTTCCAGCTCTTTTATCTTCATGTGCTCATTAAACAGCGACTTCATCTCAACTGATTAACAGATATAGTTCATGTTTAACAGTCACGCGCCTCTCTGGGTGTTTCCTGTTCAAAGTTTACTTTCACTTTCTCTGAACGTCGTGTCGCAGATAGTTTTCTCCTCTGAAGCTGCAGCTGAAGGTAATGTAACCCGTCTGAAGTGTTTGACTCGTTAACACAAGCTGTCGGCAGCTTAGCTCCACAGAAACAGCAGAAAAGTATATGTAGTAGAAAGTACTGACTGATGGCTGAAGGCAGCTTTTCCTGCCTGAATCAGCCTGTGGAGGAGGCGGAGACGAGCCGCTGCTCTCCCGCTGTCTGAGCCACTAAATGCGGCCTCGCTCGGCCGGACAGCCGCTGGAGAACAGCTGTTTGTGTCGTTATATTTCCACCACAGGACTGATGTGCAGACAGTTTGGGAGTCAGAGGGTCTCCCAGCTGTCTGAAGGATCAACGGGTTCTTCATCCAATGAGCTGGAACGAGTGTCGCTTCTTATGTTTTACATCAATATGCTCATTACCCCAAATACGGATCTGATCAACAGCTGCTAAACAATCAATACATGAGAGAGACTCATTCACTTTGATCTGTCAGCGTTTTACTGAGGCTGCATTTATTTCAGGATCATATTATTCAACAGACGTTCAAAGTAAGTACATTTACTCAGCTACTGCACTGAAGTACAGTTTGTTGCTTATTATATTGGAGCCTTAATCTCAGCTGTGAAATAATCAGCTGTAGCTTGTTGCATCGAGTCCTTTTCTACAGGGACTCTGTAGACGGAGAGGTTCTGTCAGACCACATCAGTCCATCTCAGCCCCTCTGTGTGTCAGTGAAGGTAAATCTGCACTTCACTGCAGCTTCATGACGCCATCTAGTGGCCTGATAGTAGAAGTCCAGCAGCTGATGGCAGCTTCCTCTGCCTCACTGCTGTCTGACTGCATTCAGCTGACACTGATATGAAACAGAAAGTAACAGCCAATCACTGGAGGAGCAGCTGATCTTCTTACAGGAGAAATGATGGAAAGGAGGATTTCAGTTGATGTGCAGATGAAGGATTTGTGTTTCCTCTCCAGATCAAAGTGTGTGTGAGCTGATGTGGATGTGAGTTCAGCAGCATGAATCAGTGTGAGGACAGAGAGGAGGGAGCCCCTCCCTCTAAAACCAGTCTGTGTGGGGAACATGGCAGCCAGACCAGAGCTCAGAGGTGAGATGAGGATCTCTAACTGTCCATGACTCTTCTCCATGTCAGAGCTCAGCACTCAGATCACTGCACCATCATTATTCACACTCAAAGCTCTGTGTGTGTTGTGTTCAAGGCCAGAGCAGGGGAGACCAGACTCTGCTGGACCTGGACCTGAACCTGATTCTGAACCTGAGCCCAGCTGTGTGTCCTTCAAGAGTGACCAGTCAAATCCTCGCTTACTTAATTTTAAACAAGCACATTTATCTGACGGACAGTAAGTTGTTATTATTATTCAGTTTGTAATAATTACATATATTTAATATTATTATTATATTTTTCTAATTATTTTATGGAGGGAGATTTTTACTGAACCAATTAATTTGTTTTCTATCAGGATCCATCAGAGACCAGACTTTCCTGGTCCTGGACCTGAACCTGGACCTGAGCCCAGCTGTGTGTCCTTGAAGAGCAACCAGTCCATGGAGCCACCACTACTTTTCAAAGGACAAGCTTCACCACTGACAGAGTGAGTCAGCATCAAGTTACTTTATAATGTCAGCAACATTACAAAACATGTGAACAAATTCCTCCTGAAGAGCAGTAACATCTTATTAAAGTCGTAGAAAAGGTTTCAGAAATTTAAGCTAGCCCTGCCCTCAGAAAGACTCCTTCCTGAGGGCAGGGCTTAAGCAACACAGAGTAGCTTAAATTTCTGAGTTCTCAGACCATTTTTCACAATTGAGAATGACTTCCGGATGGGAGCCGAAACGCCTTGATTCTGAAAACAGTGTCCAGATGACTACGACTGAAACCTTTTCTACGATGGAACACGAATGAGGGACTACACCGTCTTATCTTATTAAAGTAGAAACTTTATTAATGCTAAAGTAGAAAAGTGCCGTCCAACATGTCGCAGGATAGAAAAGATATAAAGACGACAGTTTTACAGTTCAACATATACATATCTTCTTGATATCTGAGTCTGAACCTGAGCTGTGTGTCCTTCAGGAGTGACCGGTCAAATCTTCACCTCATTGATTTTAAAGGACAACAACCCTCTGCTACAAAGAGGTGAGCTGTTACGTAAAGTATTCAGATATATGCAGAGACGGCTGTTATGGATCACTACAGGCTGCAGAAGCTCAGCAGAAGATGTTCACCTTTACCAAAAGCTCAAATATGTGTTGTGTATCAAACAAGCTGAAATGAAAAAAACACATACATGTTGTACAAGTATAAAATAAACAGCCATACCACCTTCTGTAAACAACACCTGTACCTGTTTGCTTACCTGTAGCCCAGAGAAGTACGTTCTAGCTTTTATTTGACACACAGTTCAGTGTGAAATCACCCTCAGCTTTGGTTTGATCCAGTATTCTCTGGTTTTCTCTTTGGTGATCCTGTTTCACTCACTTCACCTGCTACAAGTTTATTGTGACTCACTACCAATTTGCACAGGACAGGTAGCATCCAGTTAGCTTGTGTGAGCTGTGCGTTGCTGTCCACAGTATTATAGGGGTCAATAAGAGCTGGAGGGACTAATCCACACAAGCTGGTGAACCAACACAGTAAACTGAAAGCTGCACAGAAATACAGACTGGACTGTTGATTCACAGTGGGATCAGAAGTACGACCACCACTTTAATGTCAGGGGAAACCATCTGATTCAATGTTGTAATCAACACTTTAACTCAAAGGACCTTCAGCTTGTGTTTGTCTCTGTGTGGACAGACATAACGTGAGCTAATTCTTCATGATTCCTCCACAGAGTCGACCAGGAGAGCTCAGAGGTTCCCAGTGGTCAGTCTGCCCAGCAGCATCAAATGCACCTGGACTCCGTATTTATGGTCTGTACATGTACAACAACTACTTTTACATCTATTCTGGTCACAATAATCTCCATGCTGCACTTTTCAGACCAGTGGATTGTCAGTCTTTCCAACATGGATCTCATGTTTGGTTCCATGATTTTAGTTTGATTGTTTCATTCATATAATATTCTGTTCCAGCTGCTGGAGGAGAACATCGTCACTTTTGTGAAGAACGAGCTGAAGAAGATCCAGACGGTTCTGAGATCAGATTACCCAGAATGCTTAGAGAGTCAGAGGGAGGATGAGGAGGTGTTTGACGGTGAGGAGGAAGAGCAGAGGAGGAGCAGCAGAGAGGCATTTCTGAAGATCACACTGCACTTCCTGAGGAGAATGAAGCAGGAGGAGCTGGCTGACTGTCTGCAGAGCAGTAAGAGGATTTCTCTAAAGATTCAACATGTTGGATAAATGGGACATTTACTGATGTCTTAAGAGATGGAGGGAAATATTATTGATCTGATTTTTTGTGTGTTTATTCAGGAAGTCATTCTGGAGATTGTCAGCGTAAACTTAAATCTCACCTGAAGGAGAAGTTCCAGTGTGTGTTTGAGGGGATCGCTAAAGCAGGAAACCCAACCCTTCTGAACCAGATCTACACAGACCTCTACATCACAGAGGGAGGGACTGCAGAGGTCAATGATGAACATGAGGTCAGACAGATTGAAACAGCATCCAGGAAACCAGACAGACCAGAAACAACAATCAGACAAGAAGACATCTTTAAACCCTCACCTGGAAGAGATGAACCAATCAGAACAGTGATGACAAAGGGAGTGGCTGGCATTGGGAAAACAGTCTTAACACAGAAGTTCACTCTGGACTGGGTTGAAGACAAAGCCAACCAGGACATACAGTTCACATTTCCATTCACTTTCAGAGAGCTGAATGTGCTGAAAGAGGAAAAGTACAGCTTGGTGGAACTTGTTCATCACTTCTTTACTGAAACCAAAGAAGCAGGAATCTGCAGGTTTGAAGAGTTCCAGGTTTTGTTCATCTTTGACGGTCTGGATGAGTGTCGACTTCCTCTGGACTTCCACAACACTAAAATCCTGACTGATGCAACAAAGTCCACCTCAGTGGCTGTGCTGCTGACAAACCTCATCAGGGGGAACCTGCTTCCCTCTGCTCGCCTCTGGATAACCACACGACCTGCAGCAGCCAATCAGATCCCTCCTGAGTGTGTTGACATGGTGACAGAGGTCAGAGGGTTCACTGACCCACAGAAGGAGGAGTACTTCAGGAAGAGATTTAGAGATGAGGAGCAAGCCAGCAGAATCATCTCCCACATCAAGACATCACGAAGCCTCCACATCATGTGCCACATCCCAGTCTTCTGCTGGATCACTGCTACAGTTCTGGAGGAGGTGTTGAAGACCAGAGAGGGAGGAGAGCTTCCCAAGACCCTGACTGAGATGTACATCTTCTTCCTGGTGGTTCAGTCCAAACTGAAGAATGTCAAGTATGATGGAGGAGCTGAGACAGATCCACACTGGACTCCAGAGAGCAGGAAGATGATTGAGTCTCTGGGAAAACTGGCTTTTGAGCAGCTGCAGAAAGGCAACCTGATCTTCTATGAATCAGACCTGACAGAGTGTGGCATCGATATCAGAGCAGCCTCAGTGTACTCAGGAGTGTTCACACAGATCTTTAGAGAGGAGAGAGGACTGTACCAGGACAAGGTGTTCTGCTTCGTCCATCTGAGCGTTCAGGAGTTTCTGGCTGCTCTTCATGTCCATCTGACATTCATCAACTCTGGTGTCAATCTGCTGGAAGAAGAACAAACAACGTCCTGGTGGTTTAAAACAAGAAAACACAAATCTGCAGTGACACATTTCTACCAGAGTGCTGTGGAGCAGGCCTTCCAGAGTCCAAATGGACACCTGGACTTGTTCCTCCGCTTCCTCCTGGGACTTTCACTGCAGACCAATCAAACTCTCCTACGCGGCTTGCTGACACAGACAGGAAGTGTCTCAAAAGCCAATCAGGTAACGGTCGAGTACATCAAGAAGAAGATCGAAGAGACTCCCTCTGCAGAGAAAAGCATCAATCTGTTCCACTGTCTGAATGAACTGAATGATCGTTCTCTAGTGGAGCAGATCCAACAGTCCCTGAGTTCAGGAAGTCTCTCCACAGATAAACTGTCTCCTGCTCAGTGGTCAGCTCTGGGCTTCATCTTACTGTCATCAGAAACAGATCTGGACGTGTTTGACCTGAAGAAATACTCTGCTTCAGAGGAGGCTCTTCTGAGGCTGCTGCCAGTGGTCAAAGCCTCCAACAAAGCTCTGTAAGTAGATACATAGTGGGGTTTATTCATCCTAAAATACTCTGCTATCATTCAACTAGAGAAAAATTTAAATAACTTATTGTTTCCTTACTGTTGTCTCTCCAGACTGAGTCTGTGTAACCTCTCAGAGAGAAGCTGTGAAGCTCTGTCCTCAGTTCTTAGCTCCCAGTCCTCTAGTCTGAGAGAGCTGGACCTGAGTAACAATGACCTGCAGGATTCAGGACTGAAGCAGCTGTCTGCTGGACTGGAGAATCCACATTGTAAACTGGAAACTCTCAGGTCAGATTAAGTCACAATTTAAGTATTATTTCAGAATCAGAAATACTTTATTGATCCCAGAAGGATCTAACTGTCTCGATGTGTTATTTTTTATTATTTCTTTTTCTATTCTATTAGTATTTCTATTCCCGTGTGCACTGATGTGAGCTGTTGTAACGAAAGAGTTTCCCCTTGGGGATCAATAAAGTATTTCTGATTCTGATTCTCCTTGGCCTCCCTGAACCTCCCTAATACTCCTTTAGTCCAGACTCAACATTTTAACACTATAGTTATTTGTCTTCTTGTTCATTATTTCCTCTCCAGACTGAGTGGCTGTAACCTTTCAGAGAAAAGCTGTGAAGCTCTGTCCTCGGTTCTCAGCTCCCAGTCCTCTAGTCTGAGAGAGCTGGACCTGAATAACAACGACCTGCAGGATTCAGGAGTGAAGCTGCTGTCTGCTGGACTTGATAGTCCACATTGTACACTGGAAACTCTCAGGTCAGGATTCATTAACCCTTTCAACTGATGACGATTTACAATCTAATTTACTTTAGTGGATAAACAGCTAACCTGTGTAGGATTGTGTCTGCTAATATGATTTGTTAATGTATTGTTAACTAAACTTCGACAGTAGTGTCTAGAATCAGAGAATCACTTTCTATAAGGATTGTTCACGATCTTCTCTTGTTTTTGCTGTTGTTGTTGAATTATTATAAACTACAGATCATTTTAAAGATTTATTCTAAGTTTGTATCTTGACCAAAATGCTCCTGAACAAAACAAAAACAAACAGCCAAGTATTCACAGGGGGTTCCTCAAGCTCTGGTTGCAGCTAAAGAGGCAACTAGTTTCCTCTGTCTGGTAGCTACTTTGATAAACCACTGTGAAGTCACATTTTCCTTTAGTGAGTGCACACAGCACTTGGCTCAAAGTACATGTCTTTATTCTCCCTTTTTGACAAAAGCTTCACTCTTCATAAACACATTTTAGTGTTTTTAGCCGTACTAGCAGCGTGATGTGGGTCTGTCAGTCAGTTGGTCTTCCACTTTGGTCCAGACTGAAATTTCTCAAGAACTATTGGATGGATTGTGATGAAACTTGTTTCAGACATTCATGTTCCCCTCAGGATGAATTGTAATAACACTGGCGATCTTCTGATTTTTTATCTAGCGCCATCATTAGGTCAACATTTTTAATGTTTCCATTACTTTGGTTTATAACCTGCAAAACTAATGACATTCCCATCAGCCTGTTTTCAGCATGTTAGCATACTGATGTTAGCATTTAGCTCAAAATACTCAACAGGACCCTTATTTAGAGAAAGTCTCTTCCGGTATCTGATAGACGCAACAGGACCCTCAGATGATCTGCCATGTGTGTTGTTTTGTGTGTTTGCAGCCTATCAGGCTGTCTGATCACAGAGGAAGGCTGTGCTTCTCTGGCCTCAGCTCTGAGCTCCAACCCCTCCCATCTGAGAGAGCTGGACCTGAGCTACAATCATCCAGGAGACTCAGGAGTGAAGCAGCTGTCTGCTGGACTGGAGGATCCACACTGGAGACTGGACACTCTCAGGTATGAAGAGACCTGCTGCAGCCACAGTCAGTCAGTCTAATAGCGGAGGTCTTTTTGGTTAATGGTGGATATGAGTGTTAAATGAATAATTAAAGTCACTACCTGTCATGCTGCTTTTACTCTGCCATGATGATGGTCTCCATTTTGTATCCGTCACACCATCAAGCCTTGTGTTTGGGGCAGCAGCTAGCGGGGCTTTATGTTTAGGAGATATGTAGGCTACAGCTCAGTCCACTCCTCCAGTTGGGCCACCAACGAGGTTTATTGATTATTTTAACGTTTTGGTGAGCCGTGCACAGGGATTGGCTGTCAACATCCGTCCGACTCTTTTTGTATTTCTCTTTTTGAGCTTGCTCTTTAGCCGAGGCTGCTCTGAGTTTTTCAGTTTCTCTGCAGAGCCCTCTCTGGTTTTCATTGTTTCGGCGTTGACCTTGTTGTCTTCGCCTAAAACACAGTAAACATTACAACACAGTTAATGTGTAATTAATGTGTTGTCATGCATGGAACAATGCAGCTTCCTGTAAGCTGTTATCACATGACTCTTACTACAGACTTGTCCTCACCTTGGGGGCCCTGCCACTGGTTCCAGTTCAGGAGGTGAGGGTGGGGTTGCTGGGGGAGAGGGTTTTACTGTCCTGGCCTTTTCTCTGGCTGTCGCCTTTCTTTTCCCTTCTCTCTGTATTCTTCAGAAAGAGGTTTTCTGACACTTGTGAGGGTTTGGAGGGAAACAGTCTGGGAGTCTCTGTCACCTGGTTTATGGCAGAGGTCTGGAACCAAGGAGGGCTGTTGAAGTGGGGCTCTTAATGGAGACGGGACGATCCAAAAAGAGGTTTGTGTGTGTGATCAGATGTCGTCCTCCTCTTTCACACACACCAACATCCTGTGGGTCACTCTCAGTGTCTGAGGAGAGAGGCAGAGGTGATGAGGAGCAGGGGGGGCAGGGAGAAGCAGGCCGGAGGCACAGATTGTGTAGATGTGTATGAGAGTAATGTCATGTCCATGTCTGCGTGCTGAAAGAGGATGTGCTGGTCTGACCCCCCTCCTCCTTTCAGGGTGGAGCCCAGTGGAGTCCGATGGCTGAGACCAGGTCTGAGGAAGTGTAAGTGTGTTTTTACTTTGATTCATGAAAACAAAGCAGCACACATTCAGCCATCTTCAAACTGTGACATCACTCATTCACGTCTCTGATGTCGTCATCAAACAGATGATAGATTAATAACTGCAGCTGTGTTGTGTCTCATTCTCTCCATCAGATTCCTGTGAACTCACACTCGACACAAACACAGTGAACAGAAAGATCAAACTGTCTGACGACAACAGGAAGGTGACACATGTGGAGGAGGATCAGCCATATCCTGATCATCCAGACAGGTTTGACTACTGGCCTCAGCTGCTGTGTAGAAATGGTCTGACTGGTCGCTGTTACTGGGAGGTCGAGTGGAGAGGAAGAGTTGATATATCAGTGAGTTACAGAGGAATCAGAAGGAGAGGAGGCAGTGACGACTGTGTGTTTGGAGAGAATGATCAGTCCTGGAGTCTGAGCTGCCCTGATTATGATGGCCGTTACTCTGTCTATCACAGTAACAGAAGAACATACATCTCCTCCTCCTCCTCCTCCTCCTCCTCTGTCTCTGACAGAGTAGCAGTGTATGTGGACTGTCCTGCTGGCACTCTGTCCTTCTTCAGAGTCTCCTCTGACACACTGATCCACCTCCACACCTTCAACACCACATTCACTGAACCTCTTTATCCTGGGTTTGAGCTCTGGCCCAGGTCTGGTTCCTCAGTGTCTCTGTGTTCTCTGTAGGAGGGAGAGTCTCCTCCTGTTAGAGAAACACATCAGTTGAGTCTGTACAGGATCACAGCTACAGAAATCTTTCAGGTTATTGTCATAAATTCATCAATGAACTCATTCATCAAGTGATTTTCAAAGATTTCCACTGTAAACTTGTCCTACTTCCAGTCCTTTAAAGATGGCCGCTCTGATCATTAAATGGTGGAAATGCTGTTGACTTGTTCCTTCTGTCATGTGTTGTTTTGAATTCTGGCTCTTGTTCCAATAAAAGCAGAATGTTACTGTGAGTGTGTTTGTTGTCTTTCTCAGGTCAGGACTACTTACTGATTCAGCTGAAAGATACAGTATGTGGCCAAAAGTCTGTGGACACCATTGTCCATAAAGAAATGGGTTTTTCCATGTTTGGTGTGGAAGAACTTTGCTGGCCTGCACACAGCCCTGACCTGTACCCCATCCAACATCTTTGGGATGAACTGGAACGCCGACTTTGAACCAGACCTGATCACCAACATCAGAGTTGGACCTCACTGATGCTCTGGTGTCTTAATGGTAGCAATTCCCTGCAGCAGAACAGTGGAGGCTGTTATAGCAGCACGTTAATGAACCTCATGTCCCAGTCATGTTACACTGTCAGCTCTCCACATACTTTTGGCCATATAGTGTATCACAGAGACAAACCTGCTCGCTTTACATTTAGTGAATGTGTTTTGCCCTTAAAAACTAGATGAAACTGCACAGATTGTTGAATTCTTCCAGTCCAGCAGAGGGCAGCAGCATCCCCGGATGAAGAGGAAGGTGAGTCGGAGCCTCCAGGAACATGAAGGTCAGACTGTTAACAATCCAACGTTTGATTTTGCGCACTAAGAACAAACAGTCACATGAATCTGAACACTACAGTGTCCAGATCTCATTCTCTGAAAACAAAACTCTTAAAGGTTGACGTCAAGAGGAAACACATGAAGGTTCTGAGTGACGGAGAAACGAAGCTTTCTGAACAACTCCGCTGTTTTCTTTAAATTACAGCCTTATTTTATAACATTACACATTTTCTTTCATATCATCACTTGTCCTCTACAATTACAACCTGATCTCACCTTTTTTCCTCAAAATATTTCAACCTTTGCTCTCAAAAAGTCAAATTTTTTCTCCTTACAGCAGCTGCAATGTCACACAACTGTGTGTTTGTGTGTATTTCCCTGTGTGTATTTCTCTGTGTTGGTGTGTATTGTGAATCTTTTTGTGTAAAATTATAACTGTATCTGTTAAAATAACTTTTTCCTGTAAACTAAACAATCTTTCCTCTAAATATTGTGACTTTGTCTTTTAAAATGTATCATATATATCCAACAGTCACGTTTTTCTCTTAAATTATGACTTTATCTCAACTTTCTTTCTTTTCAAAATATTACGATTTTATTCTCGAATTGTCTGGTTTGTTTTCCTCTGTTTTAAAGATTGTGTGTGTTGCTGTTGTTATGAGGACAGTCCTCATGTGATCAGCGGATTCTCTCAGTTTAAACTCAGTCAGTTTCAGCCTGAACATACAGATTTATTCCATCAGATTAACATTCATTACATCTCTTTCAAACTTTACTGTAAACTGATTTCATTCAGTCAGACTGTTAAAGTTTCTGTAATTGACTGAGAAACACTGAGACGTTTATTTCTGTTTAATCATCCAACAAAACTGCATTTTAATCTTTATTTTCACACATTTATTCTTTATTTAACGTTTGTTTTCAGTAGTTTGATCTGTAGAATGCAACAAATTGCAAACTGCAAAACTTTAGCCAGCTAATCAATGAATGAAACGTTACATTTGAACAGAAGATATCAACAATATACAACAACATAAAAAACTGAAGCTGTTTATCTGTTTCTGCTGCTGAAATAAGCTGCTCAAGATTTAATACGATGAGATGAAACTTCTTGTTTTTAGCATCACTGACTTTTATTTTGAAGGTTTTAATCAACTGTTTAGATTTAAAATTCTGTTGATGTTAAATTGAAATTAAAGAAAGTTTAATGTATTAAATGTTTCTTTCTTTTCAGAGTGAAATCAGTGAAATCATCAGTTGCGTAACATGTTTTAGGGTGTGGTGACTGTCCGCCGGGCTGTGTAGGCCGGGTGTTGTCCATGACCTGGGCCGGTGGAGAAGGATTGGTTGGAGGGCACAATGGACTGACAGACACTGGCTTTAGTTGGGACAAATGAAAAATGGGATGGATTTTCATGGACCTGGGCAGCTTCAGTTTGACAACAGATGGGTTAATCAGAGAGACAATTTCAAAGGGACCCATGAAACGTGGTGAGAGTTTCTTAGAAACGGTTCTGAGTAGGATGTCCTTAGAGGATAACCAAACTCTCTGACCTGGCTGGCAGGAGGGGGCAGGAATCCGGTGACGGTCAACGAGGCGTCTGTTGCGGGCGAAGCAAGCCAGAGAGAGGACCGTGAGAGGACTTGCCATGAGCACACACAGTGCAGGCTGAAACATATGCCTTAGTGTCAGCATCCATGTTGGGCCACCAGAAATGCCTTTTCAGGAGGGATAGGGTGTGGCCGATCCCCGGATGACGATCCCCACAAATCAGGATGTGTGTCTCCACTGGAGAACCTGAGAACGGACAGCGTTGGGACAGGAGATTAGGAGATCCGTTACCTGGGTCAGGTTGAGTCCGCTGTGCCTCCTTAATCAGGACTTCGATCTCCCAGGTAACCGCTGCCACAACACAGGAGGGAGGAAGGATGGTGTCTGGGTTGAGAGGAGCTTCTTCGGAGGCAAACTGGCGAGAAAGATCATCGGGTTTTACATTTCTAGAACCAGGTCGATAGGTAATGGTGAATCTGAACCGACCAAATCAGTGAGCTTGGCGGGAGTTCAGTCGTTTTGCTGTCTGGATGTAGGCAAGATTCCTATGATTGGTCCAAACAATGAAGGGATGTTCTGCCCCTTCAAGCCTCCAGTCCTCCAGGGCAAGCTTGACAGCTAGCAACTCACAATTCCCCACATCTTAGTTGTCTTCAGCAGGAAACAAGCGGCGAGAGAAGAAGGCACAGGGATGCAACTTCAAGTCTGAGCCAGAGTGTTGAGACTGCTCCAACACCAGTGTCAGATACGTCTACTTTGACCACGAATTGGCACCGGGGATCGGGCTAAACCAGGACTGGAGCTGTGGTGAAGCATCTCTTCTGTGCGGAGGCATTAGTCAAACTAAAGGGCATTACCAAGTACTCAAAATGTCCGAGGGGAGTGTTGAATGCGGTCTTCCATTCATCGCCTTCTCGGATCCAGACCAGGTGGTAGGCGTTTCTCAGGTCTAGTTTGGTGAAAACAGTGGCTCCATGAAGAGGCTCAAAGGCACATTTTAGCAGGGCTAGTTTGTACTTTAACTTTAACTGTAATATTTTTTAGACCTCGATAATCAATGCAGGGGCGTAGTGGTTGGTCTTTCTTAGCCACAAAAAAGAAACCTCCACCAACTGGGGAAGAGGATGGGTGAATGATGCCGGCTGTCATGGAGTCATTAATGTATTTCTCCATGGATTCCCTTTTGGGGCATGACAGGTTGTAAAGCTGGCTGGAAGGCAAAAGGGCTCCAGGGAGTAGATCAATAGCACAGTCATATGGGCGATGTGGAGGTAATGAAAGTGATTTTTGTTTACTGAAAACTGTACTGAGGTCATGATAGTCAGAAGGAATGGCGGACAGATCTAGGTCTTCAGGTACTGATGGGGTAAGGGCTCCCTCTGTAGGAGGACGAGCAGATTGCAGGCAAGAGGAATGACAAAAAGGGCTCTAAATTACGACTCTGCCAGAGGGCCAATCAATATGGGGGTTATGCCGTTGAAGCCAGGGCTGACCAAGAATCATCAGAGTGTGGGGTGATGAGATGAAGTGAAACCTGATTGTCTCTCGAGAATCAGAAGGTCTGACGGGTGACTTGAGCCAGAAGTTTTCCATCTAGGGCACTGGCGTTCATCAGAGTAGCCAAGGGTTCAACTGTTCCTGCTTGAACAACATAATTCTCGTCAATGAAATTCTCATCAGCACCTGAATCCACTAAGGCAAACAAAGGTAAGTTTGCCTGTTTCCAACAAATACTGGCCTCAAATTGCATGCGTGGGATAGGGGAAGATGAAGTTTGACTCACCAGGACTCCCACACCTACTGTTGAAATGCCCCATCTGCCCACAGTAGACTTTCCCCAACACTCCTTCTGCGGAGCCGCTCCTCTGGCTCCTCTCCGGGCGAGGCTGGAGGGGGTATTGGCAGTAGGGTGGACAGCCAGTGGACCAGGAAGAGCCCTATTCACTACAGGTGGCGGGGATAGGTGTGAAGGAGCAGCAGTAGGGGGACAGCTAGCTCTCTCGCTCTCTCTCTACGCCGTTCTCTGAGACGTTTATCTATCTTAATGGCTAAAGAGATTAGGGCATCAAGGGTGTTGGTCTCATCTCAAGCAGCTAATTCATCCCTAATAATTTCACTGAGCCCATTAAGAAAAAACCCCTGCAGAGAATTATCATTCTACCCGATATCTGCAGCTAAAGTTTGAAACTCTGTCTGTCAATGAGATTATTTTGTTCTTCAGAAAAACACAACTAAAAACTGGTTCTGTATGACACTTCATATTGTAATAAATATTTTACATACATACAAACATATTTAGTCATGTAAAGACAGCTTTGATAATAAAAGGTATGAGCATACTCAAATCACAAATAGAAAATTTTATGTATTTTTGATCATACATATTTATTTATTAAGTACTGTAAATACATGTTTTAATATAATACTAATTAAATTAATATTATCTAAAGTATGAATGTATTAAAATCACGTATATACAAAATACTTTACATATGTGTTTGTCGTGTGTGCTGTGTAGTGGTATGTGGACCCAAAGGCAGATGACCAGGAAGCGGTATGAGGTGAAGTAGCCAGATGGCTACAGTGTTTATTGGGGGTGATGTGGTTTACAGGCATGTACAGGCAGACTGGTAGGCAGACAGGTAACGAACAGGCAACAGGAAAATGGGTTACCAGCTGGCAGTGGTGGAAACAGGGAAGTGAGTCCAATGTGGCTAAACAGTCCAATAGGGAGCAGGCCAAGTACAAAATCCAGAATCGAACCAAGGTCCACGGGAGACAAAGAATCCAAAGCAGAACTCACGGTAAGAATGCCAGGGAACTGGGCACAGGAACCATTTACAAGAAAAGTGCACCAAAGGGCGACACACACAAATGACAGGACACTCACAAGACAGGAACAAAACTCAAGATAGGAGCAACATCAGACAGAAATCACACCAGACAACAATGATCCAACACTGAACAAAGACAGAGACCCAGACTAAGTACCCTAGGGGAGGTGAGCCAACGAGACACAGGTGCAAACAATCAAGGAAGGGCCAACAATCAAAACTGGAGGGAAAGCAAACAAAGACAGGAAGTAAAACCACAAGACACACAAGAGGAGGAACACACTACAAAATAAAACAGGAAGTGACAAAACCTTAAACTACCACAGTGTTTTTATTAAATGTGAAAACAGATCTTGGATCAAAATATATGTCTGTAACATAAATAGTACAATATTTAATAAATGTGGATATATCAGATATATCAGTGATGAATATGAACTGTAGCTCATGTGTTCCTCAATGATGTTATTATTTATTACTGGATGTATAATGAACTGTTTCTATGAATCGACCGGTTCATGTGAGTTTTGGAGGAATGTGAGCATGAAAGACAAGTCAAACAGTTCTGAAGGGGTTAAAAAGAGACACTGAACTTTGCTGCCACGATTCCCCTTCTCTTTTCAACAAGGTGGGATTTACAGAGCACCCCACAGGTAAGTGACCTCATGCTGCTACTGATTGGACGCCATCTTGCTGCCACTAAGTCAGAAATACTCCTCCCAACTCAGGAGTTACTTTCCCACAGGTGAGGCTATTTGTCTACCTTCTGGCAGCCATTGGTTTCACTTTATTACAACCAAAGTGAACCTGGAGAGACCTGAAACCTGTTGCAGATCAGTAATCACAGTCAGTACTTGATCCCTTTTTGTTAGTAAAACTTAGAACAAGTTGCTCAGACATGGTGTCCTGAAGTCTTCAGAGAAATGAACAGACACCAGTTGCTGCCTGAAAGGAAGGAAATCAATGGAAACACTGATGGATGATTTGGAAAATGCTCAACAGGACTGGAAAGTACTCAGCTTGCAGTAATTGTACTCGTGCAAAACTTCCAGTATGCTTCTTCAAACTGCCTCCAGCCATGTCCTGATCAAATGCCAATTTTAATGATTCGAATGGACAAGTTTTTGTGTCCTGCAGTTTATTGTGCTTTATATTTCTGGTCTTGGACAAGATAAAGGACACGGGATGAGGAAGAAGACAGCCGTGTCTCTGTGGAGAACACATGTTGGATGGCAGGAGTCCTGTGTGATGGACACTTGTTTCTCACACAAGCTCTGTTACATAACCATAATACTTTTCAATGTTTCAACCTGAAAATGGTTCCAAGTCTTCATCACTTGTACATGTTGTTTAATTTGAAGTCTGCTAGAAAAGAAACATGTGACAGAAAACTGTGTTTTGTAAATGTGATTCAACACTGGTATCAGAAGTGTGCTAAAGCACAGCACTGGCCTCTCTACCACTGGCTTCTTCAGGCAACTTGCACCTTCTGCATCACAGAGCTGGTGAGGCATCAGAGAGAGAGACTGATTACGATGACTTCATACTGAGAACAGAGAGCTGCCATGTATCATGTTCTCTAGAAATCACTGCTCCTTGTTTGATCACAACATTGGAGCAACAGCTTCATTCAAAGTGTCCATGATATGCAGAATAAAACTCGTCCATCACTTTAGTTCCTAGACAACAGGCCACTTTCTAAGTGACATGATGCTACTGATGCAGGTGAACATGCACTTTGGAATAGACCTTCCTGGTCACCAAGACCGCCTCGGTATAAACCAGGAACCCGACCACTGGACCATAACAGTGCAGGAACAACACATGAATCTTGACTTGATGCGACTCAACAGGCAGAAAGTCCATCTGTTGATTCCTACATGAACCTGCACATCACTGACAGCTTCCACCAGGGTCCACATGGAAAAATGTAGCTTTTAGCTACAACTAGTACAGCATTGGTCCTGATCCAGGATCCAGGTCATTCTGCTCATCATGTTTGGACTTTTTGTAAAGTTGTTTTTATGCAGGTTGATGAAGGTTAATTTCTGCAGATTCTTCCTTCCTTTCTTTTCTGAACTCCAAATTTAATTATCTTCTGATCTGATGTAGCTCAGAAAGTTCTGGTCGCTCTGCTGGTTCAGAAGCAGGCTTGGTAACAGAGAAGTTGTGGATTCAACACTTCACTGCAGCTTCATGACGCCATCTTGTGGCCTGATAGTAGAAGTCCAGCAGCTGATGGCAGCTTCCTCTGCCTCACTGCTGTCTGACTGCATTCAGCTGACACTGATATGAAACAGAAAGTAACAGCCAATCAGGATTTCAGTTGATGTGCAGATGAAGGATTTGTGTTTCCTCTCCAGATCAAAGTGTGTGTGAGCTGATGTGGATGTGAGTTCAGCAGCATGAATCAGTGTGAGGACAGAGAGGAGGGAGCCCCTCCCTCTAAAACCAGTCTGTGTGGGGAACATGGCAGCCAGACCAGAGCTCAGAGGTGAGATGAGGATCTCTAACTGTCCATGACTCTTCTCCATGTCAGAGCTCAGCACTCAGATCACTGCACCATCATTATTCACACTCAAAGCTCTGTGTGTGTTGTGTTCAAGCCCAGAGCAGCAGAGACCAGACTCTGCTGGACCTGGACCTGGACCTGGACCTGAGCCCAGCTGTGTGTCATACAAGAGTGACCAGTCAAAGGGTCACCTCATTGATTTTAAAGGACGACAGCCCTCTGCTGCAAAGAGGTAATCTGTTAAAACATTAAAATATCACTGATTCATGTTTTAACTGTTATTTATCCAGAGAAGTTTTATTAAACCTGTTTGTTTATTTTCAGCATCGTTCTTATTCACATACATTTATATACTGACAGTATAACAACTTCAGCTCTTGACTTCAGTTTAACATTTTCAGTTTGACACTTTAAAGTCAGAGGAAACCATCTGATTCAATGTTGTAATCAACACTTTGACTCAAAGGACCTTTAGCTTGTGTTTATCTCTGTGTGGACAGACATAATGTGAGCTAATTCTTCATGATTCCTCCACAGAGTTGACCAGGAGAGCTCAGAGGTTCCCAGTGGTCAGTCTGCCCAGCAGCATCAAACACACCTGGACTCCATATTTATGGTCTGTACATGTACAACAACTACTTTTACATCTATTCTGGTCACAATAATCTCCACGCTGCACTTTTTAGACCAGTGGATTGTCAGTCTGTCCAACATGGATCTGATGTTTGGTTCCATGATTTTAGTTTGATTGTTTCATTCATATAATATTCTGTTCCAGCTGCTGGAGGAGAACATTGTCACTTTTGTGAAGAACGAACTGAAGAAGATGCAAAAGGTTCTGAGTTCAGATTACCCAGAATGCTCAGAGAGTCAGAGGGAGGATGAGGAGGTGTTGGATGGTGAGGAGGAAGAGCAGAGGAGGAGCAGCAGAGAGGCATTTCTGAAGATCACACTGCACTTCCTGAGGAGAATGAAGCAGGAGGAGCTGGCTGACTTTCTGCAGAACAGTAAGAGGATTTCTCTAAAGATTCAACATGCTGGATAAATCCCATGGATAAATGGGACATTTACTGATGTCTTAAGAGATGGAGGGAAATATTATTGATCTGATTTTTTGTGTGTTCATTCAGGAAGTCATTCTGGAGTTTGTCAGCGTAAACTTAAATCTAACCTGAAGCAGAAGTTCCAGTGTGTGTTTGAGGGGATCGCTAAATCAGGAAACCCAACCCTTCTGAACCAGATCTACACAGAGCTCTACATCACAGAGGGAGGGACTGCAGAGGTCAATGATGAACATGAGGTCAGACAGATTGAAACAGCATCCAGGAAACCAGACAGACCAGAAACAACAATCAGACGTGAAGATATCTTTAAACCCTCACCTGGAAGAGATGAACCAATCAGAACGGTGATGACAAAGGGAGTGGCTGGCATTGGGAAAACAGTCTTAACGCAGAAGTTCACTCTGGACTGGGTTGAAGACAAAGCCAACCAGGACATACAGTTCACATTTCCATTCACTTTCAGAGAGCTGAATGTGCTGAAAGAGGAAAAGTACAGCTTGGTGGAACTTGTTAATCACTTCTTCTTCTGTGAAACCAAAGAAGCAGGAATCTGCAGGTTTGAAGAGTTCCAGGTTGTTTTCATCTTTGACGGTCTGGATGAGTGTCGACTTCCTCTGGACTTCCACAACAATGAGGTCCTGACTGATGCTACAAAGTCCACCTCAGTGGATGTGCTGCTGACAAACCTCATCAGGGGGAACCTGCTTCCCTCTGCTCGCCTCTGGATAACCACACGACCTGCAGCAGCCAATCAGATCCCTCCTGAGTGTGTTGACATGGTGACAGAGGTCAGAGGGTTCACTGACCCACAGAAGGAGGAGTACTTCAGGAAGAGATTCAGAGATGAGGAGCAGGCCAGCAGAATCATCTCCCACATCAAGATATCACGAAGCCTCCACATCATGTGCCACATCCCAGTCTTCTGCTGGATCACTGCTACAGTTCTGGAGGATGTGTTGAAGACCAGAGAGGGAGGAGAGCTGCCCAAGACCCTGACTGAGATGTACATCCACTTCCTGGTGGTTCAGTCCAAACTGAAGAATGTTAAGTATGATGGAGGAGCTGAGACAGATCCACACTGGACTCCAGAGAGCAGGAAGATGATTGAGTCTCTGGGAAAACTGGCTTTTGAGCAGCTGCAGAAAGGCAATCTGATCTTCTATGAATCAGACCTGGCAGAGTGTGGCATCGATATCAGAGCAGCCTCAGTGTACTCAGGAGTGTTCACACAGATCTTTAGAGAGGAGAGAGGGCTGTACCAGGACGAGGTGTTCTGCTTCGTCCATCTGAGCGTTCAGGAGTTTCTGGCTGCTCTTCATGTCCATCTGACCTTCATCAACTCTGGTGTCAATCTGATGGCAGAACAACAAACAATGTCCTGGTGGTCTAAATTATTTAAAGACAAACACAATCTAAAATATCTACACCAGACTGCTGTGGACCAGGCCTTACAGAGTCCAAATGGACACCTGGACTTATTCCTCCGCTTCCTCCTGGGACTTTCACTGCAGACCAATCAGACTCTCCTACGAGGCCTGCTGACACAGACAGGAAGTGTCTCAAAAACCAATCAGCTAACGATCGAGTACATCAAGAAGAAGATCGAAGAGACTCCCTCTGCAGACCAAAGCATCAATCTGTTCCACTGTCTGAATGAACTGAATGATCGTTCTCTAGTGGATCAGATCCAACAGTCCCTGAGTTCAGGAAGTCTCTCCACAGATAAACTCTCTCCTGCTCAGTGGTCAGCTCTGGTCTTCATCTTACTGTCATCAGAAAAAGATCTGGACGTGTTTGACCTGAAGAAATACTCAGCTTCAGAGGAGGCTCTTCTGAGGCTTCTGCCAGTGGTCAAAGCCTCCAACAAAGCTCTGTAAGTAGATACATAGTGGGGTTTATTCATCCTAAAATACTCTGCTATCATTCAACTGGAGAAAAAGATAAATAACTAACAGTTTCCTTACTGTTGTCGCTCCAGACTGAGTCTGTGTAACCTCTCAGAGAGAAGCTGTGAAGCTCTGTCCTCGGTTCTCAGCTCCCAGTCCTCTAGTCTGAGAGAGCTGGACCTGAGTAACAACGATCTGAAGAATTCAGGAGTGAAGCTGCTGTCTGCTGGACTGGACCATCCATACTGTACACTAGAAACTCTCAGGTCAGGGTTCGTTAACCTTTCAACTGATGACCATTTAAAATCTGATTTACATTACATATATACATTAAACAGCTAACTTGTGTAGGATTGTGTTTGCTATATGATTTGTACTTTTAACTAATCTTCGACAGTAGAGGGGGGGGGTTCCTCAAGCTCTGGTTGCAGCTAAAGAGCAGACTAGTTTCCTCTGTCTGGTGGCTACTTTGATAAACTACTGTGAAGTCATATGTTTCTTTTGTGAGTGCACACAGCACTCTGCTCAAAGTACATGTCTTTATTCTCCCTTTTTGACAAAAGCTTCACTCTTCATAAACATATTTTAATGTTTTTAGCCGTACTAGCAGCGTGATGTGGGTCTGTCAGTCGGTTGGTCTTCCACTTTAGTCCAGACTGAAATTTCTCAACAACTATTGGATGGATTGTGATGAAACGTGTTTCAGAAATTCATGTTCCCCTCAGGATGAATTGTAATAACTTTGGCGATCTTCTGACTTTTTATCTGGCGCCATCATCAGGTCAAAATTTGGTTACTTTGGATTATGACCTGCAAAACTAATGACATCCCCATCAGCCTCAGCTATACTTTGTTTTTACTGAACCATCCCTTAGTTATGCTGCTATAGGCCTAGACTGCCGGGAGACTTCCCATGATGCACCTCTCTCCTCTCTCCTCCTCTCCCTCTCCATCTGTATGCATTTTTATCCCATTACTGCATGCTACTAACTCAACATCTTCTCTCTCCCGTAGTTCTGTGCTTTCTCATTTCTCTCCTCTCTCCTTCTGTCGCTTTCAGCAGGTATTTCTGCCTCCGGAGCTGCAGAGTCTGGATCTGTGGTTGTGGGCTACTTGCTGCCCCCGTGTTCCTGCAGAGTCTGGATCTGTGGTTGTGGGCTACTTGCTGCCCCCGTGTTCCTGCAGAGTCTGGATCTGTGGTTGTGGGCCACCTGCTGCCCCCGTGTTCCTGCTCGACAACTGCTACTACAGTTGTTGTTATTGGCTCTGTTACTGATGCTGACATTATTCTTCCTATAGCTGTCATTCCTATTATTACAAATTACTATTATTATTACCACTACCATTACATTATTATGCCAATATTATTATTACTCATTTATTAATATTAACACTACAATTACTAATAACGCGGCAGCGGTAGATGGCCGCCCACCATTGAGTCTGGTTCTGCTCGAGGTTTCTGCCTCTTAAAGGAAGTTTTTCCCTGCCACTGTTGCCAAGTGCTTACTTAGGGATTTGTTGGGTCTCTGTAAATAATATTATAAAGAGTCCGGCTCTATAGGAAAAGTACAATGAGATAACTTCTGTTATGAATTGGTGCTATATAAATAAAATTGAATTGAATTGAAATGCCGCTGACTTGTTCCACTTCCAGTCCTTTAAAGATGGCCGCTCTGATCATTAAATGGTGGAAATGCCGTTGACTTGTTCCTTCTGTCATGTGTTGTTTTGAATTCTGGCTCTTGTTCCAATAAAAGCAGAATGTTACTGTGAGTGTGTTTGTTGTCTTTCTCAGGTCAGGACTACTGACTGATTCAGCTGAAAGATACAGTTTGTGGCCAAAAGTCTGTGGACGCCGTTGTCCATAAAGAAATGGGTTTTTCTTAGGTTGGTGTGGAAGAACTTGTAATCCTCTACAATGCCCCAGTGTTGCTGTCCGACACACAGTGCTGCAGTCGCATGTGCTGTGGTCTGCCAGTCAGGTAGTCAACAATCCAGGACGTGAGGGGGGCATCTACTTCCCACTTCCCCTTAACCTGCTGCCCCAGCATGCAACAGCACACAGGATAGCACAGACTCATAAAACATCCCCAGTCTTCATTATGTGGGAGGTCAGTGCCACCGGTCTGTAATTATTATAATAATAATAATAATACAACTTTATTTATAGAGCACTTATCAAAACAAAGTACAAAGTGCTTCACAACAAAAGAAATAAAAACTGAATGATGAAATATAAAGAAATAAAATACATAAAATACACAGAAGCAATAAAATAAACAGTTCAGGTAAAATCAGGATCTGCTTTCAGATAAAAATGTGTTTTGAGACGAGACTTAAACGAAGACTCTGACTCAGACGGCCTGATGTCTTCGGGCAGGTTGATCCAGAGCCTCGGGGCCCTGATGGCAAAGCTCTGTCCCCTTAGTTTCCATCCTGGACTCAGGAACAGACAGGAGACCCCTGCCCAAGATCTCAGACTACGTGAAGGTTCATGAGGGATTACAAGGTCTAAGATACAGTCTGGAGCCATGAAGAGCCTTAAAAGTAATCAACAAGATCTTAAAGTCGATCCTGAAACCAACAGGGAGCCGATGTAAAGAGGCTGAACCAGGTGTGACGTGGTCGCAGCTCTGGGTCCTGGTTTACAGCCGAGCAGCTGAGTTCTGTACAGTCTGCAGGCTGTCAGAGTTTTTAGATTAAGACGAGTGAACGGGCCGTTACAGTAATGGAGGCGTGAGGAGATAAAAGCACGCACAACAGTTTCTGCATCACTAAGATTTAAAATAGATCGGATTGTTGTTTCTGAGGTGATAGAAACACGATTGGACGAGCTCAGTGACACGTTGCTCAAAACATAAACTGCTATCAAACAGGACACCAAGACTTCCTGCAACAGGCTTGATGTGTTGTGACAGGTTACCAGTAGATGGCAGTGTTTGTTTAGTGATGTGTTGGGGCCCAGAATTGAGAGAGGCAGGGTTAACTAACTGATCCACAGTCTGAAACAGGAATCTGGGGTTGTGCTGATGGGCAGAAATAAGTGCAGAGAAATGACATGTTCTTGCATCAGAGACATGTCCTTCACCATCCTGTTATAAAGGCCTAATAACTCTTTCATGGCCACAAAGTGGACCTGTAGTCCTTGGAGCCACCGGGACGCGGCGTCTTCGGCACAGGAACGAGGCGAGATGTCTTCCACAGAACAGGGACCCTTTGAAGACTCCGGCTCAGGTTGGAGACATGCTGAAGGAGTCCACATAGCTGGGGGGACAGGCTTTTAGCACCCGGGGCAAACGCCATCTGTAGACCACATCGACAGATGAAGGATTCAGTATTTGTCCTCCAGAGTTTGTTGCTGGCTGTGAGACGGCTTTGAAACAGGAAGTAAACCGTCATGTTGGGACATCAAGTGTAATCTGGGACTCAGTCTGGCGGGACTTTGTAAGGAAAGGGGAGCATCAGCGACACAAACTGGGACAGCGTGGAATAAAACATCACATCGTCCTTTACGCTTGCGTCTGACGTAGAGAACGGAAGCGGCGACGTACCGACGTAACGACGTACCGACGTGTCGCCTCAACTTCAGGAAGGTGAAGTGAAATAAAATCGTTCCTCAAGTTCGGGCCTGTGGAGGACTTTTGAACCAACATGGGCGGTTTGACGAGGTCAGTCCACCTCCTCCTGCCGACATAAAGTCGAGCTGGGCCACTGAGCTGAAGGCTAACTGAGCTAGCTGGCAGTTAGCCTTTGTGTTAGCTATTGATTAGTTCGCCATTAAGTTTGAACCTACGCCCTGTGAAGGGCGAACCTGCGAAATGTGATTTTAGGTTAATTTAATTAATTAATTTAAGGAACAAAGCTGAAGTTAGTTCATTATGTAACTTCAAAGGTCTAAACGTGACATTGTGATGTGAATATGTTGTTGGACTTTCACATCCACAACCGTACGTGGTCTTAAAGGCCTTCATTTCTGCTGCTTTCGGTTTCGTCGTCCGCAGAACCTGGTTCAGCAGATCCTGGTTCAGCAGATCCTGGTTCAGCAGAACCTGGTTCAGCAGATCCTGGTTCAGCAGAACCTCCTCTGCGGATCCTGACAGCCTGGCCGTCTTCACTTGCTCTGTGTTGTATCACAGTTATAGCAGAAGACAACGACAAATCAGGGTTCAGCGTTTAGGGTTTCTCCAGAAATCTGCTGGCCCAAAGTCCAGTTTTACTTACAGAAACTGAACTCACGTTTAATCTTCGTCAATAAAGCAAAGGAGTCAGAAGAAGCACGCAGCGAGTCACAGATGCAAAGCAACAAACATTATCGCATATCGATAATATCAATACAACCAGTGTTGTAAAGAGATCAATAAATCTGTCTTAACGACGTAGTTCAAACCTAGAAATGCTGGAAACGGTGCGTTATAATCAGCAGCGCAGTCTGACGCAGTCCAGGTCCTGGCCGAGTCGCTGCAGGGGATTAAAATACGAGTTAAGAACCAGGGTTGGGCCGACGAACGATGCCGTCGTCCACTGAGCCCTCTACCATCGTAACAGTTTCAAAGGGCTAACGTCGGGGCTAACACCTTCACTCTCACCAGCCGCTGGGAAGCGAGACACGGGAACGTCTGCGGCGTTTATTCACGCGCTAACCGTAACCCCCCGCGCCGTACGCTTACCGCCACTAAGACGGCTTCACTGCTCACCTGTCCCTCCGCTGCGATAGGCAACACCTGCCTGCTCTGAGTGCAGTCGCTCTCTCGCACTCACCGCCGTTTCCTCAAAGGAGCCACGCTGCTCTCGTAACAAACAGGAAGGAGAAGTAACGAGAGAGCGGCTGAGCAGGTGAGGACGGGTCCGGTGTGCGTACGTTAGTTTAGGGAACTGTGCAAAGTCATTTAAATACGTAACGTCCAGAAAGTGACGTTGGGATTAATATGTTGTTGAACAACAACCGGACGTGGCGTTAACGGCCACATCGGGGCGGTCGGGTCAGCTTGCTTTGCCTCCGGGTTAAACATTAATCCACAGAGCAGCTGGTGACGTGCAGACGCCAGAAAGCGACGTTAGCTGCGTGCCGAAGGTCACAGAAGGAAACGTGGCCTCGCGGGCCGAACGTGAGGATGATGAAACAGTCACACAAACACCCGTCCGAGTGATCAAGCTCATCGATCGAGGTCAGGAGTCGTGAGCTTTGTACACACTTAGTTTCCTGTTTATTCCTTTGAATGTCAAGTTGATTTTTTTTTTTTCGCTGTCCTCATTTGCAGAAACTGGTTTTGCAGAACTTCCTTTGTGGTTCCTGACAGTCAGACAGTCTTCAGTTGCTCTTTGTTGTATCACAGTTTCCCGCAGCTCAAGCAGACAAATGTCTCGTGACCAACAGTCCAAAACCCAAAGATGTTTCATTTTACACCACAGAAGACAAAGAAAAGCAGCAAATATTCACATTAAAGAACCCAAACCCGAACATTTTAGCTTTAAAAAACGTAACTTCAAACAGTTTTTGAATGTACTGTTTGATGTGAGGACGTCCGTCCTGTTTTTGAGTGAATGATTAACTTGTCTTGTGTCTCCGCAGGTTCGGAGAGTTCCTGCTGTGGCTGTTCTTGGTTTACAGGATGAAACAGGTGAGTTTACCTTTAATATATAGAATAATGTGTACACACGCGCTAAAACAAACAGATGTTATTAAGTAATATAACCAGCTGGAGTTAGCAGGCTCTTCTTAGAGACAGCAGGTGAGTCCAGCTGAACATACTGAGGACGGACAAGTCTGGACCTGTTCAGTCTGACCACAGCGGAGACAAACGCTCCCCCACAATGCACCACAGAGCGCCACAGGAAGTCCTTCCTGCCTGCGGCCGTCAGACTCTTTAGCTCCTCCCTCTAAGTGTCAGTCTGTCTGACCCGAAGTCACTAAACTGGACACTGATCATTAACATCTCTGCAATAATTAATAATAATTGTGCAATATTCTGTGTTTCAGTTTAATTTATTGATATTTATTGATACTTCTGTTACTGCTGTGTAACATCCACCGTCTCATAATAATCAATAAGCTGCACTTAACTTCACAGCTCACGCACTATTACTTATTTTATTACATTGATTGATACCTATAGATATTTACCAACCTGTCAGCCTCTAAATCAGTTTAAAATTCCCTATTTATTGATCACAATACTCTCAATAAGCTGCACTTAACTTCACAGTACACTATTACTTATTACTTATATTATTACACCGTACATACTTATCAACCTCTAAACCCACTTTGTACTTTACACTTATTTAATTTTATTCTTTATACCCACTTGGTACTTAATGTATCTGACCTGTATTATATTTTATGCTCAGTGCTTCTCTTCCTGTGTGCACTGACGTGACAGCGAGCTGCTGTAACGAGAGAGTTTCCCCTCAGGATCAATAAAGTGTTTCTGATTCTGATTCTGAAAATATTCAGAGTTGTGGTTCAGAAACGACCCGGGGTCACTTTTGCTTTTCTGGACTGGAAAACAAGTGAAAACTCTCCAGCAGCGTTCCGTCCGTCGTGCGACGCTGTGCGGACTAAACAAACGGAAATAAGACGTTTTGAATAATTATAGTTTTACTGAAGGAAAGAAGAAACACCTCAATGTAACAGGTGACTCCAAACCTTTGAGCAGTGGCGTAAATATATATAATATATATATAATATATAGTATATTAATGTTTTGTTGAACCAGAGAAGCTTCATTTAGATCGAAAATGTCATTTTTTTTTTATCAGCGTCCTCAGCGAGACAAGCAGCAACAACACAAAACAGACCAATCCTCAGGGTCCATTCAGTAGCTGCTCTGGAGCTTTTGATCATATCGCATAATCTTCATCGGCAGACGGGAGTTATGCATCTGTTTACATTTCCACCTTTTCTCAGAGCTCGAAGGCAGCTGAACTTTTAAAGTTCTCAGAAAAGATTTTAACAGGTACGTCTCCGTCTGCAGAGGCAGAGCGATGTGAGGCGCAAAGATTCACCTTGAGGTGGAGTCAGCTGTTTTTTTTTAAAATGAGTCTTAGTCCTTCAGCTCCAGCGTTAGTGGACTTAGTCCTCAAATGTTAGTTTGGCACGGCAGCGCAAGAACAACAACAACCTAACGTTTGTTTAGCCACGTTTAGTCCTCGGGTCATTCTTACCTGCTGCTGCGTCCAGACATCACGCCGTTTCTCAGTCCAAAGCGCTGCCGTCGTCATTGTTGCCCTGCACTTGCTTTCTGAGAAGTAGTCCCCCCCCCCGGCTGTGCTGCCGGTGTGCCAACTGCAGCCCTGATATGGTGCACGCAGGAAGTGAAACTGCTGCACTTAGAAAAAAACAAAAAGCAGTCTGCACCTATTCAGTTACATATTCAGCTCGGCCACATTTAAACTCCAGGAACTGTAGGTGGGCCAGACGTCTTCAGCAGCTGTTTAAAACCTTTCTTTACGTTTTTGGTAATGACACATTTTAAACAAATGCAAATGAATGTAGTAAAAGAAATAGCAGGCAAGTAAAATGAACCAGTGCTGGCCGGTCCAGGCAGCGTTAAAGTGACGGTGTCCTCTGTCGGATTCCCGTTTCAGCAGAGCGCTTCCTGCTTGGGACTGTCTGCTGGGAGCTCACACGACGAACCGCTGATTTATGCAACTCTGTGACTCATTTACTCCAAATATAACGTCTAAAATACAAAGTCCACACAAATATAACTCAACTCCTGAGCCACCGTTGTTTCCTAGCAACAGAATTACTTTATTACTTACGTCGTTGAAACTAGTTAGACTTTATGAGGAGCTGCTGTAACACAGGCCGCTCTTGCCTCCGCTTGTTAGATAAACTGCAACACGAAGCAGCTGCGTCCGGTGGACGACAGATTTCCAGTAAAGGCGTCCTTTGTGATGGTTGGCCCGCATTCATTTCTGGGTCACCTGAGCAGCGAGGAGACGTGACACGAGGCGCCAACAGGCCAGCTAGGCCTGCCGCGGTAGTCTTTGGGAATACACGAGCACTTATCACGCGACGAGACGAAGGAGGGTTTGGTGTCAGCGAAAAGCGAAAGCTCCTATTTGTCGATATCTCGGATATTAACCCAGAGTTTTCGTCAACTCGAGTAACGTCAGCGTCACTTCACCCGCCCTCGGTTGGCGTTATCGATGACTGAATATCGAGAGCCATCGACGAATATCTTTTCCTGTAAAACGTATAAAACAAGTTGCCACAAGTTTATTGAAAACATGCGTTTGTCCTGTTGTGTTAGGAAAATGTTTTCCACGAATTTCTTGAGTGTTTGAATTTTAAATACCAGAAACCATTTCTGTTGTCTCCCAGTGACCTGCCAGGTTAAAGTTGAGGGTTTTATCGGAGACACCTCCTGCTGCCCTGCATCTACAGCGACGTCAGCGCTCTGAAAGACCCTTTCTCCGTCTTCTGGAGGGACAAAGACAACAGCAACGTACTGGACATTAAAAATAATGCACCAGACGTGTCGGCACAGGGCGCGAAATTCAAAAATCGAGTGTCCAGTTTCCCGGCGCTGTACAAGAAGGGAAACTTCTCCATCACCGTGAAGAACGTCCAGCAGTCGGACAGCGGCACGTACGAATGTCACATCCGGTCTGTGGACTTTGAGCGGAGAGTCTCGCTCAGCGTCTCAGGTTTGTACAACTCCTGGATGCTTTCAGAGGTTTGTAACGGTGCCAGGAGTGACCAGCAGGTGGCAGCATACAAACGTATCGGGGCAAAAACGAGATGCAGGACGTGTCACAATATCCGCACTGCATGAGGGAGTTGGCTCGAACAGTTTAGCCGATATAATCATTAAACTCTGACGTATGTAAATGTGATTGATGTTGAATCCATCTTCTCGTGAACTTCCTCCGGTGTGTCAGTGTGTCTCTGTGCTGTAACGCTGCCACCTGCTGGTCAAACTCAGACTACACACCGACTCCAAACAGGTTTTTAGTTTTGTAGTCAAAGCAGGAAGTGTTCAGACTTAATGGGCAAATGGAGGAAACAGCTACGGAACAGTATAAAGTCTCAGTCTCTCGTGTACTGGTTTGGTTGCATTACATTACAACATCTCAACGGTGCAAGTAAAGAGTCTCAGCTCATCCAGGATCATGTGTTTGTGTTCATGTTGCAGGTAAACGTGTTGAAGCAGCAACTCCTCCTCCTGGACCAGCAGGTGGTGCTGTGGTAACACCAAACTCCCTCCACATCATTCTGCTTTCTGTTCCTCTGTCTTTGTTACTTTCTTATGTTAACTAAGCAGATGTTAGCACTTAAGAAGTGTGTGGAAACAAAAAGAGTTCTGTCCTAAAACTGCTGCTCAAATGGAAAAACATTTGCTTCAATTTCACGAATGAAACAACCTCAAAGTCTCAGCTCTCCTTTAAAAATTAATCTACGTTTAGTTTAATGTCGCACCGTTTAATTCTCATAGGAGGAAATGACAAAAATAAATTAATTAATGACTTCAAATTAATTACCACACAACCTATAAAGTTATAGATGTATTATTCAGCCCTCCTCTTGCCAATATAGTTATTTCTACAGTTCTGTGAAAAGCAGCAAAGCGCCTGCTGCCGTTTTTTAGAAACATTTAGATTTAAGTTATTTGTATTGAATAATAAACAAATAGTTCATACAGCCACAATTTTAGTGCCCTCAGTCCTCAAGGTCAAAGATGCATTTCCTGCCTCATAATACACTTTATATAAAATCCTACTTTCTTTACCTTCTATATATTTGAGCTTCAGAGACAAAACACATTTAATGGGGACAACTGCTCGATGTCTGACTGTACAGATTCACTACAAGTAAAAATGTGTCTGCAAAAGACACCACAGATACTTCAGAGGTCAGATACTTCAGAGGTGAAGATAAACATGATACCTTTATGTAATATTTTGATTATGAAAAACACTTATTAAGAACAGCTAGCTAAAACTAAGGCATGCAATAAATCCTCTGTCAGGAAAGTTATAATGTTACGTTTGTTTTAGAGATGTGTTGATTCAACTGTAGGATCATTTTGGAGTTTGTAGTATACTATCTATCTATCTATCTTAGGTGTACCTAAGCTGGTGTTACATACTGATTGGACGTTTTACTGCTCTGTGACATGAAACATTACAGTCAGCTGTTCCTGAAGCATTTAAAGGCCCGTTCAGTGGTTTTGCATGTCTACATATACATAGACTCCTTCCTGAGGGCTGGGGCTTAAGCAACACAGAGTTGCTTAAATTTCTGAGTTCTCAGACCATTTTCACAATTGAGAATGACTTCCCGATGGGAGCCGAAACATCTTGATTCTGAAAACAGCGTCCAGACGACTACGACTGAAACCTTTTCTACTATGTTGTCAGACCTTCACTTCAGCACCTGAATACACCACCAGGAAGGATTCACAGGTCACTCACGCCATTTCAACACCATTAGAAACTCTTAAACTAAAGCTCGGGTAGGTAACAGTCAGCTAGCAAGAGACAGCTAGATTTTGAAAGTATCCAACCGTAAAAATCCCACCCCCTCCCTTCAGGCCTCCCTGCAAAGCCACTCCTCCAAAACACATTTTCATGCGCAATGAGTGCAGGTAGGCTAGCCAATCATTTCATACTGGGCATGCTTATTATAGTCTTGCGACAGCCTCAGATTTTTGTGTCAGCATTTAAATTAATGAATTTCAACGAACAAAAAATGCTTCTGAAATAAATTACCTACCGTAGCTTTAAGTAAGTCTAATGAAAACCAGGCCGTGTGCTTCGTTATGATGCGTCAGCCGTGTTGAGGAAGCAAATGAGTGAAATAATAAATAGAGAACAGGGAGAAATTACCCTGAATGTCCACCGGGGGAGCTCTCACCGATAATGTATATACATTTAAAGCCATTAATGCTGCAGTTCAGTTTTGGACAGTTTATCTAGTTGCTGATTGGTCAAAGAGCTGCTGACATCACACTGTTGTGTTGTTTCTATGCAGACGATTCAGTTTTGGAGCAGAACTCTTCACTTAAAGTCTGAAGTATGTTACAGCCTGTTAATTATTTATCTGATGCAAAAGATTTTATTATTTATATATTTTGATTATTTGCAACTGAAGTGAAGTTCCTAAAGAAGAGTTAAAAACTTAGTTTGAAAGCTGACATGTAACAGAAGTTACAGTCAGGATAATGTTTATCGTTTTACTTATTTATTAATCTGCGAAACAAACCAAAAATAGTTTAGAGTGTTAAAACGTATTTCCAAGATGTGATGTCAAATTAAACCGAATCAATACTTCATTCCAAACATAAATATCTACATCAGAACATCTAAATACAACAATTTAATTAACGTGTTTCTAAAAAGTAATTATAATGAACGATTAATTGTAGAAGAAATGTATCCAATATAAATATCAAACATTGCACTTTTTTTTAATAGCTGCTTATCTCTCTTACATATCATCGTAGAACATTTTCATTATTATTATTTCTGAACACACAAGGTCAAAGTATTTTTATTGGATAAATTACATCAACAAGTAATCGATTGTTATAATAATCATTCCATGTTCTTATGTAGTTGTGAAGGTCAAGTTTTGTTATTGACATTAAAGCTTTTAAGTGTACTTATAGGCAGCTACTACTCTGCTAACAGCAGCGTGTCATATATATTTAAAACATTACAGCTTGATTTAAGCAGTAAGCTATAACATTTCCATCTGATTGTGAAGCTAAATAGAAAATGTCCATCCGTTTTGTCATGTTCATGAAGGAAAACAGCTTCAAGCACCTTATAAACCGATCGTAGCTACACTGTACTCCATTTAAACGTGCTATTAACCTCTGACCTGTGTCCGTTATGTGGACAGTAACGTCTGCTCTGTGCATTTACGCCTGCTGTTAATCTCCGTTCTGCATTGTGATCGCAGCCCAAATTCATCAAACTGACTCAAGTGGAAGAAGTTTTACTCGCAAACGTGAGAATAAAGTCAGTTTGGCGAGTTTCGTACAACTGATAAATGCTCTTAAATCTAAGAGTTGTGTGGATGACCCCAGTACATTATTTATATAATCCAGGGTATTTTTACATAACGAACACTAATGGATGCCTTCAGATGCCTTCTCAAAACATGCATGTTATTAATCACCTGAAAGTTGCTTGGATTAATATGGGCCCAGATCACAATGTGCTAATTAGATGGTTGTCATGAAAACATAGCCACTACAAGCAGCAAGGTGAAGCTAACTGCTAACGTTATCTGGACTGGAAGTTGTGTGACTGAAATGATGCTGCTGTTTGGTCCCAGTTGCATCATGTGAAATATAGGAAATGTATTTGTAGTTTGTCCCAGAGAAGTGACACAGTCTCCAGGCGTGTTGTTGAAGTTATTTTACTGGTGTGAGTTAATATTTTATCTGCAGGCTGAAGTTTGTTTTATTCTGAAATAAATGTTAAAGCTAAGAAATGTTTTGAGTTGTTTTTTTGTTCTGCTGTAACGACTTTGTACCACAAGGTGGAGCCACGTCATCACATCATGTAACGGTGAGGATGATCCACAGCTCTGATGTTCAGTGACTAACTTTATCAGTCTGTAATGACATTAAACTATTAGTACTGATACTGTAACTGCTATTACTCCAACTGACACTACAGCTGGTATTACTGCAATACTGTTTCTACCAGTACCACCACCGAGATACTGTTACCCCTGTTGTTACTATTATTGCTTATGTAAATATCTGTGCGAGTACTACTACACTACTACTACAGTAATACTGTAACTGCTACTACTTTAGCTGCAGTACTGCTACTGCTAGTTCCATAACTGCTGTTATTACACATACTGCTACTTTTAGTACTGTAACTACTCCTTTTGTCACTAGTCCTACGTCTACCAAACCTATGACTGTAATGCCATTTTACTGGTACTACTATTATAACTAACTGATAGTATTAAAGTTAGTTCTCTGCTGCGTCTACTGCTGTTAAAGTTACTACGACTGGTGCTTCTTCTGGCTCTGCTGTTCGTATACTTACTGTTAGCACTGCTACAGCTGTAACTTTCTGTTCCTCCTATTGATGCTGCTGCTACTTCGACTAAATCTGTTATTATAATGCTATTTCTATACTGTTATTTACTGCTACCTCTGCAGCTTAAAGTGGCTACCTCAACTACTTCTAATACTTTTGCTCCTACCATTATTACTACTACTGTTGCTACCCACACTATTATTAAGTCTATGCTATCTTTAACGACACTAATACTTGACTACTCGTAGTACTCGGTTACTGCTGCTACTACAGCTGCTACACTTTTTGTTACTGGTGCTACCACGAGTATAATTACAAAACTATCACTTCTTTGTCGTCTTTGCTTTCTTGCACTGGTATAAATATTCAAGAAAATCTGTACACAGCTGTTTTTGGTGTTTTCAGATTTTATTTAAAGTAACAACCTCCAAGAATTTGACCTGAAAACACCTGTTTTATTAACCCAATCTTTGCCACAGCTTCCTGATGCAGAGGGTGAGCTGCTGGTGAACAAGTTTCACTTCCGGTTGAAGAGCGTCTGATGAAACTTGGTATTTGCGGTTTAGATCATCAGATCTTACATACAACACAGTCACCTTAAATAGGAAGTGAAGAGCACTTTGCTCAGCGTGACGGGAGAAGCAGTATCAGATCCGAGCAGCGCCGGGTTTCAGACTGTTGGTGCTGCACCTGATCATGGATCTGCTTTGGATGATCCTCCCGGTGTTTCTGGGGTGTGCTGAGGCCCAGAACCTGACTCAGGTCAAGGCGGAGCTGGGTCAAAACGTCACCTTAAACTGCTTTTTGAATACTTTAGACATCTTCTGGTTCATGGAGATCCACAGCCAGTTCATAGGAAGCATCGTCCGCACCTTTAGTGAGAATCCCGCTGAAAACCGGTATTTTGTTTACCCTGCGATGACCAAATATATAGCCGTGGGAAACAGACTTGTGATCACAAACATCACAGCAGAGGATTTCAGGCTTTACTTCTGTTCACAGACGCCAAACAACAACACGTTTAAAGACGGCATCCGCCTCGTCTCAGGTAAGGACCAGCTTTTTAACAAATGCTTGTTGTAGACTTTTTAATTCCTCCCTTCTATTAGTCTTAAGTTCAGAGCTGAAGTCTGTTCTGTCACGTGTGCATTGTGACATTTTGTTTATTAATTATAGAATCAATAGAAAGGTTGGATATTTGGTTGTTATTGGATGTAAGAATCTTCCACGGGGATACATTGCAGGTGGAATCTGTAGCTGTAGAGAAGATTCACGCGTGTGTCAGTAAATTTTAAGTCGGAGAAAAATGCTTTATGAGTTGCAAATTCTTCACTGCAGGTGCACAAATCCTGTGTTACCAATCACAAATTAAGAAACTCATCCGCTCACAGTTTTGCTACAGTTGCTGCAGTGAATATGGTGCAAAATACAAAAAGTTTGACCTTCAAATTTACTGACACACACGTGTGACTATTTTCTACAGCTACAGATTTCACTGTCACAGGTGCTCAGTTTTGCTCCAATAATACCTTCATAAGTAAGGCCTCAGTACGCTTACAACTTTCGAAACAGACAATCTAACTTTAAGGGTTAAGTTTACTTGACAGACAATGTCGTATGAAGTGTCATCCAAACAAGTGTTCATCTGTTTCAGGTACTGCTATCACGCAGATCACAAATGGTTGCTGGTCACATATTTCAGATCTTGCAGGCTCAAGCACAGGTTGAGAGTATGGCTTTATCTTTAATGCAACAGGAAATGCCCTAGTTCTGTTTCAACAGCGTCTGACTTCTGTTAATATTCTACAACCTTCCCACTTCAGTTTACTTTAAACAAGGTTTTGTGAAGTGTCATCCAAAACATGTTGCAAGTATGGCTTTAAAGTGTCAAAATTAGGCAAGAGGAAATCATTTATAATAATTCTGTAAAGCTTGGCTTGTATTTCCAGAAATGGGCCCCTTGAATGGCCACATTAAAATGTCATAGCCGTGTCCTGGCTGCCTCCGCATACATCGTCTGTAACCACTTCCTGGCTGCAGCTCCTCAGATGTGCAGATCTGCTGCTTTTCCTCTGAACGACTGTAATAACTGTAATGTTTGTTAATAACGTCGAGCTTCGGACTGTCGGTCGGACACGACGACACGGTGAAGGCGTCACTTTGGGCTCTGGGTCGTCGTGACGGCGTTTCTCGCCGTTTTCACGAGTTTTCCAAACCGATCGATCGATGGATCGATGGAGAAAAGAATCAGCAGATGGATCCAGAATGAAAAGCATCATCAGCTGCAGTCCGATACAAACCGGTTCAACATGAGCTCCGGCTCCACCAGCTGCAGCAGCAACATCCTGCTTTCCATTAATGCACGAGGAATAATAACCTGATGACAGAATATCTAACAACAAAGCAGCCGCAGGGACGCTGCGCTGCTTTAATGCTTTAAGGATCCTGATCACACTCGCACACTTTCACTGCAGCAGAGTATTAGTACTTTTCCTGAAGTAAAGGATCCGAGTACTTCCTCCACCTCTGCCCCTCTCTGTCTATCAGTTATATAGTTACTATATTTTTTAACACGTTAGCTTAGCACACCCACAGCCTAATGGTACGTGTCCACAGGGGCGTTTTTGGAAGCGACGGGTCGCGCCGCTTCCCAGCATTGGACGCTTTGACCGTCACAAATGACCGTCCTTAGAGAGAGTAAATTACCTCAAGTGGTAAACAGCAATAGTTTTCGTCAGGAAACAGGCCCCTGCTCTGAATGGCCACATTTGAAAAGCCTGCAGTTAGAACCTCCTGCTTCAACAAACTGCTTTTTGGATCATCCAGCCAAAAAGTCAAAGTACTCTGCGCAAAATCCACCTACCAGGAACTCTAAAGCCCACTGACTAACATGATATATGTTTCGTTTGTTTGATCCGTACAAAAACCGAAGTCTGAAACCAACAAGTTGTGGATTTGTCGGGGGGTACGTGCCGGACTATTCCTTGGCTGGGCGGGGTGACTTCTCGTCACTGCCAGTCAACCAGCTGCAACTTGACAAAGTCACTGCTCCAGGAAAGAAATAGTCCGGCACATATAACCCCGTAACTCTGCAACATGTTGTTCTTACAATTCGGTTTTTGTACGGATTAAACAAACAAGATGTTTTGTTACCTGCGCACAGAGCCAGTCTAGCTTTCCCCCCCTGTTTTCAGTCTTTATGCTAAGCTAAGCTAACCAGCTGCTGGCTGTAGCTTCATATTTAGTGTTATTAATCTGAACATCTGACTCTCAGAGAGAAAGAGAAGAATAGGATTACCCAAAATGTCGGACTATTAAAAGTTGGCGTGATTGTCAGATGGTCTGTTTAGGAAAGTTGCAGAAATTGTTTGCTGTCTTAAAGGAGGTTTCATTCGCTGTTAGACAATCTGACAAGTACATAGTTTGAAGCAGACTGAGACCTTTACTCAAAATGCCTTGCCAAGGTAATGGCAAACCGCATTTTACTGTCGACCTCAGTTTGCTGCTGTAAATACGTGTGTGAGTGTAAAGACACTTAAAAGTTACAAGAATCGATTTTCTTGTGCTTTTCTGCAGCCATTTGATCCGATCAGGTGTTGCATTTTTGATCCGTCAGCAGCTCTCCTCAGTTTCTTGGTTCATTTTTGTCACTTTTATTTTTCCAGACGTCCCTATCCCGCCGTCCACCAACGACTCTAAAGCAAACCACCCAGACATCTTGTCAGCACCCCTAGTCACATACGGCTCATTCGCCCTGAACGCCGTCCTCCTCTTAGTAGTAATAGGTGAGTCTGTTATTCGTTTTGAACCCCAGTAGACTTTGTGGTCACTGCACTATAAATGCCAAGAGCTTCTGCATGTGTACTTCATGTTTTTGTGCTGCTGGTACAGAAGTGAACTGTTGTAGAAAGTAATAATGTTTTGAAAAACATAAATGTAAATTGAACTATTGTCTAATTACTGGATCGTGCATCACAACAGTAAATCAATCCAACAGTTCGTTAATAAATCTCCTACATGGATATAACTAATTCTCCAACCTTTCTGTTTCTGAAACTCATAGAAAAACCTTCTTCTTTAAATCTTATCATTGGTCATTTTAATAGATAATATTAGATTATTAGTACTATCACTCAGAATTGCATTAATGTTTAAAACAAGACTGGCTTTTTCGGAAGTGCACTGCATTCACAAAATGTTTAAAATTCAAGACGTTAGCTAAAACTGTATTAGTATTAGTTTGACTCACCCGACGCTCTGTTGGCAGGGTTCATTTTTACATCTCTGTGTTTGAAGAGGAAGGACTGCAACTCCCAGGTGAATGAGCCTTCACCTTTCACCTGTGAGAACCCAGAGACGCTGGAGACCGTCCAGGTAAACAAGCCGCTGCTATTTATATAGTGACATTAGTGATGTCTCTATACTGCTACTACTAGTTATTGCTAATGCTTCTAATAGTTACTGCTAATGCTTCTACTAGTTACTGCTAATGCTTCTACTAGTTATTGCTAATGCTACTACTAGTTATTGCTAATGCTTCTACTAGTTATTGCTAATGCTACTACTAGTTACTGCTAATGCTACTACTAGTTATTGCTAATGCTTCTACTAGTTATTGCAAATGCTTCTACTAGTTACTGCTAATGCTACTATTAGTTACTGCTAATGCTACTGCTACCATTGCTACTACTGTCACTACCACTGCTAATACTGCTACTACAGTACAACAATTGCTAACACTACTACTAATAATGCTACTAACGCTACTTATGTTTCTGCTGCTAATGCTAATGCTGCTACCTGTGCTACTACTGCTGCTACAACAGACACTACTGCAGCATTACACCTATTATTATTATTATTATTATTGTACGAAGTCCACCTTTTGTTTGTGTACTACTGTTATCAGTACTGTCAGTAGTACTACTCCTGTACTGTACTTTGTACTGCACTCAGTACTCCCGCTTTGTGTTCCAGTATGACGAGATCCAGCTCCCCGTCAGCTACAGAGCCCCCCAGCCTGCTGGTCCTTCTCTACACTGTATTTACTCCAAGGCTCAGCTTCCTCGAGCCACATTGCCTGGACACTGACACCTGGGACACCTGGACGGTTTCTGGACGGTTACTGAACACCTGGACTGAATCTGGGCACCGGTCCACTCACCTGTAGTATTTGTATTGGACAGCTAGAAAGACGATTCGAGAAGTGAGAGGACGTCTGCTCCACTACCTCAGAGCAACAAACCGTTCACACGAAGCTTTCTTACGTCTGACAGTTTTGCATTTCCTGACTGATGGAAGAGCTGTTGACGTTAGTCGTTGTGAAGCTGGTTGACCTAGAGTTTATGATAATAATGTCATCGTACTTTTTTTAATTTATGAAGAACCTTGGGTTATGTGTAGGGCTGCATGATATGTTAAAAAGAAAAATCATATTGCGATTATTTTGAGAGATAGTACGATATGATTCATCAGTAGTGGGAATGATAATTTTGTATCACAATTTTAGTTTTCACTGAAAAAAACTTGTTAAAATCATGATGATGTGACATTTGTTTGGTCTGTATCAAACAAACATGTTGTCTTACATCTGGAGAACAACATCTGTAGGCCGAGGCGTCTCTGCAGCGCTACTGTACTTTTTTTTTCTTACTGTTTTTTGTTTGATTACTTATACCTTTTTGTCAGATTTTCTCTAACTAGTTTTCAGGCTCTTAAAATGGACTCAGATCAGTGGAAAACTGAGGCGTGTTGTGTGCAGTTAGGTTATTGTAACAATAAATATACAAAAAGTCAGCATCGCATCAAATTGTTATTCTGTTTTTTGTGTTTTCTTTCCTCCTAAATACAAATATGTGGATATACAGTATACTGTCAATTTCTATTTTTTTTCCAAAGAGTTTTAAATAAACGTGCTTTCCGTCACACTGCTGTCGACCGGCTGTCAACGTTGGTTTCCTTTAAGCATTGCCAACATCTTTCTTTAACCCACTCATGTATTTGCATTACATTGTAGCCACAGAGGCCTCAGTTTGAAAGGTGCTGCAGAAGTTATACAAACCCAGAGGAGACGGGCGTCTTGTGGTCTGAGCAGTGGGTCTGACATCTGGTCGGCCTCTTGTGGTGTTGAGGGATGGTTGAAGCGTTCAGAGCTTCACTTCCTGTTTTCTCGTCATAATTATTTTAGAAGTAAAGTGCTCCTACAGCTCTAAGTATAACCTGAACATCTGCAATTTAATTTCCGGTTGAAGAGCATCTGATGAAACTTGGTATTTGCGTTTTAGATCATCAGATCTTACATACAACACAGTCACCTTAAATAGGAAGTGAAGAGCACTTTGCTCAGCGTGACGGGAGAAGCAGTATCAGATACAAGCAGCGCCGGGTTTCAGACTGTTGGTGCTGCACCTGATCATGGATCTGCTTTGGATGATCCTCCCGGTGTTTCTGGGGTGTGCTGAGGCCGAGAACCCGACTCAGATCAAGGGGAGCTGGGTCAAAACGTCACCTTAAACTGCTCTTTGGACATTTCAAACATCTACTGGTTCATGGAGATCCACAGCCAGTTCATAGGAAGCATCGTCCGCACCTTTAGTGCGAATCCCGCTGAAAACCACTATTTTGTTTACCCTGTGATGACCAAATATATAGCCGTGAGAAACAGACTTGTGATCACAAACATCACAGCAGAGGATTTCAGGCTTTACTTCTGTTCAGACATGCCAAACAACAACACGTTTAAAGACGGCATCCGCCTCGTCTCAGGTAAGGACCAGCTTTTTAACAAATGCTTGTTGTAGACTTTTTAATTCCTCCCTTCTATTAGTCTTAAGTTCAGAGCTGAAGTCTGTTCTGTCACGTGTGCATTGTGACATTTTGTTTATTAATTATAGAATCAATAGGTTGGATATTTGGTTGTTATTGGATGTAAGAATCTTCCACAGGTTAAGTTTACTTGACAGACAATGTCGTATGAAGTGTCATCCAAACAAGTGTTCATCTGTTTCAGGTACTGCTATCACGCAGATCACAAATGGTTGCTGGTCACATATTTCAGATCTTGCATGCTCAAGCATGGTTGAGAGTATGGCTTTATCTTTAATGCAACAGGAAATGCCCTAGTTCTGTTTCAACAGCGTCTGACTTCTATTAATATTCGACAACCTTCCCACTTCAGTTTACTTTAAATAAACAAGGTTTTGTGAAGTGTCATCCAAAACATGTTGCAATTATGGCTTTATTTTTGATTAGTGAAAAGTGTCAAAATTAGGCAAGAGGAAATCATTTATAATAATTCTGTAAAGCTTGGCTTGTATTTCCGGAAATGGGCCCCTTGAATGGCCACATTGATGTCGTATCCTTGTCCTGGCTGCCTCCGCATACAGCGTCTGTAAACACTTCCTGGTTGCAGCTTCTCAGATGTGCAGATTTGCTGCTTTTCCTCTGAATGACTGTAATAACTGTAATGTTTGTTAATAACGACGCGTCACTTTGGGCTCTGGGTCGTCGTGACGGCATTTCTCGCTGTTTTCACAAGTTTCACAAACCGAACAATTGAACTTTCACTGCAGCAGAGTATTTTGTATTGTAAGTGTGTATTAGTACTTTTTTCCTGTAGTAAAGGATCCGAGTACTTCCTCCACCTCTGCCCCTCTCTGTCTATCAGTTATATAGTTACTATATTTTTTAACACGTTAGCTTAGCACACCCACAGCCTAATGGTACGTGTCCACAGGGGCGTTTTTGGAAGCAACGGGTCGCGCCGCTTCCCAGCATTGGACGCTTTGACCGTCACAAATGACCGTCCTTAGAGAGAGTAAATTACCTCAAGTGGTAAACAGCAATAGTTTTCTTCAGGAAACAGGCCCCTGCTCTGAAAATGTCGAACCATTGCTTCTAAGTCGGCGTGATTGTCGGATTGTCTGTTTAGGAAAGTTGCAGAACTGTGTTTTGGATCATGTAATGGCGTCTGAAACCCGAACTTCCAGAAAAAGACAATCCGACAATCCTGCCCACTTTAAGGGTTCAGTATACTTCAAACAAACCATTTCCTACAAACTGTAGTCCAACTACGTCTTAAGATAAAAGCGTTGATACCCGGGATCGGTTTCACAAAGGCTATTTTTAAACACTTATTAAATGCACATTGCAAATTGCACATAACTTTGTGAGGGCTCTTGCATGCACCGGCATAGGTTATAAGAATGAATTTTGTTTTAATCAGTTAAAAGTGTCAACATTTTATGCAATAGGGAAAAGATCTCATGTAAATAGCAGCTTCCATTGTTGCATCGTAGCATGCCTGGCTCCTGGCAGCTTAGATTATCATAAAGATTGGAAGCAGGGGGCAACAGCTAGCCAGGTTCTGTGCAAAGGACTCTGTACAAAATCCACCTACCAGGAACTCTAAAGCCCACTGACTAACATGTTATGTTTCGTTTGTTTTATCCGTACAAAAACCGAAGTCTGAAACCAACAAGTTGTGGATTTGTTGGGGGGTACGTGCCGGACTATTCCTTGGCTGGGCGGGGTGACTTCTCGTCACTGCCAGTCAACCAGCTGCAACTTGACAAAGTCACTGCTCCAGGAAAGAAATAGTCCGGCACATATAACCCCGTAACTCTGCAACATGTTGTTCTTACAATTCGGGTTTTGTACGGATTAAACAAACAAGATGTTTTGTTACCTGCGCACAGAGCCAGTCTAGCTTTCCCCCCCCTGTTTTCAGTCTTTATGCTAAGCTAAGCTAACCAGCTGCTGGCTGTAGCTTCATATTTAGTGTTATTAATCTGAACATCTGACTCTCAGAGAGAAAGAGAAGAAGAGGATTACCCAAAATGTCGGACTATTAAAAGTTGGCGTGATTGTCAGATGGTCTGTTTAGGAAAGTTGCAGAAATTGCTTGATGTCTTAAAGGAGGTTTCATTCGCTGTTAGACAATCTGACAAGTACATAGTTTGAAGCAGACTGAGACCTTTACTCAAAATGTCTTTCCAAGGTAATGGCAAACCGCATTTTACTGTCGACCTCAGTTTGCTGCTGTAAATACGTGTGTGAGTGTAAAGACACTTAAAAGTTACAAGAATCGATTTCCTTGTGCTTTTCTGCAGCCATTTGATCCGATCAGGTGTTGCATTTTTGATCCGTCAGCAGCTCTCCTCAGTTTCTTGGTTCATTTTTGTCACTTTTATTTTTCCAGACGTCCCTATCCCGCCGTCCAACAACGACTCTAAAGCAAACCACCCAGACATCTTGTCAGCACCCCTAGTCACATACGGCTCACTCGCCCTGAACGCCGTCCTCCTCTTAGTAGTAATAGGTGAGTCTGTTATTCGTTTTGAACCCCAGTAGACTTTGTGGTCACTGCACTATAAATGCCAAGAGCTTCTGCATGTGTACTTCATGTTTTTGTGCTGCTGGTACAGAACTGTTGTAGAAAGTAATAATGTTTAACATTAGAGAACATTCTTCTTTCAATCTTATTATTGGTCATTTTAATAGATAATTACATTATTAGTACTATCACTCAGAATTGCATTAATGTTGAGCTTAAAACAAGATTGGCTTTTACGGAAGTGCATTGCATTCACAAAATGTTTAAAATTCAAGATGTTAGCTAAAACTCGTCTTCTTGACTTACTGGACCAGGTAACTCGTTGTGTTTCTGTTGCTTCTTGCAAACCAAAGACATAGTTTCGTGCTTTTGGAATTGAGTAGTTTGTTTCCGAAATGTAACTGTCTAAGACGAGTGTTTGACCGAAGAATCAAAGCACTTAAAAATCTATTTTAAACATTTCTCGTATGAAGCTCAGGGTGAAGTTGTATTAGTTTGACTCACCTGACGCTCTGTTGGCAGGGTTCGTTTTTACATCTCCGTGTTTGAAGAGGAAGGACTGCAGCTCCCAGGTGAATGAGCCTTCACCTTTCACCTGTGAGAACCCAGAGACGCTGGAGACAGTCCAGGTAAACAAGCCGCTGCTATTTATCTATATACTCTAATGCTTCTACTAGTTACTGCTACTATTATCCCTATTACTGCCAATACTGCTATTTCCTACTAATAATGCTACTCTAATACAATTGCTGTTACTGTTGCTACTATTTATTTAATTATGGTTTATTTGATAGGGGCAGATGCAGTATACATAGACAAACTGAAAACAGCTATCCGATGCAAGTATGATAGTGTTTATAGCAGATGCTAATTACTGGTTCTACTTCTATATTTGTTACAATTACTCCTCCTGTTACTATCAATTCTACAACCTCTACTACATCTAGAGTTATTACTGCGATTGCTGCAAGACTCTATCACGTAATCTTGTACTTCACCTTTTCTTCTTCTACTACTGCTAACAGCGCTATCAGTGGAACTACTCGTGTGATGTATACTTTACTGTACTTTGTACCTTTCTCAGTACTCCTGCTGTGTGTACAAGGAGATCCAGCTCCCCACCTTCAGAGCCCCCCCAACCTGCCTCTCACCAGAGCTTCCTCGACAGCGACACCCGAGACACCTGGACGGTTACTGAACACCTGGACACATGGACTGTACCTGGACTCTGGTCCACTCAACAGCTTTATGTATATTTGACATTTAGACTGATTCGAGAAGTGAGGGGACTTGTGCTCCACTACCTCAGAGCAACAATCTGTTGGACATCTGGATGGATGAAAATATATTCTGTCCGTTGAATTATAATAAAGATTTTTAACTTGTTTCCCAAAACAAAGACACCGGCTACCTGAATAAGAAACAAGAGTCGTAACTTGGGAAACAGCTTAAAAGCGTTTATTATAATTCAAGATTTTCTTCAAGATTTTTAAGACTCTGGAAAGAGAGGCACAAATTGGGGCTAATCTTAACCAAGTAGTTTTAGTTGCCTGAACTTGTGCCAACCTTAACCATCGCGGTGCCTACGACCTATTTTGTTGTTCTTCGAACTTGTTGAATTCATGTGAATAAATTTGCTTCACATCCAGAACAAACATTCTGCAGGTTCACCAAGTTCACCAGCAGCCAAGAGACAAGATGTAACACCTTTGTTCATTACATTTAAGACTTTTTATTACCTTCTAAGGACTTTTAAAGACTTTTGATGACCTGCAGATCTCATACATTAAGACAGGATATCAGAGTGCAGACTGGCGGTTTTAAGGTCCAGACTTAAAACTAAAGGTGTTGCTGCTTCTGCTGTCTGTCAGACTTTAGTTTGAAAGGTGTAGCAGAAGTTCTGGTATCTGACTTTTATAGACAACAAACAACAAACCCAGAGGAGACAGGCGTCTTGTGGTCTGAGCAGTGGGTCTGACATCTGGTCGGCCTCTTGTGGTTTTGAGGGAGGGTTGAAGCGTTCAGAGCTTCACTTCCTGTTTTCTCGTCATAAATATTTAAGAAGTACTCCTACAGCTCTAAGTATCCCTGTCATGGATCACCTGAATATCTGGGAGGGAGCAGCCTTAACTTCCGGTTGTTGAGCGTCTGATGAAACTTGGAATTGCCGTTTAGATTATCAGACGTAACATGCACCGCGTATCACCTCGTGAAATAGGAAGTGAAGAACACTTATCTCACCATGAAGGAAGAAAAAGTTTCCGATAAGAGCCCATTTTCACCAAACCTTAACCATCGCGGTGACAACGACCTATTTTGTTGTTCTTCGAACTTGTTGAAAAAGCAAGATGAAAATTTGCTTCACATCCAGAACAAACATTACAGGGTTTCTGCAGGTTCACCAAGTTAAATGTAAGACTTTTTAAGAGCTTTTTAATACCACACAGAATGCAATGCAATGCCTGTTTCACAGTCTAACCGGTTATTAATAAGTATGAACTTGAATTAATTTAATCATTGATTCATTTAATCATTGAAGTTTTTGTTAAAATCCTGACTTGTACATTATGAGATGATGAGCTTACTAGCTGCTGCAGTGATAGTGTTTGACTGAAACTCCAACAATCGCTCTGTTAGTTTAGAGGTGTAACGTCTCCTGACAGCCTGCAGTCACATACAGAAACATTTTCTAGCTAACGTTACAGCCTACTGCAGCCAAGAGACAAGATGTAACACCTTTGTTCATTACATTTAAGACGTTTTAATACCTTCGAAGGACTTTCTGTAGGAAGCTCAGTGCTTTTAAAGACTTTTGATGACCTGCAGATCCCACACATTAATACCTTTTTTAAGGCTTTTTTTGTTTGGAGGAAACTAAATTCAAGCTTTTTAAGACCTTTTGAAGGCCTGCAGTTAAGACAAAAAAAACTAAAGGCGTTGATTCTCCTGCTGTCTGTGAAATTTCAGTTTGAAAGCTGTTGCAGAAATGTCAAAGTCACCTGAAAATGTTGTACAAACAATGCACTTTTGAGCTAACATGCTAAAGAGGAGTGCTACAAGTGATCTACCAGGTTGAGTACAATAAATGTTTCCCCGAGATACCACAGCTCAAAATGTGCTCTACCAAACAGTTGAGAAGACCATTAAAAGGTTAAGAAAACGTTTCAGTTACACATTTATCCTTGTGCTAAACTTTAAGACGGCCTCAGATCTGAGTCTACAATGAGTCACAGTTGCCATAAAATGTTTCCTGTAAGTGCTGCTTAGTTGGCAACATTTTGGACCTCTCGTGTACTCAACAGTGTCTAAAGTTGTCCGTGGCCTGACCTTCAACTTCAGCTTTTCAACTGGTAATGTAACGTTGTGACCACGGCTTGGGCCTGATTTCACAAAAATCATTAATCGCAATTATTAAACTAAACATCCTTAACTTTCCCAAATAACAAGTCGAAACGTAACTAAATACAGCAGGTGTGGTGTTTAAAGGATTAACGGGACTTTGTAGGACTCCTCTCAGCTCTTTGCCTTCTTGTTAGCTTTAGATTACTTTTGAGTTTTACTCCACTGACTGTGTGTACCCAATAAAGTTCTCATTTTGACTGGTATGTACTGTATCTCAGTTCCTTAAATATTTTAAACGCAATTTATGCTGGTTTCTATTTGTGATAGAACAAATTTTTCTGCCGTTGAGCTGCACTGTGGGAGGAGAGGGTTATGAAACCAACAGCTCTGTGGTCAGACCATAGGGGCATGAAGACCAAATTAACCTCTCAATTCAAATGTAACCTTTAAGTAACATTATCTCATAGGCGCTCGTCTTGAAATATTCACACCCAAGACTGCATGTTGTTTATGGCTGCACCATTGCATCAGATGGAAATATTCTACAGTCTGCTGCTTAATTTTAGACAGATTTCCCTCAAATTTCAGCCTGATGTGGTATCATTGGAAACTTTGGGATCTCCACTAGATTTTAAAATAAAGTTATGTGTGTTTAAACTGCAGCAAGTCATCATTCTCACAGTTTTCTTCTGTGTTTACGAGAGGTTTCAGATGTAAAAAGTACAAGTTCCTGAACAACGTATGTGTGAACGTATGTGTGAATAACCACAATGAGGTGTTGCTGATTAAAGTCTAAATGTTTGTTTGAGCATCAGTGTTGGGCTGTGGAAACAGTAGTTTAAAAACAAATCTCAGCCTCTATCTAGATTTTTCTGGAGGTTTTGACTGTTCCAGAGATAGTAAATGTGGTTAAAAGCTCCAGAAAGAACTAGTCCACTTACAACCTTTTCGACCTTGTGTTCATGCTTTCTTTTCTCCGAACTGAAGTTGCATGTTTGCCTGCGTCAACAGATCTTCCAAACCACAAGTGTAGGTTTAGTGTGATCTCTGCAAGATGTAAATGACATCTCAACAGTTTGGTCACATTTGTAAGAAAGACATGTACACAACAAGTTGAAAGATTCCTCATCCTCAGACTGCCCCGTCAAAAAGCTACACGCGAATTGTTCCCATGTTCCTTCCAGAGTATTGCATCGGCATAACATATGATTTGCACAATTTTGTTTGGTTTGAGCAAACAGAAACTCATTGAAAACATGGAAAACTCGACTTTGGTCTTTATTCTTACCATATATTTATTTTTCGTGCACCCCTACAGCACCACAGCAGCCAGCTCTGAGCATTTGTTTCTATAATTTTCAGTGGTGGAAGAAGTATTCTGAAGTAAAAGGAGCAATACTACAGTGTAAAAATACTGTTAAAAGTAAAAAGTCCAATGCAGTTTACTTTTGGTGAAGCGTTAAGAACTTCCTGGGTTTTTTTTTTGTCAGAGCTGACACCACAGCTGTATGCTAATTTCTTATTGAGTTGAAACCTTTCAGATCAGATAAATTACTTTCTAGTTTACTGATTGTAGTGTAACACTCTCTCATGTAATATTTTAAATCCACCTCATTTGTACATCAACTTTTTAGTGGTTCTTACGAAGTTTCTGATGACGTGCATGAGGCCTCTTGTGGCGTCGTGTGTCATCGCTCCATCACACATCACAAAACCTCAAGAGACTGTTGAATGTAAACATCTTACATTCTTAAGTCTTTAATGGTCCCAACCAGAAGAAAAACAAGAACGTCCTGAAACAAACGCACCTGAAAAGGCTGTGAAAACAGCAGTGCACCCTGGGAACTTCAGCAGAGTGCTAGAGATAATCCATAAGTAATTTCTACCAAGATATCACAGCTCAAAATGATTTATTTGTGGTTGAGAAGACCATTAAAAGGGAAAACTTTTGAGTCTTACTAAACTTTAAGACGACCTCAGATCTGTCTGTTTAAGATTCAGAGTTACTGTGAAATGCTTCCTGTAAGTGCTGCTAGTTGGCAACTTCAGACCTTCAAGACCGTAGTCAATTTTTTACCTGTAATGTATGAATGTTTTCATTACTCGGCAGTGTCTGAATTTGTCCTCGGCCTGACATCCAACACCAACCGTTTAACTGGAAAAGCAACGCTCTGACCACTTTAATGTTGCAGCTGTTAAAGCTGATAACTACTCTATATACTGCTGGGTAGCTTAACCTATAATAATATATCAGAATTTATTAAGTGATTGATATTTTGTTTGAATAATATAAATCTGCAACGTAACTAAAGTTATTAAATAAATGTAGTGGAGTAAAAAGTGCAATATTTGCCTACAAAATTTAGTGCAATGCATAACATGCAAATACTCAAAGTACAACTACCTCGAAATTGTACTTAAAGCTCCAGTGTGGAACATTTAGGAGCAGCTGCAGAAACTGCAATTTCACTGCTAGATGCCACTAAATCCTCCACACTGGACCTTTAAATACTTGAGTAAACGTACTCTTTGCGTCTAGGTTACCTATTTACTTTTATGGGCCCATGTCCAAGAGGACACCTCTCCTGGTGTTTGTTTTTTGCTGTACTTGTAAGTAACTTGACCCTTGGCAGAGTATGTTTTCATTAGTGTATAATCACCTGACAGTAGCATTAATAGTGGTTGCAGCAGCAGCATCTAAACATGTATGTATAACATAAATATGAGTAGAAGTAAAGTAACTTCAGTATCAGAGTAAATAAAATGTGGTTATTTTTTGTTATGGAGACTTTCAGGCAGCTTTTTAACCGCAGCTCAACTGAAATTCATGCTAATGAAGAACTGTGAAGCCACATCCTCATTTTAGACCTCACACTTCAGTCTGATAGAAACCTAAGGTGATGATGAACATAGACATTTGTGTACCTAAGTAGGTCAAAGTTAGCAGCAAATTAACTATTTATGTCATTTTATATTAATTGTTCATGTGTTTGTAATTATGAATTGCTTCAGTTTAAGTTTATTTGAGGTTCAAGTGTTTAAAAGTACCTTTTGGCTGTTGCCACACGGTGTGAATCAGCTAATTTCTCAATGAAATCACGATGATCATCATCATCATGTGGCAACAAGAGTCATGTCTGTTTTTTTACCACAGCGGTCAAAAGTCAAGAGACATCAACACGGAACTGGACACTGGAAAATTTAAAATAAATTCCCCAGAAATCTGAGTAGAGTGAAACTAAGTTTGTTTTGTCTGCACAGCAGATGGACTGACCGTCATATGACATGCACGATGTCTAACACCCACACGCAAACTTGTCTTTGTCTTAGAAGGACACGAATTCCCTGAGACTCACCATAACATTAATCATAACCACTACTAGTTCCCTGAGACTCACCATAACATTAACCATAACCACTACTAGTTCCCTGAGACTCACCATAACATTAACCATAACCACTACTAGTTCCTGAGACTCACCATAACATTAATCATAACCACTACTAGTTCCTGAGACTCACCATAACATTAACCATAACCATTACTAGTTCCTGAGACTCACGTAACATTAACCATAACCACTACTAGTTCCTGAGACTCACCATAACATTAATCATAACCACTACTAGTTCCCTGAGACTCACCATAACATTAATCATAACCACTACTAGTTCCCTGAGACTCACCATAACATTAATCATAACCATTACTAGTTCCCTGAGACTCACCATAACATTAACCATAACCACTACTAGTTCCCTGAGACTCACCATAACATTAACCATAACCACTACTAGTTCCCTGAGACTCACCATAACATTAATCATAACCACTACTAGTTCCCTGAGACTCACCATAACATTAACCATAACCACAACTAGTTCCCTGAGACTCACCATTACATTAATCATAACCACTACTAGTTCCCTGAGACTCACCGTAACATTAATCATAACCACTACTAGTTCCCTGAGACTCACCATAACATTAATCATAACCACTACTAGTTCCCTGAGACTCACCATAACATTAACCATAACCACTACTAGTTCCCTGAGACTCACCATAACATTAATCATAACCACTACTAGTTCCCTGAGACTCACCATAACATTAACCATAACCACTACTAGTTCCCTGAGACTCACCATAACATTAATCATAACCACTACTAGTTCCCTGAGACTCACCATAACATTAATCATAACCATTACTAGTTCCCTGAGACTCACCATAACATTAACCATAACCACTACTAGTTCCCTGAGACTCACCATAACATTAACCATAACCACTACTAGTTCCCTGAGACTCACCATAACATTAATCATAACCACAACTAGTTCCCTGAGACTCACCATAACATTAACCATAACCATTACTAGTTCCCTGAGACTCACCATAACATTAACCATAACCACAACTAGTTCCCTGAGACTCACCATAACATTAACCATAACCACTACTAGTTCCCTGAGACTCACCATAACATTAATCATAACCATTACTAGTTCCCTGAGACTCACCATAACATTAACCATAACCATTACTAGTTCCCTGAGACTCACCATAACATTAACCATAACCACTACTAGTTCCCTGAGACTCACCGTAACATTAACCATAACCACTACTAGTTCCCAACTCTTAACCAAAAACCAACTGATCATGTGATGGTTCACCTTGTGGGGACGTCCCCACGAGGCGAGTGTGTGAACAGATTAATAGATAGTTGTAGAAATAGAAATAATAATAAAATAAGTCCAACGAGACAATTATTTCTGGTAAGAAATGAGAGATGTGCAAGTCAAAATATAAAACACTATAACACAGCTAAGTTAAATTACGTGCAAATAGTCGTAGTGGCAGTTGTAGTAGAATTGGTAGTATGAGATAGCAGTATTAATAGCAGTAGTGCACTAGTAGTCGTAAATGTGATTGAGTTTTAATTGGTATAGTATTAGCAATAGTAGTGATTTGTATGTCGCTTTGGTAGTAGTGCCTTTGAGTACCCTTTAAAGCGCCATACAAATAAAATATATCATCATTATTATTATTATTATTATTATTATTATTATTATTGTTATTATAGTTGTAGCAGTAATGGTGGTGGACGTTATAGCAGCTGTAATATTAGTTGTATTTCAATATATAGTGATAGAAGCAGTAGCACTTTCAGAGATTGCAGCAGCAGTAGTAGTAGTAGTAGTTGTTGTATTAATGGCAGTAGTATTTCTCATACTATCAATAGTAGCGTTAATAGTAGAAGTACTAACAGAAGTTATGGCAGTATTGTTGGAATAATTAGTAGTAGTAGTACAACAGTAGCAGCACTTAGAGTTATAGACACAGCAGCAGTACTTGTACAATAGAAACAGTAGTAATAGTATTTGTAGTAGCAGTGTGAGCACATTTGTGATAGTTTTAATTGGAGTAGTAATAGTGTTAGTTTGAAATTATTCAAGTAAACATGTAGATTCTAACACAATCACGCTTTTTTCAAAGCAGTAATTTAATTTAAAGTTTGTTGCCCTCTGTCGTCGTTTTGAAAGGGCGTGTGATCTGCCAGGAAGAAGACTGAAAACAGGAAGCAGAGAGCTGACCACAGTCTCATGCTGCGCGTTTCCTGTCTGGCTGCAGAGCTGGCCGGAGTTTCACACTGGTTGTTTAACATTAGACCAGTGAGTCGAGAGTTAACCAAAAAACCAAAGCTTGCGCTGACCGTGCAGTGGCCTCGCGGGGACGTCGGTCCCCGTAACGTAGTGTGCAAACAGATTAATAAATAATCGTTTGTGTCACTTAGGAGGACAACGCGCTGACTTATTGTTCATTATCAGTAACGTTTGCTGGAAACTGAAGAAGTGGAAGAAGTAGTAGTATTTGCAGTAAAGTAACAGCACTTTCAATGGCAGTAGTAGTATTTGTCGTACTTTAATTAGAATAGTAGCCGTAGTTGAAGTATTTTTAAGTAGTAGTGTGAGATGAGGTAGTAACTGTGAATAGACGCAGGCATGTGTTCAATTCTTGTACTTTGTTTTGATAAGTGCTCTATAAATAAAGTTTTATTATTATTATTATTATTATTATTATAGTTGTAGCAGTAATGGTGGTGGACGTTATAGCAGCTGTAATATTAGTTGTATTTCAATATATAGTGATAGAAGCAGTAGCACTTGCAGAGATTGCAGCAGTAGTAGTTGTATTAATGGCAGTAGTATTTCTCATACTATCAATAGTAGCGTTAATAGTAGAAGTACTAACAGAAGTTATGGCAGTATTGTTGGAATAATTAGTAGTAGTAGTACAACAGTAGCAGCACTTAGAGTTATAGACACAGCAGCAGTACTTGTACAATAGAAACAGTAGTAATAGTATTTGTAGTAGCAGTGTGAGCACATTTGTGATAGTTTTAATTGGAGTAGTAATAGTGTTAGTTTGAAATTATTCAAGTAAACGTAGATTCTAACACAATCACGCTTTTTTTTTTCAAAGCAGTAATTTAATTTAAAGTTTGTTGCCCTCTGTCGTCGTTTTGAAAGGGCGTGTGATCTGCCAGGAAGAAGACTGAAAACAGGAAGCAGAGAGCTGACCACAGTCTCATGCTGCGCGTTTCCTGTCTGGCTGCAGAGCTGGCCGGAGTTTCACACTGGTTGTTTAACATTAGACCAGTGAGTCGAGAGTTAACCAAAAAACCAAAGCTTGCGCTGACCGTGCAGTGGCCTCGCGGGGACGTCGGTCCCCGTAACGTAGTGTGCAAACAGATTAATAAATAATCGTTTGTGTCACTTAGGAGGACAACGCGCTGACTTATTGTTCATTATCAGTAACGTTTGCTGGAAACTGAAGAAGTGGAAGAAGTAGTAGTATTTGCAGTAAAGTAACAGCACTTTCAATGGCAGTAGTAGTATTTGTCGTACTTTAATTAGAATAGTAGCCGTAGTTGAAGTATTTTTAAGTAGTAGTGTGAGATGAGGTAGTAACTGTGAATAGACGCAGGCATGTGTTCAATTCTTGTACTTTGTTTTGATAAGTGCTCTATAAATAAAGTTTTATTATTATTATTTATTTATTTATTATAATAGCAGTAGCAGCAGTAGCGCTCACTGTAATTGTAGCAGTAATATAGCAGCTGTAGCAGTAGTGGTACTTTGGGTATTGTTGCAGTAACTAGTACCAGTGGCAGTATTTATTTGTCATATTTTAATTATAATCTTAGTAGTTAGTTGTTGTAGTATAAAGTGTCAGTAGTGGACTAGTGGTAATATATGTGATATCAACAGGACTCGGTGTAGTACTGGCAGTAGTAGCTGTACTCGCGGCTGGAGCAGGGGTACTTGTCGTCATGGTAGCGTAAGATACGGTTGTAGTTATTGATAGCAGCTGCGGACGGTACTTCACAAACCATGACGACGACGCACACAAACGGAAACACAGAATGTGGAAACGCGTACGGCGATTATACGTAATGCGTGTGCAGTTCAGCTCCCCGAGCTTTTCAAGTGGCCCAACAGGGCGGAAAGGGCAATGACCGATACACGAGCGCAAGCGAGTCCAGATCCGGTTCGGTCCAGTGCCTGCAGGTCTGTATAGGGGATCTTGATCCAAGTGTCTGTCTTCAGTACACGAGTACTAGCAGTAGTTGTGATAAAGCAGTGGAAGCACTAACGGTAGCAGAGGTGATGTAAATCTTTGAGCAGTTATTTTGGATCTATTGTGATCAATCGGATGACGATCGGCTGCGATTGATCGGCGCAGTACGACCGCAGTACGTGCAGTAGTGTTAGTCGTGGCGGAGCTGCCGCAGTCGTACTTTCAGCGGTTTGCATAATGTTTTTTGTGCAGGAGCAGTTGTGGTATTTACAGACAGTAGTGCTGTGGAGGATTGCAGTACTGTGCGGCTCCACTAGGAGGCGCTGTGGTGTAACGCACTGAGGACTGAGTGTTGTGTGTGTGTGTGTGTGTGTGCTTCATGTACTTTATTTTGCCTCTGTTTTAGGTTATTGATCAGCACAAATTGAACATATATGACGTAAATAACAACAATAACATATAGATATAATTTAACTGCTCTCAGAATCCCTCTAAAAAACTAATATTAAATAATAATAATAATAATAAATATACTGATCTGATGCTTTTTGATTGGTTATGTATTGATGAATTGTTTTGTGTGTGTGTTTTTTGTTTCCCAAAGGAAGACTCTTTCCATTTTGGTGTATAAATAAAAAAATAAAGTAAAATAACTTCTGCTCTTCATATCTGTCCAGTTTCAACAATAAGGAATTGTTAAAGGAAATGAAAGTATCGATACACGGAGCCTTGTGAAGTCGGCGTTGTTTATCCTGAAAAGCACCATAATGAATGCAGTGCTGATTTCAAAATAAAAGCACCGCATTTAAAACTTTTGGCAAGAAGTTTTGTTTTTACAGGAGTTTGCAAATTTCTGTTATTTTTAAAAGTAATATTGAGATTAGATTTGATAAATACAGATAAATGCAGTCTCATTAGTTAGTAGTCCTATACTATTTTTATTCTTTTTTCTTTGTGACTTTAATTTTATTATCCCATGCTAAAATAAATAAAAACATTTAAAATATAAAACCTCACTTAAACTAGAATGAAACCACACCAGCATTCAAATCAGCGAAGAAAAAAAAAATCTAAATCAATTTCAACGGATTCGCCGCAATCTGAGGATTTAATTTGCGTCGGTGAAGTAAACGCCGGCAAATATTTTGTGGCGAGTTCAACTTTGGTGAATTCACCAATAACAAGCCGTCTTGACAGAGCTGACCTTCGAGCGAAGGGGGGGGCCGCGGACTCCAAGATGGAGGAGGCTATTGTAGCTTAGCATGTTAGCTAACATCCAGCTCCTGTGTCAGAGTATAAACACAACAGTTAGGAGGCACGACATCGTACTCATTGTCCTATTAGCAACCAAGCTAACTCACGATTAGCGAGATCGTTAGCCTTGAGAATCCGCTCACTTAAACTGTATATTGAAATTATGTACAAGATGGAGGAGGCTATTGTAGCTTAGCATGTACAACCCTGAGACAAAATGTCAGCTATGTGGCGGAGGAAACGGCTCAGAACAGAGAAAGAAGCTCCGGGAGTTATTGTGGCTAGTGCTAGCATGTTAGCCGTTAGCTCGCCAGCGACAGTCGTTTAATTAATTAACAAACTGAAAAAGGGTATAAGTTAAAAAATTTAAACAAATTTAAGGTACTTTACTTGAGTGTATTTCCATTTTATGCTACTTATACTTTTACTCCACTAAGTTTATAACTTTAGTTACTTTGCAGATTACGATTATTAACACAAAATATAATCAACTAATAAACTGATATGTTATTATGGATGAAGCAGAATATAAAGTGATTAAAATGAGCTCCCTCTTTTATTCTGAAGGCGCGCAGCGGAAGTGTGGCGGTTCGTTTTTTGCGTGACTTGACGCGTCGGAGCGCGAGCGCGGCAGAGAGAGACGTGGAGGAGGAGGAGGAGGAGAGGAAGAGAGGGAGGCTGTATCCGTGTGGAGGAAGAGGAGGAAGAGGAGGGTAAAACCAGCAGACGGACGGACGGACGGACGACGGGACCGGAAAGAAAGAAAAGACATGTGGAATAATCCGCGAGCTGCGCGCGCGACACCCTGAGGAATATTTCCGCTCGTGGAGGATTATTTAAAAAAAATTTGTTTTTCATTTTCGGGCTGAATTTTTCTGGATTTGATCCCGCGGCTGCTTCCTGTCGGGACTTCACGGAGGCACACACACACACACACACACACACACACACACTCACTGAGAGTTCAGCCCGGTACCGGACGGCGCGTGCACACGCGCGCGCGAATGTGCGTGCGTGTCCAGGTGTGTGTGCCCGCTCACAGCTTTCATTTATTGCTGTTGTTCTTAAATTTGATGTTTTTCCAACGGAGTTCTGCTCAGCTCCGGGCTCCTTGTTTCTGACCTGTGCGCTTGCGTGCTCTGCGTGTCTCACACCAGGAGCAATTCATAAACACCTTTATTTTTTATTTATTTTGCAGTGTGTGTGTGTGTGTGTGTGCGTGTGTGTGTTGTGGGTGTGCACGTGCGCGTCCACGCCCCCGTCCACGCGGCAGATCAATGAGGATGGATTTATTTACTTTAGCACGCGAGGAGAAGCTTTAAATACTTTTGATTCCTCTTGTTTTCACCGGATGGATTTTAAATCAAAAATAATAAAACTGAAACGTTAAAAAACTGGACTTCCCTCCGCAGAAGAAGGTGAGTTTAATTATTTTATTATTAACATCACTGCGTTATTAGACTTTTCATGACATTTATTGCACAACAATCTCACAATAATCCTACAATCAATTAATAATATTTCTATAGTATTGACATTTGTGCACTTTACTGTGTCCGCTATGGAATAATATTCCTATAAACTGATAAAATCCAAAGTGTCAATAATATTTCAGCGCGTGGCTGTAAAGCTTCTGTAGTAATGCTGTAATTTATATAATATTCCAATGGGAGTCTGGTACAGTCACTGAACTCCTTTATATATGAAACAGCACGAGTTATCAATGATTCTAAAGTAACTCAAATATTGATTATATCTTATAATATTTCAGGATGCAGTATTTGTGTTTGACGGTTTTTACGACTTTTATTGCAGCTTTCGTTGTATTTTCACTGAACGTGGCGAAGTTTGTCATTTTTATATCGCGATACCGATATGATATACGATTTCTCGCTCGTCTGTCTTTTTCAATCATCTCTGGACCCCTCAGGTTGGCCATGTGGCCCCTCGGGGGGGCCCCGACTCCTCAGGTTGGTCCAACACAACCAGAGATGTTAAAAGGACAGTTTACATCATTATGATGTCACGCCCTAACATTAAAAACTGTGTCCAGTGGTTTCCAGACCTCCCTCAGTGTTTCCGAACGTAACCAAACTTCATTCAAAAAAATCAGTATTTCAGAAATACAGAGGGAACTGTTTGACACGACGTTAGACGCTAAAGAAACGTGTTTTTAAAGCTGCCGGTGGTTAATATGAGAGGAGGTCATGTGACGTCACAGAGATCAGAGGTGATGTCACACCTTTCAGGTTATTATATTATATATATTAATTTCGCGTTAAGTTTGTTTTAGTTATATATTTGATTTTAGTTCAGCGTCATATTAAAACTCTAAATTGATTCGGATTAAGGCGTTAACGTTCTGATCCTTGAAGCCAAACTTCTTGAGTGGTTTTTATTCGGACGTCACAGAAAAAATTTAAACGCGAGAGAATTGATAATCTTCGTGCGTACGACGTGTTTTGGTGAGAGACGCCGAATGTAAACAGAAACTTGCTTACAAGAAAACTCCACGGTGTAGCTTTAAAGCTAGGTTCAGGCGCGAGAATGACGTCATTGCGTCTTTCGCGTCGAGCGCAAACGCTCCGCAAGTTGTCGCTCGGTCGCGCGCCTTTTCATTTCAGCACAGAAACGTCCGAAGGTAAGCTAGCCGAGCACGTTCTTCTAGTAACGCCCGTTGTCTTCTTGCTTATTCACGCAATATTTTGTTTTTAAAGCCCCCTGGCGTTTTTTGGAGAATACCGCAGCGAGCAACGCGTCGTTCATAAACGCCGCTCTCACGCCATGCTGCGCGCGCTCTCGCGCCACGCTGCGCCACGCTGCGCCGCTCTTGCGCCACGCTGCGCCGCTCGCGCCACGCTGCGCCGCTCGCGCCTGCTGCGCCACGCTGCGCCGCTCGCGCCTGCTGCGCCACGCTGCGCGCTCTCGCGCCTGCTGCGCCGCTCGCGCCACGCTGCGCCGCTCTCGCGCCTGCTGCGCCACGCTGCGCCGCTCGCGCGCCTGCTGCGCCACGCTGCGCCGCTCGCGCCTGCTGCGCCACGCTGCGCGCTCTCGCGCCTGCTGCGCCACGCTGCGCCGCTCTCACGCCATGCTGCGCGCGCTCTCGCGCCACGCTGCGCCACGCTGCGCCGCTCTTGCGCCACGCTGCGCCGCTCGCGCCACGCTGCGCCGCTCGCGCCTGCTGCGCCACGCTGCGCCGCTCGCGCCTGCTGCGCCACGCTGCGCCGCTCTCGCGCCTGCTGCGCCACGCTGCGCCGCTCTGCGCCTGCTGCGCCACGCTGCGCCGCTCTCGCGCCTGCTGCGCCACGCTGCGCCGCTCTCGCGCCACGCTGCGCCATGCTGCGCCACTCTCGCGCCACGCTGCGGCGCTCTCGCGCGAGTTTAAACAAAGCTTAAGGTCTTTTCTTGCAGCTTTAATGACGAGTCCTATAATAATTCTGACTCATAGTTTCTTAGTCATTTTATTGATTGATCCAGCTGCCGGACGCTGAAGCTGATCCGGGCTGTAATTATCTTCTGATTTAAATTTTATGAGATGAAACTTTAATGAGCCCTGCCGGGAAAAACGGCACTAAACGCTGTTTATTTAACCGCCGAACGCCGGGAAATGTGTCTGTTAACGAGGCCGAAGACGCTGCGTTAACATCCTTTAGAAAAATACCTCAAGCGTCTTAAACTCCCTTCATTTTCCGTAAATGTAACCTGTGAAATATCTCACACACGTTCAAATCAGGAACTAATCGTGAGTGACAGTAAAGTTATTGATTACACTGTTGAAGTGACACCAGTCGTGTGTTTGACCCTCGGCGCGACGGCTCGATACACAAGCTGCTGTTTGTCGTTACTGACACAAATTAAAAATGCACATTTAAAAAACGTGAAATTAACAGTTTTTACAGGAAATTTTGGCCTCAAATCTGCAGATCCAGGTGTGTGTGTGTGTGTGTGTGTGTGTGTGTGTGTGTGTTTGATGGATGAGCATGACACACACACACACACACACGCACGCACATACAGCTGTCCTTCAATAGTCTGGAGATAAGAGCCGTTATTGAAATCCCAGCTCCCTAACAGCCATCAATCACTGTGTGTGTGTGTGTGTGTGTGTGTGTGTGTGTGTGGCAGCCTGTCAGACGGCTGTGTGTGTGTGTGTGTGTGTGTGTGTGTGTGTGTGTGTGTGTGTGTGTGTTCATCGAGCAGCGCTGATACGTTTTCTCTCTCTGCTGGATTATGACTTCCCCGGGAAACGAGGCGACGTGCCTTATCAGTCCTCCGGCTGGGCGATAAAACACACACACACACACACACACACACGTCGAGCCTCATAACATCGCTGCAGACGGAGAGGTGTGTATTTGTGTGTGTGTGTTTTGTGCGAGTGCAGCTGAGACGTAAAACCACACACCAAACTCCTTTGACTTTCTTTATAATTTTAACATCTCCAAACTGTTTTTACCACTTCAGCTTCTTCTGGTTCTGTTGCATCTAGAAAGTAGAACCATGTCTTTGTAGTTTTTGTTCTTCTTTATTGGACTTTTATGTCCTCAGACTCACAAGATTCATGTAACATTTTAGCGTAATTGAAACTATTGTAATTCATTACTTAAATGCACAGAAAATCAGGTCTGAGAAGGCTTAAATTATTGTTTTACAAAGTGTTTAAATGTGAAAGATCATGTTTTTGTCCGAATTTCAACCGTCTGCTGCAGACCAAACTAAGACTTTTTCAAAAGACATTTTCTAAAGTGTGAAAATTTAGCAAATCATAATTTCATTTTGGCCTTTTGACGACACTTTTTGAAATGTTGGTCTTTGTGTCGCACCCACATTTCTAGACTCAGACACCCTGAGGTGTATACGTTTTAAAAAGTATCTTCGTCTCTCACGTTTGGCTTTTTTGTCAGAAACAACGCTTTTAAATAATTATTAATATTTAATAAAATATTCTCAAGTAAAACCTCCCTGGTCTGGTTTAAAAGACAATTTCACACACATTTTAAATCATGCAGAGAAAATGTCGCTGGAAACAGTTTCTATTACAGAGTGAGACCTCTGTTCCTGTACAGAAACCTCAGTGTTAGTTTCAGTCAGTCTGTGTTTTAAAAACTTCCTCCCCTCATGTGGTTTTGGTCTCCGTCTGCAGACATGGCGGACTGAGCGGCGTCCTCGAGGCAGACGGTCCCGTCTGAAGTAGAAACCAGAGCACTGCGGGCCCACAGCATGGTAAGGTCACCGCATACCTTAATTTAATAATTTAAGGTTAAAGAACTGAGCTTGTCAGATTTAGTCTGACTGACATGATGCTGAAACTTTGAGGAAACTGACATAAATCTGTGTTTTTCTCTGAAAGTTTTAAAAAAAAGACATACAAACATAAAACTGGGGCACCCTGGGAAAAAAAAAAAAAAGGTTTTAATTAAACTGGCATGAAAGTCAATTTGTCAAAGTGTCACGTTACGAAATGTCACAAAACGTTGCGTCAGGTCATTGTCGCGTCGTGAGAAGTGACGAAACGTCGCGTCGCGAAATGTCTTTGACAAAATGTGGCGTCACGTCACACCAGCTGTAGTAACTGTTGTTTGTTTATAAAAAAGCACAACTTACCGCAAGAAAACTAAATCGAACTTCTGTTTTAACGTATACATACAGGAGCTTTTCATCACTGCTTTTCCATTAATTCCTCTAATTCTAAGAGTTTAATTTTCCTCCAGCCAAACTTTTCGATCTCTTTCATTTTCTTTTATTTTTTTCGGTGCCCTGAAATCGGAGCGAGTGAAGGATCTCTCTGCTCCCTCCACGTCTCAGGCGGCCACCCAGCTGTCTGGATAATTTCCTAATGGCCCTGCGGCTGATAGCCAATCAGAGATGGTTCACGACGCAGTGTGACAGGAAATTCAATTAGGCTGTTTTTTTTCCTTCAATATTGCTCTGCCTGACTCTCTCTCTCCTACTTCCATGCTTTCCCTTTGTCTCTCGCTCTCTTTGTTTGTCTCCGGCCTCCTCCTTTTCTTTTTTTTTTTCGGTGCCCTGAAATCGGAGCGAGTGAAGGATCTCTCTGCTCCCTCCACGTCTCAGGCGGCCACCCAGCTGTCTGGATAATTTCCTAATGGCCCTGCGGCTGATAGCCAATCAGAGATGGTTCACGACGCAGTGTGACAGGAAATTCAATTAGGCTGTTTTTTTTCCTTCAATATTGCTCTGCCTGACTCTCTCTCTCCTACTTCCATGCTTTCCCTTTGTCTCTCGCTCTCTTTGTTTGTCTCCGGCCTCCTCCTTTTCTTTTCCTCCCTCTCTCTGGCTTTCTCTGTTCTCTCGCACCCTTGCCTCCCCCTGTCCCCCTGTTTCCTGGATCTGTGGAGGGAGAGTGAAAGAGTAGCTCCGGGCGTTGTATATCATCCAGGAATACTAAAAAAAAAATGAAAAGAAAAGAAACGCTGCTCTCATTTTTCTCTATGAAAGGAAAAATGAAATCACAGGCTTCGTGTCCTGTAGTGGAGAATCTCTAAATGGACAATTCTTTTTTCCTCCCTTCATTGCTGTTTGTCCTTGAAGGCTTAACGCTCGTATTTACTTCACTAACTCTGTACAATGGGAAGAATCATTTAGTACAAAAATCGATACTGCTACTGCGTTGAGTTGTGCATGTTGTACGGCTAAAGAAAATTCCCAATAAGGAAGAAATAATACCAGAGCAATTTTTAAAACATTTCACTACGGTGAATCATTCAGGATTTTATAAATCCTTGTTAACCCTCAGAGGAAGAAAATGTACACATGCTTACTGATCGAGAAAACGTCAGTACCCGACTTTCTCGTTCAGTTGGTAGTTAAGTGGTAGCTAGGGTTTGGCTACGTGGTTGTAAGCGCATTGCTAGGTCGATCAATTTATCGTTTAAATATTTTTTAGAAATAAAAGAGTTTCCAGAGTCTCAAATGTGAATATATGCTGGTTTTATCAGTCTTTTATGATAGTAAACTAAATATCTTTGTTTTGTTTTGAAGTGTTGTTAGAACAAAACAACCAATCTGAAGACGTCATCTTGGGCTCTGGGAAACTGGGATGGACATTTATTTATTTTTTTCAGGTATTTTGTTGATCAAATGATGATATTTGATGAAAATAATCCTTAGCTGCAGCCCACATTAAATGACTGAGTTAACAGGAGACACGCTGGATGACAGGTACACTAAGATTAGAATAGCATCACAAGGTAACCCCTGAAAATCCAGTGAGAACACAAAACCATGTTTCTGTACCGAAACTGAAATGGACTATCAAACAAAGTTTACCTTGCCTTAAGTGGTTGCTAAGGGTAGTTGCAATAGTGTTGCTATATTTTTAAAAAGCGTAAAACAAATACAAAGCATTCAAAATGTTTTAACCGTTTAATAGAACAAATACTTTAAACATAGCTTACTATGTGCTAAATCAGAGAGCAACAAAGTACTGTTTCTGGTGTTATGAAGGATCACTTCTGTTCGGAACTGTATCCTACACAAAAACGCAGTTGTGAAATCATTCAAATCATCTGTTTTACAGCAGTCTGGTCATTACTTACTTTGACTCTCCTCTCCATGTTGCAGGTGGATGCCAGCACAACTTACAGGATGAACCCGCTCGCTGCCCTCAGCATCGACCGCAACGCTCTGGTGGGGGAAAACTACCGCCCCCACGGAGGAATTTTCTATCCCGGCATCCATCCTCTCTCTACTGAAAAGCCCCAGGAGGCTGGCACTTCTCTCCCGCTTGGTTATGATCTTCTGTACAAACCAGATGTAACCCTGTTGGATGGCCAGAAATCCGCAAATGGATATGTTGGACTTTATAAAAGCCCACCACCAGGGTTGCAGAAACCCCTGATTGTCTCTGCTGCAGGAGGTGATGCCCTGGGGCTGGACCGCCACATTATACCCAATGACAAGCAGTCAGAACTGGGCCTGAATGGTGCCAGCAGCTTCCTGAGATCGCCCTGGATGAGCCCTTATGCCGATGCAACAATGTACCCCTTCTTGGACATGGCATACAAGGCCTCCTTCCTGTCCCAGCCATCACCCTTCATCCACCAGCAGCTGGCATATCAATCTCTGTGTGCCGCTGGGGCAAGAAGCAGCACACCTGGGGAAGACAGACTTTTCTACCTGCCTCATTATACCCCGGCCCATATCTCCTCCTCGCTGGGCCCTCCAATCAGGATCCCTACGGCCACTCCAGCCCCTGCTGTCCTTTCACCCCTGCCCCACTGCCAGGACAAGGCCCTGCAGGGCCTTGGTCCTCAGGTACATCAGGAACACTCTGCCTTCAGCACCAGTTCACAGATCCACCAGGAGCCCCAGCCTCAAGCTGTTCACCATACTGAGCGACAACATGGCAGCAGTAGCAGTGGCGCAAAATCCAGTCAGCCCACTTCCACCAAGAACACTCTTAGCAGCAGCAGTGGTGGAAGTAGTGGTGCCCCTGTTAACAGTTCAGCTAGCACTGCTGCCTTAGAGTCAACCCCAGTTACCCGTCCTCCCCCACCCCAACCCCTCAGCAACACCACTACAGACCTCCAGAAGTCGCTTTACAGAAGCACCTCCTCATCCTCAACCACACTTTCAGTGTCTCACCCCTTTTACATGTGCAGCCTGAGCTCTGAGAACTGCTCTCCCATGCACTCAGGCAGCATCAAAACCAAAGATGCCAGCTCAGACCGCTGTAGTGCAGAGAAGTGCATATCACCTGCAAAGACATCACTGGACAGAGCTGTACCTCAAAAGCCTGCCAAAAACCCAGGGGAAAAACCATTGGATCTGTCTGCCAAAGAGTTGGAAGGATTCTCAAATGGATTTCCATCCAAATTAGAGGCCCTGTCCAAGTTGGGGTATTTACCACCATCTCGTTACGGGCTGCTAGCCAGTCAGGACCAGCACCTAAAGGAGGGTCTACCCCCACCTGTTAGCACGTCAGCAAAGACTCCAGATCGTCCTGAAATGATCAATACTGTGTCCTCCCCTTGGGTTGTTCCCGGTCCTTCCCCTGCCATCAGCTCTGTCCACAGCAGAGGCTCCCAAATTATGAAAAACAAGAGTGTAGACAATGTTCCTCATCATCATCATGAGCCTCAAAGCTCACCTGGCTCCACGACAGTTGAGGTAACCAGTATTCCCAGCCCTGCCTCAGGGGGAAGACCCTCTGCATCATCTCCTTCCCCAAAGTCCAAAGTTGAATGGCCACGAGCCCCCCCTACTGATTTGGAGAAAGTCCATCCAAGCAGTAAAGGAGAAACTCGTACATGCCTTGGAAAACAGAGCATAACTCCAGCTAAACCAGAGACTCACAAGAGCCAACCTCATCCACAGCAGCAACAGCAGTCTCATGTGGAAAATGGAAACTCTTCCAGTCAAATTTATGGTGAGTCCTACCTCCCTCCTGGATTAGGTTACACAAACCGCTACATCCCTTATGCAGTTGCTGAGAATATGTCCTTGCAACGCATGACCATACCAGGCAAAGGGCCTGTCTATCCCCACCCAGTCTTGCTTGGCAGCTGCAGCTTTTACCCACCTCGTATTGCACCAAAACATGGCCTTCTATATGGAGTACATCCAAACCAGGGTGACTTCATGACATACCAGAATTCCCGGGGGATGGCCCCTCCACCTGCTTCCTCCCACCCAGGTCTTGACTGTCTTGAGACCCAGGATAAAACCTGGAATGCAGAACCATACAGGAACCAGGAAAGGCCGGATGCTGACAGCTCCCAAAAGAGTGACAATGAGAGAGACAAGTCCACAAACCAAACCACAAAGGCTTCAGGCAAAAGCCTTACTTCTGTCAGAGATGATGTAGTTTGTATTGACCTGGTGCGCGATGAGGAAGATGATGATTTGTCCACCAACAAGCACAGCTCCCTATCTACCATAAGAGAAGATTCCTCCAAGCATGGTGGCAGTGGCTGTAACCACATCCAAGAAAGAGAGCCACCCCTCCCTCCCAGCCAGGTTGCAGATCAGAGACAAAGCTTACTATCCCAAACTTCCCAACCACAGCCCCCTCATCACAACTCTTCTTCACCTCCTAGTGATCAGATCCCAGAAGAGATCCCGGAAGAGGAGGACCCACTTAGTCCATTCCCAGACATCCCAGAGGAGCAGACGATGCGCTGTGCTCGAACTTCTCCATACCAATTTTCTAGAAAATGTAAAATTGGAGCTTCTGGTGGTGCTGGGGACTTGCTAGCAGGCGTCACTAGTGGTAGGAATAATGGTGTTGATGGGAAGAGTGCTCGTAATGACACTAAGTCAGAGACCTCAACCAATAAAACTGCTAACCCTGAGCAAAGCCCTTCCCGAAATGGCAACTCATTGGGTCCTTTTAGCAAAGAAATTCTTCTAGTGACTGTACCAATTCTAACAACATCATGGGAGCAGTGTCTAAAGTCACCAGTCACAAGAGTCCAGCTTCTGGGGGCAACTGTCATTCAGACAGTCCAGTTTGCAGCAGTAAGGGACCTGCATGTAGAGATTTCAGTCCCCAGGTCCCAGCATGTAGGAGTTTTAATCCCAGGGTTCCAGTTGTGAACAGCAGGGCCCCACTGTGTGTTAACATCAACCCAAGAAGTCCCACATGTAACAGTGGAGATGCAAACAATACAAATTTTGTCAACAGAAATTTTGTGGGTCCATGTTGCAGAAATCTGGCTCTGAGGGCTCCAACTTGTGAACCCAGAATTTCCAGCGGTCCAACTCATGGAAATAGCAACCCTGTGAGTCCAAACTGCAGGAGCATCAATCCCAAATTTACAAATTGTGAAAACCACAATGCCATGCACCAAATATGCGGAAACGTCAATCTCAGGGCTTCTGCATGCGGAAAGAACAGTTTTAGTTGTCCAAATTGTGGAAATACCCTCTCTAAAGGCCAGTCTTTTGGAAATAACCATACCTGTGTAAATAACAACCTTAGGGTCCCCACATACGGAAACAATTTTCCTCGGGGCCCAAACTGTCGGCACCTTTCACCTGGCAATCCTATCAATGGAGGCTTTAACTTGATGCCTGCAGATCTGACGCCAGAACCGCCAGTTAACAAAGACCTAAAATGTGAAGGCCGTTCCACCAATGAGACAGAACCCAGGAGAGAGGAGCTAAACTCTAGCCTCACCACTGCTAGTTGTGGAGATGGGAAGAAAGACATCCTGGACAGCATGGATCCCCTGGCAGACGAGGATGAGGACCCCGGCTGCAGCAAGAACCGGCGCTCCGGCCTCACCAAACGCATCGCCAATTCATCCGGCTACGTGGGCGACCGGTTTAAATGCGTGACCACGGAGCTTTACGCCGACTCCAGCAAGCTGAGCAGAGAGCAGAGAGCACTTCAGGTAAGATCTCGGTTTTTTCCCTCATCCCTTCGTTAGTCAATGAAACAGTGATAGTCTGGTGAGACAGAGAGGCAAATCAAATTTTCACTGGTGGTCTGGAGTTTAATCATCGCACCGCTGCTGCCTGTTTGGGTTTGTTTTCTGATATTGATTTTTCTGCTTACTGTTCATTAAGGCAATTTAACTCTCGCTCACTGAGAGGAGACAGACCGGCCCTTCACTGTGGTCTATTTCTACTGAACAGTTCTGGGTTTGACCCGAGGAAAAACCAGTTAAAACCAGGACGTCACCACCGGAGAAGTCCCGCTTTTCATTGTATAACTGCTGGAAGTTTCTTTCTTCAGCCCCAGAAGGTTTACGTCAAAAAAAGGCAAATTTAATTTAGAAGTTTAAATTCCTCCTGCTGGGAAATACACAGAGGACCGATACAATAGTATGAAATGTACAAAATAATGTTGTATAAGGAGATTCAAGAAGATTTTAGGAGATTAGAGGAGGTGTAAAAAGTTGATACACAAGTGTACGAGATGATGTGGAGGCAGGTGGAGTTGTGTTAGTTGTGTGTGTGGGGGGGGGGGTGTATGGAGTGGAACTAAGTTGAATGAACATAATTTATGTAGGGAAATAAATAAACAAGATTTGGCTGATGCCAATTCAATCCGTTTATGGGGGGGCATGAGCTTCTTTCGGCTTCTAAAGGGCGCGCGAGCTTCTTTCGGCTTCTAAAGGGGGGCGCGACTAACCTAATTGTAGAAATTGTCCAATATCGACGTTCTTGTCTGGCGATAGGATTAATGAATCTGAGCATTTGGCCTGTTGGGAACTGGATCCAAAATGGAAACCGCTATCAGAACCCAAAAAGATTGATCTACTTTGGAGACTGTTTTCCAGAAACTCCAACAGCGTAGTGTTGATGGAGGCCAAATGAGAACAGCAGTGTTTTCAAATGTAGCTGGCTTATTGTGGATGCTGGATGTTGAAGGAGGTGTGTATGAGGATGTGTTTGGAGGCTTTGACGAGGTTTTTGAATCTGGCAGGAAATGTAGTAAAGAATTATCAGGTCTTTCTTCTTTTTCCGCCTACAAATATTTTGGGTCGTGCTGAGGTTGAGTTAGGATAACGCAGCGGCTGTATGTTTGTGGCTCCAGGCGACTGTTATCCTGCTGGGTTTCCCCAAAAAATGAAGAAAATGGAGGCAGAAAGGAAAACTTTTCGCTGTCTTAATACATTTACCTCAGTCTCTTCTTTTTCTCTTTTTCCTTTCATCTATGTCTCAACATAAATTTTCTTTTTGCTCTATTTTTGTTTCTCTGCCTCTCTATTCGTCGCTTGCTCTTGCTTCTTGTTATTCCTGTTTCTCATTCTTTCTCTTCACCTCCTCGTCCCCTCGAGATCCCCCCTTCAACTCAAATGAAATCTCTCCATCCTCCTCCCCCTCTTCATCCTCCTTTTCCATCCCTCGGCAGATGGAGGAGGAAGGAAAGTGGTACTTTTAATGAAATCCTCCTCCTCCTCCTTTTTTCCTCCTCTTCCTCATCCTTGGAGCCCAGATTAGCCTTGACTACTTTAAGCACACACACACAGAGAAAGTGTGTGGTTTGGCTTGTGTTGATTTCCTAATGGAGGTTGGTTTGTGTTGAAGCAAGAATAAATAAATAATGAACTACATTTCCCACCAAACAGCCTCTCCTTATGGTAAGAAATGGACCAAAACAATTGCTTCTGTTTTCTGCTGAGTGACACGAGTCAAACACCAAAACCCAAACTGTGAGCTGTAAACAAATATGTCTGAATGTTCGACTATTCTGAGAAAACGTGAAAATCATAATGTAATTTAAGACGCTTTGAGTTGCATTATGGGAAAGATAGGATCCAGTGTTTTTTGGAGTTTGACCTATACGATGGCAAAAAAAAGTTGAAGCGCTGGAATTTAAGCACTGAAAGAAGTTGAAGTGTCCGTTGTAGTGAACGTGCTGAAAGTAATTGAAGTAGTGACAGTTGAAACAAACACGGAAAAAACGCCGAAAGGCCGTGCAAATACTACAAAGAGTTGGCGCAAATTAAAGTGCTTTAAGGAGTCGATGTGTTGGTTGAAGTGAAAGTGCAGAAAACAGTTGAAAAGCCAGTTGAAGTGTAACACTGAAAGCAATGAGTGAAGACGTAGTTGAGGCAAGAACTGAAAGACATTTAAGTGTCAGATGACATTTTTGTTGAAGTGCAACAATGAAGGATGTGAAAGCGTCATTTAAGTGAAGAACATTAAGTACTAAAAGTCACTGTTCTGTTTAGGCTGTAGACCTTGTGCACTTTTGTTTTCCTGGGATAACTGTCATAAGGAAGGAAGTTTTAAAAATTGGACATTGTGTAAAATGAGTGTGTGAATTTTTTTATGTTTTGGCAAAAATCTTACTACCTAATAAAACTAATATTTAAATATCTGTGCGTTGTTTTAAATTTGGTTCCGGACAGAAAGAGTCAAATTTGACTATATAAATGGCTAAAGATAATCAGGGGACAAAGTAATTTTTCGTGTTTGTTTGTGAGACAGCAGATATTCATTTCCTTTATCGCATTCAAAGTATTAACTGTCTTGTGTGTGAAGCGTCTCTCTCCGCTGTCTCCCTCCCTCTCAGACGACAGGCGGTTTATTCCCTCTGGTAGGCTGTTTGCTCGGTCAGTCGTGGCTCCTGACGAAGGGTGTTGGTGGTGGATGAGGGGGGTTACCGCTCAAATTAACTTACATCTCGCTCCTACGCCCTTGGGTGCTGCCGGCTCTGGGCAGCAGCGTCGGATGGATTTGTAGCTCGTTTCACGGGCCATTAATTTTTAAAATGGGTTTGTGGTCAGGGCAGAGTGAGGTGAGCGAGAAATACTGGCCTGTCAGGCAGCGCGCGGGGAACGGTTACCGCCGGTTACTAGTGGTTACCAACGGTTACGAGGTTTGGTTTGGTTCATATCAGTGTAGGATGAACATCCTGGATATTCAGCGTCTTTTTCTCTGGAGAAAATGTCTCTTTGAGTTGGACGCCGGTGCAGTTTAACTCAGAAAATGTGTTAAAGATCAGACAGAAAAAAGGCGTCTCATGGTCGTTTAGTTTTTTTGTTAACGAGTGAGACGTCACTATAACATTTAAAAATTAAATGCATGTTCAGTGTCTTAAAATGATATGTATCTGCATGGGAATAATAGGTGAAGCTGAAGCACTGAACGAAGTGCAAAAAAACACTGAAAGTGGCAGATGAAATTTTAGCACTGATAAAAGCTGAAGTGGCGGTTTAAGTGAAAGTGCTGAAAAGATAAATGAGTTGAAGTATCAGTTGAGGTGAATATATGGAAAGGTGTTGTAATGTCAGAAGAAAAGAAAGTGCTGTGAGCAGTTGAAGTGTCAGTTAAGGGGTAAACACTTAAAGGAGTTGAAGTGTCCGTTGAAATTCAAGCATTGAAAGTATAATCACTGAAAAGCACAGTTCACTGCAAGCCCTAAAATAAGTTTAAATGTCTGGCAAGGGGTGAGCACTGAAAGCAGCTGAAGTGTCATTTTAATAAGTAATGAACACTGTAGCCTCTAGGGGGCGCTAGTAGCACTTAAGCACTTTAATCTCAAAGGCAGAAATTGTTCAGAAACAGTTTAAACCTCCTGTTTGTGGATTTCTTTTAGTAAATTTGATGTTATGTAAAGGAAAACATGTTTTCTGGATTTCACCCCAGCAGCACCTGTTCACTGTTTCTTGGAGCGGCTTCACCAACTTTATATTTTCTCTCAGTTTGTGTGTTCAAATGCCAACAAAGAGTTTTTTTCTGTCCTTCAAAGCAGCAGAGTCTGGGGTCACAGAGCGAGTTCTGAAAGTTTATATCTTGTGGTGTGTTTGTGGTTCGAGGCAGTGAAATCCTGAAGCTTCCCGAGGCTCCAGCTGCCAGAGAAAATAGCCAAGAACTCACCTCTGGCTGACAGCTGCTGTTTATATCTGAGCATCGCTGAAAGTCTGGAGTTAAAGCAGAAAAGGTCCAGCCAGTTAAGGTGATGAAACGCTGATTTTGTTTAAGAGATATCAACCGAAGGAATCAGCTGTCACTCAGGCATCGACGGACTCTGTTCTCTGATGCTGTTGAACGTTTTCTTACGTCGCTAATGTTTGTTAAAAAAGCAGCCCGGAGAAGATGGGCCACTCAGAAATTTGGGGAAACCTCCTGATTTTCTTGTACTTTAAAACAAAAATGTGATACTTTCTGTCCTTATCAAGTAAACAAGGTTTGTTCTCGCTGATGTTGTATCATTTGAAACATTTCAGTTCAAGTGAAAGTGCTGAAGATGTTAGACGAGCCAGTGTAAAGTGCACGCGAGGAGATGAAGTGTCAGTTCAAGTAGCAGTTCTGAAAGAAGTCGAAGTGACGGGTGAAACAAGCACTTGATGAAATTTTAGCGGCAGGTGATATATAAGCACTGAAAGGAGTTAACGTGTCAGCTGATGTGTAGTGAAGTATAAGCAATAAATTAAGTGGTAGTCGAAACAAGCACTGAAAGAAAAAAGCGCTGAAGTGCTTTACTCTCACTGATGCTGTATTATTTATCCTTTTTCTCAGAGAGCAATGCTGCGTTTCTCCGAGCTGGAGCTGAAGGAGAAAGAGGGAGGAAGAGGAGAAGAAGAAGAAGATGATGAAGAAGATGATGAAGGAGAAGGAGAAGGGATACCGGCAGCAGTGGTGGTGGCGTCAGGGGAGACGGAGCTGGCAGATGGCCAGCGGGGAGACGGAGGGAGGGAAGAAGAAGAAGACGAGGAGGAGGAGGAGGGTGGAGGAGGAGGAGGAGGAGGAGGGTGGGAGCGCTGCCAGCAGAGCGAGGGGAGGCGAGGAGGAGGAGGAAGAACTCCCTCCGCAGCCACCGTCGAGGAACCGAGAGGTAAGAGGATTTCCGGACAGCGCTGAAGGATGATGTGCACGCTCACACACACACACACACACACACACACATATATATAAGACGTTAAAACACACACGCTTGTTTTTTTAGGTTGATCTCACTCGCTTGAAGTCGTCGCTTTCTTTGTCTCTTTCTTTTTTGTGCGCTCTGTGTGTGTGTGTGTGTGTGTGTGTGTGTGTGTGTGTGTGTGTGATTCAGACACATTTGAACTCTCGGTGCACCTCGCTCACTTAAAGCCGAGCACACCGCTGCCCTCATTTTCTCTAGGAAGCCGAGTGTGCACAAGACACACACATATACATGCACACACACACACTGTAAAAATCCAGACCTGGTGCGTTTTGTGATCAGTTTAAAATCAGGGCTGGAAGTATGGAAGTTAATTAACGACAAACTGAGATAATTAAATTTCACTGCGTGAGTTGAAGGGTAAGTCCAGATCTGAAAAGCAGGTGATGAAAGAATCAAGGTATCAAGGCTAAACTGATCCGATTCCAGTCGTTCAAACAGGATGTAAAGCTAATTTCTGCCTCTTCTTTTTTGGCAAATTTGACCACTAGGGTGTTAAAGCAGCCAGTATTCAGACTGTACAGATGTGTACACAAGTGCCCTGTTAGTATTCTGTTATACACGACTGTTACGTTTAAGTGGGTACACATGCAACATATCTTTGGAAAGCTAAGATTCTTGTGGTTCGATTGATGCAAACCATTTCGAGATACGATCACAAGCAACACCGGTATCAGACCAACAACAAAAGTGACGCAACTCACCTATGAAGCTTCATAGCGATCCACCGATCAATAATATTCCGACAAAGCGGTCTTGTTACATTGGCAAAAGTCCAGACGATCCAGTCTAGTAAAATATTTAGTCCAAAACACATTATTACGTCAATAAATACCCATGGACTGCTGTTGCGTATTATTAGCCGCAGATGTGTCTAATCTTCCACGTTTTCTTCGTCATAACTAATGTAATATCTAGTGTGGATGTAAACATTTCCAGTACCTTGGTAACACACTCACTCGACCCAATAGGAGGTTCCACGTCCTGTCCACAGCCTACAGTAGCCAACGAGAGTCCTTTCTCAACACAAGCGCCTGCCCCTCTTCTTTCGTGTGGAGAGAGAGCCAGTTGCAACTGATTGTGCGGATGACTGGCACTTCGTAAAGCCAATGAACTTCTGAAAATGAAGATATGCTGATTCAGTGGGTCTAAAGCCACATGCAGGAAATCCTTGTGTAAAGCGAAATGCCTGCTGACTTTTTTGTCCGCAGTAACATTTTAGAGCGTTTTGGAGTTTAGCGCCTAGACATGCCCTCAGGAAAACATGTAAAATGTTGTTTTTTTTTGTGGTATTGTTATCAAATTTAAGCTTTAAGCTTTTTCCGTGTGTTCAAACTTATATTACTCAATGCCAGTAGCACTTAAAGTGATTCTGTTGGGGTAAAAACTTCAGAGTGTTACTTTTCAACAGAGACCAAGGCAGTGCAAGTAATCCAAATGGTTAAAAAATTGGTTTAAATTTACTTTGGGTATACCTTGAATAGGTGTTTTTAGGCAAATTTTACAGGAATGCTAACAGGTTTTAAGTGCGACTTGAAAAATGTAAAACTTTCATCTTTGCCCCATTTCACGCCACCCAGGGCAAACATGTCCACTTGTGTCTTTGCATTGGCTTTATATCCAATTGTGCCACGTCAAAAAAGTGTTCAGCCTGAACGAGGGCCGAGCGTTTAATTGTTTTTATGTCAAAAATGCACTTCTCAAATGAGAAGACGTGATGTTGTGATGGATCAGAACAGTTGAATAGGAACCACAAATTGAAGGTGCTTTAAAAACAAATAAAACAATCTTAAATAGTGTATTTGTGTCATTTAGTCTATAATGGGGTTATAATGGGGTTATAATGGGGTCTGCATGGCTGCACGCTGGAGATACATCAGAGTATCATCTGCATATTGTTATAGACGATGTAGTATTTTCTGAAAAATAGAGGCCGGAGGAACCATTTTAAAAGAGAATGAAAAAGGACCTAATATGAAACCTTGTGGTACTCCTCGGGATGAGGAAGTTTCAAAAGAAGCTGGAGCCTGAACCTGAATGCTAACAACCTGCTAGAGATAGTCCAAGAGCATAGATCAATTGTTTTAACACAGCAGAGAGATCGGGAATGCAGAAAGCCCAACTTCTAGTACTGTAAAAGTAAGGCTTAACTGATCACCCACTTTATGAGGAGTTTGACCTCCTTCCGTCAGTTCGCCACTCACAGGATGCTCAAAATAAAGATACGGCTCTTTAGACTCTTTAATTCCTGCAGCCATTGAAAGACTGCATCTCACCTAGAACTATATTTAATCATAATCTTCCACTTTATTTTATGTTCATGATGATAGTAGTGTTTCTGTTTTTGGCTTGATTGCTTTTTCTTATTTTTAAAGGTATATTTATCAGAATCAGAATCAGAATCAGAAATACTTTATTGATCCCCTTAGGGAAACTCTTTGTTACAGTAGCTCGTCTTTACGTCAGTGCACACAGGAGAAAACGATATTATACACTATAAACAGGTCAGAAATAAATTAAGTATCATGTCGGTATAAGTATAAGATAAACTAAGTGTCGAGTACCAAGTGGGTTTACTGGTAGATGGTGAAGTACAGTATAAAATAAATGTAACTAATTATGTAATAAATAATAGTAAAAGCGGAGGTGCATGTGCTGTCGAGAGTAATGGAGGTATATCCGTAACAATAAATAAGAAAAACTAACAAGGGAAAACTAATATTGCACGGAAGTATTACACAGAATATTGCACAATTATTATTAATTATGGCGGAGATGTAATGCTCAATGTCCAGTTTAGTGACTTCGGGTCAAACAGACTAATCCTTAGAGGGAGGAGTTAAAGAGTCTGATGGCCACAGGCAGGAATGACTTCCTGTGGCGCTCTGTGGTGCATTGTGGGGGGATGAGTCTTCCGCTGAAGGCGCTCCTTTGTTTAGCCAGCACGTCATGGAGCGGGTGGGAGACGCTGTCCAAGATGGCGTGTAGTTTACCCAGCATCCTCCTCTCTGACACCACCGCCAGAGAGTCCAGCTCCGCCCCCACGATGCCACCGGCCTTACGGATCAGTTTGTTGAGTCTGTTGGCGTCCGCTACCTTTAACCTGCTGCCCCAGCATGCAACAGCATACAGGACAGCACCGGCCACCACAGACTCATAGAACATCCTCAGCATCGTCCGGCAGATGTTGAAGGACCTCAGCCTCCTCAGGAAACAGAGGCGGCTCTGGCCCTTCCTGTAAACAGCCTTAATGTGTTTATAAATAAATGGATTTTTTAAATACTTTTATGTCCTTTATGCCTTTCTCCTTTGGGAAATTAATGAATATGTCACAAACATTTGTTCCGCTTCAAATAAGGACAATGGAGGAGCAGAAAATGAACTAATATAAAAACCATCGGGTTCAGTTGCTCAAGAGCACGTCAGCAGCCGCTACTCTCTGGGTGTTCAGTTGTGTTCAGTGCACGCACCCAGACAACAACGTTGCCATAACGATCGCCTTTGATGGTCCATTGCCATGGCGTGTAATGTGTCTGGCAGCCGCGGGACGCACCGTGAGTCAGATGATCAGGAGGGAGAGAGAATCAATGAAGACAAGAATAAGGGAGATAAAGATGGGAAAAATGAGCAAGCGACATAAAAGAAAGGAAAGATCAGAGAGAGAGCTTTGATCTTGGCTGCTTTTGAGAGTTGAAAGCAGCTGATTGTGTTTGTGTGAAATCTGAGTCAGTGTTTAAGAATTGATTTCCTTTAATGAGTGTGTGTGTTAAATGTCAAAGGTCACAGAGTAAACAGCCTGTGAAATGAAGGTTGCAGGTTTGAATCCCAGACAGTTGTCGTGTCTTTACACCATTCTTCCGTATATAAACATGTCCACGTCTTATGTTTTTGATTTAGGGATCAGATTTTTGGGCCAAATGTACTGAAGCTGAGAGCGACAGTTTTTTTTTTTGCCATCATTTTTTTAACCTCGTTATCTTTCGATGGATCAGAAACAGGTTTTCACATACAGCACAAGGGATTTTCCTTGGTGTTTTTGTGCATAACGGTCACAATAAACATACGAAAAGATAAGAAGAAACAAGTACTGAACAAGTCTTTCTTGACAAGTACTTGTTTGTTACAACAATAATCTTTTTCTTTTCTTACTATTTCGACATAAGTAATTTTTTTGGGTCATGATAACAGAATAATGGTCTTGCTATCTCAACAACACTAGCTTTTGTTTTCTCATGATCAAGAACTTTTATATCATGAGAAAACAATTTTTTTATCACGACAAAGTGAGAAAATGAAAACATCTCAGACTCATCTCAAAACTCACAAAGAACTTCCGTTTTTTCTCTTAATTTCCCTCAGTTTCTTTTGTCTCTGTAACTACACGAACTCGTGCAGCTTCAGGATTTGTGGACATTTTTTGCTTTAAGGCATTGCACTCCTCTGGTATTACCACACAGGTGATTTGAATTATTTTAGTCGATTAGAGCTGTGTGGGCGTGTTCAGACATTAATTCCCAGAGTAACTGCGCCCAACTTCATCCAGAGCAGAGATCTAATCACACAGAATAAAATTCAGCTAGCCCTTATTATTTTTGTCCTTGTCTATGTAGGTTTCCATCCATCTTGCCCTCACGGCCGCCCCCCTGTCCTCCCAGTGTGCCGCCACTCCGACAACCTCCATGTCCTCAGAGAGAAGGATGACAGCTCCGCGGAGGAGCAGAAGAAGAACGAAGATGAAAAAGGAGGTTTGCAGGAGGAGAAGAAGAAAGAGGAGAGGAGTTTTGTCTCACAGCCACAACAACAAAGGTTCCTGCCCACAGCCAGAGGCCTGTTTCAGGGAAACGCCTCCATGCCGACCTCCACGCCAGCACTTGGAGGCTCGAATCTCAGCGCGGTGATAAACCGGAGGCGTATCTTTAGTCTGGAGCCTTTCCACCAGAGCAGCATCATCAGCAGCCGGCTGAAGAGAGGGAGGGAGGAGGAGAGGGAGGAGGAGAGGGAGGAGGAGGACAGGACGGGAAACCACAACAAGAAAACCAAGTTAACCAACGGTAAGAGTTTCCCTGGATGGTGTTTCTGCTGCCTTCCTGTTCAGATTACTGACATTGTTATACATTTCATTTTATAACTTCCTCACTGATGTTGTTGAGTCTATTTAAGGAAGCAGTTATTTTGTATAATTGGTACTTTTTCATCTTTGTTTCTTTTTCATTGTAAACCTCCCAGTTGTCAGTATTTGCTACTTGAATATCTTTAGGTTTTGGACTGTTGGTTGAACAAGATAAGCAATTTGATATCATCACCTTTGGGCTTTAGGAAATTGTGATGGGAATTTGTTACTATTTTCTCACATTTTATGGACCAAACAATTAACTGAGAAAATAATCAGCAGATTAATAGCTAATGAAAATAATCATTAGTTGCATCCCTAGTTTTATGCACAAATGTGAAGATATTAAACTTTCATAGTTGAAGTAGCTTGGAACATTGTGCAAGAATATTTAGGTTCTAATATAGTATATATTTATTTTGTTGGTCTTGACTTGGTTTCAACTCCCATTTGGACTCGTCCTTGACTCGATCTCGGACCTGTTGGACATGTCTCTTACTCAACTTAAGTGGTCTCGACTACGGCCGTGAAAGAGTTGAAATACTCCTCCCTTGCTTGATGTAAAAAACCTGTTTTGACATTAGTCACGTTAAAAATCATTTATTCCCTCTATTTCCTAATAATTCACTGGCTTTTGCTCTTCTCTAACCTATTTTTTATAGGTTTCCCCTCATCATTCACTGCTTATTATCTTCAGTTGTCAGTATGTGGTGAAGATCTATCTAAGACATTTTATTTGGTGTTCCACAGGGTTCTATACTGGGTCCACTCATGTTCTCATTATACAGAGTCCATTTATACAAGAACATACTGTGAGCTTTCATGCAGATGACACACAACTGTATATCTGTAGTGCCTGATCATACATTATATTGTTTTCCTTATCATTCATTGGCTATTATTTTATCCCCTAATTCACTTATTTGCTGTTACATTTTATTCTAATAATTTGACTGTAATTATTCATTTGCCATTTTTGTTTTTTCCTAACTTTTGATTGGTTGTTGTTTCATCCCTCCTGATCGTTCATCGGTTGTTATCCGTTACAGACTCGACCCCGGAGGACGTGAAGAAGCTGAAGGTTTGCATCGAGCTGAATGGCCTCCGACTCAACAAGCCCCGCCTCCCCGGGGACCTCAGCCAATGGCTGCCCTCTAGCCAGAGGGCGGCGGAGGTCGACAGGAAGTTCAGAA